>CM016623.1:125331592-125931592 GCA_005393395.2 Gossypium australe
TTTTGAAAATTCTTATCTCGAAGTAACGAGATGTCACACCCAGTAAGTTAGGGCGCGACACTTTGTACTCTCGAGGATAAGTTTTTTTTATTTTTAATTGAGAGAAGAATGATTTTTGAAAACGATTTTCTAAAGTTTTGACAAAAGGACAAAAAGTGATCAATTTTATGGCCTGACTCTTTTCGGTCCCCAGTGGAGTCGCCAAGCTGTCGAAACCATCCTTTTTTTTGAAAATGGCGAGAATCGAACTTGGGTTTTGAAATTGAAAACGGGAGTCGCCACCGATCTTTTATTAGGTGCGATCGGGCCACCTATAAAATATTTTGGTCTATGAATTTCAAAAAAAATGGGTTCGGGAGTCGGTTACGTGCGAGGAAGGATTAGCACCCTCGTCACGCCCAAAATTGGTACCAAATTGATCAATTAATGTCCTTATGTCGAAAATTGGAAATCATGAAAATGGATCTTAAAAATGTTAAGCTTTCATCGTCCCGAAAGAATAAAATATCGCATCTAAAACTTTAGGACACGATAATTTAAATCCTCGAATCCAAGATGAATATTGCCTCGTTTAGAAAATCTTATTTCGAAATAACGGAATGTCACATCCAGTAAGTTAGGACACAACATATCGAATTCTCGAAAATAAGTTTTTACTTTTATTCAAAAAAGGCTTTTATTTTTAAAGATATTTCGTTATTTAGGTTAAGCGAGAAAAATCGAGACCTAGTGAGTTAAGGTACGGTTTTCTCAAATTTCTAAATACGAAATATAGCCTTTACGAAATCAATTAATTTTGTATTGGAGAAAATGGAGCATGAATTTGTAAAAATGTGATGATACGAATGAAGATAATAGTATATATGGAATGATATAAATATAAACATATGAATGAAAGTTAAATAAATGATAATGTATTCAGGTATATAATATAATAAAAGTAAAGAAAAAATAATAACAACGATAAAATAATGATGATACGAAACATGTATATGTAAAATGTTAATATGAACACAGCACGAAGTAATAATACTAATAATAGTAATAATAATAATAATAATATACATAATATATACAGTATACCAAGTGAATATAGTAGTATTAATAATAATAATAGTAACATACAAAGATGAAATAAACAAACAAAACAAAAAATGAATAAAAATAATAGTAAAAATAGTAATAATAATGATAGTAGATATATACAACTGATAATAATAATAATAATAATAATAATAATGATAATAATGATAATAATAATAACAATACAAAATATGTACAAGATAAAAAGATATAACTATAGTACTAATACTAAAATAATAATAATAATAATAGTAAATGTAATAATAATAATAAGGGTATGAAATATATAATGTACTAATATAAATATAATAGTGTTAAAATATAATAACAATAGTATAATAATAATATGTACAATATAATGATAATATAAATAGAACAATAATATAATAAAAGACTAAAAGATTACAAAATAACTAAAAGGGGTCAAATCGCATTTGAAACGAAAGCTTGGGGATTAATTCGAAATAAACTAAAAGGGGAAGGGTCTATTTGAAACGCGCGTGGAAACGGAGGGACCAAAATAGACAATAACCCTTTTTTCAAAATACATGGCATCAGGGAGGATCCAATTGAAATCAGAAACAAGTTGTTGGGCCAAATTTAAAAATTTTGTAAACTTAATTGCAAAATCATAAAAAGCGGAAGGACCAAAAGCGCAATAAACCCATTAATTAAAAACACGCGGATCCTCCCTAGCGGGTCGGGTCAAAAACGGGTCATAGTCAAAACGACGTCGTTTTGGGTGTTTAAGGCCAGCCCCAAAACGACGTCGTTTTGATAGGCTATATAAGACCAAATTTCAACAAAAAAAAAATCACTTTTCATCATTCTAAAAAAAAAAACTCTCTTAACCCCTTCTTTTTCTCTGCAGGGGGAAAGGTCGGAGCGATTTCCGGCGGGGGAGGGCCACTGGATACCGCCGCCGGCCACCGTCGGTCACCGTCGCCGGCCACCGCACGCGGTGGCCGGAAATCGCCAAAAGGTGAGTTTTTTTTTTTTTTTTTATGTATATGTATGTATATATATATATATATGTGTGTCTGTGTGTGTGTTTGCAAACAAAAAATGAAATGAAAAAAAAATATATATACCTTTGAGTATTTTTGTGTTTTTTTGAATCCTTTTGATTATTCTGAGCCCCCTTCCCGAAAAAAAAGGTCCCTCATACATGATTTCTTTTCGGTTTTTATAACCGAATATTGAAGAAAAAATAAAAAATATAATATTCTTGTACTTTTTGCTATCGTTGCTGTTATTTTGTCCTCTTTCGCAGGTGCGCTTGGTGGCTGAAAACATGGAGAGGTGGTGCGTGAGCTGGTGCTGGTGGCCGACCGTGGACGGTGGGATGCGGCGCTGGGGGTTGCGGCGCTAGGGTTTCTGAAACCCTAGCTTTTCTGAAAAGGGATTCAATTTTCAGGCTTTTTGGGCCTTGTAAATTGGGCTGTTATTTTTGTTTTTCTTTCTCGGGCCCGGACGAATTGGGCCATTTACAGCTGTAAATTGGGCCTATTGGACTGTTTTTGTTTGGGTTTTAGGCCCGGACAAAATTTGGGCATTACAATTAAAACTTTGAAGTCCGGTTTAAATTTGTCCTCCTTTTTTTTTTTTCCAAATTATGAAATATGTGTTTCGTTATTGCATGAAACTAAAAACCATGAAATGAGAATAAAATCTCAACCCATTTTTCAAGGGTTAGTTTTTAATCTAATCGAGTAAAATTGATTTAAAATCGAATCGAGTAAAATAAAATTTAAGTCCATTCAAATAAATTTATTTGAGTAAAATTAAAAAATGAAACGGATCAATGATCATATTGAAATTTTATTGACAATGTAACTAAATTCCAAGTTAAAGACTTTCTTGTTAATTTTTATTCTTTTTATCAAAAAAAAAAAAAACTCCAAGTTAAAAGAACATAATTTCAATATATATTTGAAAATTATTTTTAAACAAAACAAAATAACTATTATGATAAACTTGATTTCATAACTTATTTAAAGCCTTAAATTTATAATTTTAGATTTTTTAAATATATATAAATTAGCATTTTTATATAATTTAAAAATAATATTTATATATTTATAAAAATTTCAAAAAATATTATATAAAGATTATGAAAATTTGAAGATTATTTTTATTTTTGTAATTTTGTTTTGAGAGACATCAATTTGCATTTTTCTAAAACTACCAATAACTTAAAAAGTTATATAAATTATTCAAGTTGTAAAATACGACTTAAATTGAGTATGAAAAATTAAATTATTTATTCGAATTGATTAAAAACACGTATAACTTAAATAATTCGATTGAATTAATTCAAAATTCAAAAATTAAATAGTAGAAACTTTGAAAATAAACAAAATAAAATGACCAAGATGAAGGGAATATTCACAATTAATTTTATTTTCTATGCAATTTTCCAAATTTTTTTCTCAAAAAATATAATGTATATTTATATGTAAGAAATAACTAATAACAAAATAATGTTAATGTTAATTGTATTAATACAAAAAGTAACGTAATAAAAAAATTCATCAACTTGTTGAATTTTTTTAGACACAGCAAAGCCGCCTGCAGCCGGCACAATTGCCGACCATTTTCCTACAAAACACGCGCTTTGACACCGGTAGTTATAAAGTACTAGCAACCGCGTTGCCGACAACCTCCGCCGGGGAAAACGCCAAGAACATGAGGGCCGCCATGATCCCAACAGGAAAGAACAAAAGCACCAATGGCGGAGGCGGTAACGGCGGCAACATCAACGGGAGAAACACCATGGAGGCCGCCAAAGCCACCATCAACAGTAATCCCCCAATTCCAAAGCCAGAAAAAGCCATCGTACAATTGCTTCCTTGTTGATTTTGGTCGGATCTTGTCACCGTCGTCAAAACTCTTAGCATAATCTCACCCAAAAAAATGGCGACGAAATGATTGCTTTTAGCAACGAAACTAGTTTAAAAACTGAAACCCAATGTTGGAGCACAGAAGAGAAAGTAAAGGAGATTTCCCGAATGAAAATTTAAGATAGGAAAGGATTCTGGATTTGGGTTTGTTGGGAGAATAATGAAATTTTGAAGTGAAAATGGATGAGAAAATGTGTATATATATATAAATGGTCAAGTTGTATGATGGCTGCGTTAAATTTCAGCTGTTGATTCAGAGTTCAATCATGTCGTGTCGGTACTCTTGGACCAGGAAATTTTATGTTGAGTGTCCAACAAATTTCTTTTCACTTTTGAAATATTAAATTATATTCTTTAATTATAAAAATATGTTTCAGATCCGGATTAAACTAGTTGATTGGCAAGTTGAATTGAATTTCGCTTGGGTACTGAAGAGAGAAAAAGAATTAAAAAAATTGATTAAAAAATTAATTAAATTAAATTTTTAATAATTTATTTGATTTAAATCGGACGGATTAATTGAACTAGAAATTAATAGTTTTGACCAATTTCATCATCAACACAATTCTAAAAATATTAAAATATTTATTATATCATCATATATTTGATTTGTTTTAGAAATTAAAGTTACAAATTAAAGAAGTTATTAGTGGTTGATTGAGGTTAATTTTGTTAGCATTGTTGTTGTTGAAATAAATTTAAGGACATAGTTTCGAGTGTGTTTAAGCATTTTTTTTAAGAGTTTAAAGAAAGTAAAGTAAAAGTAGAGATAGTATAAAAGAAATTATTAATGAGAATTTTTTTTTTAAAAAAGTTAAAAAATAGATCACAGAATATTATTATTAGTGGTAAAAAATATTAATTATTTTTTAATTCTTAATTTTAAAATAATAAAATTATAAACATTCTTGTAATTCTTTTTATTTTAATATTTTTTATGAATTCACTAATAAAAATTATTTGGTTTATTGTCAGGATAGTTTTTAGACTTCGCAAGTAGGATCATGGGTTGATAAGTGTTATATATAAGGATATAATAAAATATTGAAGAAGGAAAAAGAGACACGTACTAACATTTTTAAGGTTACTTGTGAAATAAAATAAAATAAAAACATTGTCAGTGTACTAAATATTCACCTATTAAATTAAGGGAAAGTATTTTGTATACCAAAAATAAGGTTGAGTTATGGACAAGTGTATTATATAATATAGTGAAATATTAAAAATATAATAATATAAAATGAATGAGATACATGACAATTTTTTAACTGTGTACATTGCTAGATCAACAAACACTAACAATTAAATTAATGTTGGATTAAATTTTGACACCAAATAATAGCGAAGGCAAATAAACTACTTTACAAACAAAGATAAAACATTGTCATGTATTCTTAAAAAATATTAAAAAAATTATAATAGACACGTATTATTTATTAAATCATACTTATAAAATTAAAAAATTTTAGTGAGAATCACCAGAATAGTAACTCATAATTTAGTCCACCATTCAATTTGATTATAGATGTAGAATGACTGAAGTACAAGAAGAGAAATTGAGAATTGCCAAGAAGATAATAACACGATAAAAATGTGAAAAATCCCAATATTTGGAGCCTCTTTCTGTTGTTAGACATCAAAAACATTGAAAAAGTTGGATGATTTGAATTAACTTTAAGAAGGTAGAAATCAATATTCAAAGTATTTAATTCCAAAAATTTGGCACTGTTGGGTTGATTGGAAATTGTAGTGTAGCTGCGTTTCCTTAGTCAATTTGTCCGTCTAAATGGACATTTAACACTTAATTTAGCCACCATAATCATGTGTCAATTTTCTTTATTTCGTCATGTCCTAAACCTTGTCTCTTTCCTTCGCCCTAACTTTTTGTAAATATTTTATTTTGAGAAACCCATTTATTATTCCACATGTTTAAAAGTTGGATGGTTTGTCGAGTTTGATGGGTGAATTTAGGTCGAGTTGATTTTCAGCAAGAGATTTTCATCTCGATTTGATTTTGATTCGGTTTGTATTAGTTTTAATGGTGTATATGTCTCTCGAATTTAAAGGCTTTTAGTGGATAAAAATATTATAGAATGGTTTATATTATGAGTTAAATTGTATTTTGTTTTTTTTTTACTTAAAAATTGACAAATTAATTCACCTACATAAAATAAAAAAAATAAATTAGTCTTCCTTTTAAAACTTCCATTTATTTTCACTGCTTAATATTGATCTATGTATATTAGCATGAGATACCATGTGTAATTATCTGATTATTCCGTTAGTCACGCGAATTTTTAACAGTAGATTTGAATGAATTTTTTTAATAAAATAATTAATTTATTCTTCAATCTTATGTTTAAGGATTGATTTACTCGTTTTTTGAGTTAAAAAAAGTTAAATGTAATTAGACTTCTAATATATCTATATTATATTAAACCTCAAAGTTAACCCACTTAATAAATTACTAAAATATCTTTATTTTACAAAGTTAACAATAAAATAATAATATTATCTTTTCATATTTTTAATAAAATAATATTACAATAAAATTTGAAAATTTTAAACTTTTTAATATAATTAATCATAAAAATATATTTATAAAGAGTAAAACAAGTTGGCAGGTTGGGGTGAATTCAGGCCAGAGGAACTATTTTTTAAAAAAAATTCTGCTACATGGGAGCCACGTCTTCTCCTTCTAGAGAAATTAAAAAAAAAAAAAAATCAAATTGACAAAGCCATATTTGAATTAAATTATTAAAATAAAAAGAGATTAATTTTCATAATTTAATGTTCAAAATTTTAAAAAGAAAATGAAAACAAGATGTTTAGTTAAAATAATGAATCAGCCATGTTTGAAAATAGAAAATACTTATCAGCTGTGAGTCACATTCTGTAAATGAAGTTTTAGGGACTCCTATATTTAGTTAAATCCTTACTATGAATAGTTCCTAAGGAATTTGATTAAATATACAAGGAATTCAGTTATAGTTACAATTATTTTCTTTTAACAACATTTCGTTATAATATTTAAGTTTTTAGTAAAATCGATATTTTATATTTTATTTGAATAGCAATATCCATATTTTTATTTAATTAATTCTGATTATTTCAAATTTTAAATTATAAAGTTTTATATAAACAAGCATATTATTTTAATAAAAATGTTTAAAATTCACATAAAAATCTATTAATTATATTTATTAAATAAGGATAATATTTAATAAGTGGAATTAAATATATAAGTTAAAAGCTTCAACTATTAAGCTCTTGAGTAGCCTAGAAGAGAAAGGTATTGAGTTCCCTTTGGTTCAAGATATGGATTGAATTCTTGGCTAATATAAGTGTTATATTACCACTAACTAAGTTACCATTAAAAACTTATTTAATTAATTTTTAAAATTTTATATTGGTGTTTAAATAATTTCATTATTTAAATATGAGAGGTTTAACTGTATTTTGAATTGTCTTCCAATAGAACTTTGGTATTGTTGGTTAAGGTAGAGACTTGAGTCTCACCATTCTAATTGCAATATGAGGGTCTTTAATATCAACATATGCATATGCCATGAAAGGATTTTGTCCCATTCTTTGGATTATTAAATTTTAATAATTACAAGAATGAATTTCAATCTAATCCCAAATTGAAATTGTTAAAATTGGAGTAAATTGGTGTCCAAGACAAAATCAAGTTGGAACGTTGGATTCAACTTGTTCCGTGTCCCTAGTTACTGCTTTTGCAAACAAATCAAGTTGGAACGTTTTGGATTCAGTCCAAATTCAAACCAAATTGGTTAACTTTGCTGATTATAATTTAATTACATAGAATGATGTATTTTTATTATATATTACGTTTATAAATAATATATAACAAATAATAAAAATGTACATTTTGAAATTAATAATAATAATAGCAATATATACACAAAATGTATGAAATTAAATTGAGAGTAAAAAGAAATTAAATAGATAAATGCATCATATTAAACATAATAAATGTATATCAATTATTTATAATTGTATTTTTTTCTGTAGTACATCAAAAAGTTATCACATTACTGGAAGAAAATTTTAATATTAAAAATTAAATTATAAAAAATTAAATATCAAGTTGACTTATAACATCAACTTAATCAATTAATTATATAAAAAATATAAAAAGAAAACAAAAACGCCATCAAATTAATAATAATCATTCAATCGAAAGTGTATTTTAATACTTCCCCATATCAATTTGAGAATATAATTTTACCCATCACCTACATAAAATTTTCAAATTAATTTATATTCATATCAGACAGTCATGATTGTTGAAGCTTTTTTTTTTTTTTTTTACCTTTGAGTAAATAATTGTTGAATTTTTTATATAAAAATATTTAAAATTTACGTGCATCATCCATTATGTAAAGTATAAAAAACAAAAACATATAAAAGTTAAAATACGTGACTATATGACCACAAAAAACAAAATGATGGTAAGATAAGATAAACATGTGAATATATATATATATATATATATATATATATATTCGTATAAGAAAAGTAGTGAAAGGAGGAGGTGAGAAGTAGCAATCCATAATTTAAATCTCTTATTTAAACACACTTGTGGAAAGTCCCAAAAAATCCATTTTATTATTTAAAAAAATAAATTTTATTCCCATGATAATATTTATATAAATAAAAAGTAATATTTATATTAAATAAATAATAATATTAAATGGAATAGGAAGAAGTGAAGTTCGAAAATGCTCCCAAAATAGAAGAATGTTGGGGGAAGGGAGCAAAGAGAGAAGGACAGCAAAATCGTACACAAAGCATCTTAATTCAATGAATAGGGGGGTGTGTGTGTGTGACGGCCGAAGACGAGTGAAGAAAATCGACGTAGGCGCGTCTTTCGGTAGTGATAGCTGAGAAAGATTCATTTACTTTTCGATAATTGAGGTACATCACACGCAAGT
The DNA here is from genome assembly GCA_005393395.2 of Gossypium australe. NCBI lineage: Eukaryota > Viridiplantae > Streptophyta > Magnoliopsida > Malvales > Malvaceae > Gossypium > Gossypium australe. The sequence continues at coordinate 125,340,537 of CM016623.1, forward strand.
TGGCCGTATGCCACTCGCTAACCCACCAACTTTCTGTCATTCAAGATGCACCGAATATGAACTCACCTCGCTATCCCACGCCTTTTACATTTTCTTTCTCTTCTATTTTTCTCCCAACCCCACGTAATAAAATATTTATATTATTATTTAATTTGATATAACCGAGTGAATTGAATTTTAATTCGATTAGAAATATTATAAAAATTATTTTTATATTTAAAATAAATTATATTATTTGAGGGTATATTAATTTTGTTTTATTTTAATTAATTCAAGATTAACTTAAAAGTAATGATAATATCATGATAAATAATTGTCTTTATTTAATATTTTTTAATATGATGTACTTACATGTTTAAATTTTATTTTACTCATACTTTAATCTATTTTTTTTTTTAATATGGTACATATTTTATATATTAATAATTAATTTCGAATCATATGTTTTATTATTTATTATATATTATTTTTAAATTGACATTTATATTTTAAATAAATGATTTCCATACATATACATATATAATAAAATTTCTTACTATAAAATACTACTAATTGTAACTAAATCCTTCTAGATATTGTCTCGGTTGTCATTTTTTTCTTACTTTGTCACTCGTAGTTTCGTTTTACCTTTCCATGGAAACGTGTCTTATGATTGTAGACAATTTTCATTGCGCCCTTTGCTTGATCAAAGTTTAGCTTTGGCTACCCATTTTTATTACGCGCATTTGCTAGTAATTTTCAACCTCCTTCTCTTGGGTAATCTTGCTTTGAATCACCTTTTCCGTTAGCTCGTCTACTTCTAGATGATGCATAGAGGTAATTATGTATTGAACTTTGTTTTACCTTATATTAATTATCATTTTCTTTTTCGACCAAAAAATTTAAGAAAAAATAAAAATATTGATCTTAAAAAACCACAAGGTATTTTATTGAAACAAGATTTTTCAAAAATCATTTTAATTAAGTTTTACTGGACACTTATAATATCTTCTTTCAAAAAGAGAATTTTTAAATTTTTTTTTAAAAAGTCTATTGAATCTTAGCTCGATTGGCATGGACATTGTTGCCAATGCAGGAGGATGTGGGTTCTAGTACGTTGAAGTGCATTATCCTCCTATTTATGAGTTAGGGAGGTGCTATGGATAGTTCTAGGTATTGTGTCAAAAAGAGCAAATATGATCAAAACCTATAATGAGATTATTTAAAAAATATCTTTTGAAAAAATAATTTATGGTCTATGTCAAAACCTTTTTTGAATCGACTTTTTATTTTAAAATGAAAATGGAGTCGCCACCAATCCTTTTTAATTAGGTGTGATCGGATCACCTCAAAGTTTTGTCAATTTAATAAAATATTAGATTTATTAAAATTATTTTCGGTCTACAAAAATCCAGCAAACGGGTTCGGGAGTCGGTTACATATGAGGAAGGATTAACACCCTCATAACACCCAAAATTGGTACCTAATTGATTAATTGATGTCTTAGTGTCGAGAATTGAAAATTTGAAGAGAATTTAAAACACGATCCCTCTTTGTATAATGTTATTTGATTAAAATATCACTCAACTAAATTAAATTTTATGGAAAATGGCCTTATTTCAAGTTAATCGAGAAGTAAAGATCATACTCCGTAAGTTAGGACACAATTCCTCAAATTCTCGAAAACCAGAATAATCGTATTTGATCGTTACATAAATATTGCTTTTTATTATTATTTTAAATAGGATATTCGATTACTTCTGTTTTAGGAAGATGCCCTACTCTGTAAGTTAGGAGCACGGCTTCCTCAAATCCCAAAAATAATAAACATTGCTCGGTTTTAAGTATTTTCTATACGTTAGATAAAATGAAGGTAACACCTTTTTAAAACGATATGCATTTTAAAAAAATCAGATGAATATGTCGTAATATGACACGTGAAATGATGATAGCAAAATAAAACGAGATAGCCATGTAGGTAAAAATGAAAGGACGATATTAGGGTAAAAAATAAAAAGACAAAATAAAATAAACATGTTGATAAATGACGATAATAATGCAATTATAATAGTAATGAGAATATCGATTTATAATAATAATAGCACTAATCATATCATAATTTTTATCATAATAATAATATGAATAAATAAAATAATGATAATAATAATAACAAAGGTAAAATAAAAATAAAATGTATAAATGAAATGAAATGTAAATAACATAAATTTAAGTGTTAAAATAAATGACATAGTAAATAAAGAGGCAAAATTAACCAACTGAGGGATTAAATTAAAATTTAAGCGAAAATTAAATTATAAATCACAAAATAAATAAATAAAATGGAAAATAAAGGACTAAATTGAAAGTCTAGTGAAATCTGATGTCTGAATTAAAAAAAAAGGACATAAAGGAATAAATTAAAATGCGATGAAAAAGTTCAAGGACTTCGAGGACAATTAATCCAAAAAAGTACACATATCATTCCTTGAGGGGTCAGCGGTCTAAGGATCAAACTGAAAACGAATCCAAATTGAGTGGCATAATTTCTAAAAAGAAGAAATAGTGAAATTAGGACCAGATTTAAAAAACTTAAAAAGAAGAAGGACCAGGGCCATAAATAAACCCTTTTCACGAAAATGCGCGGATCCCAAGTGATCCAGATCGGGTTGGCGGGTCAAGCCTGAAACGATGCCGTTTTATAGGGCTATATAAGTAAAAAAATGTTTAAAAATTCATTTGCTTTGGTTTATTTAAAAAAAAAAAAACATTCCCTTCCTTTTTTTTCTCTGAAGTCTTCCTTAGGCCAATCATGGGAGCCGCCGTAGCTCCGCCACCTCTGGTGGCCGAAAAAATTCCAAAATACCCCATTTAACTCCCATTTTCACATAGAACTCCGATTCGGAGTCGAAACTGCCAGAACTATAGCCAACAATCCAAAAAAGGAGAGAAAACCTTCTCTTCGACGAAGCCTTCAACGAATCCTTATGGATTCGGAGGTCCTTCGCATAAGAAAAGATCGTCTTTCCTTAGAGACGGAGTCCTCACCCACCCACAATGGTGGAAGACGAAGCGTCAGTTAAAAATCTAAACTTTTTATTTTATTTTTTTCAAAATAAAAAAGGAAAAATAAATGAACCACCTTTGTTTTGTTAAGAAACTCAGTTGTTTCTCCGTTTTTGTATTCATTTTTTTCTTTTTGAATCTATTCGATTGTCTCTAAAAAACATTACATGGCTGTTATTGCTTTTATAGCTAAATGTGATACATTAGACTATTATTTTTCATTTTCCTTTCTGTTGTTCTTTGCGTGTTGCATCTGTCCTTGTTTTTTTTCTTTTTGCGGGCGTCCATGGTCAACGGCAACGATGGGAGTCGCACCTTTGCTATTTTAGTGCAACGATGTCAGAGAAGGCTTCAGGCCTCGGGCGACTCATCCACTGACGTGGCCAGGAGCACCGACACATAAGGGTCTAGGGTTTTTTGATTTTCTGAAAAAAGTTTATGTCGTGGGCCTGGCCTTTGATTTTTAGGGTTTTTGTATTTGGGCCATTATTTTTGTGAATGGACTTTTATTTATTTTTTTTTTTTGTTTTTGTTTGGGTCGGACGAAATCAAGCCCTTACAGCTACCTTTATTTTCTTATTGTTGTGTAATGGGAATGGAGAAAAGACTTTAAGAAGGACCAATTTTGTCTGGTCTTGCTGAATCTTGACTTCTTCGGTGCTTCTCTTTTTCGAGTAGCCCACTCTTTAGTCCACTGGTTACTCTACTTTACCACATCTGCTTCGCTATAACTTAAGGAAGGCAAGATGGCTTCATCTTGCTCTATTGCAACTTCAAAGAGATAATATTTGTTGTTGTAGCCTCATTCTAACCCATTGCAACTTCAGGGGTATAGGAATTGTAGTTTCAATCTACTCCGCTGCAACTTCAGGGATATGAGATTTGTAGCTTCAATTTGCTCCACTGCAACTTCAGGGAGATAAAATTTATTGTTGTAGCTTCATTCTAACTCACTGCAACTTTAGGGGTATAGGAATTGTAGTTTCAATCTACTCTGCTGCAATTTCAGGGAGATTGAGATTCGTAGTTTCAATCTACTCCACTACAACTTCAGTGAGATAAGATTTGTTGTTGTAGCTTTATTCTAACCCATTGCAACTTCAGGGGTATAGGAATTGTAACTTTAATCTACTCCGCTACAACTTCAGGGAGATGAGATTCGTAGCTTCAATCTACTCTACTGCAACTTCAAGGAGATAAGATTCGCTATGGTAGGTCCAATCCGTCCCGCTGCAACTTCGAGGGTGTAGGATTTGTAGCTTAAATCTGCTCCACTGCAACTTCAGGGAGATAAGATTCGCTATGGTAGATTAAATCTGTCCCGCTACAACTTTAGGGGTGTAGGATTTGTTGTTTCATTTATCTGTTACACCATTTTCTAGAGGACATGACCTGTAGAATCCATTTCATAGGCCTATATTTATGCCAAACAATTAGGATGTTATGATCAGAATGAATCAAATGCTCCTAACTAGTATGTATTTGAATGATATTTGTATGAATGCAGAATGCATTTTCGAGAATGATCCCCTTTTTAATGCTTAAGTTGACATTGCTCGTTGTTCGTCAAGGTTTTATCACTGATGTGTTACTATGCCTTCTTGTTCAGATCTGGTATTTTTTACAAGAAACCCGAAGAAGTAATCATAATTTAGACTATTCGTTTCTAGATATTTCCGACCCTTAGATTTGGTTAGTTCTAACTAGTGGTCTTGTTTCAAGTCTTTGTACTATTTAGAAACCTTTCAGAGCAATATGCGAAAATCCTTTTACTTGAATATTGTTAGTCCATTAATCATTATTTCAATATAAAAATGCTTGAAAAAGGTTGTAACAATGGATAAGATTGAAATTTATTGGGAGCAAAGCTCGAAGGGAATAGATTAATCAAAATAGCAAACGTTGCTAAAATACAAAGTGAGTAAGATGAAATTAAGTGCCCCAAATATCGCAGCATGAGCTTCTCTACACAAACTTTTTGAGGACCATTTTGAGCCTATGTGTTTAGAATATCTAGAGTACTTTGTTGATGCCCTAAGATGTAACATTTCTCCTTCTGAGAAGATACGACTACCACATGCCTAATCTTCTATCCAAATTTGAGTTGCCTTTTCTCGGGTTTTCAACTCAAAATCCATTTGATCTCAAGGCACCCTTTGCGAGTTTTCGCTTTGGCCTCTCCTTTTTTTTTCTTTAAGTGAAGTATTTTTTGACTAAATTCGTATTCATAGGATTGGGCAGGTTTTTGCCATCCATCTTGGTGAGAATTAACGCTCATCTAGAAAAAGCTTTTTTACCACATAAGGTCCTTCCCAATTTGGCATCCATTTTCCTCTGAAGTCTTTTTGTATGGGCAAGATCTTTTTCAATACCAGGCCCCCTTATGAAATTCTCTGGGACGAACCTTCTTGTCACAAGCTCGCATCATTCGTTTTTGGTACATCTAACCATGACAGATAACTTTCAATCTCTTTTCTTCAATCAAGTTCAACTGATCATATTGAGATTGGATTTATTCTGGTTCATCTAACTTCAACTCTGACAAAACTTGAAGAGAAGGAATCTCGACTTTAATGGGAAAAACTACCTCCATTCCATAAACCAATGAGAAAGGCGTTGCTTAGTGGAGGTTCTGACAAACGTTTGATAAACATAGAGGGCAAATGGTAACTTTTCATGCCAATCTTTATAAGTCTCTGTCATTTTTCCCACGATCTTCTTAATGTTCTTATTGGCTGCCTCCACTGCACCATTCATTTTTGAGCGATATGGTGATGAATTGTGATGTTTGATCTTAAATTGACTACAGACCTACATTATCGTGCTGTTGTTTAAATTTAATGCATTGTCAGATATAATTCTTTCTGGCATTCTATACTGGCATATGATCTCTTTCTTCAAGAATTTACTGACTGCCGACTTCGTGAAATTGGCATAGGAAGCGGCCTCTACCCACTTGGTGAAGTAATCGATGACCACAAAGATGAATCGATGCTCATTGGAAGGTTTTGGCGAGATCGACCCTATGACATCCATGTCTCACATAGAAAAAGGCCATGGAGAAGTCCTAACATGAAGAGGTGAAGGGGGCACATGGATCTTATCTCCATAAATTTGGCACTTATGACATATCTAAGCATAACTGATACAAGCTCCTTCTATGGCCATTGTAAAACCATTAGCATGTGTTCCGCAAACACCCTCTTAGACTTCTTCTAAGATTTTCTTAGCCTCAACTTCGTCCACACATCTTAGTAGCACTTGATCATTTCTTCTTTTATATAGGATCTCCCCATCTAAGACATAGTCATTGACCAGTCTCCTCAGCGTTCTTTTATCATTCTTGGTTGTCTAATCAGAGTATTCACGATTCTTTACATATCACAGTATATCGTGGTACTAAGGGTGATCATCCTTTTCTTCTTCCTCGATGTTGTCACAATGGGCCAAAGCCTCATAAATACTCATCTGAATAGATTTTACATCCTCTTGTTTGTTCACTTTGACCATGGAAGCTAAGGTAGCCAGGGTGTCAGCTATCTAATTTTCATCTCGCGGGAGGTAGTAGAAGGTGATATCATTAAACTCCTTAATTAACTCAAGGACCAGCCTTCGATAATTGATCAACTTGGGGTCTCTCGTCTCACATTCCCCTTTGAGTTGATAGATTACTAGTGCAGAATCCTCATATACCTCTAGTACCTTGATCTTGTGTTCTATGGCTGCACGGATACCCATGATGCATGCTTCGTATTCTAACATGTTATTTGTGCTATCAAAATCAAGTTTGCTAGAAAGAGGATAATGATCTTCGTCTTGGGATACCAAAACTATCCCGATTTCCTTACCCATAGTGTTTGAGGCTCCGTCAAAATTTAGTTTCCAGGATATTCTTCTTGAGCACCTTCTTTAGTGGTCACAACATACATCAGATCCTCGTTTGGGAAATTAAAATTTAAAGGCTCGTAATCCTCTAGAGCTTTGCTAGCTAGGAAGTTCGTTATTGCACCCCATTTACTACCTTTTCGTTTACATAGATTATATCAAATTCAGAAAGTAGAATTTGTCACCAGGCCATTCTTCCATTTAAAGTAGTTGACTCCATCATGTACTTTAGAGGGACCATTTTTTAGATAAGCCAAGTTGTATGGTATAGCATGTATTGTCTCAGTCCCCGAGTTGTCCAGATTAAGGCGCAACACAACTTCTTAATTGGCAAATATCTTGTCTCACATTCAGTAAATTTCTTACTGAGGTAGTATATCGCCCTGCCTCTCCTTTCTGACTCATCATGTTGGCCAAGTACAAATCCCATAGAATTCCCAAATACTGCAAAGTACAGTATTAGTAGCTTATCTAGGCTAGGTGGCATCAGCACTAGGGCATTGGACAGGTAATGTTTGACCTTGTCAAAGGTCTTTTGGCATTCCTCATCCCATACACATGGATTATGTTTATTAAGGAGACGGAATATGGGGTCGCATTTCTCGGTTAGTTGTGAAATGAACCGGGCGATGTAATTTAATCTCCCTAAGAAACCCCAGACCTCCTTTTGAGAGCGTGATGGAGGCAACTCCTATATAGCCTTGACTTTATCCAGATCGATCTCGATCCCTTTTTCACTGACTACAAATCCTAGCAATTTTTCCAATATGGCCCTGAAGGTACATTTTGTTAGATTCAGCTTTAGCTAGAATTTTCTCAACCTCAAAAATAATTTCCTCGGGACTTGTACATGCTCATTTTTTGTTTGAGATTTTGTGATCATATCATCGACATAAACCTCGATTTCTTTGTGCATCATATCATGAAAAAAGTTACCATGGTTCTTTGATATGTCACTTTCGCATTTTTCAATTTGAATGGCATCACTTTATAGCAAAATGTTCCCCACATGGTTATGAATGTGGTCTTTTCCATGTCTTTAGGATGCATCTTTATCTGGTTGTATCCGGAGAAGCCATCCATGAAAGAGAACAGTGAATAACTTGTTGTGTTTTCCACTAAAGTATCGATGTGAGGCAACGGAAAATTGTCCTTCGAGCTAGTTTTATTTAAAGCCTTGTAGTTTACACACATTCGTACTTTCTTATATTTCTTAGGGACGGGGACTATATTGGCTACCCACTCCGAGTATTTAACCACTTGTAAGAAACCAGCATTGAATTGTTTCTTGACCTCTTCTTTTATTTTCAACAGGACGTCGGGCCTCATCCTTCAGAGTTTTTGTTGAACCGGCTTGCATTCTTCCTTTATGAGAAGCAGGTGTACCACGATATTAGTACTTAGACCACACATGTCTTGATACAACCATGTAATGACGTTTTTGAATTCTTGGAGTAACTCAATGAGGTCTCTCTTTGTCTCTATCGTGATGCAAGCTCCAATCTTCAACTCTTTCTTTTCTTGTTTGTCTCCTAAGCTCACAATTTCTACTGACTCTTTGTAAGGTAGGATTTGTTTCTCATCTTGTTCTACCATCCTTAACAAATCAGGAGATAGGTTACAATCTCGATCATCTTCAAAGTCCTGAGATTCCTCTGGACACATATCCTGCTCAAAAAGAGACTCTAAGTCAGCAGCAGCGTTACTCGTATCATTGATATCTGGAGACCTATTATAGGAATAAAGGAAGACCCAAAGAACAAATAAATCTAAGAATAATTATCTGTATGGTATAGTATGAATGAAATGGAAAAAATAAAAGAATATTTTCCAAATGAGATACAATGATGTATTTTATTGGAATAAAAATAGTGGACATGTACCTTTTTCACAAAAGAATTCCTATTGCTCCTAGGCTTAGAGCAATAAATGTGTTTTGAACATTACTCTGAATTAGTTCTAAAAATTATAGGGATCTCTTCTGCAGTCCAATTGTTCAGAACACTTCTGGAGATATAAGGAAAAATGCCTGATAGGTTTTCTTCCCCAATTCTTTCTTTGGATATGGCATTGATGCTTAAGTTTCCCAATATTCACTCTGCAGTTTTTTTCCTGACATTTTTCGTTCAGGATAAATGATTTCTCTTGATACAAACATTTTAGATATATGGGGAAAGATCATCAGTTCATATTTAATCTCTCCCCCATGTAGTCGTGCTCTTCTTTCTTGCTACTTTTCCTAATCATTTTTCTTCTGTCTCGCATCTGGTTTGTACCCTAAGCCAAAGCGGTCTTGTTTGTCCATCAATATTGGTGCATCGACTCTTCGTTAAAGGTATTTTTCGAGTCCTCTTTTAGGCAAGGGTCATTTTCCAACCGTAAATTGCAGGCTCATCCTCATGGTTTTGGATATTTTTGGCACCGGGATCTTACTTCCTTCAATAATAAAAGTTGCATTAAAACATTCCAGTGATCGAAAGGAACATTCTATTGCCTCTTCATCCGCTACTATGTATGGTGCGTCACTAGTTACGGATGCAATGATATCATCTTCAACGTTTATTGTTACTAGTCGACCCTCTGTTACCAGTGTTAATTTTTGGTGCAATGACGACGGTACTGCCCCAGCAGAATGAATCCAAGGCCTACCCAACAAGAAGTTATAAGAGGGTTTGATATCCATTACCAAAAAGTCTACCTCATATGTGTTCAGACCAATTAAGAGAGGTATTTCAATTCTCCCCATCACCCTCCTGTACCATCGAATGCTCTTACTATATTTTGGCACGTTTTCATGTGAGAGCTATCTACTGACAATCTATTCAGTGTGGATAGAGGCAAGACGTTCAACGCAGATCCATTGTCTATTAACACTCCTTGCAATGTATATCCTTTGCAGTAGGTAGTGATGTGTAGAGCCTTCGTGGATCCCATGCCCCATGGAGGTATTTCATCATCATTGAAGAAGATGAAATTGCCGGCACTCAGATTGTTGACCAAACAATTTAGCTTGTTTACAGAGATATTATCAATGATAGAAGTTTCATTTAACACCTTCATCAACGCGCTACGATGTGTCTCTGAGCTCAAGACCAAGGCTAATACTGATATGCGAGCTGGTTGTTTGTGTAAATGTTCTACAACACTATACTCGTTATACTTCAAGAACTTCAAGAATTCCTTAGCCTCGTTCTCAGTTACTGGCTCATTAACAAGTGATTCAAATCTAGCTATCTTTTCTTTCTTATGCTCAATTGCTAGAGTTTTTCCTTTAATAGGCTCGATTCTCGCACTTACAGGGTCATAGCACCTCCCACTACGCGAGAAGAAACCAATATCCTGGCCCTCTTCTGAAGTGCCAACCGAGTTCTCCTCTCCTGGGATCATCACGTTGCAATCATAATTTCGTGGAACCCTTTTTCTATCCTTGTAGGGAAAAATCACGAGTTTTTGAATTATGACTTTTAGCGTAGCCTGTGTTCCCGCTTCATTACTTCTTGGTCGGTAAATAATCATCTGGGTGATTGACCTTGTGAACTTTCTCCATTGATCCTTCCTTTGAGGCACAAACTTCTCTTCCCTCCGAGCCCTAGACGTCTTTAAAGAATTCCAATTCTTTTTTATCCATCAAACTTTGCACTAGAGCTCTAAATTCGGTGCACTCTTGGATCACATGACCTTCTTTAGCATGGAACTCACAATAGCTCATCACTTCTTTGGGCATCTCCTCTGAATATTAAATGATTAATCCCACGTCTATCATTTTTTGTCAAACCTACTTTAATGGGGATTTCACCTCCGTAACATCAATTTTGGTCCTCTTACTTCCACTCTCGATTATCGTATTTACCCCTTGGTTAGGATGACGGGGTAACGGATTTCCTGTCACATTAGCTCTTGAGGGATCATCGAACCTTACAATCCCCATCTTGAAGAACCTCTTGATCAACTTCTTGGATGCAGTGCAGTTCTCAATCGAGTGTCCCATTGTTCCTGCATGGTATTCCCATTGAGCATTCGCATCATACTGCTTTGGAAATGGAGGTTGCATAGGTTTTAAGTAAAATGGGGATACCACACGTGCATTGAAAAAATTCTAATATAACTTTCTATAGGTAATCGGGATAGGTGCAAAATGGAGTTTTTTCATGTTTGGCCTTGAGTTAGATTCTTTCCTCGAAAGGCCTTGATGACTGGTTGTCATGGTCTTTGGTTGGTCTACAGTGATCGATTTTAAATAGCTCTTATTATACACATTCGCGGTGTTTACTTCATTTTCTTTCTTTCTCAGGGCAGACATTTTAGCGTTTTCTCCCGCGTCTATTTTTTCACTCCTTACTGCATTCTCAATCATTTCTCCGGACATAACTATATCTGAGAAGCTTTAGGTAACACTACCTAGCATATGGTTAATAAACGAGGCTTTCAGAGTTTTTATGAAAAGCATTATTGTCTCCTTCTCCAGAAAAGTTGGCTGAACTTGTGTTGCCACCTCTCTCCATCTTTGAGCATATTGCCTAAAGCTTTCACTTTTATAACAGCTCGATTTTAGCTAAATCGGAACAGTGGTTTCGGAACCACAAATCCTATGTCAAAAAATTATTTTAATATTATTTTCGGTATTTACAGCATGTTATTTGAGATGTTTGAAAATTTTGTGAGCTAATTTTATCTATTGGTTGGTTAATTTGATAAAAATGATTAAATCGCGTAAAATGCAAAAGTGTTGTTCTATTATCTAAAGGTGTCAAATAGCTATAGAACTTTAAAGTTAAGGTCCTTATGTGGTAAATATACCATTTTTATTGTTAGTGAACTTTTATGGACATCTTTCAAGTGAAATTTTAATGAGTTTATAAAGGTTAAACTTGTAATTTGGTTATTAAAGGCTTAAATAATAAAACAAAATAATTTTAACCTATTATCATCCTTATAGCCAAAAATTTAGGGCTTGGAAAAGCCATGGAAACACCTTGAAGGTTCGGTCACATTGAAGCTAATTAGTAAGTTCATTTTTGAGATTTTGAGAGTTTCTGTTGTTGAATCTATGTGTTCTTTGTTGTTTAATATTGAAATATGAAAGCTTGATGATAGTTTTACATGTTTTGTTAAGTGATTTTGGGGGAAAATGTATAATAGGGATTAATTTGTGAAATATGCAAATTATGTGGTTGAAATGTGAAATAAATGAAAAATATGGACTACTAGGGGTATTATGGTAATTCGGCTAGCATGGGTCTATGGTGAATTTCATTAATTTGTGATATTGTGTAATAAGGACTAAATTGTAAAAGTTGTGAAATACTTGGGGCAAAAGTGTAAAAGTGTTTTAAAGTGTGATATGGACTAAATTGAAAGAATATGTGATTGGATAAGTTAATTTTGAATTCATATAGATCAAGAAAGAAAGAATTCGAATTTAGATGGGGGGAAAAGCAAGGTTATCGAGTAGTCGACCCGATCCGTCATTTTTGTATCCGAGGTAAGTTCGTATAATTGAACTTGAATGTGTAATTATTCAATTGATGGATGGTATTGAGATTTTATTTATTCTATGGCTAAATGTGATGTATTTGATTTAAATTTACGGTTTAAATAGACGAGATACTGAATAAGACCATACATGTGTTATGGCAATCGAATAACAAGACCATAACCGGGTTATGGCATGTGAATGAAAGACCACGACAGGGGCTTAGCAATGTATGTGTAAGACCATAGTTGGACTATGGCATTGGAAAGTCGACGTACTTATATCGTAAGCATTTATAAACTCGAAGTGATTCGATAAACGAATTGGTAAGAATAGATATGTATCAGTATAGGTATGTACAGAAAACTATTCGAATGATGAATTATAAGAAGATGTGAACTGATGAGTTGCTTTGTAGTTAAACTTTATGTTATCTCATTGATTGAGGTTTTAATTGCAAATTATGTATCTATTTGGAAGTGTTAATGGATGATGTTGATTATTTCATATATACATACAAACTTACTAAGCTTTATAGCTTACTTTGTTTATTTTTCTTCTATGTTTTATAGTAAATGGAAGCTAGCTCGGAACCGCGAATCGTCAGGAACTTCTTCATACTATCAGACATCTATTTTGGTACTTTTGAGTTGTATATATGGTATATGGCATGTATAGGCTTGAGTTATTTTGATATGTTTGATGAACATGTATTTTTGGCCATTTATGTTGACTTGTGATGATGATTTTGCCAATGTATAAAGATGTGTGAATGGCCTTATTTTGAATTAGGTAAATTGACCTATAATGAATGAATGAGGTTGAATTGATAATACATATTTGGAATGGTTTTATTGAATGAATCATATATGTGAATTATGTCTAGTAAAGCAAGATGAGTTGATAGGTAATTGAATAGGTAAATGGCATTGAATTGAGTATTGATATGGTTGAAATGGATATAGTATCATTATGTTTTGGTTGATGACTTTTGGCTGCATATTTGTGTCTTAGATTGGTACCAATTGAGCTTGTGTAGGTATGTGCAAAATGGGTGGCAAATTGGCCTTGCAAATGGCCTATTTTTGTCCACATGGGCGTGTGTCTCAGCCGTGTGTGACACATGGTTATGTTACACGGTCGTGTGTCCCCTGGTGTTTAAATTGAATTGAAGTCAATATGCTCCACACGGTCTCACACACGGGCATGTGATTGGCCGTGTGGTACAAGTCAGTATACCCCCTAAATGGTACACGGCCTAACACACGGGTGTGTGACTTTGCCATGTTGCATAAGTCAGTATACCCTATTAGTTTGGCACGGCCTAGCACACGTCCTGGCACACGGGCGTGTGTGGCCACTTCGTAGGGCACACAGGCTGGACACACGGGCATGTGGTTGGCCTTGTGACCCAAGTCAGTATGTATGCCTTGTTTCTACACGGCCTGAGACACGAGAGTGTCTAGAGCCATGTGAGGCACACGGCTTGTTCACACGGGCGTGTGACCCCTGTATGGTTGAAATTTTTCTAAGTTTCCAAAAAAATTTCTGAGTAATCAGTTAAATCTCGAACCAGTTCTAAAGCATGTTTAAGGTCTCGTAGGCCCTTATAAGGGACAATGTGTTTGTGATTAAATGATATTTGAGTATGAATGCATAAATGTATGAGTTATGTATGTTAAATGATGTGTATTGATCGGTAATACCTCGTAACCCTACTCCGGTGACGGATATGGGTTAGGGGTATTACAACTTTGCTTCTCCATGTTTTGTAGTGTAATTCTATCGGGTGTCATGTCGGTCACATGGCTATATTGTTTCATGAAAGCCTGTGCCAAGTCTTTCCATGAGTTGATTTTGGTACGGCTTAGCTGATTGTACCATTTGGCGACCGACCCGATCAAACTATTGTGGAAGGAATGGATTAACTATTGGTCATTATTAACGTATCTCATCATTCTTCGGTAGAATATTGTGATATGGGCTTCATGGCAACTAGTCCCATTGTATTTTTTAAATTCTGAAGTCTTGAATTTTGGTGGGAGCACTGGATCTCGGACTAAACTCATTTCCTTAGCATCGACCTCGATTTTCTAACTGTTTTGGCAATTCTACTATTGCTCTATCCATTTCCGCCATGTCATCTAAATTTGGATCAACGGAGTTGGTCAGATATTCAAGATTAGAACCTGAACCTATTGGGTAATTCACAGGTGCTGAGGTGCCGGCCTGGTATTGTTGTGGTCTTATGGTAATGGGTACCCTTTGTGAATATGTATCTGGTTGGGCTTGGATATTCACTAGGGTAAAGCCTAGGGGTATGTGGAGTCTTCATTATCATCCTTAGAGTTAATCACAGTGCTCTTCCATTTTTCAATCCCTCCGGCCAGTAACTGGGTCAACTAGCTTATCATGCTTCGTTGGGACTCTTGTATTTGATCCCTCATGTCTTGCTCTACCTTTGCTAATTGGTCATGCAGCTTCGCTTGCAACTGATCTTGCATGTCTTTTTGAATTTGTTCTAGTCTCTCTAACATTTGATCCATGGCTTGTGTTTTACCGTGGGTACCGTAACGATATTCGGTTGGAATATTCTTGTTGGTTTCCAGGGTAACTGTTATAATTTCGATTAATTAGGACCTTTTTATGAAATTTAATGCATATGATGAAATGTAATACTGATGAATGAATGAATGCAAAAAGAGGTATTAATTCTAATTCAATTCTATTAGAACAACTTTACTAGAAAACAAATTTCTTTACATAAAACGAATACAATTTACATATCCGGTCTTGCCCTAATACTCAAAGCCTTGACTTTCCTAAGAAGCCAAGCTAATTCTCGACCTTGATCTGATTCTGATTCTTATCTTAAGCTGAGCATGTCAGCCTGAACCGCTAGGGTTTGCAAAAGGTCGACTACTTCCCGTACTTGAGTCAAAGTTTTGCCCATGATGTGATCTCTATCCCTGATCTAACCTTGAGAGCGTTGGAGTTGCTCTTTCTAATGTTCATTGTTTGCTTCAAGAAGCTCAATTCGTAGTTCACAATTTTGCAGTACAGCCTCGAGCTCTTCTATCTTTCCCTTCAACTCTTCAATCCTATTCAGGCTTGCTGTCAACTCAATCATGGAGTTGCAACTATGATATTGATGCAGTGACCTTTCTAATTCGGCTACTCGGGCTCTCAATCCAACCTTTTCATCTCGCCTTTCTAATAAATCAATTTTTAGATCATCTTCTCAGACTCTATCATCTTGGAATTTCTTTTCCCACTGATCAAATCTAATATTTTCTTCTTAGATTTCTTGCTGCTATTGTTCCGATGTTTTACCCAACCCGGAATTCCTCATCGACAAACGCAGCTTCTTATTATCTATTTTTAGACTGTCCAAGTCTTCCTCAACATTGTTCTTTCATTTTCTCCTCTTCTAACTTCTGGACATCGACGTCTAATCCTAGCTGAACCTTTTCCTCTTTCAAATTTTCTATCCTTTTCCCCAGCTCCGAACTCTTCTTTTTGAAGTCTTGCTTTACGATATCTAATTTATACATGATCACCCACAAGTGTTCTTCTATCGGCTGGGTACTTTCTTGGCTTGCCGAAAGGACATTGTCATTGACTCTTTTACCCCACCACTAATCATATTTCGGGGTTGTCATGGGATTTGTTTAAATGATCTCTTCATTTTGTGAGTTTGTTTCCAAGCGTTTAATATTTCACGAACCTTCTTTTTGTAATTATCACCTCTGTACGTAAACTCACATTAAGCCAACCTTTGCGTTGCCAGTATAAACTGCCTCAACCTATACTGTATTAATACAAGTAGAGGGGCATATCCAACAACTCCCTTATCCTGAGTAGAGGGACCCAGTCAAATTCTCAACTTCTGTACAAAATTTCATCAGGGATCATCCAAGGGTCCCTCCAACGTATTCATCTTAGAGACTCTGGAGAATCGTCATCCACTTTTCTTCAGAAATATTGTCTCACCTTGGGGTAGCCATAAATTCTTTTAATGGGGAGTAGTCTTCGGAGAACACTCGATAAGAGTCCTTTTCTACCTTTCAAAAGTGGCATGGAACCAGGCTAGCAAGAGTTGTGCACACCCAATAAATCTTTCATCACCTGCTCTCCAGCATGCACTTAAAGATCTGAAAGTTTCAACCAAAATTGTCAGGACGGGCGTGACCTTTTTATCAAGCCGGTCAAATAGATCTGAAACTGCATCATCTATGTGCCCGAGTGCTTCGGGGAATATGACCAACCCATAAATACTCAAGGCGAAGACACTGATTCTTTTCCTTGTATCTGGATGTGCCAAGATCAAATCCTGTAAACTTTTTCAAGGGATGCATTTACTGTCTCCCTTTTGTTTAATCCGGGCCACGACCCATTGCTCGCTCATTCCAGTTATACTTATTAACCTCTTTAAGAAAATCGGGACGTTAGCGACTCTAGAATAAGCTTTGTTGGCTTGGATCATTGGGTAAAAGAGCAGAGTTGTGTACTCTTCTATGGTGGGCACCAAGTTTACCTTCCCAAAAGTGAAGCAGCTATAGGCGGGATTCTAATATTGGGCAAGAGCTCGGAATAAGCGATTATCCACTTTGGCATTGAGTACATAAGGCAAATTACCATATTCACGGTAGAATAACTACTTGATTTCGTCACCCCATTGGTCCCATACTTCTTTCAACTCTTGAAGATTATTCTGACTCACACTGATACGAGTGAAATCCCATAATTTTGACATGTACGCATTCGTCAGGCTGGCACGATCGTCTTGTTGTGTTTTCTCAGACCATATTTGTACAGCCACATTGTCTTCCAATTTATCAAGAAATCTCTTTTCCATGACAAGCTCTCTATTTAGCAACTGAACGCGAATCAACACCTTTTTATGATGAAAATGCAATGCAATCACAACCAAAACAAAGCGAAACAAGTCAGTACATTTCATACAAAGCTAGAATACAAAGCAAGAAATAGTAAATAGAACATCTATTCGGGTGACCACTAAAGGTTTGACATGGTTTTACCTAGGGTGGGTTCTTTAGGGCTCATTATATGTGGTTTGGTTCTAAAGTAAGGGTACCTAAACCAGTAGATTCCTCAATCCTCATCTATTATAGGCTCATATGGACCGGTTTCAGTTCAGGGGAATACATTTTCCTATGGCTATACAGAGGTGAAGACCTCACGAAGACATAGGTACGGATGTATTCCGAAAGCGATCCACTATCTTGTACGGAGGTGAAGACCTCACGAAGGAATAGCTTCTCACTCCCACTTAAGAAGGGAAAAATGGAACGATTATGCCATGCAATATGCAGAAATATACTAAGAGAAACTCGAACCAATAAAGCAAACATATTGAATCATTATGTAACCTAACATAATGAAGACATTATTTACCACCAAAATAAAATATGAAGGATGAAATGCAAGGATGGATCGTCAATTTAAACCAAATTATTAATTTTCAACAAAAAGACCAAAAAGTAATCAACTCGCAGCTTGAATATCTTGTTTTGTCCCAAGTAGTGTCACCAAGCTGTCAAAACCTTTTTTGAATCGACTTTTTGTAACACCCCTAACCCATATCCGTCGTCGGAACAAAGTTAAGGAGCATTACCAGAGTTTACTATTCAAATACAATTAATTCATGTCAATTACTATTCATATAAGAAACCAATCATATTGTCCCTTAAATGAACCCTCGAGGTCCAAATTTGTACATTTGAATTAAGTCGGGACTAAATCAGGAACTCAGGAAATTTTTCACAAAATTTCAAAAAAATTTCCAAAGTACAGGGGACACACGCCAGTGTGTCTCACATGGCCAAATGACACGCACGTGTCCTAGGCCGTGTAGGCATTCGATGTGAAGCACACGGTTGTGTCCCAGCCCGTGTCTATACCCGTGTAACTCTCTGACTTGGGTTATATGGCCAGCCACACACCCGTGTGCTAGGCCGTGTGAGCATACTAACTTGCATTATTTAAGTGCAGGGTTCCCATGGCCAATTCACACGCCCGTGTCTCTGCCCGTGTAAAATTTCCTGAGCATTCTATTTCTCAATTTTAAGGATGCAGGGGACACACAGCCAAACCACACGCCCGTGCGCATGGCCGTGTGTCACATACGGCTGAGAGACATGCCCGTATGTCTACCCGTGTGGACGAAAATAGGCCATTTTCAAGGCCACTTTTCTCACCCATTTGGTTTTCCACCTACAATCACATTTAAGCACACTCACCAACCAAGTCAAGACATTTAAACCAAGCCAAAAACAAATTCTTATGCATGATATATCATGACATTGATTCAAATATCCAACTTACTCAATTGAACATATTCTTACTTAAGCATGTTAAAACCTATAATACAAATCATGTACACTTACATATCAAACATAGTATAATCTCATACATATACATTAACCATACTATCACTAGCCATTCCAATGGCTAGTTACAACCAAAACATTTCATCATTTGATCTAATTTAGCCTATACATGCCATTATACCAAAAGTAGTTTTACTAATTACACCTAATTAAGTTGAAGGTTAGTGTGATGATGCTCCAACCGATTCCCAACCTTTATGAGCTTCTGAGCACTATAAAACAGAGAAAAATAAATAGAATAAACATATTATGCTTAGTAAGTTCGTATAACAGAAAAGTAACTTACCACTCATTTATATTTAAGGTAAGCATACAAAATTCATCCAAACAAATTTGGCAAATTGCTTAAACACATATAATCTTAAGAAACTTGTTAGTCTTGTATTACATGTAAACATCAAGAATCAAGGATGAGCTCATCATATAAATACTTTCATATACATATGCTTTTCATGTCATATTTCCATATAACAAGTGCATTTCCATGAAAAATCATCTTAAGCTCAGTTTAACCATGTCAGAACTTTACCCGTTGAATTTATTTGAAATATCGATCGATACACATGTAGTACACTTGAAGTGTACAAAACCGTAATCCGTCAACTCATATTTAAGGGTACCCATTGGGGCACATAATCAGGAAGCACTCTCTAGCCATATAACAGGATGCTCATGTGAGCCATGTAACAGGAAGCTTACCCGGGCTATAACAGGAAACTCGTAATAGTTTAAAACAGGATGCTCTTTGAGCTTAACAGGTAAACCTGAAGAGTTATCATCAGGGAGCTCCGGATAGCCATATAACAAGAAGTTCTAGCGAGCCATATCAAGAAGCTCACAAAGAGCCTATACCAGGACGCTCATAAACAGCTGCATTTGTGTCACAATATATGCAGGATCACAACCGATCATATAACAAAATGCTCACAAAGAGTTGCGATAGTTCGCAACACATGCAGGATCACTACCAATCAGGATGCTCGCAGGCACCATATAACGGGAAGCTCAAGAAGGCTTATAACAGGATGCTCGTAAGAGGTATGGTGTGTCTACAACATATGCAGGACCACAACCAATATGGGAAAATCCTGTATCCATCGAATTTCATTTATTCAAACGGGACTTAGCACTTGTCAGACATTATCGAATATGTGATTTATGTTTATACATGGCAATCATACATTTCACAATCATAAAATTCAATTCAAACATATTAATATACATAATTTAGTTACACGAACTTACCTCATCAATTGCTTGTATACGGAGATATACTAATCTGATACTTTTTCTTTTCCTCGATCTAACTCTTTATTTGATCTTTCCGAATCTATATAAATGAATTTAACATCAATTTAACACATTTCATATTCAATTCAATCTAACTTACATCTTAGGAAAAAGTACCATTTTGCCCCTATACTTTTAATTAATTCTAATTTCGTCCCTAGGCTCGGAAAATGAAATTCATGCAATTTAATCCTTATTCCAAGCCTAGCCGGATTTTTTATATAACATTTACAGCCCATGTAATTCATAAAATTCATAAATTTTCCATGAATTTTACATCATTACAATTTAGTCCCTAAATCACAATTTCATCAAAATTCACTTTACAAAAGTTGTTTATCTATCAACAACTTTTTATTCTCTACCATAAATTTCAAAATTTCAGCATACTCATCCATGGAAAACTTTTAATACTTTGATAACTTTACAGATTAATCCCTAAAATAGGTAAATTAGGTTACTACGATCTCGAAAATTTAAAATTTACTAAAAATGGGACAAGAATTCATACCTAATTGAACCAAAATAACTTTCTTGAGCTCACTTTCTCTTAGCTAGGGTTTCCATGTATTTTTAATTTGGGGATGAAGATGAAATAGATGATATTAGTTTATTATCATATTTAATTATTTCCATTTCCAATTTAGTCCTTTTATTTTTCTAATTTTCCATGGATGAATCATCATAAATATCTGCTAACTACATTTAATGGTTTAATTACCATATAAGGACCTCAAATTTTGAATTCCATAGCTATTTGATACTTATAGCTACTAGAACTCAACTTTTGCATTTTGTACAATTTGGTCCTTACCACAATTAAACATGAAATCGGTAAAATTTTCTTATCAAAATTTTCATACGTCTTTCCTATCATAGTGTAGACTATACAATATTATTAAAATAAATTTTCTTTCTAACTCGGATTTGTGGTCCTAAAACCACTGTTCCAATTTCACTAAAAACGGGTTGCTACACTTTTTATTGTAAAATGAAAATTGAGTCGCGACCAATCCTTTTTAATTAGGTGTGATCGGATCACCTCAAAGTTTTGTCATTTTAATAAAATGTTAGATTTATTAAAATTATTTTTGGTATACAAAAATTCAAGAAACGGGTTCAGGAGTCGGTTACGTATGAGGAAGGATTAACACCCTAATAACGCCCAAAATTGGTACCTAATTGATTAATTGATGTGTTAGTGTCAAGAGTTGAAAATTTGAAGAGAATTAAAACACGATCCCTCTTTACATAATGTTCTTTGATTAAAATATCACTCAATTAAATTAAATTTTATGGAAGGGTCTTATTTTGAGTTAATCGAGAAAGAAATATAATACCCCGTAAGTTAGGACACAATCCCTCAAATTCTTGAAAACCAGAATAATCGCCATTGAATCGTTACCTAAATCTTTCTTTTTTTTTTGTTATTTTAAATAGGATATTTGGTTCGAGGAAGATACCATACTCCATAAGTAAGGAGCACAACTTCCTCAAATCCCAAAAATAATGAACATTGCATTAATTTTAAGTATTTTTTATACGTTAGATAAAATGAAGGTAACCATTTTTTAAAACGATATGCATTTAAAAAAATTGGATGAATATGTCGTAATATGACATGTGAAATGATGATAGCAAAATAAAACAAGATAGCCATGTAGGTAAAAATAAAAGGACGATATTAGGGTAATAAATAAAAAGATAAAATAAATAAATAAATAAAAACATGTTGATAAATGACGATAATAATGCAACTATAATAGTAATGAGAATATCTATTTATAATAATAATAGCATCATATCATAATTTTTATCATAATAATAATATGAATAAATACAATAATGATAATAATAATAATAATAATAACAAAGGTAAAATAAAAATAAAAAAGTATAAATGAAAGGAAATGTAATAACATAAATTTAAGTGTTAAAATAAATGACATAGTAAATACAGAGGCAAAATTAACCAACTAAGGGATTAAATTGAAATTTAAGCGAAAATTAAATTATAAATCGCAAAATAATTAAAGAAAAGGGAAAATAAAGGACTAAATTGAAAGTCTAGTGAAATCTAATGTCTGAATTAAAAAAACAGGACATAAAGAACTAAAGTAAAATGCGATGCAAAAGTTCAAGGACTCCGAGGATAATTAATCCGAAAAAGTACACACGTCATTCCCCAAGGGGTCAGTGGTCTAATGATCAAACTAAAAACGAATCCAAATTTGAGTGGCATAATTTCTAAAAAGAAGAAATAGTGAAATTAGGACCAGATTTAGAAAACTTAAAAGGCAGAAGGACCAGGGCCATAAACATACTCTTTCCACGAAAACGCGCGGATCCCAGGGGATCTGGAATCGGGTTGGCAGGTCAGGCCTGAAAGGATGCCGTTTTGGCATCTGAAAGTTAAACCCAAAGCAACGCCGTTTTATAGGGCTATATAAGTAAAAAAAATGTTTAAAAATTAATTTGCTTCGTTTTTTTAAAAAAAATTCCCTTCCATTTTTTTCTCTGAAGTCTTTCCTAGGCCAGTCATGGGAGCCGCTGTAGCTTCGGTACGACCATCGACCATCGATCATCGGCGACGGCGACCGTCGCCTCCTGTGGCTGAAAAAATTCCAAAACACTCCCTTTGACACCCCTTTTCGCATAAAACTTTGATTTGGAGTTGAAACTGTTAGAACTATAGCCAAAACTCCAAAAAAGGAGAGAAAACCTTTCGGTTTCTCTCTCTCCGACGAAACTTTCAACAAATCCTTATGGATTAAGAGGTCCTTCGCATCAGAGAAGACCGTCTTTCCTCGGAGACGGAGTCCTCGCCCACCCACAACGGCGGAAGACGGTCAGGTAAAAATCTAAACTTTTTATTTTATTTTTTTCGACATAAAAAAGGCAAAATAAATGAACCACCTTTATTTTGTTAAGAAACTATGTTTCTTTCTCCGTTTTTGTATTCAATTTTTTTTTGAATCTATTCGGTTGTCTCTAAAAAACATTACATGGCTGTTATGACTTTTATAGCCGAATGTGTTACATTAGACTATTATTTTTCATTTTCTTTTCTATTGTTCTTTGCGTGTTGCATTTCTGTCCTTTTTTTTTCCTTTTTGCAAACGTCCATGGTCAACGGCGATGATGGGAGTCACACCTTTGCTATTTTGGTGCAACAGTAGCAGAGAAGGCGTCAGGCCTCGGGAGATGCACCCGCTGACGTGGCCAGAAGCAACAGCGCGTAGGGGTCTAGGGTTTTTTTATTTTCTGAAAAAAGTTTAGGTCGTGGGCTTGGGCTTTGATTTTTAGGGTTTTTGTATTTGGGCCATTATTTTTGTAAATGGACTTTTTTATTTTATTTATTTATTATTATTTTTTGGTTTCTGTTTGGGCCGAACGAAATTGAGCCCTTGCAGTCTACATTTTAAAAAAAAAAAAAAATAAACTTAGATTCAAAATCTATTTACACATGAGAAGATATTTAATGTTCTTGTAACATCCAAAACTTATACCTTATTAAGTGCATGTCTCAAAGTTGAAAATTAAAATTTTAAATCTTGATGGAGTAAGAATTTGTAAAACAAAATAATATATTTTCTCTTACCATCCGGCTTAATCAATGAGATACGAAAAAATATTTTATTTTTAAAACAAGAATTTTAATTTATTCGATTTTGAGAATGATATTCACTAATCATACATATGCATACATGACATTATCTTGATACAAATATGTATATGTATATGATTATATATACAAATACAAATGCTACATGCAATATATTCATCTAACATTACATACTGACAAAAGTACGTAACTACGTATCTACATGACGTACTTAATATATCTATCCTAATATACATGCACGTTACTTAATAATATATACATACTATCATCATCTAATCGTCACATACAAATAGAAAAAAAAATGAAATCGTCACTAAGTACAATTATACTTAAAAAATATATTTTGGCAGAATTATATATAAATTCAACGAATGGGAAGTAAAAATCACAAAGAACAACATGCAATCAAATATTTATGGATAATCCAAAAAAATTGCATGAAATGAAATTAAGTTCATATCTTTCATTAAAAAGGCAATCGTATTTCAATTTGGAAGACATGCCGTACATGTTTGTTCACCAAAAAGAAATCATGATACAATGAACAAAGAAAACAAATGATGATAGAAAGGTTCAAAGCACGCATAAGATTCTAGAAATCCTAATTTGAAGATATTTAATCACGCTTTCATTTTCAAAATATATACTAATAACATATAAAACAAAGTCAAAAGATAACAAATCATGACTCAAACATGTGTATATGATATCCATTAAAGCTTTCTTTTCTCTTTTCCTCTTGTATTTTTCTTTTAACTTTCTTCCTTTCTTTTTTCCAGAACAAGATTAGTGACTAATTCTCCATGTTCTGTAGACCCATTAAGGGGGTAGACGCTGATCATGAGTTTAGGATCGAACCTCTACAACTAGGTAAGGTAGGAGAGAGACCCTTGTCATCTTACCTAACTCTCATGGTTAAGGAAAGTATTTCTTGTTTGGATGGTTAAAATTTAGAGTTAATTGCATCATACATCCCTAAAATATACCTTTCATTTTAAATTGATCCTCAAATTTTAAAACATTCTAATTAAATCTTCAAACTATCAATGTTATATCAATAAGACCATTCCATTACTAAAATAGTTAAATTAATCATTAATTGATTTCTCAAATCTTATGTGATAGTTTAAAATGAAAAACTTAAAGAAAGATTGAAGCTTTTACAAAGCCTTTATCATTCATTCTCTTTTTTCAATTTTACTTTATTTTTAATTTTAACTTTTAAAAGTTATGCAGAAACATAATATTCTCTTTTTTAAAATCATTTTAAATTATGTTAAACAAAAGATTTGGCGTGACATATGATCAAATTAACGATTTTAATAACATTGAGTTTGGGATGTAATTACAATGTTTTAAAGTTTGTGGACCAATTTAAAATGAAAGTCATAGTCTATAAAGGAAATTATTTTTTTAGCAAAAGAAATTATTTTCTAAAAATTTATCAATTAGGTTCTAAAAAAATGATTTTTTTAGCAAAAGAAATGCCATTAATAGGGATAACAAAAACAAAAGGAAAAAAGTAGAATATCTAAACTCAAGTCAACAAGTATACCTAATACATCGAACATAACTCCCCTTATTCACTCAAAACAGAAGAATAATTAGAGATTAAAATAGCATAAATAGAAGAAGGACAACTAACAAATTCAAAGTAGTTCACATGAGATAAAGTTTCCCTCGCAAAAGAGTGAGCTATTGTATTAACATATCTACGAGTCCAATTGTTGCGAGATCACTAGATGCAACACCCCTTGCTTGACTCGATTGTCGAGTCCAAGCTACAGGTGCATAAATCAAAGTTATAAAAAAACATGAATCTGTTTTGAATAAATAAGATTCATGCTCTACTTCTTACTATTGATTATCACGAATTTGAACAGAAACTAGATACACTCAATATAAAATCATTAGCAACTGAAAAAGAACTCTCTTTATTGACATTGATAGAAGATGAACAGGGAAATATCAATTTCAAGGATCGAGTCAAAATTTTAAAAATTTTATTCAATATAGTTATAACTAATCCCAATAATCAAACAATTAGAAAAATAAATCTATTGGAATAAAAGAAATAAGTGAAAAAGTTCCACATTCATTATCGAAGCAACTAGAATCAATCGGACAACATATAATCATTTACACATGTAATCAGGATTTAATCACATTAAAAATTACGTTAAACAATCAATTTCGAGTCTTAATTGACCTTACGAGAGCTCTTTTGTCAATCCGAACTTAAAATAGGACCAAATTGCAAAGTTTTAAAAGTTCAAGACCAACGTCGTGACGTCACCTCTTCCATGTCGTGATGTCTCCAAATAGTATGTCACGTTATGTATGTCACATTATGACATCAGGCCATTCAACGTCACAACATGACTCACTATCGATCTGTAACACCCCTAACCCATCACCGTCGCTGGATTAGGGTTACCGAGTATTACCATACAATCGGGAAACATTTATCAATATAATATTAAAATAAATAAATGACATTCAAACATATCAATCATAAGCATTTTGTCCCTAAATCGAGCCTTCGAAGCCCTAAAAATAGCTTTGATGAAATTTAGGACTAATTTGAAACAAAACAAAAGTTTTAAGAAAAAGTTGTAAAAATTGGAAAACAAAGGGTCACACAACTGTGTGGCCAGGCCATGTGAAAACACCCTAGGCCGTGTAACATTCGAACTAGGGACACAAGGCCGTGTCCCAACACGTGTCCTCACCCGTGTAACTCACTGAGTTGCCCCACACGCCCATGTGCTAAGCCATGTTGAGTTGCCACACACGCCCATGTGTCAGACCGTGTGCTAGGTCGTGTAACTCACTGACTTGAAACACTAACAAACTCTTAAATGACACACGGTCTTATGCACCAAATTTGACCCAAAAACCATGCCATTTTAAAACCAAACCATACCTATTCACCCACTCTAATTATGCACACATTCAATAAACCTAGGCACTACTTCAACACATCTAAATATACCAATTCAATCAATTTATTTCATCCAACCAATGTGCCATTCAAAGGCACCACATATATATACTAAACATTTAGTCAAAAAAAATTATCAAAAGACCTCTTTATAAGACATCGAGCAAATAAGCATTGCACCATGATTAAACCACTTCATTCAACAACTAAACATCAAGGTGTTCATCTATGTAATACATAAGTATACTTGTTTCTTCAATACAAAACAAACCTTAAGCAAAACACACATCTCATTCATAAACTATACCTATTAACATTTCAAAACCACATATTTATCTATATATACATTCCACAACCCCAAGAGATACAAAAACAACCAACTTAGATGGATAGTGTGAGCCAGTTGATTGATCTTTCCAAAATGTCAGCAACGAATATCTACAAAACAATCCACAAAAAACCCTACCCTATAAGCTTACATAGCTTAGTAAGGACATAGTATAACATTTAATTTAAATACAATTAGACACAGTTCACATATTATTTGATTCAGGGTTACCAAAGTACAAACGGATCACATATGTGTATTCAGGGGTATCGAAGTACAAAAGGGGCACGTATGTGCATTCAAGGGCACTAAAGTACAAACAGGAACACGTATGTGCATTCATACAATAGTTATCCATAAACATATAAACTAAAGAACAATAATATAATATTACAAGTAGAATTTCATTTACGTATTGAAAAAATATGTACTTACCTACGATTTAAGTCCGGCCAACACGTAGGGACTATTCTGTTATTTTCCCTTTTACTCGGTTATTGTCTTTTTTATTCAAGTCTTGATCTATATAATAATTAAACACAATATATTAATCTCATACAAATTTAACATTCCATTCAATGTATATGACCCTTAAATTTTCATTAATTACACATTTCCTTAAACTTTTACATCTTTTGCAATTTAGTCTTTTGACCGAAAATAATCAAATTGACCACTTTTTAGGAATCAAATTACAACTGAATATTCTAGGCCCTTTAACAGTCCCTATTATACATAAAATTCACTATCAAACCTTAAAATTTTGACATTTTAACAATTCAATCCTTGAATCAAAATCTAACAAAAATCATTTCACAAAACAACTAAATACGACAATCAAAGCTTCAAACACATAGTTATCATAAAAAACATTCAAGATTAATTAATGGAAACTTCTAGCATTTTTAACAGATTCAAAAATGAAGGTACAGGCTAGTTGGACCTAGTTGTAACGATCTCAAAAACATAAAAATTACAAAATAAGTAGGTGAGAATTAAGTTCATATGCACAAGGAGAATGAAACCGAAGCTTGGAGCTCCCTTCAATGGTGATTTCGGGATCAAAATGAAGAAAATGAAGAATAAAATGTTTTTCGTCTTTTAATTTTGTTTTAATTTTGCTTTTATTACAATTTTGCCATTAATCACATGTTATTTCATCATTTTCACTCTAATTGCAGTCCAACATTAATGGCTAAGGGCTAATTGCTACATAGGTCCTTCATTATTTAATAATTAAGCTATTTGATCACCTAATGCAATAATTACTAAGTTTTACACCTTTTACAATTTAGTCCTTTTTCTTTAATTGGCTATCTAAACGTTAAAATTTCTTAACCAAATTTTAATACGACTCTAATGACCCCATAAATATTCTATAAATAATATTTATAGGTTGACACGATGGAAACTTATGGTCCCGAAACCACTGTTCCTTCACTACTGAAAAACAGGTTATTACACGGTGATGTTGCGACGAGGTGGGTTGGTCATCGGGACATGGACTCTGTTTTACATTTCCAGACCACTCAAGAGCCCCCGTTGGAGACTGCCCTAGGTGTCGCGACAACAAGTCATGGGTGCCATGACACCACTATTTCACAGGACAAAAAATGATTGCAGGGGTAGTCCTTGCCCAACATGTCCCCCGACAAAAATTAGACGATCAATGGCATTTTGGTCATATTTTTTAGGTCTATATTTTAATATTTTAAACCGTTCTTTCTAGATTAAAAAGGAGGCACCTTTATTCTTATTGCTTTAACGTTTTTTTAGCTTAGTTTTTGTTGTCATCTTCTTCTAGCTTTCTAGGTTTAGTGTTTTTCTGGTTTCTTTAGTGCTTTAGTTAGTTAGTTGTTTGAAAATGAGTATGAGTAGCTAAATATAAGGTGGTTTGTTGATGAAAATGTTGACTGGTTAATTTTTGGCATAAGGACTAAACCGAATAGACTTCAAAACTTAGGATTGATGTCCCTAAGGGAAAATGTAGATGAGCGAGGCCGAGAGGAGATCTCATTGAGCACCATTTTGATAGTTCTGGATTAGTTTGGTGAGGTTGAAAGATAAAATGGACTAATTTTTCTAATTTGGTAAAGTTGAGATCGAGAGGTAAAATTAAGCCAAATTAGGAGTTAAATTATTTAGTTCCATAATTCAACGATTAATTAGCCACATGGAATTCAACCATCCGTTGTTTGTCATTAATTTGTTAATTTTGCAAGTTTTCCTATTTTATAATTTAGTCCTTTTTAGCATTAGATAGATAATTAGCTTAATTAATCTTGACCATGACTTGCCGTAATATAAAACTTAGTAAGTAGTTAGCTAGCCTCTATGATTGCCTGCTAGCTGTTTAGAAATCACTTAATTTTAGTTTAACAATACTTTTCAAAAGTGCTTTTGAGTCAAAAATCACTTTTGAGCAAAAGCTAAAATTTTTTGCTTATGCTTTTGGCCAAAATAGTGCTTTTCTAAAGCATTTTTTGTTCCAAAAGCACATTTGAAAAACTCAAAAGCATCTTGTTTAGAGATATTTTTTTTCTCAAAAGTGCTTTTTGTCCCAAAAGTGCTTCTGAGAAGCAATGCTAAACTGGCCCTTAGCCTCGGAACTTTCTTGGGTTCGATCCTTAGATACTCAGGTGTTCATTGAAACACTACAAATATTACAACTGAACCACCACACTTGCAGAACACTGCAGTTAGATTATTTGTTTTAGTGTTGATTCTCAGTCCCGGTGCACACACGTCAAAGCAGCAATTAGTGGTCTAA
The DNA here is from genome assembly GCA_005393395.2 of Gossypium australe. Lineage (NCBI taxonomy): Eukaryota > Viridiplantae > Streptophyta > Magnoliopsida > Malvales > Malvaceae > Gossypium > Gossypium australe. The sequence goes on from CM016623.1 coordinate 125,370,307, forward strand.
ACATCGTGACTATAGAACTTACTGGAGTGATTGGAAATACAAAAATATATATACTTTTTCATGCCCTTTTTAACCCAAATTTGTGCAGTTTCGGTGTAATTCTTGTCGAAAAATATAATATAATTATAAAATAATTAAATTGTACTTAAATTATTAACATATTGAATTTTAGTTAATTTTATAATAAATTTTGATTTATTTTGACAAATTTGCACTAATGGCGAAAATTGGCTTGGTAGACATTGCTAGAAGCACAAAACCGAGAAGCGATTTTTGAAGCATTGAGGGGAACTAATTTTTTAGCCTAAGATGGTCCAAATTATGAATATTAATTCATAATATAATTAATTGTAATTTTAATCCAATTTATTTTGGGTTAAATAATTATTATTATTATTAATTAAATTATGAAAGGAGGCCTAATTGTGCTAAACCGAGAAGACCGATCCAACCGAGCAATGGGCTACCCAAAACCATCCCACATGCTGACCCAATCAGCTTATTTAGCTGGTTATTTGGCTTGCAAAATAGCCCTTGAAGCTTCCATGAAATTGCATTCAAACACCTCCACTTATCAAGCTTTTGTAGATTTGCCCCTAGCTAAATTTAGCAAGTTTGAAAGCTTCAAACTTGCCACATGTGTGGCCAGCCATAAGGGAGTCAATGGCTTTTGATTTTTGCTATTTTTAGTAGCCTACTCAACCTATAAATACCCCATTGGCTGCTTATTTGAAACACACCTCTCATCATTTCATTCTTTACTTCTCTCTCATTTTTTCTCTTCAAAACCCTTCCTTTGTTCTCCATTTTTCCCTTCCATTCTCTCATTATGTTTGTGTTGTTATAGGTCTTGGTAAATTTTTTGATTAAGTTATTCTTACATTATAACTGTAAGGTAACTAATTATTCTTTTCACCAAAGTGTTTTTAATTACATTCATAAATAATTCTTTTTACAGTCCCTATTGGTACGATAACTCAACATTTACTTGTCACTTTATTACTTGTTGCGACTGTGTATACTTGCACATTTCCATCGTTCCAAGGACAATATTGTAATGATACATGGATGTATTGATGTTGAACAAAATAATTCGATAATTTGTGTATTATAATGTTATTTATTTACTATAATTAATATCATCGTATAATTTAATTTAATTTAAATGCATTTTTATTATTTTTGCAATTTTTGTGGATGCTGTACTAAATAACAAAAATTATTTCCATGTTGTTGATGGAAGGGTGTGCATAGAGTCATGTTTTTAACATGTTCATGTCTCTTATATGCCTCTCTTGCATTGAGTAGCATTAGCCTAATCGGGTTATATGACAATTCAGGACGTTTCAAGAAATTTCGACATATCCAAAGAACTTGGATGACCATCATGTAGTGGATTTGCATTTAGGGTTAGAGAATAAATGGGCTATTAAACATGCCAAACAAGTCTTACATTGAGCTGATAATATTTAGCATAGCCCACAAGCTGCATTGATCAAGGATGGTAATTTTACAATATCATTGACTTGTCAGGAATGATTTAAGTCCAACGGTAAACCAAATCTTTATATGATGAAATAGGCTTCTATACATCAAATTCAATATCCAATTTTGTGAAGTTAAATGAAGAAAATGGAAGCATAACGCCAACCTACCAAAGCAAGCTTGGTCAAAGGAGGGAGCAATCAACAAACTTGTGGTAGAGGTTGAGGCATACGCAAAGCTGTTGAAGCTGAGCAACATGGTTAAGGTCGAGGAAGAGGGCGAGGCATTATTACTAAAAATGCCCTGACTCTCATACTTGTTAAACCTAATGGAGGCTTCGCTTTTAAAGAACTGGAGGTCAATCTTGGCTTTGCCCAAATCATGGTTGAAGATCTAATGCACCCACAAATAATATATATATATATATATATTAATTTTTTTATTACTTCAATTAGATCTAATGTTGTTGGAAAAATCTGATTTAGAAAATGATTTTCAGTCACAGCGAAAATTTTAAAATTTGAAAACTAAGCTAGTTTGTGATATGTATAGTAATAAACTTTTCCCGAAAAGCACATGTGCTTTGTGCGAGATGGATATGTATCGTTCCCTGCTTTCAATGGAACAACCTTATCTTTTATTCTCATACATTGAATTGCGTCAAGTGTGAGCTTAAGTAATACAAACCAAACATAGACCAAGAAACGATTTAATTAATTTTAGTAAAACTCAAACATTGAACAAGAAACGATTTAATTACTTTCAATAAGGACCGATTGGACATTTATAATTAGGGCTCAAATAATTTATAATTAAGTTCAAGCTTTTCGCCTATTAATTATAAACTCATTTAGTCATGAAATCATTCCATTATAGTATTGTGACTGAGCTCTCCCTAATTACATACAATTACAAAAGCTACTTAATCAGTGCTCGCCTAATGACCTTGTCATAAGTGTGTTACCCTCATAAGTTATCTTTAATCTCTTTGGGATAAATCCGTTCTCTCAATACGATCTTATTTTATCTTATGGTAACCATTACATCTCCTTCATGAAAAGTCAATTACTATCAAATAGTAATTAAGTCATTTATCACAAAAACAAACAACCCGTGTCCACATTTACTTTTCATTTATCATGTAATTCCAATGAGAGGATATCATTTACCCATTAGTTAGATTATGAATTCCATATTGTGAATGATGCTATCTACTTGCAGAAATCATATACCTAACACATCAACTTTCGGTTCTTTATCTATTTGAACTTAGGCTTTTATTTACATCAAAGTATATGAGCCACACATACATAGCCCATCATCCACTTAAGATTTATGTATGTCATACTATGAAAGTCAAAAGCGAATAAATCCATAAACAAATTTGGGATCTATTGTACTCGGGTCTTGTCCGATGTATTGCCAGCCCAGTGAGTCACATCTATGTCTCTATCTTTTAGGAGTCATTAGCTCCAATGTTCAAGACAAAGCATCTCCCCAATTGGAATTGATAGATGACATATTAGTCTTTCAATCAGTTTGCTCATTTCTTATTAGACTAAGGACATACTTAGGTTCATCTGCTAATACAAGCTGCTTTTCCATATTACAGTCCGACCACGTAATATCGCTTAATATTAGTTAAACGCTAGATAACTTGTGAGCTAATATTTGCTTCCATTTTTCTTTTTGTGCAAAAACCGTTAAAGACATTATACAAAGAATATTACTATGATCAATGGATATTTTATTAAACCAAGTTGTTCGAAAAATACAAGTATACAAAGACGAAAATATTACACTTAGGGCACAAATTCAATAGATGTATGTTAATATTTTAGGGTTTGTTAATAGATTTGCTATTTCTTTATGCTTTTATAGATTAGGGTATATGTAATGAATGTAAATTGCAAGGTTATCAAAATCGGACCAGTGGTCAAACTGGTCAGGCCACCAGCTCGCCAGTCTGGCCAATTTGATTAAATAAATCATTAAAAATTCATAAAATAAAATATTAAGAAAAAGGGGTTCAATCGATTTAGCCAAGTTTTTTTAGCTTAATTCAATTGGTCTTATACTAATTCTTATGTCAACCAGTCAGATGCCTCTCTCTGGACCAATACCTTGATTGGTTTTTAGTCCAACCAACTAACTTGATCCTATTCAAACAACCATGATAAATTGTGTATTTTAATTTTAATTCAAACTCATTTTCGTTAATTTTAATTACGGTTAACAGATTAAGATTTTACTTTATTTCTTCGATTCATTTGGTTTAAAGTATAGAGTTTGAATAGATAAATCGAAGAAATAATGAGTAATAAAATTTTATTAATAACACATTTATATAAGGCATCAAATTCAAGAAATTCTTTTTAGAATAGTATAATTTATATCACATTACATGTTAATAAGATAATTAATTAGTTAATAACATTACGTAAATTGAAAAAAAACCACTAGCCTGGCTAGTTTAGTGATCAAAATGTTTAGAGTACCAGTTTTCGATTCAACCACAAGTCTAACCAGTTTACTGTTTAATAATATAAAATAATATAAATATTAAAAATAATACCTAAAAACCTAATTTAAAATATAACTTGGACCAAACTTGTAGTGGAGCTAAATTACTATTAAGGCCCAGCTATGTTAGGCCCATAGCAAAAAAAATTGACAAAACCCTAGTCTCATCATTTTTATTTTCCCTAGCAGCTTAACATCTTTTCATCTCTCTTTTCTATTTTCCAACCTTTTTTCTATTATCTGAACTTTTTCATCTTACAACTCAAATCCATTGGGTTTTTCTCTAGAAACGAAAATGGCTTGGTGGAATATCGAATCACCCAAGCTCAAAGCCAACCCACCCCATTGAGTTTTCATTATTGTTCTTTGATTGAATATGGTGCGTGGCCGGCGGCAACAAGAAGGTAGCAAATAGTTTCCGACGGCAGTGGAGCAACAAGGAGGCAGCGAACTTTTGGCTTTTTTTTTTTTTTTCAAGTTATTTTTTATTATTTTTCTGTGTCAAATGCAAAAACCGATTTGACCCATTTTTACCGGTTCATGGTTTAAAAGCGTTTTGACCGATTTTTTTATTTGTCAGCGGATTGGTTTATTGACCGGTTTTTAATCCGACCAATCCGTTCGGTTTACCGATTGATTACCGGGTATACTGGCTGGTCCAGTCCGATTCTGAAAACATTACCAATTTTGCTAGTTTCACAGAGATGATACACCCTATCGATTGATTTGAGTGGCAAATATAACCATTTTGTGTATGTCTAGGGTCATCCATGCCACCACAATCACAAACCCTAAAGGGTATGTGCCTGAAAAGCTTTAAACCATTTCCCTAGTCGCTAAAAACATTACTATCTAGTGACTTTTGACGGTCTGCCATGTGCACCCGCCTAAATTGATACCCACGACTTATTTGCCTAAGCCACTGGACATGACTTTTCGCAAAAGTGGGCAACTTTTGTAAAGTGCTCTCGCATCAGGAGAAAGTCGCAAATCCTTAGGCCCTTAACCCATTTTCGTAAATCCTAAAAAGAGCGAGTTGTTGGCATCAAGTATCTACATGCATTGAAGAAGAAGATAACTCAAAACCTTGAGATTTGTACTACTTTTCACTTGAAAACTATTTCAAAGCACTGACAACATTTTACTTATTTTCTTAAGCTGTAAATGATAACCGTTAGATATAATTGAAAAACGAAATGAGGCGTTGGAAGTATTTATAGGGTTTGGAAGTTGCTAAACTCACCAATCATAAGCTGTGATGTTAAATAGCCTGAACTCAACATCAATGCAATGATGTTCTATCAAATAGTATCCCCAATATCAAAGGAATCTCTGATAGAGAAGACGTAAGAGGAAACCTATAGGTATCCCCATATTGACAGCATGGTAAAGTTACTTCTTCAAACCTTGAAACGATCTTTTTTTCCTGAAAAAGTAGAAAATGATAATTTTGGGAAAATTAAGAGAGTTTGAATGTTTAGAAGAGAAAGGGGTGTAGTATTTTTTATTAACTTAACACTCACGTAGTACATCTTTAAAATGATAAATTTTTAATTTAAGTTTTTTTTTATTTATAAAATTTTAAATTAGTAAATATAAAATTATATTTTGGTCCTAAAAATGATAAAGTTTTTATTTAACTTTTTAAAAATTATAAAAATATAAAATAAAATAATAAAATTATATTTTTATTATAGTAAAATACATGATTTAATTCTATCCAAAAAATTATTTAGTTTCACCACTGCTCTCATAGATGTTGAGTTCTAAGATTAAATGAATTGGTTGTACTAATTGGTAAATAAATATCTTAATTGCAATATTGAGGTCCTGAACACTGTAATTTTAATAATAGTAAAATTGTATTTTGATTTTTCAAAAATAATAAAAATTTGATTTAATTTTTTAAAAATTATAAAGATATAAATTATTAAAATGATGAAATTATATAAAAATATATAATTTAATTTCGGTCTCCATTAAAAAATTTACCTGACTTCACCATTGCACTCACAAATGTTAAGTTCTAATATTAAATGAATTGGTTGTACTAATTGGTAAATAACTATCCTAATTAAAGTTGAGTAACCTGAATTTGATAGTATCGAAGTCTTGAACACTGTAATTTGTAATTTATTTCTTTTGATAATAAGGCATGTGTTGCGATGATTTTATCGTATAATGAACTTGACACTCATAAATTTGATGCGTATTAAAAAATATATTTTAAGAAAATACTTTTAATGATACTTATTTTGATAATTGATTTAAAAAATTACTATACTCAAATGCAAAAACTGCCACTATACTTTATAATTCTTGGATTGAAGGAGAGAAAAGCAAATGCAACATCCGATTTTGATAATTGCTTATTGAAAAGGTAGCATAAAGTAAATATTTTGATTTAGGTGATGCATATTGTAATTTATCCAGCCACATAATAACCAGCTCAGCTCACATGGTTTTTGACCACTCCACCGCTTGATCCGTTCTTAGCGCTTTCCTTTTCTCTCTCTCTTAGTTTCTTAGTTTCCTTCTTTTTCTTTCTTTCTTCCCAAAAAACTGAAAAAGAAATTTCGCATTGATTACGATTTTTTTTTGTACTTTTAAACGCCCCCCAAATTTTAACATAAAAAGACAAGAAAATCACAACCATTAAATGATGTTTTCTAGCATTGATCATTACCGTCAATTCCGATGCCAGCAGCAATGGATGAACCATAATCCGGTACAAGCCTGAGCATTTTTTGTAAACCCCCCAAAAAGAAACAAAAAACACCAACCATGATCGCTTTTGTTGAAATTAGGAGGATTTGAGATTTACAAAGAAAAAAAAAAGAAATTGAGACTTTTTTCATAATATTATGTCGGATTTGGTGGCCCGTACGGGTCGTCTTCAGCAAAGGTACGAGGCTGGTTTTCGCCTTGTCGCTGGGTATGTTTTTTGTTATGATTATTTGCTTAATCTGTGTAATGTAGATGTGGAAGATATGTTTGCATGTGGCTTTTGAGAATTTTGATTGATCAATTTTTGGTTCTTTTTATCTTTTTGAATGGTGTTGTTTCTGTTAATGGAATGTTTATTAGAGCATCGGGTTTGAGTTATTTATTTATTTTGATCGATCAATTAGAATGTTCCTTTTTAAAAGAATCTGGAGAATGGGTTTGTTTTATTTTTGGTGTTTTTGAATTCTAATGGTGCATTTTAATTTTTGAATGGTTTGTATCGTCTCTGGGATTGTGTTGGCAAATGAGTGTATTTTGTTTTTGGTGTGTATCTTGTATATGTGCATTGGTATATGCAGTTTTTTAATGGATTATTTGAAGGTTGGAGTGGATGTTTATTAAGGACATTGTTTACATGAATATCAAATGGCTTTTAATTTTTGGTATATTATCTATCTGTTTGTTTAGATATGAGTAGTTTTACAGTTCGAAGGATTCACTACATTCTTAGACGAGGGTTTGTTCGTTTTTTCTTTTCTTTTGGTGTGTGTTGAGATAGTTCATTTAAGGATCGAATTGTTATTTATTACATTTTTTATATGAAGATTGAAAATGGGTACTTCCTGTTTTTGCTTTTAGGATTGGTTCATTTTGAGGTTTCTATGGATTTTTTTTTCATTCTTGGCATGAGCATAGAAATGGATATATTACTTTGGTGTGTATAAATTGATTATGTTTTGTTTTTAATGGCATAAAAGTGCACATTTTAATTCTGAAATGTTTTATTACATTCTTGACATGAAAATTGCAAGTGGGTGTTACTGTTTTTGTTTTACTTTAGTTCAAAAGTTTGGGATTAGTTGGTGGATTTTGTTTGTGTCTAATTTTCGTTTGTTTGTTTCTATGAGAAATGTCAATAATGTCTGCTTAATGGATAACGATTATTGCTTTGGAAGGAGGGTACATGTTCTCAGTGATGAAGTGAACGATATTTGTAGAATTTTCTTCTCTACATTGCCTTATGAGCTTTTGGAACTAAAATTCTAGGATAATTCTTTGTAGATTTCAGTATAATTGGTAGTTGAAGTGTTTGAAAAATGTGACACTGGCTTAAGAAATGATATTTTCTCTTGGAGCTAATCTTGGAATATCAAAATTTCATTAATGACTCATGAGGTGGAGTGGACTTAGCATATCAACATGGCCTTGAGAGTGACTTTTGGTGGATATGACATATGACAAAAGTAGATTGTGAGACCTTGGAAAATTTATTGTGTTGAATAGTAGTAGTGGTTATTGTTTTAATAATATGGTATGATGGTGATAGGTTCTGTTTCCTCAGCAGGCAAACAAAGAAAAACTAGGGAAGATAATGAACGATCTTAGAAATTTCCTAACATATCCTTTATTACTGGTTGATCAAGCAGCTTAATCTATATAATTATGATTGACAGTTGAAGTTATGCTGACTTTATTGGTGGAACTAAATAAAAAAAATTTTCTTGGGGATAGGACATCCTTCAATTTGTTATTGGACTCGGATGTTAGCTTCAGATACAAATGCATATTAATGAGGAAGATGTTATTGAATGGGGCTCCTCTCTACTTTTGGCCTGTTTTTCTACCGTCTGATGGCAAACTATGACCGTATTTTTATACATACCATGTTGGGAGAATGTTAGATCTTCAATCTGTTCTCTTCTTTTTCCCTTGTTGCTTGCTATTTTGGATTGAGATTGGATTGTTTCATTCTGAATGTAATGACCCTTTTTTGACTTATGGGACACTTGGTGTCAGTTTTGAAGTTTTGTAAAAATTCTATTCACAGTTGATGTCGATGTGCTAAATTTGCTCTTCTCTCTTGACAGATGTATTCCATTTAGGTATAGAAGTTCAAATGAGGCAGATGATGTAAAATTTGGAAAGGTGGTCGAGGTACTGATGATTAACTCAACTAGTGGACCAGGTCTTTTATTTCCAAAGGTACAAACTAGCCTTTTGTTCAGGCATACAGTTTAATACTTCATTCTTTCCCTGTTCTTCCGTACCATTCCCAACCTGCATAAGTCCATTACCCCGTAGAATATGGTTGCATTTATTTTTCCCCATATATACATTACTTTTGTTAGAGATAAAACATAAAAAAGTTTCATAAAAACGCATGTATCCAACCTTAGTTATGTTGCAATGTCGGGTAATATTTAATTGCATTTTGGATTACTCACCAGTAGCCTTTAATTCCTATCTCTTGTTTCCTGCAGTTTTTAGCTAAATAATCTAGTGTCTGACATTTAAATTTCCTATTAACATTTAAGACAAAGTAGGTGGTTTACTTAGTATTTTGAAAATAATTATGTTACTCCAACTTTAGTGCGAGTGTCGGATATAAATGTGTTTGGCACCGGTATGTTCAATTTTTTCAAGTTTTCATGTATTTGGAGGATCTTTGGAGGATTATATCCCTATATCATATCCGTAAAGGCATCAGACACTGGTACATAAGAAAAATGAGATATTTGGAGCAATATAGGGCATGCAACAAATCAGCATAAGTGAGCTTTGCACTTGTTTCTTGGATGATGGGAGGGCACTGTGGTAGTCTAATAATTGGGTAGTAAGTAGTTATGACATTTTCCTATTTTATTGGATTTAAAGGTTGTATTTAAGTTTAGAATACAATTTATTTGCTGAGAGGTAACTATGTTACTCAGACATGGGTATGATCAATTTTATTTTAAGATTTTCATGTATTTGTTGTTCCGTAGCGGATCATGTCTTCATACCGATGTCCGAGTATGTTTCAGAAATGGGTGTTGAACGCATATACTTCAGGGAAATGAATATGTCAGAGTTACATAGGAGGTAAATATTTCATGAAAATCGTTGAGGAATAAACGATGTTCTGGTTCTGATATGATTTTACTGAATTAGATCATGCAATCTCATGAAAAAGTTAGTAATGCCGTCTATGGACAAGAGGTCCTTGTAGTAGAGTTAAGGTTTGAATGAATAAACTTGTCTTTGATAATTTTGTTATTCAAGTGGATGGGAGTTTAAGTAGATGTTATTCCTGACTGAATTGTTCAAGAATAGTTACAAACTCAACAATTGAGGAGCATAACTAAATCTGCTATAAAATTGCTTGAAATAATCGTCATTCATATTTGAATATGAAGGTTCATTTGACGATAGAGTCCGAAATGCAAGTCTCACAATATCTTTTACTTCATGTTCTTTTCTCCATACTGGATGGTTTCTCTTGCTATTAATATTCAAAGACATACCTGTTATTAATATTCACAGTTTGAGATCATTGAGATGAAACTAGAACTAGAATTTGGAATACTAAATACTTAGGCCTAGCTAAATTTTAAGATGCTTTTCCAATAATTTTTCTTGAAATTTGCATATCTGACATCCACTTGGATATATATTAGGACATGGGTATGGGCATATAACCTTCTAAAGACCACATTTGAAATACCTCTTTCGGATGCATATCCCGTATTTGACACTCACATTTAAGTCCGAGTAACATGGTTCTATATTATTCTTGCCATTAAAGAATATGATAACTGCATACGGAAAATAGTTGACCTAAATGGAGTCAAAATTAACTGTTGTTTGGTTACCATGCTTTCTCGTTATCAATATTTTGAAGAAAAGAGGATTTCTTGAGTAACATTTTGTTATGGAATTTTTGCTCTTTGATTTTAGGGAGGTTGGGAGAATGATGAAACGGTCGAGGAGGCTGCAGTGAGGGAAGCTATTGAAGAGGCGGGAGTCCGAGGGGATTTAATGGTGAAAATTTTCTTCCTTGCTTTTAATTATGCATTTTATGTTTTCTTTCAAGTTAACATATTTTCTAATATTAGATCGTTTCTTGATGTTCTGAAGTTTTTAGCAGATATCTCTACATATTATTCATTATGTCATTAGTATAGTTGATGTTTTTGTTGCCTTAATTTTTCTTGAAGTACTCGGACCTAACACCCATACTTGATGCATATTGGGACATGATTATGCAGATTTTACCCTTCAAGGGACCTGGAAATACATAGAAAAACTTGGAAAAAATTCAACATACTGGTATCTCACACTTGCACCGAAGCCCAAGTAACATAGATTGATATTGTCATAATCACCGTTTGTTGGGTTGAGTTGCAAGAAGCTTGATACCCATTAAGTCTTGGCTTCGAGTCTTGTGAAGGAATAAAAAAGGAAAACAGATATTGTCATTAACTTTTTTGAGTAAGATTAGCTGCATTCACACTGCGTCAGCTTGCAACTGCAAATGCAAGTAGATTGTTTTGTAGTCTCAATAGATAAGGTTTATGACACGATTTTTCTCTTCATTTCTTAGCATTGCTTTATCCTATTGAATTGAGCGGTTCTCAAATGTGTTGCACTCTCTTTTCATTTTTCTTGAAGTACCTGTGTTTGATGTATATTCGAACATGGTGTGGGATATGACTCTCTAAATACTGAGAACTTTAGAAAAAATTAAATATACTCATGTATATCCAACTCATTTAAAAATCTCCCAACGCATTAGTGTGAAGATTTTGATTTAGTTAATCTAATTGCCATTGGCTGATCAGAATTGCACAAAATTTATAAGATTGTTGCATGTATACTAAGTTAATAGTGGACTGATTTTTCTTATCGGATATAGGACTTCATAGGGTTTTATCATTTTAAGAGTAAAACTCATCAAGATGAATTCAGTCCAGAAGGCTTATGTAAAGCAGCAATGTTTGCGTTGTTCGTGAAGGAGGAGCTAAATTCATGGCCAGAGCAGAGCACCCGGACGAGAAATTGGCTGACAATCCCGAAAGCGCTTCAGAGTTGCAGGCATGAATGGATGAAAGATGCTTTAGAGAATGGTTTTTGTAAGTGGCTTGCACAAAACAAGTGAAGTCCCAAGGTTTCAATCGGAAATTTTAACTTAAATGCAGAAGCATTTGCATAAAAACAAAATATTAGAGATGTACACTCAGTAGTGCTTACTTTGTGTCAACTTATTTTTCCTTCTTAAATTAGAAAGACATTTGGTGTCTGATTGTACTTTTAATGTGTTTTGATTTATGTTACTCGAACTTGAACTGTGTGATGTCTAAACCTTTCAAGATATCCTGTATTTGTAGGGGTTTTGGAGGATTACGTCATTTATACTTATGTCTGGATAAGTGTCGGACATAGGTATCGAGACAGCACATCAGAAATATGAAAATGAAGACTCGGAGTACTACCCACCATCTTTGGTTTATTACTGTCTTTTTGCTTTATGCAAGTTAAACTAGAAATAGAAAACAATTTTTTTTTATTTTAAAAAATGCCATAGAAAGTAATTAAGATAAAAGAAAAATCATATTCTTTTGGTTTTATGTAGGTTTATACCAAAAATCCTATTTTTCAAATTGAAATTGTTATATAATTGGGGAAATGACCATTTTACCAATAAAAGCCCATTTTTTACTTTATTTATGAAAATGGGTCACTTTTTTCATTATTTATTGGAATGGGCTGAAAATATTAAAACTTTCATTATTTATTGGAATGGGCTGAAAATATTAAAACTTGTTCACGTAGAAGTGTTTCAAGGGGAAATACGGGTTAAAATGCGTCCTTAAGGGGGCATTTTGCCATGTCAGCATAAAACGCGCCGACGTGGACGCGCTTTGTTAACGTGGCAAAACACTCCCTCACAGACGCGTTTTAGCCCGTGTTTTTGACTCCCAACGATTATTTAAAATTTTGACCGTTGGGGAGTCCAACGGTAATATATATATATATATAAACCCCCTCCTATTTTTTTCACACAAACATTTCTTCCAAAATTTTCAAAAAAGCTCTCAAATTTTTCCCAAAATTTCTCAAAGTTCTATTTAATTAATTATTTCCTTTAATTTTTTTCTAAATTAGTATTATCTTTTTTATAATTTCAAAGATATTTGATCGTGTTAGCAATAGCCGGGAATTAATTCGTCTCGATCATAAACATATCTCCGTCAAACAAATGAAAAATGGTAAGGGTTAATTTCAATTTTTGAATATTATTTAATATTTTTTCATTTATGTAATTTTAATTAATTTTTTATTTTATAATTTTTTATAACAGTCTGTAGATCGGGTGTTACAATGTTATATCCGTAATATGTCTGGTCCTCCATCACCATTGATAGAAAATTACTTGAGGGAAGCGGGTTTTTGGCACGTGGCCAATATAGGTCGGGGGTGCAAGTTGGACCCGAAACTCATCAGCGCATTTATAGAGAGGTGGAGACTCGAGAAGCACACATTCCATCTTCCACGCGGATAGTGTACCATCACTTTGGAGGACGTGCAGTTACAATCGGGATTGCTTGTGGATGGGTCTGTACTCACTGGGTCCGCTTAATCTGCTGATTGGGGAGCCATATGCTACGATCTTTTGGGTGCGATTCCAGATAATATTTACGTAGGTTGGATCGAGATAGGCTAGTTACGAGACACATTCCCGGAGCCGGGGAATGATTCGACTGAAGTAGAAAGAATACAATATGTTCGGGCATACATTGTAACACCCCCTAACCCTTATCCGTCGCCGAAACAGGGTTACAGAGTATTACCAGACTTTTTAGAACAAATACGAACATTAAACAAATTAAGTTACATACATTTCATAAATTAATTATATTGTCCCTTGTATGGGTCCTCAAGGCCCAAAATATACGTTAGAAAACAAATTGGGACTCAATCGAAAATTTATAGATTTTTTTTTTGCGAAATTTCAAAATTTTTCCTAATTGCAGGGCACACACGCCCGTGTGCCAGGTCGTGTGGACTCAAAATTAGCCTTATACTATAAATTTACCAACCCTGCAAATCTTGAATCAACAAACAATTCAAAATCTAAACTTTCAACCAATCTAAAACATATTTAAATACCTCTAAAACATGTCAAATTGATAAACTTGATGACCTAATCAATACTCTTTTAGATACTTTTCATACTTTAACCAAAACAATCTAATTTAGCATCATTCAAACCATTTTTAAATTTATATTAATTTCTCCCAAAGTCTATTTATTTCATACTCATGTATGCATTAACTTAAACATGTCATTTTATATCATCTTACATAAGTTCAAGTATATAATTAGCCTATATTATCTTATAACATCATTTACAATCACTACTCGAAATTACCTACATGTAACATCCTAGGTACATGTCATTACCAAAAAGAAAAGTACTTCACCACTTTTGAGTTCAGGATCGGCTTTAGATGCTGATTCGACAATCTGACTTTAATTTAACCTGCGCACGAAAAAAAAACGTACGCTGAGTATAAACTCAGTGGTATTTCTATAATCCGAATATTTATTAAACAAGAATTTATAATATTTATTTATATAATCACACATAAAAAAAATCATTCAACAAATAATCAATTTCATAAATGCATCATTCATAACACTTTTAATTCTCATATCATACTATTTCAATTTCATAATTGCTATTCAATAGCTTTTCTCAATATGATATACCATTCAATTTCAAACCAATATCCATTTCATGAATCCCTGATTCATGCAATTCCATGCATTTCAATTGCATATTTCATTTCATTGTCCATTCCAATCCATATTCAATATTATTCATTGTCAACCAATTGGCCAAATCATTTGTTTACCCCTATTAACAAGACTCGAACTTTGGCGGATACACGGATCCAACCAAAACACACCAATATGGCACCCAGTGCCTCATCGGATAATTCAAAGTATTAGATTGACACCCGGTGTCTCATCGGCCTTGCCGAAGTAAATTGGTACCCAGTACCTTATCGAATTTATCTGAAGTAATAATATGACACATAGTGTCTCATCGACTCGTGGTCGAAGTAATCCCTAAACACTTCCAATCCTATGGCATGCCAACTATATCCGACTCAGTCCGATGCAGTTAATAGGGTTTCACATCACTTTTCAATTCCAAATCGATACACATTTCAAATAATCACATATATTCGTAATTCAATTCATTTCAATTAATTTTTTTTTTCAAATATAATAATAAATATCAAATGTTCAAATTCCACAATAATCACATATTCACATCAATTTCATCACATTCCAAATCAATCCATTTCATTAGTATAACACGATACAAATAGTTCTCATCTTATTCACTTGCCATAACATTTAATCAAATTTCAACAATTAATAACTAAATTCACTTTTCAATTTCAAACAATATTCATTCCAATTCAAATATTCACATATGTACATGAAATCAATTTCATTCAATTCAATTCAATATCACAAAATCAATATCAGTACTCACCTCAATGCACTTACATACATATTAAGTAATAATTCAACAATTAATTATTAAATTCAGATTATAGAAATACAAACCGTATTTTCCGAGCTAATTTTTGTTGACTTTTTCCTTCCCTTTCTTAGCACACGCCTCCAGCTCAACGTTAGCTACGGAATTAAAAAAATTAAAATTTATCAATACACTACAATTTCATATTAAACATTTTAATTTATACACAACTTTTGCCTAAATTCCAATTAAATCCCTATTCAAATCTAACCTTATTTTATTCATAATTTTACTCTTTATTTTTCATTCAACTATCACTTAAAACTAATTTCAATTCTCTAATTTCACCATGAATCCCTAATTTCAAATTTCTTTCAATTTAGTCCTTACTACATAAAACTTATTATTTAACTTACAATTCAATCATTTTCTCAATTCTAACTTAAAATTCTATCAATTCTAACCCAAATTTTTAATTAATTCAACATAAACCACATCTAAAAATCAACCAACTTTCAAAATTTCCACTTATATCAAGTAGTATTTTGTTCTAGGATTCCAAAAACATCAAAAATTATAAGAAAATGGATTAAATTGACTTACCACTTGAACTTGGAACCTTTAAAATCCTAATTTTCCTTTTTCTTTTCTTTCTTTCTTTTTCTCCTTTCTTTCCTTTTTCTTTTCTTTCTTTCCTTTTTCTCATTTCTTTCCCCTGTTTTCGTTTTGCTATTCTGTTTCCTTTTTCATTCTTTTGTTTTTTATTTAATTATAATATAATATAATATTTTAATATTTTCTTAAATAATAAGAAATATATATATGTATTACAAATGTATGTATATAAAATTTTACATATTTACATTATTATTACCACACAATTGTCATAATTTAATTTAATTTATTTACTTTATTTAATTAATATAATATAATAATATTATATAAATAATAATATTTTTTATAAGTAAATATATAATAATTACTAATATATGTATATTTATACACATGTAAATTATTTTTACCACACACATGTCAATTTATGGTTTAATTGCTTATTTAGTCCCTTGAATTTTCTCTATTCTATAATTCAACTTTTACCCTATATTCAATCTAGTCCTTATACCCAATTGCTCCTAATTTAAACAAATTCACCTATCCAAAACCTAATTAACCACACAACTAACTTCATAAATATTTTTAATAAATATTTACGAATCCGTTTTTCGAAAACAGAGACCCGAAAATACACTTTCTGATACCCATGACTATCGGGTCATTACATACATCCTTGAGATCATTGGAGGTTATTTGATGCCAGACTTGTCACGAAACCTCATACATCTAAGGTGGCTGCTGAAACTCGTTGATTTTAGAGCAGTTGGCGAACTTAGTTGGGGGTCTGCTCTGTTGGCAACATTGTACTGGGAGATGTGCGGGGCGACGAAACCAAATAAAGCCAAAATCGGAGGTTGCCTATCACCACTACAATCATGGGCTCAATTTTGCTTTCTATTTTTGCGTCCTCGAGGGAACCACTCATATACATTCCCACTCATAACGAGGTAAAATTTATATTAGATTTTACAATTATTACACAGATTTAAAATATAATTTTATGCTAAAAGTTTATTTAATTAGGTGGAACCATTCGGCGAGTTATGTTGGAATACCTACCGCTTTTGAAGATATACGGCTTCTATTAGACCAACAGTCGAAAGTGTATGTAAGTATCGAATGAAATATATATACATAACATAGTCGTTTCGTATTTAGTATTTAGTATTTAGTATTGTGTATATAGCTAATATTTTTATAACGTTCATATAGTTTCAATGGATACCATACGAGGACTCAGCAATTCGGGCAGTAATTTCGGATGAATTCTTTCAAAATCTGAACATTTGGCATGTTAAGGTCCTACTAGTCAACTATGCTACTGTCGAGATGCATCAGACAGATAGAGTGTTGCGACAATTTGGATTTCGACAACCGATTCTCGTGACACCTAAGGTGCTTGATGATGAGCACAAAATCGACTTACGGCAATCGAATACGCATTGGCCGGTAATCTTTTCGGAATATATCAAAATTTTGGAAAATCGGTATGATCATATACCTACTCGCGAACCAATCATCGTTCCAGAGTTAGCGTGCGCACCCGTATTACATGCCATGGTTTAGGATCCATGGCAAGCCATATTTTCTTTCGGAAGAGCAGAGGCGTTGGCAAATCCGTGTCGAAAGTGAATGACGGGGCCCTTTAAATCCAAGAAAAAGAGATGACGGGACGGGCCCATCAAAAACACCCATACAATCACCGAGCCCAACGCCTCAAGCAACGACGCCCACACCACAACCCCTTCAGATTATGCCAGGTGCGTATCCTAGCCCTTATATGTATCCTAACTCTTATATGTTTCCTTTTCCCAGTCCTATGCTAGGTTGGAATGCATGGCCCGGTGCATCTCCTTTCCCGATGACTCCGACTCAACGTACTATATATAGGCCACCGTCGCAGGATGGATCGCACGAGGCACCGTCAGGAAGCTCATCTCATTTCCAATCCCCATCGCCTTATGGTATTCAAACACCTCCGTCGTGGGTGATGCAAACACCTCCGCATTCTTTATTCTATCAAGATGGGTCATCCTCCCAATACCCACAACCCCCGCTGAAGCAACCACAACCCCCATCAGAAGCTAAACCAAGAAGGAATCCAACGCGTGACCGTCGACCACCCCCATGTGGCACTGATTCCGACCAGCGCATACATTGATTTTTTTTAATATATTTGTACAAACTATTTTTATATCGTTTATTTTAATAAAATAAAAGTTGTTTTGAATATTTTAATAGTAAATTATTTTTATATTTTGTCTCATTTATTAAAATAAAAGTTCTTTTGAATAAAGCAATAGAAATAATGCAACATAGTTTCATTTAAGCAATTATCAACTGTTTCGATTTGGACATGTTCGAATTGTATGACCTGGGTTCCTACACCATCCGCACAACTTCTGTTGGCTCCTTCTTTCCTGGATATCCATATTATCACGTATTCCACTCGAGTAAGGTCGACCTTTTGGTTTGCGACGCAATTCTCTATCCGATAACAACTTAAACGAAGAAAGCAATACAGACGACCACTTATGTTTACTTGGGACCAGTGGGAATACATGTCTCCACACGTTGTACATGTATTCTATTTTATACACTTCGTCGACATAGCTCATGGGATTGATGGGCGTCGAAACCACCAAAAATAATTTCTACAAATAACTATAAATAGTAGTAAAGAGTGGTAGTAGGGTTGAGTCCACAGGGATTGGATATTATTATCAACTTCTGCGTTTATCTCGTGAACAGAACATTTGTCATGTTAAAGGTCATGGCAAAGGTCATGCCCACGACTCCAAACGGACCTACTAAAAAATAAATAAATCAGGGGAGTTTTAAAATGTTTAGAAACTAAATAATTGAAACAGCATAAATAAATAATTAAATAAATTAGAAATCAAATTGAAAATTAAATTCGGATTTTATAATAAAAAAATAAGCCTTAGCCCTAGACTAGTGTGATTCCGAATTTTCTGAATTGATCCTTGAAAATTAATCTTCTCCTCCAAACGATAAGCTGGTTATAGCAGTTAAGAACGTTCTAACCACCAATTCTTCCTCTCGTAGCTAGTCCCGATACGACCTGCAAACCAACCCTTGCTGGTTATCTAATCGAGACACATGTGTTCTCGATTCAAGATCCCGGCAGCCTTGCGCTCTGAAGAACCCAACTTGAATTAACGGCCTCAACCGCGTGGGTCGTTTAAACCTGATCACTTCCTCCTCGATTTGTTCTCAGAGATTTGAATACAGCACGGCTGACTTGTTTCTCCAACTGTCAGTAACATGACTCCAACCCAACGTGCACTTTTTGACTTGGAATCGAGTTAACCTTAAGGGATGAGTTGTCAATCCCGATACTTAGGAAAAATATGAATATTGATTAGAAAGATTTTTTTTAGCACGAATACGTATCTCACGATTCCCGACCGGAAAGAACACCGGCCTAAAGCTAAGATAGACTTTAGTGCAGAATGAATTTAATCATGCTTGTAGGTTATGGAAGGTGATTGGATTTGTATGAAAGATGGTGGAAATTAGGAAGGTAAAGGACTAGGAAAGTAATTAGACGATTTTTGAAAAAGAAACAAGAATTGGAAACAATGCAACAGACGCCAAATTGAAAGAAGAAAAGAAATTCATTCTATTCAATTCTAAATTGAAGTAGGAATGAAAAATTATGTGATGCCTTTCCAAAGAACATTAAGGCCCTATTTATATACATAGAATTTACTATTTTTGGCCTTAACTAATTTAACATAAAATCAAAATAAAATAAATAAAGATAAAATAAGATTTTTTTTCCTATTTTTGGCTTTTACAAAGTCAAAAATTCTGATGAGTCCTTGACTTTTCTCCACGTATTTTTATTCAGCCTCATTTTTATTGATTGTGTTTCAATTTGGTCATTTTCTGCTCGTTTTTGTCTCTTAGCGTCCCAATTGCATACTTGACAAGATTAAAATATAAAAGTACTAATTTAGCAAGGATCGATTCAGAAATAAACCGAATTAAACACAAAATAACATGCAAATTAACATGTTATCAAATCCCTCTCCTTAGCTCATGCTTGCCCTCAACCATATTGTTCCTTCAAACATTAGAAATTATTCTACCATTTATTAAAAATCGAGCCTCTTTTCCGCATCCATAATCAATGCAAACAACATAGGCAAAAATAAATAAATGCTCAGAATATATAGTTTAATCAACAAGTGTCATAAAATTGAAATATGTGAACTAAATCATTTCACTAAGTTGAGTTTGAATCCAAAATTTGTAAGGCATTATTAATTAATTACACATTAATAAAAAAATTTAGACACAGTCAAACCTTTTTACGCGAACTAGGATGACAACCCAAGCACCCTATCCCGGTTACTCAGTTCAAACTATCTTTTTTCTTTTTATTTTTTTTTTGAAGGCTCGGTTAGCAAAATGTTTGCTAGTTATCGATTTGTCACTCGAACCTTTTTACGCGAAATAAAATGACAACCCAAGCTCCCTATCCCGGTTACTCAATTCGGTCACATTTTCGAAACTTTTACTCATAACTTGAGCCTTTATTTATTTATTCATTTTATTTATTTATTTATGTACAAGAAAATTATTTATGTACAAGCAAATATTTTTTTTCAAACAATCAATTTATATGAAAAATCTAGTTACATATACCAACCTTAAAACACAAATGTCGACTAATCTAGATACTTTGAACACTTTAACTCAAAATTTGCCCAATTGTCCAAATTGACTAAGTAATGAGATTAGAGGCTCAATGTCAGAATAAACTATCGAATAATTCTAGCATAAGATTGAACATATGCAAAAGAGAGACATGCAGCAAAAATCATGCATATTTACCATTTACTTACTATTTCAATCCCCCCTACTTACTCTATGTTTGTCCTCAAGCATGTTTTATATGCAATAAAGTTCAGTAACTCAAACAACAAGCAAAGAGAAAGGTTAAGAATACTCCCCATGTGTTTCAATCGATGTTGTCGGCGTTGGGAAATAATTGTCAGCATTTAGCACGGCGTGCCCACGCTACCATCATTATCCAACTTTTGGAAAAATTCATAACCTCCATTACGTTTCTGAAAACAGCAAATTCACTGGATTAAATAAAAAATTTATTTATTTACAACCTAAATCTTATTAAAACTCAAAATTAAATAAATGAAAATAAATTTGGGTTGCCTCCCAAAAAGCTCTTTTGTTTAACGTCGTTAGCTCGAGACCATAAATGTTATCTGTTTGGCTCATTGAGAATTAATTTTTCCATCTCGTGCACTTGGATGTTCTTGCAGAAAAGTTTCGACCTTTGCCCACTATCCTTGAAGCCCTTCCTGGATTCCCTTATCATTAGTGGATTGAGGTGTCTTTGAGCTTCTTCGTTCAAGTTTGCATTTCTTTGTCGGAATCCTTGTACGTTCTGGAAACGGTTTCAGATCTAATTTCGAGGCTTTCATGACAGCTTCATAAATTGGTTTTTGGATCATCGATAATTCCTCTTGCTTAACATCGAGATATACATTCCTGCAAGGTACGATTTGTAACTTATCATTGGGATGTCCCATATCCTCATAAACATTAAACCTAACCACTTCACCGTCAAATTCCATGGTGAGTGTTCCACTCCAAACATCAATTTTCGTTCGCGCAGTACTCAAGAATGGTCTTCAAGAAGTATCTCAGACGAATTGGTCGAGTTGTCATCCTCCATGTCCATAATGTAGAAGTCTACAGGAAATATTAGCTCGTTTACCTTAACAAGAACGTCCTCTAACACTCCTTCTGGATGCACTACAGATCTATCTGCAAGCTGAATAATTACACATGTTTCTTTCAAATGACCCGAATTAAGTAGTTTATAAATTGACAAAGGCATAACATTAATTGATGTGCCTAAGTCACACATGGCTTTTTAATACCTTGGTCCTTACATTTAGGTGGTATTTTCCTTTGTAAAATAGCAGAGACATTTTCTCTGTCACTCCCCTTTTCATTGCCTAGGAGCTTCCTCTTACTTGTGCATAATTTTTTAAAGAATTTTACATATCGTGGAATTTGTTTAATTGCATCAAGAAGAGGTATGTTGATTTCTACCTTTTGAAAGGTGTCGAGGATCTCCTTCTCTGCTCGCTCCTTTTTGCATTGGACTAGTCTTCTAGTAAACGGAGGTGGTACTGCAAATGATTTTTGTGGTATTGACTCCACTGGAGCCTTTGTGTCAAGTTTCTTTATATCTCGACCAACATCTTGGGCAGGACTCTTGCCAAGTACATGCTCCAAAACCTTCCTACTCCTCAACGTCATAGCACTTACATTGTGTCGAGGATTAGGCTCAGTTTGGGACGGCAGCTTACCTTAGGACTCCAAACGGCTAACGGTGAGTGCGAGCTTGCTTACTTGCTTATCCAACTCCTGCAAATGCAAGTCAGTTCTTTGTTGAAATTTCTCAGTACTTTTGGCTAGCCTTTCCACTATGGCTTCCAAAGATGACTTTGGGGGCGGCTTTTGTTGGTATGGTTGATTGAACCGAGGGTTCAACCCATAACTTAGATTCGGGTGATCTTTCCACCCCACATTATATGAGTTCAAGTAGGGGTCATATCGCCTTTAAGGCGATCCTGAAAAGTTCCCGATAACTGTAACAGACCGAATTTGACCCTAATCAGAACGGTGGTTTCGGGACCACGAATCCGAGCCTGAGAAATATTTTAATATTATATTTTGTGTTTATTATATGTGAATTAATGTGTGTGAAAGTTTCGTAGAAAAATTTAATCGTTTGTGAGTTTAATTTAATAAAAAGGATCAAATAGCTTAAGTGGTAAAAGTAGTGTGCATGAATTAAGAAGGTAAATTGAATAGCTTTGAGCAAGTGAGGACTTGCATGTCAAATAGACCAAAATTTTGGGTAGTGGACGGTAATGATGGAAAGATGTGAAATAAATAATCATATTATGTGAGTGGATTCTTAAATAAATAAAGAAAATGATTATGGTTAAATAAAATAAGAAAAGAAAAATACATGTTTTCTATTATCTTTTTATTTTTTTATTTTCACTCATCTTCCTCATCTCTCTTTCTCACGAAACAAAGAAAAGAAGAAGAATCCAATTTAATCACCATGGCCGGACCTTGCATGTTTCTTTAAGATCGGGAACAAAAAGAGAAGGAGCTAGATCGGGGAAAGGCTAAGGTGAACGAATAGCCAGAAATTTCGAATCTATCGACTTCTAAGGTAAGGCCTTAAGCAAATTTATGCCGAGGAATTATTTACGAAAGTAGTACATGATAAAATTTGGAATTTAAGGCATGAAAATATATGTAGGCCGAATGTGGGGTATGAAATTGTCGTAAAATTGTTTGTTGAATATGATGTGAATAATTATGCTCGGTTTAACATGTAATTGTAAAATAAAGTATACAAGATGGATGTGATTTTAGCATTAAGTAATGTGTATGGGAATGTTGATTGGGTTGATATGCGGGATTTAAGCCTAACAGGCCTTGTGCCGGTGTTATTTATCGGGCTTTGAGCCTAGCAGGCCTCGTGCCGGTGTTATTTATCGGGCTTTAAGCCTAGCAAGCCTTGTGCCAGTGTTACATATCAGGCTTTGATGCCTAGCAAGCTTAATGCCGGTGATGCATATTAAATGGAGAAACCATTTATTATTCGAGGTGAAACATAGTCAATGTATCGAGTTGAAAGCTCAGGTAAGAATAAGCCCCTTTATATCTACCGGGAGTAAGGTAAGTTGTGTTTAATAATACTTGAGTTGAGATAATACGATAAGAATGGTGTTATGTGCAATTGAGCTTACAATCGATGTGTATGAATATTATGTGTAAGATATTGAGTGTGGTAACATAGTTGATGTGAAAGTTGTACTTATATGACTTGGAACATGTGATCCATGTAAGGTATATTTACTTTGTAATTCGATGAAATACAAGATTATGGTAACGAAGTGCAATTATTTAGGTTAACGAACTGTTAGTATTCGGCCTTGTAAAAAAAAAATTTGCATATTGAAATGTTTATATTCAATGTCATGGGTTTAAAGATTAAAAGGTTTAAGTGTTTGAATGTTGTATTATCATTTGCTTGGGACTTACTAAGCTAGTAAGCTTACTCTGTATGTGTTTACTTTATTGTTTTATAGATTGTTGATTCAGCTACGGGCTCAGAGGATCTTCGTAGAAGTTGACCACACTATCATCCCTTTTGGTACTTTTAAGCTAGTTATTTTTGAATCAAAGGCATGTATAGGCTAGCTAAACGTTGGAATGAAGTTATGTTTATATGTGTATAAAATAGCCATGCGAAAATGGCTTAAGCATATATTATAAGTTTGGTTTTATTTGTTCTTGACAATGTGGCTAAAGTGTTTGGTTTCAATAGTTTGGTTATGGTTGTTTCTTTACTTTAATCTTATGCTTTCTATATGGCTGTTTGATTGTAAAACTAACGTTTGTATTAAACTAGTCAGGTAGTTTGGCATTTAAATTAATCTTCGCATATATAAGTCAAGGTAGATATATGCTAGTTGAGCTTTAGTCGGGATTTATATAAGTGTGACAATTTCAATCGATTTGCTAAGTGGGAATTATGTGAGTAATGCATGTATGTGTATTCGGCCAAGCCTAGGTGATAATGGAAAATGTAGTTAACATGCTTAATGAATTATTTGTTTAGGCTCATAGTCGAATATAGAAGATGTGTATAACTATGGTTTATAAATTTTATAGAGTTAAATCTTTTAAATATATATATATATGTGTGTGTTGCATGAAATCTGATTTGATAAGTGATAATGTTGTAGTATACATTGTATAGTCATTTTTTAAGTTCATCGATGATTATGTTGTATACGACTTGGATTAATGTATCAAGTATGTGTTACACTTGTAAAATTTGTTGTATTATTATTATTAAAGCATTTGAATAAGATGAGCGGTTAAGTTTCAATCGAGCGAATTGAAGTTTTTAACTTACATGGTAATACCCGTAACCCTAGTTCGGCGACGAACACGGGTTAAGAGTGTTACATTTAATTGGTATAGAGCTTACGGTTTAGTCGATTCTAGGACTACCGTAGTACGTGAAAGTCTAGCTATACATGCCTTTATTGTATATATGATAGTGTGGTGACTTCTGACATTTCAAACTGTGTTTTATATAGTAAATGGAATCCGATCCCGACAGAGCCGTAGCAGATGATGTAGAGAGTGTAGCGTATGATTGCGTATGCGGATCAGCGCCGGTAGACTCTCGACTAGTTTCGAGTAGCCATGAGGGGGAGGCTAAACAAGCCTTCTACCAAATGATGAACGAATGGTTTACCCAGTATATCCAGACTAACCCGGCTGTACAACAACCTCCACCCCTGAATAATCCAACTCCGGTACCTTCAGCACCTCCGATGATAGATCCGATGAGATCTAGTAGGCCTCCAGTTGATAAAATCAGGAAACACGGGGCCGAAGAATTTAAAGCTAATGATGACGACGATGCAAAACGAGCTGAGGTGTGGCTCGATAGCACTATTCGGGTACTTGATGAGCTATCCTGCACTCCTGATGAATGTCTGAAATGTGCTATATCGCTACTTCGGTACACTGCATATCACTGGTGGAATACTCTAGTATCGGTGGTTCCTAAAGAAAAGGTGACTTGGGACTTCTTCCAGATCGAGTTTCGTAAGAAATATATCAGTCAGAGGTTCATTGATCAGAAACGAAAAGAATTTCTAGAACTAAAACAGGGTCGTATGACTGTGACGGAATATGAGCGGAAGTTTGTCAGATTGAGCCGATATGCCCGGGAGTGTGTATCAACTGAGGCCATTATGTGCAAAAGATTCGAAGACGGTCTGAATGAGGACATAAAGTTACTTGTTGGCATTCTTGAAATCAAAGAGTTTGTGGTACTAGTCGAGCGAGCTTGCAAAGCTGAAGAGCTTGGAAAAGAGAAAAGAAAAGCTGAAATAGAAGCTAGAGACACTCGTAAAAGATCATCGAGTAAGACTTTCCATTCAGTGCCTAAGAAATTCAGAGATGAAACCAGTCGAGATAAGGTTACTTCAGACTTCTCTAGACGAGATTGACCTCCTGCGGGTTCTCGAGCTACCTCGATGGCCAGTGTTGGTAATGTTCAGCAAAATCGGGTTGAATGCAAGCATTGTGGTAAATGGCATTCTGGGAGTTGTAGATTTCATGATCGGTCCTGCTTTAAATGTGGATCGTCAGATCATTTTATCAGAGAGTGCCCGATGCTAGCCGAGCAAATACGGCTCAGAATTCAAGACCGAGCGACATGTCAGTACGAGGCAGACCACCTCGGCATTCGGGAAATGTAGGTGGTAGTTAGAAAAGAGCTAGGGACACTGCAGTTCGATCAGAGGCTCGAGCACCTATTCGAGCATATGCTATACGTACCAGAGAGGATGCTTCTTCCCCAAATGTTATCACCGGTACTTTCACCCTTTATGATACTACTGTGATTGCATTGATTGATCCTGGTTCGACTCATTCATATGTGTGTGAAACTTTAGTATCCAGTAAGACTCTGCCTGTTGAGTCTACTGAGTTTGTGATCCGTGTGTCCAACCCCTTTGGTAGATATGTTTTTGTTGATAAAGTGTGTAAAGTTTGCCCTTTGATGATTCGGGATTCCTGCTTTCCAGCAGATCTAATGTTGTTACCTTTCGATGAGTTTGATATAATTTTGGGAATAGACTGGTTAACCTTGCACGATGCAGTGGTGAATTGCAAGAGAAAGATTATTGATTTGAGATGTCAAAACGATGAAATCATCCGGATTGAATCAAATGATCTGAGTGGGTTATCGGTAGTGATATCCTCGATGTTAGCCCGAAAGTATGTGAAAAAAGGGTGTGAAGCTTACTTGGCTTATGTGTTGGATAATAAGGTGTCCGAAAAGCAGATTGAATCCGTACCAAATGTGTGTGAATACCCAGATGTGTTTCCTAAAGAATTATCAGGTTTACCACCAGTACGAGAGGTTGAGTTTAGCATTGAACTAGTACCGGGAACGACTCCGATTCCGATAGCTCCGTATCGGATGGCACCTACTGAGTTGAAAGAGTTGACAGCACAGTTGCAAGAATTGACAGATAGGGGTTTTGCGCGACCGAGTTTCTCTCCCTGGGGTGCACCAGTTCTGTTTGTGAAAAAGAAAGACGAGACCATGCGAATGTGTATTGATTATCGGCAGCTAAATAAAGTGACAATAAAGAATAAATACTCGTTGCCTAGAATTGATGATTTGTTTGATCAGTTAAAAGGGGGTTCAGTGTTTTCAAAGATAGATCTAAGATCGGGTTATTATCAGTTGCGAGTCAGAGATATAGATGTGCCAAAGACTGCGTTTCGAACGAGGTACGGACATTTTGAGTTTCTGGTTATGCCTTTTGGACTTACTAATGCACCAGCTGTTTTTATGGATCTGATGAATCGAGTTTTCAGACAATTTTTGGATCGGTTTGTAGTAGTGTTTATTAATGATATACTGATCTACTTCAAAGATGAAACCGAGCATGCCGAGCATTTGAGATTGGTGCTACAAACCTTGCGAAATAAACAGTTGTACGCAAAGTTTAGTAAGTGTGAATTCTGGATAAAGGAAGTTAGCTTTTTGGGTCATGTCGTGTCAGCATCGGGTATTCGGGTTGACCCGAGAAAAATATCGGCTATACTTGATTGGAAACCACCAAAGAATGTTTCAGAAATTCGAAGCTTTCTGGGACTTGCGGGTTATTACTGACGATTTGTGAAAGGTTTTTCTATAATAGCTACCCCATTGACAAAGCTATTGCAGAAAGATGTCAGGTTCGAGTGGTCGGAAAAGTGTCAAAAAAGCTTCGATTAGTTGAAAGCCCTTTTGACCGAAGCTCCAGTGTTAGTTCAGCCTGAATCGGGTAAAGAATTTGTTGTTTATTCCGATGCTTCTTTGAATGGTTTGGGCTGCGTTTTGATGCAGGAAGGCAAAGTCGTAGCCTACGCTTTGAGACAATTGAAGCCGCATGAAAGAAATTACCCGACACATGACTTAGAACTCGCAGCTATTGTGTTCACATTGAAAATTTGGCGTCATTACTTATACGGTGAGAAATGTCATGTTTACTCGGATCACAAAAGTCTGAAGGATTTGATGACTCAGAAAGATCTGAACTTGAGACAACGCAGATGGTTAGAACTGTTGAAAGACTATGAGTTGGTGATTGACTACCATCCGGGGAAAGCTAACGTTGTCGCAGATGCGTTAAGTCAAAAATCATTGGTTGCTCTTCGCGCGTTGAACGCACAGATGGTTATGCCGGGTGATGGTTCGATCATAGCCGAGTTAAAAGCAAGACCGATGTTTATTCAGCAAATTTGTGATGCACAGAAAATTGACAAAGATATGATTGCTAGACGAGTTCAATGTAAAAATGATACAGAGTCAGAGTTTCAAATTGATGCAAATGATTGTTTGAACTTCAAAGACCGAATATGTGTCCCGAAGAATGTGGATTTAATTCAGATGATTTTGAATGAAGCTCATAATAGTCGATTATCGATACATCCGAGTAGCACAAAAATGTACAATGATTTGAAACAGTTCTATTGGTGGCCCGGCATGAAACGGGATATATCTGAATTTGTTTCAAAGTGTTTAATTTGTCAGCAAGTAAAAGCAGAACATCAAGTGCCTTCTGGGTTACTTCAGCCGATCATGATACCTGAATGGAAATGGGATAGAATCACTATGGATTTTGTATCCGGTTTGCCTACGACACCAAGCAAGAAAGATGCAATCTGGGTTATAGTGGATCGATTGACCAAATCAGCTCATTTTGTACCAGTTCGTACGGATTATTCGCTCGATAAACTTGCTGAGTTGTATGTATCTCAAATTGTGAGATTACATGGTGTGCCGAGTTCTATTGTTTCAGACAGAGACCCGAGATTCACATCGCGGTTTTGGAAGAAGTTACAAGATGCTTTAGGTGCTAAACTCCACTTTAGCACAGCCTTTCATCCGCAAACAGATGGTCAGTCTGAGCGAACCATTCAGATACTTGAGGACATGTTGAGATGTTGCGTTCTCGAGTTCGAAGGTACATGGGAAAGATACTTACCTTTGATTGAATTTTCTTATAATAACAGTTTTCAATCGAGTATCAAAATGGCACCTTATGAAGCTCTTTATGGCCGCAAGTGTCCTACACCGTTGTATTGGACTGAGCTTAGTGAAAGCAAGATACACGGGGTTGATTTGATTAAAGAGACTGAACAGAAAGTGGCTGCGATCAAAAATACTTTGAAAGCTGCCTCGGATCGACAAAAGTCTTATGCTGGTTTAAAGCGTAAAGATGTTGAATTTCAAGTCGGAGATCGAGTGTTTTTGAAAGTTTCCCCGTGGAAGAAGGTACTCCGATTTGGTAGAAAAGGCAAACTAAGTCCGAGGTTCATCGGACCGTACGAGATCATCGAACGTATTGGGCCTGTTGCTTATAGATTGAAGTTGCCCTCTGAATTGGAAAAGATACACAGCGTATTTCACGTTTCGATGCTTCGTAGATATAGATCAGATCCGTCACATGTGATCGCTCCGTCTGAGATTGAAATCTGATCCGATATGACGTACGAGGAAGAACCGATCCGTATTTTAGCTCGGGAAATGAAATAATTGAGAAACAAGAAAATCCCATTAGTAAAGTGTTATGGAATCGGCACGGAGTTGAAGAGGCTACGTGGGAGCTTGAGGACTCAATGAGGCAACAATATCCAACTTTGTTTAACAGTAAGATTTTCGGGGACGAAAAATTCCTTAGGGGGGAGAGTTGTAACAGACTGAATTTGACCCTAATCAGAACGGTGGTTTCGGGACCACGAATCCGAGCCCGAGAAATATTTTAATATTATATTTTGTGTTTATTATATGTGAATTAATGTGTGTGAAAGTTTCGTAGAAAAATTTAATCGTTTGTGAGTTTAATTTAATAAAAAGGATCAAATAGCTTAAGTGGTAAAAGTAGTGTGCATGAATTAAGAAGGTAAATTGAATAGCTTTGAGCAAGTGAGGACTTGCATGTCAAATAGACCAAAATTTTGGGTAGTGGACGGTAATGATGGAAAGATGTGAAATAAATAATCATATTATGTGAGTGGATTCTTAAATAAATAAAGAAAATGATTATGGTTAAATAAAATAAGAAAATAAAAATACATGTTTTTTATTATCTGTTTATTTTTTTATTTTCACTCATCTTCCTCATCTCTCTTTCTCATGAAACAAAGAAAAGAAGAAGAAGCCATTTTAATCTCCATGGCCGGACCTTGCATGTGTCTTTAAGATCGGGAACAAAAAGAGAAGGAGCTAGATCGGGAAAAGGCTAAGGTGAACGAATGCTAGATCGGGAAAAGGCTAAGGTGAACGAATAGCCGAAAATTTCGAATCTATCGACTTCTAAGGTAAGTCCTTAAGCAAATTTATGCCGAGGAATTATTTACGAAAGTAGTACATGATAAAATTTGGAATTTAAGGCATGATAATTATGTTCGGTTTAACATGTAATTGTAAAATAAAGTATACGAGATGGATGTGATTTTAGCATTAAGTAATGTGTATGGGAATGTTGATTGGGTTGATATTCGGGCTTTAAGCCTAGCAGGCCTTGTGCCGGTGTTATTTATCGGGCTTTGAGCCTAGCAGGCCTCGTGCCGGTGTTATTTATCGGGCTTTGAGCCTATCAGGCCTTGTGCCGGTGTTACATATCAGGCTTTGATGCCTAGCAGGCTTAATGCCGGTGATGCATATTAAATGGAGAAACCATATATTATTCGAGGTGAAACATAGTCAATGTATCGAGTTGAAAGCTCAGGTAAGAATAAGCCCCTTTATATCTACCGGGAGTAAGGTAAGTTGTGTTTAATAATACTTGAGTTGAGATAATACGATAAGAATGGTGTTATGTGCAATTGAGCTTACAATCGATGTGTATGAATATTATGTGTAAGATATTGAGTGTGGTAACATAGTTGATGTGAAAGTTGTACTTATATGACTTGGAACATGTGATCCATGTAAGGTATATTTACTTGTAATTCGATGAAATACAAGATTATGGTAACGAAGTGCAATTATTTAGGTTAACGAACTGTTAGTATTCGGCCTTGTAAAAAAAATTTGCATATTGAAATGTTTATATTCAATGTCATGGGTTTAAAGATTAAAAGGTTTAAGTGTTTGAATGTTGTATTATCATTTGCTTGGGACTTACTAAGCTAGTAAGCTTACTTTGTATGTGTTTACTTTACTGTTCTATAGATTGTTGATTCAGCTACGGGCTCAGAGGATCTTCGTAGAAGTTGACCACACTATCATCCCTTTTGGTACTTTTAAGCTAGTTATTTTTGAATCAAAGGCATGGATAGGCTAGCTAAACGTTGGAATGAAGTTATGTTTATATGTGTATAAAATAGCCATGCGAAAATGGCTTAAGCATATATTATAAGTTTGGTTTTATTTGTTCTTGACAATGTGGCTAAAGTGTTTGGTTTCAATAGTTTGGTTATGGTTGTTTCTTTACTTTAATCTTATGCTTTCTATATGACTGTTTGATTGTAAAACTAACGTTTGTATTAAACTAGTCAGGTAGTTTCGCATATATAAGTCAAGGTAGATATATGCTAGTTGAGCTTTAGTCGGGATTTATATAAGTGTGACAATTTCAATCGATTTGCTAAGTGGGAATTATGTGAGTAATGCATGTATGTGTATTCGGCCAAACCTAGGTGATAATGGCAAATGTAGTTAACATGCTTAATGAATTATTTGTTTAGGCTCATAGTCGAATATAGAAGATGTGTATAACTATGGTTTATAAATTTTATAGAGTTAAATCTTTTAATATATATATATATATGTGTGTGTGTGTGTGTGTTGCATGAAATCTGATTTTATAAGTGACAATGTTGTAGTATACATTGTATAGTCATTTTTAAGTTCATCGATGATTCTGTTGTATACGACTTGGATTAATGTATCAAATATGTGTTACACTTGTAAAATTTGTTGTATTATTTTTATTAAAGCATTTGAATAAGATGAGCGGTTAAGTTTCAATTGAGCGAATTGAAGTTTTTAACTTACATGGTAATACCCGTAACCCTAGTTCGGCGACGAGCACGGGTTAAGAGTGTTACAATAACATTTGCTTGTTCTGTCAAATCCTTACATAAAATCAGACATAAGTCTGTCAAATGGTCTGGTTTAGTGCAGATTCCGCACAACCGTGCTGGGCCCGTTTTATCTTTAAACAAAGTTTGAACAACGTTAGTCAGCTTATCAATTTTATCTTCTATAGATATAGAACTTAACACATGAACCCGTCTCGTGGGTTCTGTGGCCGGTCGGAATTGTTAAGAGTTAGCAGCCA
Organism: Gossypium australe; assembly: GCA_005393395.2. Classification (NCBI taxonomy): domain Eukaryota; kingdom Viridiplantae; phylum Streptophyta; class Magnoliopsida; order Malvales; family Malvaceae; genus Gossypium; species Gossypium australe. Next base: position 125,402,659 of record CM016623.1, read on the forward strand.
TTGTCGAAATCAACTCTCGTGCTCTCTAAGGAGTCATATTAGCTAGTGCCCCTCCACTTGCAGCACTATCATTTTTATTTCCATCGGGAGCAATCCCTCATAGAGTTACTGCAAGAGTGACTGTTCAGTCAGTCCATGTTGTGGGCAACTTGCACACAACTTTTTGTATCACTCCCAGTAATCGTAGAGCGATTCAGTCTCCTTCTGACCAATTCTTACGATGTCTATCCTTAGTTTAGCCGCTCGAGCTACAGAGAAGAACATGTCAAGAAACAAACGAGACATGTCAATCCATGTGTTGACAAATCCCAGAGGCAAATAAAATAGCCACTCTCTAGCAGAGTCAGTTAATGAGAAAGAAAAAGCATGAAGTTTGATTTGGTCTTCTGTTACTCCTTGAGGCCTCATACTTGTGCACACCATATGGAGCTCTTTAAGGTGGGTGTGCGGATTTTCATTCTGTAATCCACGAACAGTGGGTAGTAAATAGATCAAACCCGACTTTAACTTGAATGGTGTTCCTCCTGTCGGATAGGTTATACATAAAGGTTGTTGTTCATCCGATGCCGCAGCAATTTGGCATACCGTCTGTTGAGCCATCCCGTTTGGTTCGTCGAACGAGAAAATTTCCTCGGTGTATGATATGGTTTCAAATCCAGGACTTGGCCGTTTACCACATCGAATGGCTTCTTTCCACAGTTGTTGGGCCAACTTTTCAATTTCTGGTTCAAACTCTAGAGTTCCCGGTTCTGATCTGGTCATAAGGTAAACAAACAAAAATTAGAAAAATATCTCCAATCCCCAGCAACAACGCCAAAATTTTATGGCCGTCGAAACCACCAAAAATAATTCCTACAAATAACTCTAAATAGTAGTAAAGAGTGGTAGTAGGGTCGATTCCACAGGGATTGGATGTTATTATCAACTTCTACGTTTATCTCGTAAATAGAACGTTTATCGTGTCCAAGGTCGTGCCCACGACTCCAAACGGACCTGCTGAAAAATAAATAAATCAGGGGAGTTTTAAAATGTTTAGAAACTAAATAATTGAAACAACATAAATAAATAATTAAATAAATTAGAAATCAAATTGAAAATTAAATTCGGATTTGTAATTAAAGACAATAAGCCTTAGCCCTAGACTTGGTGTGATTTCAGATTTTTTGAATCGATCCTCGAAATCTTCTCCTCCAAACGATAAGCTGGGTATAGCAGTTAAGAACGTCCTAACCACTAATTCTTCCTCTCGTAGCTAGTCCCGATATGACCTACAAACCAACCCCTGCCGATTATCTAACTGAGATACAAGTGTTCTCGATTCAAGATTCTAGCAGCCTTGCATTCTCAAGAACCCAACTCGAATTAACGGCCTCAACTACGTGAGTTGTTTAAACTAGATCACTTCCTCCTCGATTTGTTCTCGGAGATCTGAATACAGCACGGCCGACTCATTTCTCCAACTGTCAGCAACACGACTCCAACCCAACGTGCACTTTTTGGCTTGGAATCTAGTTAACCTTAAGGGATGAGTTCTCAATCCCGATACTTAGGAAAAATATGAAAGATTGGAAGGATTTTTTTAACACGAATACGTATCTCATGATTCCTGACCGGAAAGAACACCGACCTAAAGTTAAAATGGACTTTAGTGCAGCATGGATTTAATCATGCTTGTAAGTTATGGAAGGTGATTGGATTTGTATGAAAGATGGTGGAAATTAGGAAGGTAAAGGACTAGGAAAGTAATTAGACGAATTTTGAAAAAGAAACAAGAATTGGAAACAATGCAACAGACGCCAAATTGAAAGAAGAAAAGAAATTAATTCTATTCAATTCCAAATTGAAGTAGGAATGTAGAATTAAGTGATGCCTTTCCAAAGAACATTAAGGCCCTATTTATATACATAGAATTTTCTATTTTTGGCCTTAACTAATTTAACATAAAATCAAAATAAAATAAAATAAATAAAAATAAAATAAGATTTTTTCCTATTTTTGGCTTTTACAAAGTCAAAAATTCTAACGAGTCATTGGCTTTTCTCCATATTTTTTATTCGGCCTCATTTTTATTGATTGTGTTTCAATTTGGTTATTTTCTGCTCGTTTTTGTCTCTTAGCGTCCCAATTGCATACCTGACAAGATTAAAACATAAAAGTACTAATTTAGCAAGGATTGATTCAGAAATAAATCGAATTCAACACAAAATAACATGCAAATTAATATGTTATCAGGGATCAAAACGGAGATTTTGACAAGTTGCAATTGCATGAGTGCTTGGATAACGAAGTGCGTCAAACATCCCACAGTCGCAAATCCTATTTCTCAGGTGTACACGATATTGCTCACCGGTAATACCTTGGTTCGATCTTTCGAACTCTGTCACACAAAACCATAGGTTGTCGCGATCGTGACACGCTATGTGCATGGTGTTGGCCCAGCGCCTTTGCCTTGTTAATTTCTTGCAATACCTTCCAGCACCATACATGGCCTCCCTGCATTTGGCCTTTATAACTCGCTGCTCGCTTTGGAAATAGTGCTACCAAATGGAAATATGTCTCCCGCATAATCGAGGTTATCGACAAATGACGCGTTCCTTTTAAAACAAAATTTATGCATTTAGCAAGGTTTGAGGTCACATGACCATATTGTTGGTCGCCGTCATATGCTTGTTTCCACTGATCGAAAGGCATGTTACAGAGGTAGTCTACGCCTTGATCGTTAACTGACCGCAAAATCGCCAACATCTAATGAAAACGGTCTTTATTAATCTCGTACCTTGTCAATATAAGTTGATAGCGAAAATTATATGCCACTCTTCCATTCAGAATAAATTGAATGTTACAAACAAAATTATATTAGTAGAGATTCAATACCTATGTTGGTTACTTGCCGTCATTCAATGGTAGACCGATATTGCCCGTAGTAGTTGGACGCAACGTGCCTTAGACAATACCAATAGTGCCTGCGATCCCATAGGCTTCTCTGTCACTTAATTGCGGCTAGTATTCCAGTGCCCCGATCCAATATAAGCAGATATCAGGTTGGGGGAAGACATGCCTCCTCAACCAAGAAAGAAAGAAATTTCAATCGTCACCTGACTCCCCCGGTGTTATTGCAAACGCAATTGGAAGGATTCTCCTACCGCCATCCTGTGCCACAGCTAGCAATAGCCGATGGGTATATCTACCATACACAAAGGTACCGTCAAATTGTACCAATGGCTTGCAGTACACAAATGCGTCCTAGCATTGCTTAAAGCTCTAGAACAGACGCTTGAACACTTGGCATCCACGGAGCAAGAAGTCGTTATAGTACGCAAGGCCTGTTTCAAGGTCTGTTATGCAACTTGGGACGTACCTCTTCAGCACCTGACACCACTGCCACACCTCATTATATGAAGAGTCCCACCCACTATGCATCTTTCCAACGCCTTCTGCTTAGCTATCCAAGCCTTGCGGTAAGAGGGTGTATACCTCAATTGGTTACGAATATTGGCAATTAAGGCCGACAAAGAAGTCATGGGATATGCCTTCACCATCGGTAGTATTAATTTAGTTATCATATCTGAATCCATCTTGCGATGATCTTGTGAAACACCTGTCAATGAAGTACATTAAATAATGCAACATTAAGTAATAACAGTATTATTCAAAAACCCTAAACACCTAGTGATACTATATCGGCAACACAGGTATATGGACCTTTCTACTTCTTTATCTCCCACAAACATGTCTTTTTCCTAACTGAAGCCATGATTTTCCATAAATATTGCACTACACACTTGGCCTCGAACTTCTCGGATTTGGATTTAACCACGTGGTAGTTAACCCCGTTCATGATGCTATGTTGTTTCAATGTACCAAGAAAACTATCCTTAGTGGAAAACTCTTTACCAACTTCTAGTTCACCCGAATCCAACGAAAAACTTGTACGGTCACACCTTCTGTGTGGTAGATCTAGAAACTCCAACGCATCATCTGTCGATAGATCGACATTATGAATGTGGGTTGGTGGCGAGTACACCGTGAATTGCGGATCTTTTTCTTCTTCATCTAAACCCCCTTCACCTTCTTCAGGTTCAATTGGAATAGGCTCCAGTTCACAAAATAATGTAATTTTTGCACCATCAGGGCTGGGCTCTCGAGGTGGATCCACATTGGACTCATCATCCAACCCACCATTATCTACAACGTACAAGACCCCCTCGCCGGTGGACGTCGTAGGGAGTACATCATCCCTTCTTATGGACATTTCGTAACATCCCCAATCAGATGTGGATTGCCAACCACTAAAAGTTTATGTCATTCCCTAGTACGTATTTCCAGCATCAAACATTAACCCACCAAGGTGCATGTACCATCCACTAATCAAGTGTCGTGTAAGAGTTGTGTATTCCATACTGCCACCAAATATGGGTGCTTCTGTGTTTTACCTCCCACTAACGGAGTGTCGGGCAAGGGTTGTGTATTCCTCTCGAATAGCAGTAGATGTTGAAGTCGCAAATACTTCATTTGGCAATGAAAATTGTACATATAACTCAAGATAGGGTGATCCACTAGCAAGATGAGTTTGCACCATTGCCTCCAAGCTACGACCACCTTTGATATCAAATGAGTCATATGTCACGGGATCAACCGAAGCACAAAATCAATACTTAATAGACGCTCTCATTGGCGTCGCTCCTAAGATTTTGCGCCTAAGTCTTTTATGAAGTTTTGTCAAATCTATGTTGTGGTTAAAAACTAGTCGCGCTATGTTATCTGATAAAAAACAACGCAGTTCTCGGTGTCACAAACCTCACCTTCATAGTAAATAACAGTACTAATATGTTCACTCATCTTCAATTTCTATTCTGCTTAGCCTCTTTAATTTTTCTTTCTGTAACTTATGCAACATGGTAATGAAATTTAGCTCAATTATAGCCCAAGGCCAAGTAGGAACTACTATAGAAAAAGAGCATCCACGTGTGAGTTTTTTTCAGTAATTTTGCTGACTGTGCATCCTGCTTGAAGCATTTTTGACACTATTTTTTTAGAATCGTCTTCTCAAAATTATTTTTTCAGGAACTACTGTAGAAAAAGAGTGTCCACATAGGAGCTTTTTTCAGTAATTTTGCTGACAGTGCATCCTGCTTAAAGCGTTTTTGACACTATTTTTTCAAAACCGTCTTTTCAAAATTATTTTTTCAAGAACTACTGTAGAAAAAGAGCGTCCACGTGGGAGCTTTTTTCAGTAATTTTGTTGATAGTGCATCCTGCTTGAAGCGTTTTTGACACTATTTTTTCAGAACCATCTTCTCCAAATTATTTTTTAGGAACTACTGTAAAAAAGAGTGTTCACGTGAGAGTTTTTTTCAGTAATTTTACTGACAGTAGATCTTACTTGAAGCGTTTTTGAGATTATCTTTTCAAAATCGTCTTCTCAAAATTAAAATTTCTAAAAACTATTCTAGAAATAAAACAACTCCTTCTTGTCTATATAATTTTTTTCTAAACCCTAAACCTAAACCCTTTTACAAAAACCCTAAAAGCTAAAGACAAATTTATTTTTAAAAAACCTAAACCCTAATTTAATTAACTTTCTTAAAAACTCTAAACCCTAATTCAATTAATTTATTTTAAACCCCTAAAACCTAATTTAATTAGTTTTTTTTTTAAACTTTAAACCCTGATTTATTTATTTTTAAATTTCTAAACCCTAAACAAATAAAACCCTAAATTATTTTAACAAAGCACTAACCCTAAAACCCATAAACCCTAGGCACTAAACATGCAAATAACCCTAACCCTAGAAAAACACGGGCTAAAATGCATTCCTGGAGGAGTGTTTTGCCATGTCAGCAAAGCACGTCCACGTCAGTATGTTTTTTGTTGACATGGAAAAAACGCTCCCTCAAGGACGCATTTTGTTAGAATTTTCCCTTAAAACACTCCTACATTGACGCATTTTAGTGTTTTCAACTCATTTCGATAAATAATGAGAAAAGTGGCCCATTTCCATAAATAAAGTAGGAAATGGGCCTTTATTGGTAAAATGGTCTGGAGAAAATGATCATTTGGTACTTTTTAAGCTATTTTTAATATTTTTGAAAAATATTGAATTTCATAATTAATTATATAGATTTTTTTAATGGTTGATATAGTTCCAATATTTTATGCCAAACTTTTGTTATTTTGATAAAACATTTTATGTTGAGAAATCAGAATTTTTTTTAAGTACACCAAAATTAAATTGTAATTTTATAATTCATAATTTTAATAACTTATATCTTTATAATTTTAAAAAATTAAATTAAATTTTTTATCATTTTTAACAAGAATTAAAAATACAATTTTATTTTTACTAATTTAAATTTTTAAAACACCTAAAAGAAAAAAATTTCACCAGATTAAGAAATATACATAGATTTTTAAAGATTAAATAGAAACAAGCTAATTAGATTATTCAAGAACCTTGAGCGTAATTTATGATTTTTATTTCGAAATGTGAACAAATATATAGATTTTAATACCCCAGCTCATGGAATCCAAACTCGTAGCAAAAATAAAATCAGAAGAAACGTTAATCAGATTAGATATATGTGGATGTGCTAAGAATCTGAAATAACAGACTTTGAGTGCTAAAAAAGACTCAATAATCAATTAATAATTAATTAAGTGATGTCCAATTTGTACAAAGTTACATATAAATGACCATATTCATCTCTTATCTAAATAATATATCAGCAGCTTATAATCTATCATCACTATCTGTGAGATACATGGTCTATAGCTAATTTCGTTTTTCTCCTTGGGCAGCTCTTTGTATTTACTATAATTAATTAACAGTGAGGCAAGTCAGCTCCTCATGCTCCATGTCCATCCCTGTACTTCATAATACAAATAATCCTGTAATCGAATTGCTCCCTGGTCGGGTCGGGATAGAGTTTCGTGCAAAGTAACCCCGAGCTTCAGGAATGAACTGAAAACACAGCTCAAGGTGTGATTCATGAGGTGTTGGTTGTGCCAGACGAGCTGTCATCAAGAATAATATCAGCAGGATCTCCTATCCATGGTCTCCCTTCTCTCCACTGAAACTTTATCCTTAGTTTTCCATTTGCATCTACCCCGACCACCTGCCCTTTACTGGCGTGAGTCTCCATTCCCCAACCCCATCTTGGGGTCACAAGCCCTTCCCGTATCTTCACGCTGTCCCCGATTTTAAATGGCCTAACTCGTTCCATCTCCGAGGCCTTACAAAGCCAAAGCCTTTCCATAAAGCAGAATGCCACCCATAAGTCTCCATTTTCCATTCGATGCACTACCCCAATGCTTGAATGAGTTACCTCTCCCCAGTGGTGAGTCGGGATTGAAACCGATGGCCTAACCCTAACCCAGTCCCCAATGCAAAGTTCCTGTTCCTCCACCAGCTCCACTTCTGATGGATCTAGCATCCAAGTTTTGGAGCCAACAGGGGTGTATATTCTCAGCTTTCCATCAGCATCAATAGCAGCTATTGTTCCAATGCTTCTATGGCTATGACCCGACCAACCAAATCTCGGCTGCTTCACCGAGAGCTTAACTCTCACCTTGTGCCCCACAATAAGTGTTTCCACTCTTTGAAGATGGGAAGTAGGGCCCGTCCATCTTTCCTGCTCACCACAAAATGCAACAAATGTGTTTCTATCCCATTCATCTCCTTCATACCCTATTCCTTGTACCACACCAATACTACCAGGTACGATAGATTTCCAATTACTAGCATTTTCCCTCAATTGCACCCACTCTCCCACTTCAAACATATGCTCTATTTCAAGATCTGCAGGATCTCCTCTCCACATGCCCGGCAAACCAAAGAACGCAACTCTCACTTCCCCATCAGCATGAACACTAGTAACAATGCCCCGCGAATCAGACTGAACCCCTCTCCAACCCCACCTTGGCTCAATTAATCCAGCTCGAAATCGAACATGTTGCCCGACTTTATAACTTGGAACCTTTTCTACATCTGAGAAATGGGTAATCCACCTCCCTTTCCGGAAGCAGCAAGCCAATTCCAAATACCCGGTATCCTGAACACTATGCACTACCGCTAAACTCTCTTTCCCAATAGTGTTCCAGTCATAACTTGGTCTAGTGCCAAGGCTCGGCTTTGAACGGACCCAATCACCAACTTCAAATCCCGAAAGCCTTTCTGCATCTCCAGGAGAAACTTTCCACAAACTATGCCTGCCGTCAACCTTCACCTGCATGGCTCAAACAAAACCTCTCCATTAAAGTAATTTAATGGATGAACTCACAAAATAATATAGTCAACATATAGCTTTAACTGATGCATCCCCAACAGTGATGCGATAATGTCGTAATAAAAGATATAGTGCTCCACCAGTAACATTAGACCAGGCCACTCGCTCCTAGATTAAAAAGAAAGAAATGGGATGCTTACATTCAAAGCTCCATCCATGTCAATTTTCGAAATTTTTCCAACGGTTGCTGGAGTTTCATTTGACCATCCAAGTCGTGGCTGACTGACAGATGGCATGACATGAACCTCTTGTCCCACTTCAAAAGGGGGCACTCTCTCCACATCAGTGACAGAGCAACAAAAAGGCTTGCTTCGGAAGCAGAAAGCAATACCAATATCACCGTCATCTTCTAAACTATGAATTATACCAATGCTGTTGCGGGAAATATCCTCCCATCCATATAATGGGGAGGGAACCGAAGCTTTTACTCTAACCCAATCACCAACCTGCTCTTGATAGAAATATACACAATAAGATGCATTAAATTCTACGTCTGACCCCCAAAAAGTCCCCTTCAATTGATAGTCCAAAGACTACATTGAGAAAGGGAACTTGTCAAAAAAAGAAGAAGAAAGGGACAGGTAATTACCTTGAAATCCTCAACTCTTTCCATGTCAGAGGGATCAGCCTGCCATGGGATTGGTCGATTTGGTATTTCAATCATAAGAAGCCCATCAGTCTCTATCTCGGTAATCCTTCCAACACTATGATGGGTCTCACCACCCCAAGCATATCGTGGTTCTGCAACAGATCTCTTCACACAAACCCGCTCCGCAATCTATAAAATGAAACAATAGATTACTTCTTGTTTGTATGAAGAACATGTTCCAAATAAAGAGAACAGCAATGTAGGTAAAAGAAAGTTCGTAGTTTATTATATACCCTGAATGGAGTTACGGGCTCAACCTCCTCTGGTTCACAATGCCAAGGATTCGGAAGATAGCTCAAGTCCAGCAATAGACTACTATCCGGTCTAATACAGTATACTATACCAATGCTCCCAGGTGTCACAGATCCTAATCCATGCTTTGCCGTAGTAAGAGTAGGACGAATTCGAACCCAATCCCCAACCTTGAATTCTTCAACTCTTTCCATTTCTGCAGGATCAGCTTTCCATCCTCTAGAAGCTCCAGGAAAGCCAACACGCAAAATCCCATCATCATCAACACATAAGACGGTTCCAATACTGTCACGTGATTGACCACGCCAGCCAAACCTGAAGATACAATAAATCTATTTAATTCAAACTGGAAAAAAATGGACGAACTAGTGGTCAATGATAAAGCCAAGCAATTCAGTTGAAGGATAGCAAACATGCAAATGGCAGAAGCACCACTTTGGTAGTAGATTAAGTATTTTCCACTGGGATCCGATGTATAGAATCAGTAATCAATTGCAGGATCAAGATTATGCTGAAGGATTTCATTATTGTTTATTGTTTGCCTTCCAAGAAACAAATACACATGGAGCAACATAAGAGACTGACACTGTACCTATGACAAGAGATACAGGTAAAAGATCAAGACATTATGCTTCCATTTATAATGTTTTACCCAGGGAATTTCCACTTACATATAAAAATTTATACTATTTTTTAGTTATAAAATGATTAAGAAGATCGGAAAATATTGTCATCCCATTCAATCTCGAAACAAACAATTTTGATATGATTTCGACTATAGTTTTCAAACACCATGGCAATAGCATACATCTTCAGAGTAAACAACATATCTTTTTTACTGTTTTGCAAATTCCCCTTCCCTCTATGGCCCAGTCCTAGGATATTAAAAGACCAAAAGAACATCAAACAAGAATTTTGACTACAGTCTTCAAACACCAAGGCAAAAGCATGCACCTTCAGAGTAAACATCTTTTTTGTGTGTGTTGCAAATTTCCCATCCCAGGTGATAAACGGAAAAGCATAGGAGGCAAGTTCCTCCATATCCCAGTCCTAGGATATTCAAAGATCAAAGAACATAACAAGTGAACAAACCTTGGCTCTTTGACGTCTTCTCTAAGCTTAACATGCTGCCCTCTATCGAGAGGAATCACTTTTACAACTTCATTTACCAATACATGAGCCTCTCCAGAACAAAATGACACGATAAGATTGTCTCTGTCCACCACATTTTGCACAAAGCCAACACTTTTATGGGTTGCATCTTGCCACCCATAAGTAGGTGTAGTGACACTTCTTCGAAACTTCACCCAATCACCCACTTCATATCTGAATAAGACCATGAACTCAAGAATCATGATAAAAAGGATACAAAGATAAATAAAGAAAGTGAATGAATGCACGATGATGTGAACCCTCTCCTTACATTGTAGAAGACAGTTGAACTCCCCTATTTGTTAGTGCTTCCATCAGATCTTCAGAAATCCATTCACGAGGAAGTGCCTCCAAGAAGTCTCGTAATGTCTTACCACTGTCATCAGTATCGACACCATGTTAGTAATATAAGGATCCAACATGGAGATTCTACAATGTAAAATGTACTGCCAAAAAACAAATCAAGCCAAAAAAAAAGACGAATATGTTAACGAACGGCAAATAATTTTCACAGGAATTCCAGAACCGACCCGTGATTTCTAACTTCAACAGCAGCATCAGGATTCCCCAGCATAACAATGAGCCATTCAAGGTTCTCACGTATCATTTTTGCAGTATCTGCTGCTATATGGAAAGCATTATCACCTTCATCACCCTGGTGACAAGCAAAGACACTATAAATGAATTGAATGCAAGAAGAAAAAATACCATGCAACATTGCTCCAATTCTTAATTTGTTCTAACATACCCTTGTTGGACATATCTTGGAAACTTATGCCTTCAGTGTGTGTCACATATCTCCTTATATCTCTATCTTAAATAACAGTAAATTTGCTTTTTTAATCCTTTTTTTAACACAAACCACCATATTGGAAAAGCAACCAGAATAGATTGGCCACTTGGTAGATTTATTAAGTCAACTTAGATTTATTAAGTCAACCATATGCATAATCTTATTCTATATTTTAAAGAAATTAGTGCATAATCAGATTCGTTGCTCCAACCCTTACTTTTCCTAATGCATGCCAGTTGGAGACATATCAAGCACTTGCAATGAACCAATATAGAGCTAAGACCTCCTAAATATAAGGGGAAACTATAAGAAGTAGAGCTATCTACATCAAGCATGTAAATATATCTGATGATCACTGAGAAACAATATGAAGTAGATATAGATCTGGGCTAACTCCTTTTGTCAGTACGAACTAATAGAACAGTTTGACTCAAACACCTTTTAACCTTGTCAAACCAAAACCACAGACTTTCTTGCTTTCTAAAACCACCTGTGTAATGATATTCATAATCTAGACCATAGACATTGAACAAGTTTTTCAAAGATATACAGCCAATTACACATTTACTACTTAACAGCCTAGTTTCAAGTTTATCACAAGTGTAGAATCAATTCAAGCTCTAATTCAACTATGATTCTATGAACCTTAAACCACCCTCTATAACCATAACCTGGACCATAGATATTGAACTAGTTTTCCAACTGTACACAACCAATTATTGCAAGTTTTCCCTTAAATTGAATTAATCCATGTCCTTGTTCAGCTACAATTCTATGAGCCTTAAACCACCCTCAATAACCATAACACCAAAACCTCAAATTTCCACCACAAACTGTGAAACATACTTTCCAAAACATCTCATCTTTGAACACGCCTTCATTCTCCTCGAACATAATCAGAATATAGAAATTGCCCAAAGAAGACCTTGCAACAAAATCACAGAAAATAAGCACATTGCTCTTTATCCAGTTTCAGTATCATCTTCCATGCACCTATTCAGTATAACAGAATTTTACTTAGCATGTCTAACAGGAGATTTGGCAATCAATTTAGCCCCATTCCACATCTAATATTTCAATTTTTTCACATATGGCTTTTTTGTGTGTGTACATTCTTGGTCATGAATCAAAGAACTATGTTTATTTAAATCCCTAATCCCCCAGTTCTTTGCTTTCATACAGGCTTTGCCTTGCTCTTGAATTAAGAATGTTACTTTTTACAATTTAGATTTAACAATTTTCAGAACAACATAAAATCAGGGAGAAAAACAACTATCAGAAACAAAGCACAAACCCCAAATACAATTTAAGGCTAGAACACAAATATAGAAAATATCTGTCATTAATTACTGCTATGCTTCTTATAAAAAGGTCCATAATACTAGGGAAATCATATGCAAGCATTCCATAGCAAATATTTTTAGGTAAAAGAGGAAGAAACCTGCAAATTACAATCCGCCCCAGAAGATAAAAGCAACCCAATACATGATGATGCCCCTCGGGCCAAAGCTACATGTAGGGGAGTTGTATTGTGCACATTTCTAATGTTCACATCCACTCCAGCATCAAGAATTATCTGTCCACAAGCTTGCAATTAGATCGTGGATAAACCCAAAGGCTGGCTAAAATATATGTGCTGGCATTTGCATTCATGCATGAAAAGCAATAAAATTACCAGGAAGAAAAAATAGAATAAGTGCTTCTAACAGTAAGGAAGTTAAGTAGCTTACTTTTACCAATTCAACATCATTAGCCATAGCAGCAATATGCAGCGCTGTTCTCCCATGTTGAGCATCTTGGGCAGTGGGATCTGCCCCAGCAGCAAGCAATATTCTCACCAGCTCCCTGCCCTCTACAAGCAGTTTTATGAATGAATCGAATTATTGCTACTCAATTAACAAAAAAAAGTTCATGTGATTAACAAAATGGACACAACATTGCCAATAAAAAATTATTTAAATTAAGGTATGATAACAAGCCTTGAAAGGCAATAACAAAAGTGATTGAAAGTTTTAGTATGTTCTACCTGAAACAAAGATCAAGGTTTAAGGAATTCAAGAAATACAGAAAATCATCTAAGACCACAAAAATAGAATAAGGAAGCAATAACCGTTTGTGACTGGTATCCCAAAATACTGTAGTAGAAAGAAGAATAAAACAAGAAAGAAAAGGAAAAATATCCCATAATAAGTTCTCTGGCATCCATGCACCAAGATACTACTTATTAATCAAAGTCCTAGAGAAAATAGGATTGAAAAGGCATTTATGAAGTATCTTATATTATGCAGTAACCAACTAGGAATGGGATCCAAACTGGAAACCTACTACTAAAGAAGTAAAAAAGCAAACAAGCAGTCAAATGACAGATGCATAAACTCCTAAAAATTTTGATAAAAATGAAAACCAAAAAAACCCTAGTGTCAAGTATAGCCAACATAGTAAAAAGTTCATGCAGACATTATAATTGTATGCCTAAAAAACAAAAATCTCATAATTCCAAATAAAGAATAAAATCCTATATCAGAATCTTCAGTGACAATATGAAATGCCACATTACAACCTTTTAAGGAAGTGAATATTATACCTAAACCTGTTAAGCAATTATAGCAACACAGATTAATTAAATTATCTTTCACTAAAGGAATTGTGAGCTGAAGATGATAATCAAAGGATAACAGACCATTTACTTAAAGAAGATAATCAAAGAGTTCTGCACTACCTATTTCATGATTTTTCTTTAGAGTAGCTGCCATGCACAAAGCAGTCCCAACAAGACTGGGAATTTCAATTGCATCTGCAATTTCATCTGGGGAAGCAACTTCCACCCACCTTTTGACAACAGCCACATTCCATGTTGCCACACACAAATGCAATGGTCTGATAACAATGAATCAAGATATGAAGCATTGAGTGGAGTAATAGAATGAATGCAATATATTAATGAAAATGGATTAACATGCATGACAGCAAACAGATTAGAAAGGTAGAAATGAGTTAGTCTATTTCATATATTCCAAGCTTCTACTTGAAGCAAATTTACATTTGCTATCCAAAAAAAGTGGGGGAGAAAAGAGAAAGAGTTAACATAGTGTTAAATTGAGATAACCACTGATCCAATAGATGAAACAATTCCTAAAGCCCTTTTTCCTTCGGATAAATAAATCAGATTGTGCACTAATCCCAGTCTTTTCAACCCTGTATCCTAAACCAAACCCCAAACTGGTACGTATATCAATAATGTCAACGAAAAACATGTTTAGTAATAAATGCATCTCCCAATAGATGACTAGATTCATTCACAAGCACCAGAAGAACAGCAATACAACACAACCCTAACGTAATGGAGGCATCTGTTTCCGACATAATATAGAAGTTGCTAGCCAATCATCCGTCGTTACATGATAGACTATCAAAACTATCATCTTACCTTTACAGTGTTGACAACTCAGCAGGAAACATATGATAAGTGTAATGTGTTTATGCCAACCAAAACAAGAGCTATTAAAGAAATCAGCAACAAAGTATACATTAGATCAAATAGAATCTGGTTATTTTAACCTAAAGGTAATCAAGCAGGCTATTTTCATGAAGCTGAATTAATGAGTCAGTTTATGGAATTCCAGACTAATTGAACAGAAGCTACAGCCTACAGTGCTCAATTGACCACATACATCTATCAAAGGAAAAATAAGATAAGAATCTGTAGTTCAGTTTTGTACTACTCATATGGATGTATGTGTGTGTATATATATAGACAAAGTGAAAAGTACTAAGCAGACTTGTGTAGAGCGGTACAGTACTTACGTCAAATTTTTGGAATTCAAAACAGCCATTGATCTGCAGCCCCCATATTCCAATATGACAAGAGCGCAGTCTGTATATTTCTTGGCCACAGCTCTATGAAGCACAGATTCACCTTCATCATCCACCGCATTAGGGTCAGCTCCAGCCAATAGCAACTCCTGTTAGACATTTAGCAAAAGAAAAAAACTCAAACACTGAAGAAGCAAGAAAGAGCAACCATATATATAATTAACATAAGACCTACGCGCATGCAGTCAGGTTGACCATGATAAGCACAAACATGGGCAACAGACGGACCAAAACCATCCCTCAACCTGGACTGAACATCAGCACCTCTCCTAATGAGAGAAAGGACACATTCTGGGGATCCAGCTGCTAAAGCAAAAACAAGAGGAGGATCCCCATCCTTATCCAACACATCCACATTTGCCTCAGCGTACTCCAATATTGCTTCAACTAGTTCAGCACTACCTCGTCTACAGGCCAAGTGGAGAGCAGTTTGCCCATCAGCATTCTGTGCTTCTAAAATGGAAGAAAATGAACTACCACTATTTCCAGAAGAAGCCTTACCAAGAAAATCTCTTCACAAACAAAGAATAACAGCAAGTTACAAATAAGAGAAAACATTCTTCAAAAAGAGAGCTAAGAACATGTCTTAAATAAACTACACTAACCTCAAACCACTCACATCCCCCTCAGAAACAAGTTGATGCAGATAGTTAGGATCGTCAGGTAAAACCTCCAAACCAGACATGGGTGGTGGCTCCACAGCATTTGATCCAGGGAATTTGACAAAGCCACTGCACATTCACCAACATTTTTACTGAATGCAATGAATTAAATTTTACTGTATTCTGTCACTCCTAACATGGATGTTAGAATCCTTAGAATTAGGGATAGATTATTGAGAAAATCTTATGTAAATAGAAATTAATCAGTTACTGATTCTTAGGATAATTACAGTTTTTTAGGGATTATTTCCTTCCTTAGAGTAGTTTATCTCTTTTTATACCTGTAACCTAATTAGCTAAAGGAAGAATCTGATTTCTACAGTTTTTACATGGTATCGGAGCCTTAGGAATTATTCGATTCTCTTGTCTATCTTCCTAAAAATTCCTCCGATTTCTCAGCCATCTTCCTAAAATTTTCTCTCCTATTTTTCCATGGGTGATCTTCACAATGACACCATGTCCAAAACTGAGATCTCACAAATATCTCAGACTGTCAATCGAGGGATCAATCAAAGTGATCTCAATTCTTCACTAATAATCACTAGTCATCGACTAGATGGAAAAAACTTCCTACAATGGTCTCAATCTGTCCTAATGGTGATTCGTGGTCGTGGCAAGTTAGGATATATCAATGGAGACCTCCCACGTCCTGATGTAGCAGACCCTACCTATGCTACTTGGGAACTTAATAACTCAATTGTTATGGCATGGCTGATCAATTCTATGGAAGGCCATATAAGCTGAACTTACCTTCTCTTCAAGACTGCGAAAGACATGTGGGATGCAGTCAAAGAGAACTATTCTGATCTTGGAAACGCTTCCCAAGTTTTTGAGATCAAACTCAAGTTGAAAGACATTCGACAAGGGACACTTGAGGTAACTCACTACTACAACAATCTGAAAATATTGTGGCAGAAGTTAGACATGTACTATGAAGCTAATTGGGGGGAAGGCCTAGAACACACGAGGTTTATGACTCACCTCAACAACGAGCGTCTCTATGAGTTTCTAGCTGGGCTGAGGCATGAGTTAGACGAGGTTCGTGGCAGAATTTTGGGCAGATCACCTCTCCCAACCATTAGTGAAGCTTTTGCAGAAGTGAGGAGAGAAGAGAAACGTCGTCTTGTCATGATGGGGGAACCCAAACCAATAATCTCTACTGACCAGCCTGCTGAATCTGCTGCTCTTATGTCCAAAGGTCCTCAAACACAAAAAACTCGTGCTGGGAATGAGTCTGGATCGAACAGACCATGGTGTAGCCACTGCAATCGTGTTGGTCACACAAAGAAAAAATGTTTTAAACTCCATGGTTATCCAGATAAAAAACAGAAAGACAAGAAAACTGCTCTGTTATCTTCCAATACTGCTGATGAGGTGCTGGATGTGCGCCTAACCAAGACACAACTCGAAAATCTCCATAAAATTCTGAGTACCTCTACTACTCATGGGAATTTAGCCACTCAAGGTACTGCTCTCAATATTGCTCTTGAATCTAATAACCAATCTCCTTGGATACTAGATTCGGGTGCTTCGGACCACATGACAGGTAACCTCACTTTATTCCAAACTTACACCACCTATCATAACAAGTCCCGAATCAGGATTGCTGATGGTTCATACTCACATGTTCCAAAATTATCCTGTAATTTACTTTCAATAAGTAAACTTACTAAAGATGGAAACATGCTTGCTGAATTTTCTGCATTTGGTTGTGTAATACAGGAACAGAAATCGGGGAAGATGATTGGCACTGCTAAGGTTGATGATGGACTGTATGTGTGGAATAAAGACAGCACACAAGGGGGATTAGCTCTATCTACTGCAAAAGAGGATACTATTATGCTATGGCACCGTAGGTTAGGACATCCAAATCTTTTGTACCTAAAAAAGCATCTTCCGCTGTCATTTCGAAATAAAAAGATAAATTCCTTGAAGTGTGATATTTGTGAATTGTCCAAACATACCCGTGTTCCATATCCTTTCAAACCATATACACAGTCCAAACCTTTTTCATTAATACACAATGACTTATGGGGAGCTAGCCGAGTGAAAAACATAACTTGTGAGAAGTGGTTTATTACTTTTATTGATGATCACACTAGGGTATGTTGGGTCTATCTTTTAAAAGACAAATCTGAAACTCCCAAAGTTTTTCAAAAATTCCACTCAATGGTTCGAACCCAATTCAACTCTACCATCCAAACTCTCCACACTGACAATGGGAGAGAATACTTTAATTCTGTCCTAAGAACATACCTTTCAGACCAAGGAATTATACACGAGTTCATGCCCAAACACCCCTCAACAGAATGGGATCTCCAAGAGAAAAAACCGACACCTTCTTGATGTTGCTCGAGCCTTAATATTCACAATGAACGTCCCTAAATATTTATGGGGCGAAGCTGTTCTTACTGCTTGCTACCTAATAAATAGGATGCCATCAAAAGTCCTAAATTTCCAAACACATCTAAACACTCTTCACAAATCATTTCCTCTATTTCATATTCCTACTATTCCAACAAAAATATTCGGGTGCAAAGCTTTTGTCCATAATCATCAACCCAACCAATCCAAACTCGATCCTCAAGCTCACCCCTGTATATTTGTTGGGTATTCTCCTACTCAAAAAGGCTACAAATGCTACTCACCAACCTTACACCGGCTATTTGTTTCTCGGGATGTCAGCGTCATAAGTCAATATATGCATGCCCCAAGGGAAAAACACCTAGAAGCTGCATATCGGATACTAAGGTACCTAAAGGGAACTCCTAGTAAGGGCCTATACATCAAGAAAAATGACAGCAGAAATGTGGAAGTGTATACCGATGCTGACTGGGCAGGTTCTATTAATGACAGAAGATCAACCAGTGGTTATTGCAGCTATGTTTGGGGTAATCTAGTGACATGGAGGAGTAAGAAACAGTCTGTGGTAGCACGCAGCAGTGCAGAAGCTGAGTATCGAGCACTTGCACAAGGTATTTGTGAAGGAATTTGGATACAAAGGCTGATGAGAGAACTAAAAGTTTCTTATAATAGACCTATACAGCTGCATTGTGACAACCAAGCTGCTGTCAGTATAGCTCACAACCCTGTGCATCATGATCGTACCAAACATGTCGAGATAGACCGACAGTTCATAAAAGAGAAAATACACTCAGAGGAAGTGAGTGTTACCTATCTACCTACCAGACAACAGGTTGCAGATATGTTGACAAAAAGTTTAAACAAAAACATGTTTGAACAACATGTTGGCAAGCTGGGTTTGATAAACATCTACACTCCAGCTTGAGGGGGAGTGTTAGAATCCTTAGAATTAGGGATAGATTATTGAAGAAATCTTATGTAAATAGAAATTAATCATAGTTACTGATTCTTAGGATAATTACAGTTTTTTAGGGATTATTTCCTTCCTTAGAGTAGTTTCTCTTTTTATACCTGTAACCTAATTAGCTAAAGTAAGAATCTGATTTCTACAGTTTTTACAATGGACATACCCACAAATGCATAACCACCACTTAAAGCATCAGCAATTTTTAAGGTTGGCATTAGCTATTATCTAGGTATCACAAACAACAACAGAGGAAGTTAGGCATGGTAACAACCAAACTTTGTTCTTACTTATCAGGACTTGCAGGAGGGCTGCGTGGTATCTCTTGCAAATGACGAAGGAATATTGCTAACATTGCATTAAATGTTGGTCTTTTTGATGGTTTGAACTGCAGGCACTCTCCGATCATCTTCCACAATTCCCTAGGTAATCCAACACCGACTACACTTGCATATTGAGGAGGCAATTTCCGAGCCTTAACAACAGCTCGATAGATCTCATCTGCACTTAAACCAGCCCAACTGCACAAAAAGTATCAGGTTGTGTTACAATGAAAATATACCACTAATCATAATGCAGAAAAGAAGAAACAAAGAAAAAGAGAACATTAAGAAAATGGTTGCTCCACATACGGGATGGAACCAGTGCACATTTCCACCAATGTACAACCAAAACTCCAAGCATCTGATTCTGCAGATATGCCTATTGCATCATCCCAAAACAGATTCAGTGACTTCTTTACTGGTTCCCATGCCTCCGGGGCAGCATAATGTGGGCTGAGCATAGTGCAATCCATGCATGAATGAATCTTGGAGGAATCACATTCTGTTTGAGCTTTTTGGCAAGCAGGTTTCTTCAGAATTGCAGCAAGTCCGTAATCAGAAACAACAGCATGACCACTTGCATTCAAAAGAAGGTTAGATGGCTTTATATTCATACAGATAACACCTGCTGCATGAAGTTCTGCCACCCCTCGTGCAATATCTGCTGCGTATCTACGATTGGCAAACATTCACCAAGTCGTCAAAGAGAAAATTACAGCCACATAGTAATAGGTAATTATCTAAGATATGAATAAGCTAAAGACATTAGATTTGACGGAACAGAAAATTTTTATGTGAATTTCAATTAGGCAACCAATAAACTTTAGATAGTAAATAGCAAAAGAAATTTTAAATCAAGAACAGGGAAAATCATATTTATGCAGAAACGGAAACATAACACTAATACCAAAACTCAAATTTAATGCATAAAAACATTAAAAGAGGTGGGAAAGAAAATGATAAAGTGACATGTATGTATCTTTCCATGCATAATAATGTTGTATTAACACTTTCTAGGGTCAATTAAAATGTTTTCTCCATTTTCCAAATCATCCGACAGACTTCAACATATCAAATCAATGATTCCCCTGACTGTCTTCACTCAATTGCATTCTTATTAAAATTAAAATCAACTTTTAGTAATCTCTTTATGTCCAACTAACAATACTAATTCTAACAAAAAAGAGAAAAATCTATCCCTTCAGGCAATAATAATAATAATAATACATATATTGGTTTCTTCGGAAATATCAATCAAATGAAAAACTGTTGCATTATTTGCTTGTCTTGTCAGTTCATAGGAGTCATCATTCTAACCAATTACAACAGGGAACCAAGTTAGAGTTCTAGAAATAATTAGAGAAGGACAGTTTCATTCAAGCCCATACTCTAATGGCAATGGAATTCACAATGTAAGCAATTGCAATAGAAGGAAAAGAGAGGGAGGTAAGAAAAAGAGAGCAGGATCAGAAAAGTGAGGCGGTCCCTTGATAAAAAATACAGAAAAGCTCAATATTGTTCATTCAAGAACTGTTCATTAAATCCTCAAATATATTTTAAGAAACAACAGAAACAACTAGTCAGTACTCGGATAAAAGTCGTTATTGGATTAAAACTGGAAAGAACCATTTTGCAAGAAAATTAAAGTTGAAGAAATCTCTATACTTACCGTCTGTACCTACCATGCAGAGGTTGAGCCTTACCAATAGCATTGATGCTCAAATCAATCATCTATATTAATATAGGTAACAAAGTAAGCTTAACATAAAATAGAAAACTGCCAAACATATCTACATCTATTTGTAAGGGCTAGCAATAAGAATAAATCCCCAGTGATATTTTGCAATTGAAGATGTTCTAGTTCCTTTTTTGTTTACGAGTCCATTAATCAAGGGTAGAAATAGCTTTCTTTTTTAAAGCAAAAATGGCTCTATTCCTATAATATGACAAACATACCTTCAGTAATGCTCCTATAATAATTTCAGAGAAGAAATTTTTGGGTATTTATAGTATAAAGGAAAGTATGTACCGATTTCATTTTATGGATCATGGAATTTGTCAAATTTAATACATCAAGCCTGCAAAATATTTTCCTCACCCTGTCTATTCTCTCAATTGTAAGAAAAGTTAAAGCATGAATCATCTTGCTTCCACAATACCCTGGCCAATATCACCAAACAAAGCCAAACAGCCCTAAGTTTTTCCCCTAAATATATAACATCCTCAAACACACCCCTTATTGCACACTAACAAAAGGAAACAATCTTTCTTTTTCTTTTCTTTTTTTTTGGGGGGGGTAGCGGATGCACCAAAACTTAGACCCCATCTAACACTCATAATCAGACTGGAAACAATTTGCAGCAAAATCCAAATGATATTAATCCATCCAACTTACATGGCAATAATGATGACTGGGTCATAGGCATTACTGACTTATCATCAGAAGCAATTTGAAATAATATTATACCATAAAGATTACCCTAGATCAAGATTTATGTATCTCTCAGCTACAAGGCTTTTACAGATGAGGATTAGCATATTCATACCAAATATGTCAGTCAACAAGCACACTGACTACAGATTTTCATCAAGAGTTAAAATTAAAATGTTTTCCTTCAGGGAATTCACAGAATCTACATTAGAAATGAAGGAAAAAGAGAGGTTAAATATTTGAGATATCAAAGGTTACCAGACAACCTATCTTAGCCTCCATGGAAACAGATTGATTACCCTACAGTCATTCCCTTAAAGTGTAAAGACATCAAACTTTTATTCAATGTACATAAATCTCCAATTCAAGAAAGAATATATTAACTACCCTTGGAATCGCAATATCATAATCTACTTATATAAGGCAACAAGAATTCCCTACATCTAGTAAGTTAGCAATTTCAACTAAGCAACACAACTCAACATATTGAAACAACTTGCCACACATCACTAACAGAAAGAAAATGTGCATAAACATCAAGATTTCCTACAATCAGTCCAAATCTACAGAAAGCAACATTCTAAATAAGATAAATTAAAACCACCAGACAACAGCTCAAAGCTTAAGTCATTCAGCCTCAACTATAAATTGTCTCGGCACAAAGCATATCCTTCCCTGACCTACAAGCAAACCTATCAATCTTAACAAATTATGTACAAAAGCATATACAAAAGCCAACAAAATCAACAACATCAACGTGCAATGAAGTAACGAACACCAATTAAATTATCCTTAAAACATAAACAAAGGGCCCAAAAAACAACCTTAGAACTTGCTCCAAAGTAAGTCTTCCTCCATTGTTCAACATTGCCGATCTAATCGACCCGTGGCACCTATCCATAACGATCCCCAAACTACTTTGTTCTAACTTAACAACTCCATGGAAAGTACAAACATTCCTACACCACATTGATGCACGTCTCAAACTCTCAAGTTGACCTTGCACCCATTCCCAATCCATCCCTTCCATTGCCCCCACTTTCTTCACCGCCACCTTATGCTTACACCGTCGTCCTCCTCCCCTGCCGTGGGTCCCACTAACCACTGCAGCCCACGTTTCCACTCCAGCTCTTCCCCCCTTCTCTTCCCCTTCTAACTTCCTAACCAACTTCACTTCCGGATGAGCTGTTAGTTCAATCACAGGCCCGCATCCGGCGGCACCAGCACCGGAGATCGAAGCGTGGGAACTGCGGTTAATCCGACCACCACCCGCCAATTCTTCGAAAAAATCCCCATTTTCATCATCATCCTCCCTCTCTTCATCGTCGTCTTCTTCTTCATCAGTGTAATCGCAGTTAAAATCGTTCCTCGAGTTCGACCCAACTGAGTTGGGGTTCGAATTAAGAAGGGCTAAAATCCCATAGTTCTTCTTCAAAGCCTGAACCGAGTTTCCGACAAGGGACACGTGGCGGCAGCGGGGACAAGACAAGGAAGTGTCGGGTGAAGCAGAGAACATTTTGGAAAGACACTCTTTGCAAAACCCATGCCCACATTGAAGCAATAAAGGAACTCTGTCTTCCTCGTTGTACCGCGTTTGGCAAACCGAACAACAAGGCACCTTCATCTCTTCCTCTCTTTTTTTCCTTTCTTTACTTCCCCAGAAAGTAAGAAAATTTTCCCAGAAACCAAACAGCAGATTTAGTGAAACCAATCAAAAAAGATCTCTTTTTTGAGAAGAAATGAAGGAGTCAGGAGAGGAAACGAAATGGCAGATCCATTGAAAGGTAAACGAAAGGTTAAAAGAGATCAGATACATGACATTTTGATTAATTAAAAGAAGAAGAAGAATAAAAGATAGAATAAATTTTTTGCTCCTCTTTTTTCTTCTTCTTTTTCTTTGTTTAGGTTTGAGTTTGGGTGGTGAGAGTGTTGAAGCTGTTTTCACTTGGGTGTTTTCCATTAGTTCTTTTTATGTGCTATGATTATGACTCTCTTCCCCCTCATTCACCAACTCTTTTCTTTATTCAGATAATTTCTATTTTCCTACTCTATTTTTGTATATTTATAATTCTATTTCTTTTCTTTTCTTTTAGAATTTAGAAGTACAATTATTCTAACATCTCAATTATGTATACCGAGACCGACTTAGTTGAAATGTAACATGTGGGATTGGTAGGGTCGTGAATCGATTGGTACATTAATAGTTAAAAAAAATTGATTGATAAAGTAGTATAAATCGATTGAATAAAATTTTTATAAAATTTAATAATTTATTTTGTAAAAATGGATTTTTCTTTCTTATATTTTTACATGAGATTACACTACCTATTTATATACAAAAGAGTTCAGCTTTAGAAGACTCTAGGCTAGCAGCACTATTGGTTTTAGTGCCTTACAGTTTAGGGATAACTATAAAATATTCATAGGATAATATTTAATATACTCACCATCTCTTATTGGGCAACTGCTGTAATCTAACAAGAAAATGACCTAATATTCTGTCCTTAATTTAAGATATTCTAACACTCCCCCTCAAGCTGCAGTATAGATGTTTATCAAACCCAGCTTGCCAACAAGTTCTTTAAACATATTCCTGTTCAGGCTTTTAGTTAACACATCAGCAACCTGTTGCCTGGTTGGTAGATAGGTAACACTCACTTCTCCTGAGTGTATTTTCTCCTTTATGAAATGACGATCTATCTCAACATGTTTAGTACGATCGTGATGTACAGGATTGTGAGCAATACTGACAGCAGCTTGGTTGTCACAAAATAGTTGCATAGGTCTATTACAAGGAATTTTTAGTTCCTTCATTAGTCTTTGTACCCAAACTCCTTCGCAAATGCCATGTGCTAGTGCTCGATATTCTGCTTCTGCACTGCTGTGTGCTACCACAGACTGCTTTTTACTCCTCCATGTCACTAAGTTACCCCAAACATAGCTACAATAGCCACTAGTGGAGCGTCTGTCGTTGATAGAACCTGCCCAGTCAGCATCCGTATAAACCTCCACATTCCTTTGTCATTCTTCTTGAAGTATAGGCCTTTACCAGGAGTCCCTTTTAAATACCTTAGTATTCGATATACAGCTTCCAGATGTTTCTCTCTTGGGGCATGCATATATTGACTTATGACACTCACACTAAAGGCAATGTCGGGACGAGTGTGAGCTAGGTAGATAAGTCTACCTACCAGCCGTTGATATCTCCCCATGTCAACTTTTTCTCCATCGTGATCAGTACCCAACTTAATATTACACTCCATAGGAGTTTCTGCTGGTTTGCAACCCCTCAATCCAACTTCAGAGAGTAAGTTTAGGACATATTTCCTTTGGGAGATGGAAATACCTCTTTTTGACCTTGCTACCTCCATGCCAAGAAAGTACCTGAGATTCCCCAAGTCTTTAAGTTCAAATTCTGTTCCGAGAAATTCTTTCAATCTGTCAATTTCTTTGGTATCATCTCCTGTCACGATAATATCGTCTACATAGACGATGAGAATGCAACATCTTTCTTCCTCAGAGTGCTTGTAGAACATGGTGTGATCTGCCTGTCCTTGAGTATACTATCTGCTCATCATAGTCTTTGTAAAATGACTGAACCATGCCCTTGGAGATTGTTTCAGCCCGTACAATGACTTTTTCAACTTACATACTTTGTCTTTACTTTCTTCAAACCCCGGAGGAAAATCCATGTATACTTCTTCATTTAGCTCTCCATTGAGAAAGGCATTTTTAACATCCAATTGAGTCAAGTGCCAATTAAGATTGACAGCGAGAGATAGGAGAACTCTAATGGTGTTAAGTTTAGCAACCGGTGCAAATGTCTCTTCATAGTCAAGCCCATAGGTTTGGGTGAATCCCTTAGCCACAAGCCTAGCCTTGTATCTATCGATATTTCCATCAGGTTTGAATTTTGTAGTAAAAATCCATTTGCAGCCCACTGTTTTCTTCCCTTTAGGCAGATCCGAAACTTCCCAAGTTCCATTATTCTTGAGGGCCCCCATTTCTTCCATTACAGCTTGTCTCCATTCATCTGACTCAAGTGCTTCTTCTATATTTTTTGGAGTTTTTACAGAATCAACATTAGTCACAAATGCTTTATAGGACTTAGATAGATTATCATAGAATACAAACCGAAAAATAGGGTGTTGAGTGCAGCTCCTTGTGCCTTTTCTCATAGCGATTGGAAGATAGATGGATAGTGATGGAGGTGAGACTTCAGTTTCAGTAGCTTCAGAACAGTCCTCGGAGAGATATGGGATTGGTACTGCTATATCAGTTTCAGGATGTCGATTTCTTTTGGAGTAAACTTGTAGATTAGGCATCTGTTCCTGCTGTTTTTCTAGACTAGAAGGTAGTCCCGATGTGGTATTAGGATCAGGTAGGATTGTGCTAACTGTTTGGTTTATAGGAGGAGAAATAGTATCAGTATTGAGGGTAGTGACAGGATCTTGAGGGGGTATGATAAGAAGGGTATTAAGGTTTTCATCTTCATTTAAGGTCTCCCCCTGAAGATGAGAGGTTCCAAAATATGGCTCATTTTCAAAAAAAGTCACATCCCGAGAGACAAACATTCGGCGTAAAAGTGGGGAGTAACACTTATAGCACTTTTGGGTGGAAGAGTAACCAATGAATATGCAGGTGTGAGCCCGAGGGTCAAGTTTTGACTGATCAGGTTGATGATTATGGACAAAGGCCTTGCAACCAAATATTCTGGTTGGAAGGTTAGTAACTTGGAATAAGGGAAAGGATTTTAGAAGGGTATTTAGAGGTGTTTGAAATTTTAATACCTTTGAGGGCATTCGGTTAATGAGGTAGCAAGCAGTAAGGACAGCCTCTCCCTAAAGATATTTAGGGACATTCATAGTGAACATAATGGCTCGAGCCACAGCTAGGAGGTGCCGATTTTTCCTCTCGGGAATCCCATTTTGTTGAGGAGTGTTTGGACAAGAGCTTCGGTGTATAATGCCATGGTCAGAAAGGTAAGGACTTAGGACAAAGTTAAAGTATTCTCTTCCATTGTCAGTGTGGAGGGTATGTATTGTGGAGTTGAATTGGGTTCGAACCATAGAGTGGAAATTTTTAAAAACATTGGGTGTTTCGGATTTGTCTTTTAATAAATACACCCAACATACCCTAGTATGATCGTCAATAAAGGTTATAAACCATTTAGCACCAGTAATGTTTGTCACTCGGCTAGCTCCCCATAGGTCACTGTGAATTAATGAAAAAGGTTTAGATTGGGTATATGGTTTCAGAGGGTATGGCACTCGAGTATGTTTGGATAACTCACAAATTTCACATTTCAAAGAATTTATTTTTTTATTTCTAAATAGCAGCGGAAGATGCCTTTTTAGATACAAGAGATTTGGATGTCCTAACCTACGGTGCCATAGCATAATGTTATCTTCTTTTGAAGTAGATAGAGCCAATCCCCCTTGTGTACTATTTTTATCCCAAACATATAATCCATCATCAACTTTGGCAGTACCAATCATCTTCCCCGATTTCTGTTCCTGCAGTACACAACCAAGATCAGAAAATTCAGCAAGTATGTTTCCAATTTTTGTAAGTTTACTTATCGAAAGTAAATTACAAGACAGGTTTGGAACATGTAGAACATTATCAAGGGAAAAATTTTCTGCTATTTTTACTTTCCCTACTCCAACCACAGGTGAGTATGAACCATCAGCTATTCGGATTCTTGACTTGTTATGACAAGTGGTGTAGGTTTGAAACAGAGAGAAGTTACCTGTCATGTGGTCTGAGGCTCCCGAATCTAGTATCCAAGAGGTTTGGTTATTAGATTCAAGAGCAATATTCAGAGCAGTACCTTGAGTGGCTAGAGTCCCACGTTCAGTAGAGGTACTCAGGATCTTATGGAGGTTTGCAAGTTAAGTCTTGGTTAGGCGGACATCAAGTACTTCATCTGCAACAGTAGAGGATAGCATGGCAGTTTTCTTTTCTCTCTGTTTTTTATTCGGATAGCCATACAGCTTGAAACACCTTTCCTTAGTATGACCAACACGGTGGAAGTGGCTACATACCGGTCTGTTTGATCCAGAGTCACTTGCAGTACGTGACTTTTGTGTTGATGGACCTTTGGAGAAGAGAGCAGAAACTTCAGTAGGCTGTTTTTCAGAAAGTATCATTGGTTTAGGTTCTCCCATCATGATAAGACGACGTTTTTCCTCTCGTCTTACTTCAGCAAATGCTTCACCAATGGTTGGAAGGGGTGATCTACCCAGAATTCTACCTCGAACTTCATCTAATTCATTCCTTGGTCCCGCTAGAAACTCATAGAGTCGTTCTTTGTTGATGAGTCATGAACTTAGACTGTTCTAATCCTTCACCCCAATCTGCCTCGTAGTACATGTCTAATTCCTGCCATAATATTTTCAGATTATTGTAGTAGTGAGTTACCTCTCGAGTCCCTTGTCGAATATCCTTCAGTTTGAGCTTTATCTCGAAAACTTGAGAAGCGCTTCCAAGATCAGAATAATTCTCATTAACTGCATCCCACATGTCTTTTGCAGTTTTGAAGAGAAGGTAGGTTTGACTTATGTGGCCTTCCATCGAGTTAATCAACCACGCCATAACAATAGAGTTGTTGAGTTCCCAAGTGGCATAAGTCGGGTCAGCAGCATGTGGTCGTGGGAGGTCTCCATTAATATACCCTAACTTGCCACGATCACGAATTACCATGAGGACAGATTGAGACCATTGCAGGAAGTTTTTTCCATCTAGACGATGACTAGTGATCATTAGAGAAGAATTGAGGTCACTTTGGTTGATCCCTCGATTGCCATTCTGAGATATTTGTGAGATCTCAGTTTCGGACATCGTATCATCGAGGTCAGCCATGGAAAAGAAAAGAAAAAAACGGAGGAAAGTTTAGGAAGGGATTTTTCGAAACAGAAGAGGGATCGAATGATTCCTAAGGCTCCGATACCATGTAAAAATGGATTTTTCTTTCTTATATTTTTACATGAGATTACACTACCTATTTATATACAAAAGAGTTCAGCTTTAGAAGACTCTAGGCTAGCAGCACTACTGGTTTTAGTGCCTTACAGTTTAGGGATAACTATAAAATATTCATAGGATAATATTTAATATACTCACTATCTCTTATTGGGCAACTGCTGTAATCTGACAAGAAAATGACCTAATATTCTGTCCTTAATTTAAGATATTCTAACATATTTAATTAAAATTGAATCAAAAATTGATTATCTAAACAGTTCAATAACTGATCTAGTTCTAAAAATATTAGATGAGACACCAACTTAGGTAATTAGAATCCATGACCTCAACCTTTGTTCATAATGTCAATGTCTCATTGACAACATATTATATTGCTTTTTATGTGTTAATAATTTATATTAAATTATGACATACACATTAATAAAAATTTTATGTAATAAATATATTTACAAAATTGATAACAAATAAGACTTTAGTTGAAATGGTAAAATTAAATAATTGAATGACATGATGTTTTAAATTCAAATCTAATCATATGTATATTTTTTCTAAATTTCATATAAAAAGATAAAAAGGGGGCTAAAAGGGCATATAAACTCCTAAACTTTGGTAAAAAATCAATTAAGTCCCTCCATAAAAAATGTACTCAATTAAGCCCTTAAACTCTCAAATTGCATTAATTAAGCTATTTGACTAATGTTTTCCTTCTTTCACCATTACAGCACTGACATGACCATTAATGGACTTCACAACGACAACGAAAATAAACAAAATCATTTTTTTAAATTAAACAATATATTTAAAAGTTTTACTCTAATGAACTTAGACAAATGGTTGTCCAGGTTCATTCATTTCAAACTTATTTTTTAACTGTATAAAAAAAGCATTTTTGAATTTTTTTAGTTTTTATAAATTTGTAAAACATTATTAAAATTTATAAAAATATTAAATAAAGTTCAAAAAGTTCAAAAAAATAAAAAATAAAAAAATGTTAATCATCATCTTGGTGTGTCAAAGCTCATCCCATAGTTATTATTTATAGGAAAAGGACACACTAGTCTTACTTGAACAAGGGTTATAAATAATAATATTTTAATAAAAAATACAATATTTCACTACACACGAAACACTAAGGGGTGGCGGCATGCCCTATTGTGTACTAGGGTTTGTCGTCCTTCTCATACCACCTCATTTATTAGGTATAATTTTATGTGTGATGTAATCTCCTAACTTGGGCTAGACGTTAGACCTGAATTCAGAAGTTTACATTAGCCACCCAAATGACCTGATAAGCTAGCGGAGTTTATAAAATAGTCGTTTTAAAATATTAGTTTATCTTTAGAGGAAACTTAATCTATTTTCAGAAAAACTTAGCGTTTTTTACCTCCCTTCTTACGAAATAATACAGTTAATCCAAAATCGATTGATTTATAAATTATCTACTCATTTAAAAACTTATTTTTTAACAATGCAGCGAGAAAATGATAATACCGTAGTTTTAATGAAAACCATGTTTCATGCATTATGAGATAAAATAAAAACTAATACATTAGTAGCCTAAAAATACCATGCATGCCCTACATAAACCTAAAACTAAGTCATGTGCCATAGTTTAAATAAGACGTTACAATTCTCAAATAATAGGAACTATAAATAATAATAGGTAAAAAAATTTATATATCTTTAATTCGAGCCGAGCCATCTGATTTGTCGATTCCACTTCCTAATCTGGTGGGCTATCTGTAAATATGTAAATTAAAAGGGAGTGAGCTATGAAACTCAGTGTGCCCAGAATAAAACAGTAGGCAAAGCACATGGGATAACAATTCTGAGAATAATCACAATCATAAAGCACTTCAGATTAATAGTTTTTCATATCATCACTTCATTACACTATCTCATAAATCACATTTTTTATATGCGCATGCTAATGAATGGCAATGCAATTTCAATTTATTAGAAAGGTTTTTACTCAATTCCGCTACACACCTCACTTATGAGTTCCCTAGAACTCATCTAACATATCACTCCGGGTTGTGGATGAACCACCACTAATTTGAAGATAAACTGCCACTTGTTGTGGATACACAACGTAATTGCAGATAAAAACTACTATTGGGTTTGTAAAAATTGTGGGCAAACCACTAGTATTTTTAGATAAAAATATTTGCGAACAAGTTGCCACTTGGTTCAAGATCGAACCATATATTTGCAATTGCTGCCACTTGTTGTGGGTGTACAACATATTTGTTGATTAAACAAACTGTCACTTGGTTTGTAGACAAGCCACCACTTGTTTGCACATTATTAAACTGCCACTCTTGCTCCATACAAATCATCTTGCCCCATGCAATGCAATATGGTATACTTTATGACATAAAAATGCAAAAATCCATAGGTATGCTTAACAGTTATTACGTTCAACACTGGCAACAAACATGTTCATCATGTATTCAGTGGGATAACAATATTAACACTCACAATTTATCAATAACACTCTAATAGTGAGCATGATTAATATCACATATTTATTCATAACACCGTAAAGATTCAGTTAATCAATATCAATAAACACATTATAGTAATAGTAATTCAAGCATATAAATTGTAGATTTCCTTATCAACACTGATTCAAGTATCAATTAAGTGCACAAAAACTTCTAAGAATTTTTCAGGGATCAAGTAAGGACTAAACTAAACATAACATAAATTTTTGGGTAAAACTGTAAAACAGGGGTCATATAGTTGTGTGAGGTGTTATAGGTCGTGTGGAAGGGTTACACGGCTGTGTGGCCAAGCTATGTAACAAAATGTGGCCGTGTGGCAATTGTAAAATTTACGCCGTGTGGCAATTGTAAAATTTACCTATAGGGGAGATATAGTCGTGTGGTGGGTTCTTAGCTGTGTGGTTCACGAACTACATTAAGGTATTTAGGGTACATGGCGTGTGGACCACATGACCCATGTGGCCCTATTCCAAGACACGGTTTGCCCCGATTCACTTGTAAAAGTACACACACATTTCACCAAAGGTTCGATAGACGTTCCTCATGCTCGATTTTGGTCTATTTCACCTAGATTCAGTCCTTCAACGGAAAATACGCTCAAATTAACAATGTAGTCAAGATTTTCAAAAGTTCGGCAAGAAACCGTAAAAGATTGATTAATCGGATGAATGATTAGTGTTAAATTGCAATAATCCAGAAATACGAGATCCAATTATTGATACGACATACCGATTCTTTGGCAAGGTTAACGGATGCTATGTATGGTAATCTCTAAAAGTCAATAGAAATTAAATTAGTGGAAAAAGAAAAATAATTCAATGTCGGAGAAAGATAATCAATAGCTTAGGGTGCAAAGAAAATCTGATGTAAAGGAGAGGAAAAGAAAAGGAGAAGAAAAGAAATAAAAGATGAAAAGAAATTCTAATAGAATTATGAAAAATAATCAAAGTGAAAATAAAATAGGAAGAGAAAAGGGATAATACCTGGGGAGGGGAGAGTCTAAAGCTTAACCATTGGGCTACTACCCATTTCTTGTTTAATTTTTATTCAAAATAATATTTATCTTAGTGTGGGTTTTATCCTAAGTTGTTGAAAATTAAAAAAAAAAAAATTGGAAAGAAGGAAGCTTAAACCTATGACCTCTAATAGGGTAATAACACTTAACCATCAAGCCTAAGGCTTATTTCATATTTATTTCTTACATCTAACCCTATATATTTTTGGGTGTTACATATTGTCTGGACTTTTAATCAACACTTATAATTTATCCAACTCAATAACTATTTTTTAACAAAATATTAATTAATTAATCTATCAAATTAAATTATTTTCTCACCCCAATTCTAATTTCGTTAAAGTCGTGACAACTTTACCATATTAGAATCTAAGAAGAAATACATTTAATTGTCTAATTCAATAAAACTATGATGACTAATTAATTTAATTCTCACTCCGAACTTCAATTATTCAATTTCAATCAATTAAATAATTAGAAAAAATTAATTTATTTTCTACGTCATCTTTTGTACTTAGCGAGAAAACGCATTTACTGCGGAGAGTGATACATGCGATCTATTTTTCTTAATCGTTGTTTTCATTCATTCTATATTTATCGATTCTACATGCAATCAGTTTTGGGTTATGTCGAGCTAGCAGAGGGTCTGATTGGACATACGTAATTAGGGCTCAAATAATTTGTAATAAAGTTCTGACTCTTCGTCTATTAATTATAACATTATTTATGAAACACCCCAAACCCGGCCCACGAGCTTTGACCGGATCTGGTATGTTCCTCGATATAAACCGGTTCAAAATTCTTTTGTTACATTGGAAAAACTGTGAGTATTGAAATAAAGATTGTTTTTGGGTTGGGCTTGAGTTGAAAACAAGTTTATTTCATTATTAAAATCCTTTACTTTAGGTGACAAAACGTTTAGGCTTTGTTTTTAAATAAATTTACTTAGACTTTACTTGATAAAAATTCGTACATAGTAAATAAAAGTAAAATAAAGTAATCCATTATGGCCTTATTACATCAAATAAAACCCAAAATTAAACCAAAGTACTTAAAGTAAAATAGTCCAAATAAAATGAATTTCTTGCTGAGCATGGCCATCCCTAAGCTTCTGCCGGCCTGGTCCATCATTGATCGTCATCTGGAAGAAAAAGTTCCCCAACGGGGTGAGTCAAACAGACTCAATGTGTAACCAACACTAAAATTTAATAATTCAGGCATACATTATCATACATGTTCACATAACAGATAGAAAAAAAATGATGCAACCCGAACCCAACCTATATACCATCCGCTACACATCACCCGTACCAACCTGCACACCGTGGGGACTACTAAGTCAACCCTCCATCCGCTACACACCATCGAAGGCAGTCGCTGCAGTCGACGTGCTCATCGCCCTTATAAAATTTGTGGCATAGTGACCAGATACATATTTTGTGTCATGAGACACCATATTCAGATATCGTGGTCTTAGGTCACCACATTCAGATATCGTGGTCTTAGGTCACCACATTCACTTCCCCTTTCATATAACATCCCATATGCCCCCTATCATACATATCATGCATATCATTCACATTCTTATCACTTTTCACATGTTAAAAATAACATATATTCATAATCCTAGTAGAAGTAGGAAACGTACCTGAGTACTCTTATACCAAAGCATGGTACTTTAGCCATATTTTCACATTCTTTAACAACACATTTAATTTAAACATAGCCATGAACATATTAAAACTTAGGGTAGGGTACACACCTGATACACTTAGCAGTTCACTTAATCCCGAAAAGCTTGATCTAATGCCTTAGATCTCAATTCCTACATTCGGCCAACCTTAATATGTTAGCATAAAGCCTATTCGGCTATAAAACCAAATCCTAGTAGGATTTGTACACTTAAAACTTACCTTTGGTGCCGATTTGATGACTATTCAAATCCCGAAATTCCAAAATCTCTCTTCCTTGAAATCGGCTAGCACTAAATTATTGAGTTAGTTAGTTTCAGTTTTTGAATGAATCTTAATTATGAAATAGACCTTTGGCCGAATGTACATATATGTACTTACCTTGCTTTTAAATCCCGAAACTCACCGAATAGCTAGGGAACATGCGGCCTATGGTGTACTTTCGGGAAAAGAACTTCACCTTCCTTGTAGTCGACACTAGCAAATCCCGAATGATCCTTCCAAATTTCGGCAACCAAGATATTAATGGGATTAGTCCTAGTTTTCGGCAATCTTAAAAGAAAAAGAATGAAAACCGAATGATGACTGGCCCTTACCCTTAGTACAAAAGTCGACAGCACCTTTGCTTGAATCCTCAGCAATATTCGGCTTTGAGAAGAGAATAAGAGAATAGGGTGCAAAAGAGATTCGGCTTTAATGAAGAAAAGAAAAGAGAGGGTGTTGAGGCTTAGAGAATCGGCAATGGTGGATTTTGTGAAGGGACTATTCGGCTTATAAAAAAAAAACAGTAGAAGAGAAGAGAGCTTACTAGAGAATTCGGTAGAGACTAGGTAGGAAGAAGAAGAAAAAAAATGAATAATGGCCTTATTATCCTCCTATTGCCGAAATTACTAGGCCAAGACTCCCTTACTTGGCCATCACTCTCTTATTTTCCTCTTTATCTCTTTATTTAAAATAAATAATAATACTCCATCCTTTATCACTTTGCTTAATAATAATAATCCTTCTATTATCTCTTCTTTTATCCATTAAAAATAAAAGGAATTAACCCACAATTAATCACACCCTTTTGCCGAATTTTAAAGAGAATTAAACTCTTCCCCAAGTGCCTTGGTGCCGTCCAACTCCCTTGCTCCTTGCAGCAAAATAAAACTCTTTTATTTGCTTCCCATGTGACTCGAACCTAGGCTCCTTCCCCCTTGATTGTGGCGTCACCTACTGGGCTTTAAGTGGTGCCTCCTTGCCACTTTTCCAAGCCCGTTCTTGTGTCAAATTTCTTCTATTAATTTTCTTAAGGCCACCTTATTTTAGTTTCCTCTTTTAAACTTTAAAACTTAACATTAAAAATGTTCGTTTGCCTCCTTTAAACTTAACATTTCTAAATCATTTCCTTACATTTCCAAGTTTCCAAAAATGTTCACTTTCCTCTTTTGAAACTTAACATTCCTAAAGCATTTCCTTACATTTTCCAAAAATGTTCATAATACATTCATAACACATAAGACATGCCATTTCGTATAATTAAATCAAAAATGCATAGGCCCATTTTCAGGATGTTACAATTTAATTATGGAGTTGTTACACTAAAGTATCATGATTGAACTCTCCCCTATTATATATCATTACGAAAGCAACTTATTAAGTGTTTGTCCAAGTCATAATTATGTTACCATCACAAGATATCCTTAATATCTTTGGGTTAAATTCGATCACAAAATATAATCCTATTTTATATCATGACAACCGTTACATTTTCCTTCATGAAAAATTCAGTTATTAGCAAATAGTAATTAAATCACTTATCCTAGGCAAATAACATGTGGTCACGTTACTTTTTCATCTATCGTGTACTGTCAATGAGAGAATATCATTTGCCCCATTATTGAGTTATGAATTCTATTATTGTAAATGAAGTTATGTCATACAGAAGTCATATACCCAATGCACTAGCTTTCAGCCATTTAGTTATTTGAACTTAGGCTTTCAGTACATCAAAGTATACGAGTCACACACATATAATCAGTCACTTACTAAGGATTGGGGTAGGTCACACTATGAACATCGCAAGTGAATTAATTCATAAATAGATTTAGGATTAATTAAACTTGGGTCCTATCCAGTGTATTGTCAATCCAGACAATCACATCTATGTCTCTATATTATGGGAGTGAACCACTCTGATACCCAGGACAAGGTATATCTTCATTTGTACTTGATAGACAACATAATTCTCCTTTTTAACTCAAATAGAAAACCATAACGTGACTTATCTAAATTGAAGTGAATGACTATGTGTGTTAGCACACATTGACTTGTGGTACAAGTTGTGCTCAAATGGCAAACCATAACTCATATGTGCATCAATTTTATTGTTGGCAATTTTTTCCTTTGTATTTATCCTTATCCTTTTATTATAAGCAAAAAAACTTGGGATATTTATCTACATGATGCAACACATTTAAAAAACTCCAGGATAGAATAATTTTATTTCAAATATGACTCTTGACGAGTCTCTGTCTTGATAATAAGCTTTGAAAGAATATTAGTCCAAGCATGAGACTTGAAATTGAAGAAAGAACTTAGAAATAATATAAAGACTCGAATAAAATATATTAAAAAGAGGCTTGGAGATAAACTTCATGATAAAATTTTTAAAATTAAATGGATTTTATCCCACTTTACATAATAGTTATTTAGAGTGGTAGGATTTGTGCTCTTAGTATAGTGGTTTCGTCATGACTACTTTGTTTTTCTAATTGGTTGAATAAATAAAAAATTCACATGTTCATTTAATTGATATTTTTATGTTTATTTGTAATGGTTTTTGCATGAAAAGTAAAATGTATAAGCAAATACAAGAACCTTGACTACTTTAGGTTTAATTAATATTAAGTTGCATTACATGTTCGGATTATAATGCGAGAAGACAACTTATATTAGTAGGTAATCTAAATTGTTCATAGCTTTTAGAATTAGATTAAGTATATGTTTCAAATAATAGGGGATTATTATGTCATTTATAAGTCGAATTGATGAGATAGCTTGTCTTAACTATTGGAGCATAATTGATTTCCTGAAATGTGGACATATGTGATTGTCTAGATTGACAATACATTGAATTGGACCCAATTGAATCTATACTAGACTTGTTTATGGAGTCATTCACTTATGACGTTCATAACATGACTTACCTAAATCTTGAGTAGGTGAATGACTATGCGCGTATAACTTACATACTTTTATGTATTAAAAACCTATGTGTCTCAAACTAGTAAGTTGAAAGTTGGTACATTGGGTATCTGACTTATACATGGCATAACTTCACTTACTATAACGGAATAGCTAAAAAAAAGTAAATAATATCCTCTCATTAGCATTGTAAGGTTTATGAAAATGGAACATATATAGGTCATTTGTTTATAACAAATTATTTAGTCATTATTGGTACAAAACAATGATCATTTTCATTATAGTAGAGACAATGGTGACCATGAGATAAAAGTGATTAAACTAAGTGAATGGATTTAACCTTAAGGGACCACAGATATCTTGTGACGGTAACACATATAGGACAAGGTAATTAGACCAAAGCTTAATGAAATTATTATTTTTCGTAATGGTATACAACATGGAGTTCAATCATGGTACTTTTAATGGATTGGCTTTGTGACTAAATAACTTTGTAATTAATTGACGAAGAGTTGGACCTTAATTTACATGTTATTTTAGCCCTAATTATATATGTCCAGTCAGTCCTTCCAGTAGTTTAAAATATCTCTTGACAAATTGTGTTTACTGTGAACACTTCTACAAAATTGTAAAAGATTGAACAAGGAGAAATAGTTCATTGGATTCACTCATTGGAGTAATAGGTGCTTTCACGATAATGATTAGTTTGATATATGGTTAATTTAGTCACTTCGAATATTTATTTAATTATAAAGGAATAAATTTAAATAAATTTATGCATGCATTTTAATATGGTAAAGTCGTCATTAATTTAACGGAATTAAAATAAAGTTTGCGCAAATTATTTATTTGGGAAATTAATTTTAGTTTCTTAATTAAAATTAATTCAATGTTCAGAAATACATATGTGGTCCTTAAGGTGACCTAATTAGGGTTAAAGGGTGGCCAACCGTATGAGAGGAAAGGTGTTTGCTGCCCAAGCAAAGGCAAGCAAGGGTAGTAACATAATAGTCCTCGTTAGACTAAAATTTCCATCCACCTTCTGTAACACCCTATACCCGACCTGGTCACTAGGTTTGAGCTGCAGGATGCCACATTCGTTGCTGGAGCAACTACGATTGATTTTACACAAGTTTAATCATTATACATTTAAATATGGATATTACACACGTATAACATGATATATAATCATTTATAGATCATATACGAGCTCATTAAAGCTCATTGTCAATCTTGGGGTCGAATTGGGGCCAAACTTCAAGGTTTTCAAAACATTTCAGGCTAGTCTCGCGACATCAAGGTTGTGGTGTCAAGACCCCCAAAACAGGAAGCTAGCTTTCCAACTTGATGACCAAATGTAAAGTTTTTAAAACTTTGTTGAGTTGACATCACGACGATGCTGACTAGCGTCGCAACATCCAAAGGGTGGTGTTGTGACTTCCTCAGCGGAATACAACAATTCCAATTTCCATTTGTTTTCAGCCTAAAATATAACAAAATTGATTGGTTTTAAGACCTAAAATGACCATTCCACACATATGACAAGTTCAACATACAACTTCAAATTTAAAAAACCATTCCATGCACAAACCATTATCATTTTCATATGCCCACAACTCAAATACGCAAACTTGACCACTTTCAACTTAGAACTAGATCAATCCTAGGTGCATGTTATTTGACAAAATGAAAAGAGTGTACAAACTTAGTTGAGTTGAAAGCTACGATCTGGATGCTAAATTCACCTCTTGAGGCTTCAAGAATTACCTATACATGCATACAGAATAAGCAAACCATACATTGAGTAATAAAGCTCAATGGCACTTTCATGATTCAAGATAATATAACATAAACATTAGCAATTTGTCCAATTCATGTCCTATAATGCCAAGAAATTCCATTATCATATACACATATGAGTATACATATAACAAATGGAAAACCAATCTATTCAAAATTGCAATAGAATTAACCAATTCAAATTACTTGTCAAATACCTATCTTTAAGCCATTTAAACATTCAATAACATTCATGAATCAAACATTTATATTCTTAAAATTATGTCCTCAAATTCCATATTCATTCAACATCAATAAACCATTTATCTTATCATTCGAATCTCTTTCTAGAGTCTTTCGACTCATTCATATTCATTTCAGGCTCAGGGCTCATTTTCAATTGATTCGCATAGTAGTTTACATGCTTTCTTTATCATGATCCATATATATACACAAATGATTCCATAGCATCACACAATCTGAATTTGATATAATTTATTAAGCTTTCATTTATAATCCCTACTAACTTGACTCGAACTCAGACGGATACACAGATCGTCCAATCAATACACCAAACTGGTATCGAAGTGCATCATCGAATAAACTGAAGTGAGGAAACTGGCACTTATAGTGCATAATGGTGCACGAAGCGCATCTTGACACACAAGGTGCATCCTAGCACATGAAGCGCATAAACCAGTAACAATCCAATCCTATGGCATGCCAACTATATCCGACTCAGCCCGAATAGTTAATAGGGTACCAATGTGCAATTACATTTTACTATCCAATAATATATCATTTCTCATTCAAATTCATAATCACAATCCAATTCATTATCAATGTACATATATCTCATATCATATAACATATTTCTATCCATTGTCCATATCAATATTCCAACTAATTCATGCTATTTTTTATTTTATTCAATTCAGTCCTCTATCTCAAAATTCAATATCAATCTCAACAAATCAATTCATACGATTATTATATACTCACCTCGATATTCAATCATGCAATTAACATATATATGAAAACAAATAAATCGATCCAGAATCATAAAAGTACAAACCGAGATTTCACGTCACTCGTCGATGACTCTCGCTTTTCCTTTCCCTCTCAACGGCTCAGCTTTATCTTTAACTACATACAATCATACAATAGATAAACAATATCAATTCCCATCCAATTCACATTCAAACATAAAGTCAAACATATTTTTCATTTTATTCAATTTAGTCCTTGGAACAAGCATAACTTTTGATATGTAGCTTCGAATTAAAACCTGATTTCACATTTACTCATTAAGGACCCTATACTTTCTATGTTGGAAAATCGGGTTTGAAAAACGCAATGAAAAATAAATTTAGGAAAAAAATCAGAGTTTTTTTATTTTTTTTCCAAAATAAGAACTTGGTTATGATATCTAAAGTAATAAATACTTAATCAAAATTGTACCTTTTCGATTCATCTAGGATGAACGCTTCGTTCGAGTAGTCTTCTCCACTATCCTCAAGCTCACGTTTACCGAGTATGGGCTCGTTTCGAAGCAGAAAATTTTTCACAAAAATTACCAGTAGGTTAATTTCACAATTTCTCTAAACTTTTGGGCCAAGTTGTAAACAAGAAAATATCTCTATAAATTTTATGAAATAATTTCTTTAGAGAATTTTCTCTCTACAACTCTATCTTGAATTTAAATGTCAAAAGTAATGACCCAATGCTCTCTTTATTTAGGGAGAGTTTACAGAGTTCAACTATGATTAAACTTAATCACTTTAATATAAAATTTAATCTAATATTTATCAAGATAAATATTAGATTAAATTTAATATTAAATTTTATTAAATTAATAAAATGCTTATCTACGAGATAAACATTAAATTTAATTTAATATTAAGATAATTACTTTAATATTAAAATAATAAAATACTATTATGATAAGTATTAAATTAAATTTAATATTAAATAAAAATAATATTATTTTTTGAATAGTTAATCTAAAATCAAATTCTCTGATAGAGTCCCAATAAGAGTGTAATTCTTCCATTGCTCAACCATCGAAGACCCACCGCCATCGACCATTTTTCGGCCATCGGAATGTAGTCGTTGCAGTTGTCGGCACCCCGAGCAAGTTTGGTTGCTGCTGGTTTGGTCAGGGCTAGTGATGGCCCGACTGGTCCGGTCCAATCACCGATTGGACCATTAGCCCGGTTTCACATACTAGGCCTGGTTCGACCAATTTTTGGGTATTGTCTCGGTTTTGGGTTCCCAGGTCCAATTTACGATCTCAAGTCCAATTTTCAAGTTCAATTACCCATTAGGCCAATTGTCTGACTTGAAAATTAATTTCCAAAAATATCATATTAATTTTAATTAATTTGAAAATTAAATTTCCTAAAAATCACTTAGGTTTTCCAAATTAATTTTTCAAGAAAATTCTTTAATCAAATTCTCTAGTTGAACAATTCTTACGTCCGCCCAATTTAATTCCACATTGAGTAAATCGACTCAATTAAATTATTTCCAAAGTCATAGAATTTTCTTCTAATTCAAATGCAGTTCAATCGAGCTTTTGTTGAGCTAGCAGAGAAACCAATCGAGCATACATAATTAGGCTCTACTAATTGCAATTATGTCCAAAAGTATCGTTCAAATAATTCGCAATTACTTAATCATGGAGTCAGCCCACAAGAAATACCATAATTGAAAACTCATTATTGTATACTCTTTACAAAAACAATTCATCCAACTACTTTGTCCAATGATCTCGTCATGTGTGTGTTACTCTCATTGTAACACCCCAAACCCGGCCCATATGTTTCGACCAGATCTGGTATGCTACGGGTTGTACATTGAAAACTTTTGCTTTGTTGGTTTCGGAAATCGTAAGTTAATTAGACAATATTTGAATTAATAGGTGACATTTGAAAATAAACCCTTGTACTATTATTATTTTGAATAATTAAACCTTTGACAAAATTTCATAAGTTGCAAATATTAAAAACTTTTGACAAAATTTCATAAGTTGCAAATATTAAAAACTATGTAGTGAAATATAAACCATGGGGCCTTATTACATAAATATTCCAAAATTAAAAACTTAAAGAAAAAAAACCGAAAATAATCTATAGAAATAAAGACTTGATGGCCCTTTGAGTCCGTCTCGGCTCCCATGTCCACGATCTACTACTCATCTGAAAGAGTAGAGAAAAAGGAAAGCGTGAGTCACCAAGACTCAGTGTATAAATCCCGAAACACACAACGACCTGAGGCCCACAAACACATTATGGGCCCTGGCCCATACATAAAGGCAACAATCATAATTACATGATAAATAATAAATGATGAATAGCCCAACCCATCCTAGGTTTCCATCCTCTACACACCAACCTGTACCAACCATCACACCTTGGGGATTTCTACAATCAACCCTCCATCCACTACACACCATAACGACAGCCGTACTGCCTATTCCTGTTATTCAGGAATCATTAAACGTGGCATTGCCACCGATCACCATGTGACCTAACATTAGATTTTGTGGTTTAACCACCGATCACCAAGTGACCTATCATGCACTTCCCCTTCATTATCATAGTCCCGCTCCATGCATACATACTTAAAAGAAATAAACAAGAAAACAGGCTTTCACATTTGATACTCATAGAGAGAGGTTTCTATGATTACGTACCTGGCATCCCTTGCCTAACCCTTTTAAGGTTTTATTCGACTGTCTAAACAGCCTCTTCCCGGCTTTTAGCCCATAACATATATATATATATATTACAGTTAACTAGTGTGTTAGAGATCTACACACCTGATTACCGTTAGAACGAGACTTTCTAAGTCAACACTATCCATAGCCAACACCACCGCTATCTGCCTAAGATGTTGTTCAGAAGTCGGTCCACAACCCGGTGGCCAATCTAGAAACGGCAGATACAGCGCGTTTCTTAAACTTAGGGATCTTTCCTTTGCCTGATCCACATTTGATTCCATCAAAAAGGCCCTATTAATCATAACACATGGTTAAATTGTGATTTCGATAATGAATCTAACGTCTCTCCCTTACCTTGAAATTCCCTAAAATAATATGATCCGAATGCTACCAATTTCTGGCTTAGAAACCTAGGCGATTAGATCTCCTTCAAATCCCGGAATGCCGCCCAAAGAAAGAGAACACGAGATCAGAAAGAAAACGTCAAACTAAATATGGCCCTAACCATTAACTAACCATTCGACTTTGGCTTAAAAAGCCAAAAAAATAACAAGAATAATAGCACAAGTTGACACTTACCTCTATAGAAAATTCGGCAACTCTTAGGAGTTTTCAGCTTTTGAGAAGATCAAGAAGAGAAGAAGAAATCTAAGTAGTTTCGGCTTTTTGGTTGAAGAAATCGACAAAAGGAAATAGGGGTATTCGGCTATGGAGATGAAAAGAGAGTTCAGGGTTTCGACTTTTGAAAGAAAAGATGTTGAGAAGATTGGGAGGTTTCGGCTTCTGAAGAAATCAAAAGAAAAGAACTCGCAGAGGGAGACTGAGAATTTCGACACAGGGAAAAAAGAAAAGAATAGGGTTCCAAATGCCGAAATTGATGAGCTATCCCCTTATTTATAGAAATTTCGGCACTTACCTATCAAAAACCGAAAATGCCCTTCCTGATAACTAACAACTAATCAAATAGTAGGGGAAATTTCGGCACCCCTTTGCCATAAAGAAACCGATTTCTTCCTTCCTCTAGGTGATGGAATTTCGGCCAACACCTAGCCTTGCAGATAGCTCCTATATTCTCTTTTTATCTTCCATATTATCAACTATAATATCTACATTATCCCATTCACATAAATCCTCCTATTTTTGAGCCTTGTTGTCGTCCACTCCACCTAACCCTAATGCCGAAAATTAGCTAACTTAAATTAAAAGAGTTGGGCTCTATGAAACTTAAATTTGGGCCCCTTACTCCCTTGTGTGGCTTCACCTCCTTGCTCCCTAAGTGGCGCTACTGTCCACTGGGCCACAAGCCCATTTTGATATTTTAAACACAGATACCACATTTTAAACCCTATAGTGCCCAAACAAAAATTTAACCAAGGCCTTGACCACATCCTGAGCCCAATTTGGACCCCTAACAGTTAAATTAACATATTAAACATATCCACACACTAAACGCATAAACCCAATAATTCAGGATGTTACAGTTCTACCCCTTTAAAGAAATTTCGTCCTCGAAATTACCTAGTCAGAAAAGATGAGGGTATTGTTGCCGCATCGCTTCCTCTGGTTCCCATGTAGCCTCCTCAGAACCATGATTCTGCCACAGCACCTTAACCAACGGAACAGTCTTCCTTCGCAATACTTTGGCATCACGATCCAGAATTTCCACCTGTTCCTCTTCGAAGGATAGATCAGGACTTACCTCGATTTCCTCCACAGGCACGACATGAGACGGATCTGACCGGTAACGTCTTAACATAGAGACGTGGAAAACATCGTGAATTTGACTTAACTCCGGAGGTAACTCCAGCTGATATGCTACTGGTCCTACTCGTTTCAACACCCGGTATGGTCCGATAAATCTGGGACTCAATTTACCCTTCCGTCCAAACCTCAGTACTTTCTTCCACGGCGACACCTTCAGAAATACCTTGTTACCCACTGCAAACTCTATGTCCTTATGCTTTAAATCAGCATAGGACTTCTGTCTATCTGACGCTTCTTTTAATCGATCCCGAATTAACTCAACCTTTTCTTCTGTCTCAGTCACCAACTCCGGACCTAAAATCCGACATTCCCCTAATTTCGTCCAACAGGTAGGATACGACACTTCTGCCCGTACAATGCTTCATAGGGCGCCATCTGAATACTAGACTGGTAGCTGTTATTGTAAG
Organism: Gossypium australe; assembly: GCA_005393395.2. Lineage (NCBI taxonomy): Eukaryota > Viridiplantae > Streptophyta > Magnoliopsida > Malvales > Malvaceae > Gossypium > Gossypium australe. The sequence continues at coordinate 125,447,470 of CM016623.1, forward strand.
CAAACTCTGCTAATGGTAGGAACTCTTCCCAACTACCTCGGAAATCAATGACACATCCTCTCAACATGTCCTCCAAAATCTGGATCACCCACTTAGACTGTCCATCGGTCTGAGGATGGAACGCTGTACTGAAATCCAACTTCGTATCCAACGCTTGATGCAACGCCTTCTAAAATCGTGAGGTGAACCTAGGGTCCCTATCCGATATGATCAATACCGGTACTCCATGCAACCTCACCACCTCCGCTATGTACAGCTTAGCCAGTTTCTGCAGAGAGTAATCGACACGTATGGATATAAAGTGTGCAGACTTCGTCAAGCGATCAACAACTACCCAAACTGCATCTTTCTTAATGGGTGTGAGGGGAAACCCTCTAACAAAGTCCATGGTAATGCTTTCCCACTTCCATTGTGGAATCTTCACTGGCTGCAATAACCCTGATGGTAACTGATGCTCCGCCTTTACCTGCTGACAGGTCAAACACTTACCCACCAATTCAGTTACCTCTTGCTTCAAACCCGGCCACCAGGACTGATCTCGCAAATCCCGAAACATCTTACTTCCTCCAGGGTGCATAGCGTATGCACCACTATGCGCTTCCTGCAAGATCCTACGCCTCAACTCCGGATCTTTTGGCATGCAAACTCTCCCTCGAAAACATAACAGTCCTTTCTCATTCATGCTGAATTTCGTTGACCCATCCTTTGAGATTAGCTGCATTTTTCCCTTTAGCAACTCATCGATCTGTTGCCCCTCCTTCACCTGGCTGACCCAAGAGGGTTTCATTTGAAGTTCAGCTAATAAGCTCCCATCCTCGTATAGACTAAGGTGAGCAAACATTGCTCTTAAGTCAGAGACTACCTTACAACTTAAAGCATCCACCACCACGTTAACTTTACCCGGGTGGTACTCAATCGAGCAGTCGTAATCCTTTAACAACTCGATCCACCTCCTTTGTCTTAAATTCAACTCCTTCTGGGACAACAGGTACTTCAAGCTCTTATGATCGGTATAAATTAAAGATTTCTCCCCGTACAGGTAATGCCTCCAGATTTTCAAAACAAAAACCACCGTCGCCAACTCCAAGTCATGGGTGGGATAATTTGACTCGTGCGGTCTTAACTGCCGTGATGCATACGTAACAACCTTTCCATCTTGCATCAGCACACATCCTAGTCCCGTGTGTGAAGCATCACAATAAATCAAGAATTCCTTCCCAACCTTCAGCTGTGTCAATACCGGAGCCTCCGTCAAAATCTTTTTTAACTTCTCAAAACTCTCTTGCTGCTTATCAGACCAAACAAACGGAACTCCTTTCCGTAGCAACTTAGTCAACGGTGCCGCAATTAGAGAAAATCCTTCAACAAATCTTCTGTAGTACCCAGCTAAACCAAGAAAAATCCTAAACTCTGCCACAGACCTAGGTGGCTTCCAAACCAATATTGCTTCAATCTTTCGAGGGTCAACCCTAATCCCCTCTGCTGACACAACGTGACCTAGAAAAATAATTTCACTTAGCCAAAATTCGCACTTACTGAATTTGGCATACAACTGCTTCTTCCTCAAAATCTGTAAAACCACTCGCAGATGAGCATCATGTTCTTCCACCGACTTTGAATAAACCAGGATATCATCTATAAACACCATAACACACTGATCCAGGTAGGGTTGGAACACTCGATTCATCATGTCCATGAACGCTGCTGGTGCGTTGGTCAATCCAAAAGGCATCACCATGAATTCGTAGTGACCATATCGAGTTTTAAAGGCCGTCTTATGAATATCTGCCTCATTGACCTTAAGCTGATGGTACCCTGACCTCAGATCTATCTTTGAAAAGACTGAGGCCCCCTTCAACTGATCGAACAAATCGTTGATCCTCGGCAACGGGTATTTGTTGTTGATGGTCAACTTATTCAGCTGGCGATAATCAATGCACATACGCATTGATCCATCCTTCTCCTTAACGAATAACACCGGCGCTCCCCAAGGCGACACACTTGGTCGGATAAACCCTCTATCTAATAACTCCTGAATCTGCGCTTTCAACTCTACCTACTCCTTCGGCGCCATTCTATATGGAGCAATAGATACCGGCGCGATTCCCGGCAAAAGATCGATTCCAAACTCCACTTCACGATCCGGGGGTAATCCCGGAAGCTCTTCAAGGAAAACATCAAGAAACTCCTTTACCATCCTAACATCCCCAACAGTTAATTCCTTAGCTTCCAGAGCTCGAACAAACATTAATATTGCCTCGCATCCCTTCTTCACCATCCTTTCTGCTCTTAAGGCAGCCACCACATTCGACAAACAGTTCCCCCTTTCTCCTATCACCAATACTTCATCACCCTCGGGGGTTTTTAACATACGCTTGGCTGCACAATCTAGATTAGCTTGATACTTCACAAGCCAGTCCATGCTTAAAATTAAATCAAACTCCCCGAACGGTAATTCCATTAAATCCGTTCGAAAGACTGTCCCCTAAACTTCTAGAGGTACTTCCCGGTAGAGTTTCTCCACTACTACAGATTGTCCTAATGGGCTAACTACAGTCATTGCCCTAGGGGTAATCTCAGATTCTAACATTAAAGTTCCAGATACGCTACTAGCTACATATGAATGCATCGACCCAATGTCAATCAATGCAGTGTAAGACGAACCAAAAATTAAAAACGTACCGGTTATGACACCCGGTGCGTCAGTATCCTCTCTATGTCTGACAGCATAGACCAACCCTGGCTGTCTCGCCTCAGTATTTCCTGCCCCTTGGCCTGGTGCTCCACGACCCCGACCAGACCCATTACCACCTCTGGCTGCACCACGACCTCTTTATGGCTGCTGACCTCCTCTGCCAGGCTGAGCATTCCCTCGACCCGTAGGCCCTTCACTGTCTCGTTGCTGCGGACAGTTTCTAACTTGGTGGTCCCTAGATCCACACCTAAAACACTTCCTAGTGCCTGCCCAACACTCATCGGCATGAAATTTGCCACATCGAGCACACTTTTGTGTTTGACTAGCAGTAGCAGGTCTCTCATCCCGCTTCGGCCCATCTGACCTAAGTCTTTTCTGATTACGTCCAGCTGACCTGACGGTCCAACATTCCTCTTATTCCCACTCCTATCTCTATCCCGATTCAGTTTCTCAGTCCGCTTTACCTCCTCGGCTATCTTAGCCTTTTCCACTAGGACCGCAAACTCCCTCTCCCGCTGTGGGGCTATCAAGATAGGCAAGTCGTCTCTCAAGCCATCTTCGAACCGCACACAATGTTCATGTTCTGTGGCCACCATCCCTCGAACATATCGGCTAAGGCGTAAGAATTCAGCTTCGCACGCAGCCACTAACCTACTCCCTTGAACCAGATTCAGAAATGCTTTGCGCTGCGCATCCACATAACTCGATCCAATGTACTTACTCTAAAACGCCGTTTTAAAAAGATTCCAGGTGATACGATCAGCCACGGTACCATCCTTAACCGTAAGCCACTATTGATAAGCTTCATCCCGCAAGAGAGATACAATCTTTTTCAACTTCTCCTCCTCCGTGAGATCCAAATCATCCATTATGCGTTCCACCGCCTCCAACCAATACTCAGCTGAGCTCGGGGCTACACCAGAAATTCCCCTAAACACCTCTGCCCCATTGGCTCTAAGTCGCTCCGGCACAGATTTCCGGGCTCCTGTGCCCATACCTGCCCCAGCAACTCTCTCTAAAACCCTTAACATTGCCTGAGATACCGCATCATCTCCGGCAGTCTGATCTTGAAATTCCTCCTTCGCAGCTGGTGGTATCGGCATCTCGTTTCCAGATCCATGGCCAAATCCCACTGGTTCCGACACCGTCATCCTACCCCTACCACGACCACGTGGCGGACGTCCACGACCCCTTGTACTCATTCTACCGATTCGCGTTTATCTGATTAGAAATTTTATGAACTATCAGTTTTCTTCTACTGATTAACAATGAACAATCTTATGGAAAGTAGTTTTAAGAGTAGTTCTTTCGAATTCGAACCTAGCTACAGTTTCAGTCTCAAGTTTATTTCCTAATTCTAGAAACCACATACATTCAACCATCACACATCAACATACATATAACATCCATGAACTCACATTCATCACATTAGGGTATTTTCGTCATTTTACTACCCATGGGTATTTTCGTAATTTATCCTACAGGGATATTTTCATAATTTTCCAAAGTAAGGTTCCTTGGTGATTTGGTGAGATAAGGGTATTTTGGTAATTTTGCAAATCAAGGGTATTTTGGTCATTTCACAAATCAGGGTTAATTTGGTAATTTTACAAATCAGGGATAATTTGATGTTGGTGCTGTTTTTTTTTAAAACAGGGGTACTTTGGAAAATTTAATTTTGCAAAACGTGTTACTTTTGTAAATCTAGGGGTTTTCGGATAAATTTGCAAAAACAGGGGTATTTATAAAATCACGGTTGTTTTGGAATTTTCACAAATCAAGTGTATTTTGGAAATTTTGCCAACCATAGTGTTTCGGTGGTTTCAAAAATTTTGGTAGTTCTACAATTCTGGGGTATTCTGGAAATTTTTACAAATCAGGTGTATTTTTTTTGGAAATTTTACAAAACTTGGGGGTATTATTTTTTTTTTGAATGTGAAATAGGGTGGCTGGTCCCTTTCGGGTTTTAATTATAAAGTTTGGCCCATCAACAAGTCCTTGCGGCTAAGGTGAACAGTCACTACGCACCAGGTAGGATTCTAGAAAAGATGAGGTGAGTCACTAGGACTGCTTAAATACCAAGCTCTTCCTGAATCCAATCCTAGACATGCGCATGCCTGTTGCCACACCCTAACCATACGACTTGTTCACGGGTTTGTTTAGTTAAATTAAATCTTATGAATTTAGGGAGTTGTTTAAACTAAGCCTAAAGTCCATCAATGTTTAATATACTAGCCTACATCCATCAAGCCCATTAAGTCCAACATGTATATCACAACAGAAGTTAGAATACTTACCTGCGTGGATCGGGTGCCGGTAGACTCGAAGGCCATATCTTCTTCCAGAAATTTTTTTTCCAAATTCTCATCAACTTTACAAAACATTACTAGGCCCATTTCACAGCCCGAGTTTTGAACTGGGCTCTGATACCAAAATGTAACACCCCAAACTCGGCCCATACGTTTCGACCAGATCTGGTATGCTACGGGTTGTACATTGAAAACTTTTGCTTTGTTGGTTTCGGAAATCGTAAGTTAATTAGACAATATTTGAATTAATAGGTGCCATTTGAAAATAAACCCTTGTAATATTATTATTTTGAATAATTAAACCTTTGACAAAATTTCATAAGTTGCAAAAATTAAAAACTATGTAGTGAAATATAAACCATGGGGCCTTATTACATAAATATTCCAAAATTAAAAACTTAAAGAAAAAAAACCGAAAATAATCTATAGAAATAAAGACTTGATGGCCCCTCGAGTCCATCTCGGCTCCCATGTCCACGATCTACTGCTCATCTGAAAGAGTAGAAAAAAAAGGAAAGCGTGAGTCACCAAGACTCAGTGTATAAATCCCGAAACACACAACGACCTGAGGCCCACAAACACATTATGGGCCCTGGCCCATACATAAAGGCAACAATCATAATTACATGATAAATAATAAATGATGAATAGCTTAACCCATCCCAGGTTTCCATCCTCTACACACCAACCTGTACCAACCATCACACCTTGAGGATTTCTACAATCAACCCTCCATCCGCTACACACCATAACGACAGCCGTACTGCCTATTCTTGTTATTCAGGAATCATTAAACGTGGCATTGCCACCGATCACCATGTGACCTAACATTAGATTTTGTGGTTTAACCACCGATCACCAAGTGACCTATCATGCACTTCCCCTTCATTATCATAGTCCCGCCCCATGCATACATACTTAAAAGAAATAAACAAGAAAACAAGCTTTCACATATTTCGATACTCATAGAGAGAGGTTTCTATGATTACGTACCTGGCATCCCTTGTCTAACCTTTTTAGGGTTTTATTTGACTGTCTACACAGCCTCTTTCTGGCTTTTAGCCTATAAGATATATATATTACAGTTAACTAGTGTGTTAGAGATCTACACACCTGATTACCATTAGAACGAGACTTTCTAAGTCAACACTATTCGTAGCCAACACCACCGCTATCTGCCTAAGATGTTGTTCAGAAGCCGGTCCACAACCCGGTGGCCAATCTCGAACGGCAGATACATCGCGCTTCTTAAACTTAGGGATCTTTTCCTTTGCCTGATCCACATTTGATTCCATCAAAAAGGCCTTATTAATCATAACACATGGTTAAATTGTGATTTCGATAACGAATCTAACGAAAACCTAGAGAGAATCCCTTACCTTGAAATTCTCAAAAATAATATGATCCAAATGCTACCAATTTCTGGCTTAGAAACCTGGGCGATTAGATCTCCTTCAAATCCCGGAATGCCGCCCAAAGAAAGAGAACACGAGATCAGAAAGAAAACGTCAAACTAAATATGGCCCTAACCATCAACTAACCATTCGACTTTGGCTTAAAAAGCCGAAAAAAATAACAAGAATAATAGCACAAGTTGACACTTACCTCTATAGAAAATTCAGCAACTCTTAGGAGTTTTCGGCTTTTGAGAAGATCAAGAAGAGAAGAAGAAATCTAAGTAGTTTCGGCTTTTTAGTTGAAGAAATAGGCAAAAAGAAATAGGGGTATTCGGCTATGGAGATGAGAAGAGAGTTCAGGGTTTCGGCTTTTGAAAGAAAAGATGTTGAGAAGATTGGGAGGTTTCGGCTTCTGAAGAAATCAAAAGAAAAGAACTTGCAGAGGGAGACTGAGAATTTCGGCATAGGGAAAGAAGAAAAGAATAGGGTTCCAAATGCCGGAATTGATGAGCTATCCCCCTTATTTATAGAAATTTCGGCACTTACCTATCAAAAACCAAAAATGCCCTTCCTGATAACTAACAACTAATCAAATAGTAGGGGAAATTTCGGTACCCCTTTGCCATAAAGAAACTGATTTCTTCCTTCCTCTAGGTGATGGAATTTCGGCCAACACCTAGCCTTGCAGATAGCTCCTATCTTTTCTCCTTTTATCTTCCCTATTATCAACTATAATATCTATATTATCCCATTCACATAAATCCTCCTATTTTTGAGCCTTGTTGCCTTCCACTCCACCTAACCCTAATGCCGAAAATTAGCTAACTTAAATTAAAAGAGTTGGGCTCCATGAAACTTAAATTTGGGCCCCTTACTCCCTTGTGTGGCGTCACCTCCTTGCTCCCTAAGTGGCGCTACTGACCACTGGGCCACAAGCCCATTTTGATATTTTAAACACAAATACCACCTTTTAAACCCTATAGTGCCCAAACAAAAATTTAACCAAGGCCTTGACCACATCCTGAGCCCAATTTGGACCCCTAACAGTTAAATTAACACATTAAACATATCCACACACTAAACACATAGACCCAATAATTCAGGATGTTACACTCATATGATATCCTTGATTCCTTTGAGTTAAATTCGTTCACTCAATACAATCCTATTTTATCTTATTGTCACAATTGTGTTTTCTTAATGATTAATATGACCACTATCAACAAACTATTGTGATAAATTGCTTGTTCAAAACAAGCAACCTGTGGCCACGTTCCATATTTATCGATCCACACAATGCCAATGAAAGGATATCCTTAACTCTTTAACTGAGTTATGAATTCAACTGTTGCTAGTAAATCCATGCCATACACAAGTCATGTACCCAATCTACCGGCTATCGGCTCGATTATCTTTAGAGCATAAGCCCCCATTTATATCAAAACACATGAGTTGCATACGCATGGTCAGTGATTAACTCAAGATTTAGGTAAATCACACCATAAATGTCACAAGTGAATTAATTCACAAACTAATTCAGAATTAATTCATCTTGGGTCCACTCCAATGTATCATTCTGTCAATGAATACATCTATATCTCTACCCGTGGAGTCAACTGCTCCGATAGCCATCTCCTCAATTGGAATTGTAGGCGACATAATAATCCTTCTTAGTATTTGAATCAAATGCTCACTTTGATTCTTTTATGGGATTATAGGCTCGTTTAGATTATCTACTGAAGTAAGTTGTCTTTCGCGCAATGTAAGCATTCTTACAGTGCCACTTATCATCAGTTTGGATTTAGACAACCAATCAGCTAATATTTTCTTGTCACAATCTCACTATGCATACAAAATATGAAAGACAGAAATACAAAAGATATAACAGTGAAATATGAAATTTATTTATTCATCGTTCAAATACATAGAAAACAATTACATGTTTACTATAATATGGACACATTTCCCAACATTCTATTCCTAGAATAATTTCATAAAAAAATTCATTTTATTTAATTTGGTCCCTAATGTAACAAACTTAACAACTAAGCTTATTCAGTTTTACAATTTAGTCTTTTTTATAACCTAAGCTTAATTTCTATCAATTTCAAGCCTAATTCTTCAATTTCTCAACAATGAAAACTTACTAAAATTGAACAAATTGATGCATGGTCTAGCTAAATCAAGCTCCCATGATTCAATTTCCAAAAAAATCAAAGAAAAATGACTTGGGGACTTACTTGAAATTGTTGTCGAATGCTTAAGGGTTTCAAAGCTTTCTTTGCTTCACAACAATGGTGGACGGTGGAACTTTGGGAAGATGATGGTTTTTTTTTCTCACCTTTTCACTAACTATTAACTTATATAGTATAATTAGTAATTAACTAGTTTAATTATGTTTTAAGCTTAGTTAATCTTAAATTTATCATTAATAGAAATCATCATCAAAATCTACTAAATACTATTCTAAATTGGTTTATTAACCATTTTAGTCCTTTGGATAATTGCTATCTAAGTCCCTAAGTCTTTTCCTAATTAAAATTCTATAGTGATTGGAATTTTACAATTTAGTCCCTAGGCCTTAATTAACCACTTTTTTTTGGCTAAATTACTTAACTGAATTTCAATACATTTTTTTATATTAACTCTATAAATATTCTTATTTAACATTTACAAACTCGATTTATAGAAATGAGGTTTCGAAACCGTATTTTCTAACACCACTAGAAATCGCGTCGTTACACATTCTTTATTCAGCCTTGGACTCTTTATTTTATTAGTAATCCCAAATAGATTAAACCTCTAATCATTTCTTTCTAAATATCTAATATTGGCTAAAGAGAAAATATATATGAAAATTGACGAATTGAGGAAAAATAAGATACCTTAGTTGTCAATTCACTCATTCGCCTAAAACAGAAAGAGTTTGTTCGAAATTGTTTTTCTTTATGAAATCTAGAGTAAATGTGTGTATTTGTGTTTAAAATGATATCCCTACTCGTGCAATCTATGAGTTGGAGAATAGTGGAGAAGATCTGATCAGTTGAAAGCAATGGTTTAAGTTTTGTGAGAATTCGAAACAGATCTCTTAGATTCCGTAGGCCAACTATGACAAAACTTTCTAAGACCTTTCAACTAGCTTTTTTTGTGATTCTAGTGCATAAAGTATTAATCTTCGTCTTTTAAAGAGCCCAATTTTGCCCGGGCTTTGAAATAAACCAAATAAATAAAAAAACCAGTGTTTTTTAAATTGTCCCATTACAGACCTCAAATAATAAAGCCCACTTACACCACTACCCAAACAGATACAACCAGCCCAATACTCCAAACAGACCCATTACCCGATTAGCCCAGCAAATTAAAACCCAATTACCCAGACCCAATACAAACGGCCCAAAATGGCCCAGTAACCAAACAAGCTTCAATGAGCCTAGGGTTTTCTGAAACCCTAGGCGCCGCAAAGCGCACCAGCAGCACCTCCAGCCTCGCGCCGCAATCAACGCCTCGCGCCCACGTTGGCCCTCGATCGGGCCGTGGTCCGCGCCCGAATCACTCCATCACTCCATGGCAATATTTTGTTTCTTTTTATTCTTTTTATTTCGAAGGCTATAAAAGGCCTTCCAAAACCAGTAACATGGATGGAGACAAGAGAATACACAGAAATACAAAAAAAAAAAAAAAGAAAACATTGAAACAGAAAATAAATTTTGTTAAGGTGATTTATATTTTATTATTTTTTATGTTCCGTGCATTTTTTTTTACAAAATAGCAATAAAAAGGGAAGTTTTACCTTTCAAATCGGGTCTGAAAGCGGAGTTATTGGCCTCCGGCCACCGGCCACGGAGGCGCGTGGCGCGCGTAGGGACGAGAACCCAGAAGTTCAGTGGCCAAACCTCGGACAGTAAAAAGAGGGTTTTCTGGAGAATTTTTTTTTATTTTTTTTAAAACGGAATAAAAGTGATTTTTTGGGGCCGAATTTTGGATTATATAAGCAAAGGAAAACGACGCCGTTTCTGATTAATAGGATCCGCGCATTGACCCGATATCCAGAAGAGGATCCGCGCGTTTTGGTTAAAAGGGTAATTTTCCATTTCAGTCCCTTTGAAAGTTTATTTGTTTTAATTTTATTCAATCTGACATTTTCTTTAATTTTAAATTAGCCCTTAAATTTGTACTTTGTTTCAATTGAATCCTCAAGCATTTTAAAGGTAAAAATCGGAACGACGCCGTTTTAAAAAGAGGCTTAATTGCCACATTAGTCCCTGGGATTTAACGCGCGTTCTAATTTAATCCTTTTATATTTGTTTTAATTGCTATTTAATCCCTGTCTTTTTTTTTTCAATCTTTTTATTTTTTATTCCATTTTAAATTATTTTAATATTGTAATAAAATTATTTTGTATTATTTCCATTATTATTATATATTAGTTTGTTTATAGTATAAAATTTATATATATATATATTTACGTATTAACCTAATATATATTATTATGTGGTTTAATATTATTTTATTAGTATATTATTTATTACATTACTTTTGTTTAAAATTTTTATATATAGTATTGAGTTATATTATGTATTATTTCTAAATTTTTTTATAAAATTTATTTATATTATCTAAACATATTTCATTTATATTATTTATGTAATTTTATAATTAGAATAATATATATATATATTTATGAAAATACTTTATCGATTTACTAATTATTTTTATTATAGTCATTTATACCTGTATTAAATTATTAAATTATATATATTTTATGATATGTTTTTTTACTTTTAATTTTTGTTATTATTTATATATATTAAATCATTTTAAAAATCATTTTTTATTAAATGTTTAAATATACCGTTTTTTTATTTTATTATTTCATGAAAGTGTTATTAATTTTACATCGCATGTTTATTTATTTATGTTATTTTAATTGTTTATTATTACTTAATATGATGCTTTATTTATTCATGTTATATTATTCTTTATTATTGTTAATATAATTCGTAGAATTGCAATTGATATGTATGTTACGATGTCTTACTCATACCATTTTTTATAAAAATACCTTTTAAACTAAATATTTTTTTAAATATTTGATATGTGATATTTGGGGTCTTCGAGAAGAATCGTGCCCTAACTTACTGGGTTGTGATTTTTCTCATAGAACTTAAAGTATCAGATATCCCTTCATTTTTAAAATTGAAGTTTACCAATTTCAAATCAAAAACTTATTCTTGGGAATTCAAAACATTGTATCCTAACTTACTGGGTATGATGTCTTGTGTCTCGAGGTAGGAATTTTTTAAAACGAAGACGTGCCTAATTTCGAAGTCATGAGATACTATATCCTAACTTACTATGTATGGTGTTTAGTTTCTTTGAGATAGGTAAGTCTAGGTCTTTTCCTTCAAACAAAAGGATCATTTTTTTATTTTTTAAAGTTTCAACATTAGGACATGATTTTATCAATTAGGTATGAGGGTGCTAATCCTTCCTCATACGTAACCGACTCCCGAACTTATTTTTGTTTTTCGTGGACCAAAATTAGTATTTTAAAATAAAATGTTTTTTAAGGTGATCCAATCACACCTAAGTAAAAAGGGATTGGTGGCGACTCCCATTTTCGTTTTTAAAAGTCGACCCCCTTTTTTTCAAAACCCAATTTTAAAATGGTTTCGACAGTCTTATCTACAAAAAAAATTAAATTGCCTGATTTCGAAGTCCATAACTCGAGATATGATCGTTTTTGTAAAGTTGTGCTGTCTCTAGCGGGAAGATCAAGATTAATCATAAGATCTAATAAAGCTAACTTTTATTGGACTTTCCAAGACCTTTATACCACCTTTTTGTGTGATTCTTGTGCCCAAAACATATATCTTTAAGTTGTCTTTGTAATAATTTTCAAATAACCTAATTATTAATTTTACAACTTGAGATATGGTCTTTTTCGTAAAGTAGTGCAATTCTCTATTGACAATTCGAAATTAATTGCAAAACAACTTCTCAACTTGAAAATGTGGATCAAAACACATCCAAGTACTAGATTTTTTTTTTTTAATCGAGTTGACTATGTTATGTACAAAAAAATTTAAATTTCCTATGCGCATCCCTTCCCTGTTTTTCCAACATTGTGGACTCGTCACAATTAGATGATTTGAGAATGACATGGTAAGTAACTGAAAAACTACTAAAATATGTGGCACTCAAGTTGTCTGTGAAGGGAAAATTATATGAAATCAACATTAACACCAATTATTTAAACCTAGAAATTTTTAAATCTCTCAACTTAATAATTCATCCATTTAGAGATTTGTTTTAAAGTTGTTGTTTAAACTATTTAATTCTAAAAACAATTATAAGAATAAAAGACATAAACAATAAAATTTGTTATTTTTAATTTATTTTTTGTGTTTTTAGTCTTTTTCCAACGAAGTCAGTATTCAATTAATTTGTGACCTCAACTTAATTAGAGACTTTATAAATAGTATAGATAAATTTCAATATAATGTAAAATGGAAAAAAATAGAGCATGATATGATATATGAATGTGTGAAATTTTATGCAAAATTTGAACTATAAATTTATTAGCATTTATAAAAAAAAAAGTGTAAAATAGGGGTAGAGTTTGGGATAGTGGTGCGAGGCCTTGGGGGATTGGAGGATGTTGGTGATGTTGATCGGCAGTCTACTTGATTGAGGATTGAGTTTAGTAAAGTAACACAAAAGTGGTGATTTTGAGGGTGGATGTGGTAAAAATAAGCTATATTTATATCTTTCTTAGTAGGGTTTTTGTTTTGTAGTTATTATATGTGGAAGTAATGTTATCTCAATCATAGAATATGCTTAACACATGCTTTGTGATGTCATAAATGGAAGTATATTATCCTACTAAGGGTCATTATGTAGACCTAATATGATAGGCTAAGGTTCAAGCTTTCTTGCATAGGATGTTTCATCGTCGTTTGAGAAATTAACCAACATAATTTGGGTTTATGATCAATTGAATATTTGTCCCATGCCATGTTCTCAAGTATGATTGCTCTATTGAGCAACCAAACCTAAGTTGCTTCATTGTCATATTTAAGATTATAAATGAACTGAGTGTTTGATAAGCAATTCAATTTTTTGTTTGTTTTCAAGCTAAATAAATAAGTGTGAACAAAAGTTTTTTAGGCTTATTTATCAAAAGAACCAAACACAAACAAGAAATGTTTAATTCATTTATGTTCATGAACAAACTTATTTATATTCGTTAAAGCTTGTTAACGAAAGCCTTTAAGATCTAGTGCCCTTAGTAGAGTTATTTCATAACTAATGCTTGTAATTTTCCAAACAGATTAGTTAATAAAATCTCATTGTTTAAATTATTATCTTTTTTATATTTTTCCTTAATGGTTTTTGCGTGAAAAACAAAATGTATAAGCAAATATTAGCTTATTGATTACCTAATATTTAACTAATATTAAATTGTATCATGTCGTTGAATTGTGAAGCGAGAAGACAACTTATATTAGTAGGTAATCTAAATAGTTAATTGTGTGAAGAATCAAAATAGAGCAATTTGATTCAATGGACTATTGTGTTGTCTATCAAGTCCAATTGGGGAGATACATTGTCTTGGATATCAAAGTGGATGACTTCCAGAAAGATAGAGACATATGTTTGATTATCTAGATTGACAATATATCAGATATGACTCAAGTTGAATTTATCCTAGATCTTCTTATAGATTTATTTACTTGTGACGCTCATAGTGTGACTTACCTCAATCTTAGTAAGTAATTGACTATGTATATGTTACTTGTATACTTTTATATATTAAAAGCTTGAGTTTAATTGGTAATAAAGCCGAAAGTTGGTGCTTTGGGTATATAACTTATGTATGACATAGCTTTTCTTACAACAATGGAATTCATAGTCCAATAAAGGGTAAATGATATTCTACCACTGACATTGCATGGTTAATGTAAAAGAAATGTGCCCACGAGTTATTTGTCTAGGAAAAATGACTTGATTATTATATGCTAGTAATAGAATTTTTCATAAAGGAAGATGCAATGGTTACCATGATATAAAATATAGTCATATTGGGTGAACGAATTTAACCTAAAGAGATTAATGTTATCATATGAAGGTAAAAAACTAATGACAATGTTATTGGATGGGCAAAATTGTAATTTGCTTTCGTAATAGTATATATTAAGGGAGATTTCAGTCATGGTACTTTTAATGGATTGACTCCGTGACTAAATTGTGTTATAATTAATAGATGAATAGCCGAAACTTAATTACAAATTATTTGAGTCTAATTATATATGTCCAACTGATCTCTCTGCTAGCTCAACGTAACCTTTTATGAATTGCATTCAGAAAAAATACATTGAATGAATAGAAACGACAAAAAGAGAAATAGATTGCATGTATTACTATCTGCAGTAAATGCATTTTCTCGCAAGGAACAAGAGATGATTAAGGAATTGATTTAATTTCTTAGAATTATTATTTAATTGATTGTAATTAAATAATTGAATTTGAAGTGAAAATTAAATTAATTAGACATTGCAGTTTTATGGAATGAAACAATTAAATTATTTACTTATAAATCCTAATACGTTAAACTCATTAGAATTTTAACAAATCTAGAAATTAGTTGAGAAAATAATTTAATTATTTAATTGAGTGAATTAATTAAATTTATTTAATTAATAAAATAAATAATATTTTGGAAATAAAAAACTTGTTGCTGAATTGTATAAATTATATGAATTAATTTAAAAATTAAAGAACACATATTAATACACAATACATGAAAGATTCAACTAGCCCATTAGTATAAGGGGTGGGTGGCACTATGGCTTTTACCAAAGAGACTTGCCGCCCACTACATGTAGTCTCAACAGGACTTTGTGTTTTCTATTAAAATACCATTATTTTTGTCTTTTCTTATTTAAGTAGAATGTTTGTGAATTTTCACTATATATATATAGGTATTGTGAGCTAAGTCAAAAGTTACTCTGTTGCAAAATAGTGAGATTTATGTTTTTCAAATTAATTTTATTTTCTTGAGAACTCAAGTTATATTTTTTTTGCAGAATTAACTTTATACATTAAAAAGTTAAAGTTTTCATTGTGTGTTTGGTTGTTAAATTAGGGCTCACTCTTGAAGCAAACTGAGGGTTTAAGAATAGCAAAGAAGACTGTGTTAGTTTAAATTTAAGAAATGACAAAGACTATTAAACTGAAAACACGTGTACTAATTTGATAAAGTTTATTATTATAAATATCACAAAGACTGGAGTGTTTTAATTTTTTTTTTAAATTTCCACTGTGCAAACAAACACGTTTCTAAACATACTCTGTTGAGCAACCTAACTTAAGTTGTTTTATTGTCACATTTAGGGTTATAAACGAATAGAGCGTTTGATAGACAATTCAAGTTTTCGTTTATAATAAATGTGTGATCAAGATTTTGAGGCACATTTATCAAATGATTTGGATACAAAAAAGACATGCTCAGTTCATTTACATGGGCAAAAATTCAAAAAATACCAATTTTTAAAAAAAATTACAGAAAAGGGCCGAAAATTTCATTATTTACGGAAAATGGTCATTTCCCCACAAAATGCGTCCACGTCAGCACGTTTTGTGGGGATAAAATGCCACATCAGCCAAAAACGCATCCTTGAGGGCGCGCTTTGCTGACGTGGCAAAAACGCTCCCCCAAGGACGCATTTTAACCCGTGTTTTTTTTAAAAAAAAACTATTCTCGAATTTTTTAAAAATTTACGAGAATAAACCTTTATAAAGGCTCAAAGTGACAACACTATTTTTTTTAAAGGTGTCATCAATTAATAAGGAAATATAACTTACAAAGGAAATCTTTATATGGACCCAAAGTCTCATTTCCCTTGTTTTCTTGAGCAAAGTGGGATATGAGATATGTGTATATATAGACTCATTAATAGTTTTGCAGCTTGTTCCTAAACAATGTGGGATTCCTTCCTCTTTTAACTAACAACATGAGATGCTACACTATATTTGATATTTTTTACTTAGAGTTTAATTTTTTTTTACAAAAAGTTAACATTTGTTACATTATAAATAAAACTTTTAAACTCTATAAGTAAAAAAATATAAAATATAAAATGAGTATGGTAAAATATTAAAAAAATAAATATTTAAAAAATTACTAATAGTTGAGTGATCATTTTGTAAGTTTTTATAATTCGATAGCTAAAAAATATAGTTAAGTGACTACTAATGTAATTTAATCTAGATATAAAATATGATAATAATTATTTTATTTTATGTATATTATATTTCTATAAAAAAACTTATTTAACATAATTATATACTGTTTAAGTAGATTATCTATCTAGTCAAAATATCTTAAATAAATTTATCGGCATTCATTAGGTGTTGAAAATTAAATTAAATTAGAATTAAAAAATTTAATTAGTATAGTAAAATATTAAAAATAAATAAATATTTAAAAAGATATATCAATTTTTTAAAATTACAAAAAAATACTATTTGAGTATCAAATACCCACCATTTATTTATTAATCAAACATTCATAATATAAAATAAAATAAATAATAAAAAAATTAAAAGTATAACTTCTAAATTTAAATAATGGAAAATTATTTTAAAAATTAGAATTGCATTGATATTAACTTCAAACATTTAAAATTGAATAGAAGATTATTGCATGTACAAGTTTTATATGTGCAATTTGTTCTCTCTTTTTTAATAGTTTTTTGTATATATTAACAATTCTAAAATGCAACAAGATTAAAGATCTCAAAAGATAATTTTATAATATAAGAAAATGTTAACAAAATATATAAAAAAAGAAATTATTTTGTAAAGAAAAATCAAATATAGTGTAGCCAAAAAATCAAATATAGTGTAGCCTTAAAAAAATGGTGTTGCCACTTTAAGCCTTTATAAAGGTTTATTCTCGTAAATTTTAAAAAAATTCAAGAATAGTTTTTTTTTTAAAAAACACGGTTAAAACGTGTCCTTGGGGGAGCGTTTTTACCACGTCAGCAAAGCGCGCCCTCAAGGACGCGTTTTCGGCTGATGTGGCATTTTATCCCCACAAAACGTGCTGACGTGAACGCGTTTTGTGGGGAAATGGCCATTTTCCGTAAATAATGAAAATTTTGACCCTTTTCCGTAATTTTTTTTAAAAATTGGTATTTTATGGATTTTTGCCCCATTTACATAAACAAACTTAGTTAAAACTCATTTAATACTTCATTTAAAGCTTGATTATTGTTGTACTATTATATAATTAATACTTTATTATTTGTGTGTTTATTTATAATATAGTTATTAATATTATAAAAAAAAACATGCTTATTTATGGTTTGTTTATTATCCATAAATATATTCTCAATTTTTTTTTAACATATTCAATTTTATGTTTGTAGATATATTGATTTAATGTTCAAGAATAAGTTCATTGAATTTAAACAAATGAACACGAACAGACATAATTTTAAATAAACGAATAAAAATACATGAAATTATAAGCGAATATGAATAAGCTTAAAAATAAACTAATGAACATGAATAATGGTTTGATTGTTCAAATTCAAGTTTAGTTTCCATTATTCTAGCCAACTATTTAAAAATTAAATGTTAGCTCGAATCTAACGTGGAAAATATTTAAAACATGTGAAACAAATTTAAAAACACTTCCTTTCACATAAATAGTTTGGATTTAATGAATATTTTTTAAAATTCTCTTAAATTTTAAAGATATTGATTGTATTTTAATATATAAAATTTAAGTTGTTCATGAAGCGGGTATATACATAAGTATTAAAAATTCATCAACCTATTTTAAATATGATTTATACCACATTTGAGGTGACATTACATTAATTGATATTTTAAACACTGAATTATAATGTTTTGAGTTGAAGAATCAATTTAGAATATGGTTCATAATTTAGAATAAAGGAAAAGGAAAAAGCAAAATCATTAAATTGTGGCAAATTGGGCTTTATTTTCTATTTATTTTCAACCATGAAAGAGCAATCAATTTCCCAAGCCCACTTGAGTTATTGGGCCCTTGGGCTAACAATTTAATTTCATGGAAATTTTTAACAATAAAATATCTTCACACAATCTTCACTTGGTATTTGGCTTAATACTCAAATACAACAAATTTTATAATGAATTTGCTATATAAATGGTAAAAATGAAATGTATAAATTATGAATAAATTAATTGTGTTTCAATATAATATATACAATTTAAATAGTGTAAAAAAAGAATGAAATTTTCAAATTTATAATTTTTTTAAAAATTTCAAACTCATTATTAAATAGACATATAATAAATTCATAGAAAATAATCAGAAATTTTATATTTATATGTGTTATCTACTAATTTATATTAAGAAAAAATATCTAAATCTAATATTTAAAGTCTATGTTTCTCAACGTTTTTGTAATTAAGTGCAAATATCTAGCATTAAAATTTAGTAGTTTTTATTAACCAGTGGTCAAAGGTTCGATCCTTGTCTTGAGTACGGAACAACTTTAAAACTCGTAGCCAGTATCTATCTCCTTAATAGGCCTACTAAATACCTTAAAAAATTTAAAAATATATTATTTTTTATATATATAAAAACAAGTTTTCAATATATACTAAAAGCCCACTTCATCTAAATGGGCAGCCCAAGTTCGTCCAACCATTCATTTTCTAAAAATGAACTTTTTAATTTAATATTTAGTCTCTTTCTCTTTTTAATTAAAGTTTTGAAACCAATATAAATTTACATGTTTTAAAATGTTTAAGTCATTAAATTACTTGCAATTTCATCCCTCAATTTTTAGAGTATTTTCATTTTAGTCATCCAATCATTAAATTTCTAATTACGGTTAACTATACACGCTACATTATTTTCACACTTTCATTTTGTTCACCCAAAAAAAAAAACATTTTTTAAAGTTTGATTATAAAAAAATTAAGGACTAAAATGAAAAACCAGTAGAAATTATAATAATGCATTAAAAAAATTTCAAATTGTACTTGTTTATCACATTGCTAAAACTTCTAAATTTCTTTTTCTTTTCAATATTGAAATTTTAAATTTTAAAATATAAAAATTAATTAAATAAATTGTTGAGTTTTTTTTCCCCTAATAATGTTAACCGGTTTATTAGTGTAATATTGAAATTAATTAAATTAATCTCCTTATAATTTTTAAAATTTTATTTTATGTTTCTATATCATTTTTAATGAAATAAATTTGATAACTTATATTTCATAATTATCTGTAAAACTTAAATTTCTTTTGATTAATTGAATTTATTGTTTATTCTTCGTTTGGGTAAAGAAGTGATGAAAATTTTTTGGGTTTTATTAGGTATGGAAAATAAAATTAATTAATTAAATTAATACTAAGGATTTTTCTTTGTTTTTAGCTTAATATGAAATGCTCGAGACCATAAAATCAAAGGAAATTTGGACTTTGTATAATTATTAAAGATGATTTATATGAAAACATCAAATAAAATTTTAAGATTTAAAAGATTAAATTAATTAATTTCAAAATTATAGTAACAAATCAATTGACACTATTAAGGGATAATTTTTTTTCAATAATTTATTTAATTGATTTTGATGTTTTGAAATTTAAAATTTTAATATTAAAAAAAGTAATAGAACTTTCGACAAGTGGGTAAATAAGTAAAATTTGACAATTTTTAAATCATTATTTTAGGTTTTGCTACTTTTTCACTTTAATCCTTAATGCTTTTTACCCTGATTAATGTTAAAAAAAAATATTTTTTGAGTGGCCAAAATGAAAACAACCTAAAAATTAGGTGATCAAAATAAAAGTATAAACATGATGCGAAATATACTAATTAACTGTTATTAGAGATTTAACGTTTGAGTGATTACAATAAAAACACTCTTCAAATATCTTATTGTATAAGATATAAATGACATACATATAAAGAATATATTATATAAATAAGAAATAGTTGAATTACACTTAAATCATGCTTGACTCGTTATTTAAAAGTAGCTGATTTCTTTCTCAAATTTATTTTATGGGCATATTTTCTTTTAGTTATCCAAAATCTATGAAACACTTATATAAACTTTTAAATTAGATCTGTCCATGTCGGATCACTCTATTCAAAAAGTGGGAGGATTTGGGTAAAAATATAAACTAGAAAAATGAGTTTGGGTAAAAAAAAAAAAAGACCATTTTAGAAAATTGATTGAGCCTTAGGTAAGACTTTTTTGACCCGAGCCTGGTCCAAATTTACAAAAAAGAAACAATTATTCTTTTGCTGTTTTGCTGCTATTTTCTTGTTATCTTCTCACTATTTTGCTACCATTTCACTATTATGTTAATACTATTTGGTTGTTATTGTTTGGATATTATATAACTCTTTTATTGTTAATTTTGTTATTATTTTAGAGGCAATTTTACTTGTTAAGTTCCACTTATCTTAGTATTATTTAAGTATAAATGATTTTTTTAATCTATTTTCAATTTGTTGAGAAATATTTATTTTAATGTTTTTAGTATTTTTGATGCATTATTTTTTTAAAAAAATTATATAAAAAGATTAAATACGGGTGGGTTGGGTCGGACCCAGGTTTTAGCATTTTATCTGGACTGATCTTAGGCAAAATTTTAGACCTATTTTTCGAATAGAGTCAAGCCGGACCTAATAAACGGGCATAAAATTTAGATTGAGCTTGATCCGAACCTGACCCGATCTATGAACACCTCTATTTTAAACTTTTTGTTGTATTGATTAATAAAGAGGTGGATATTTTAATTTTGAGTATGTATATTCAATTTTTTTTTCGAGTATTTAATTATTGAATAGCAAAAGGTGAGCTGAAAAAAAGCGAGTTGGGGAGAAATTGAGTAACAATAATGATTGAAAGGACCAAATTGGGTTATGAATTGCTTCCACTTTATAACTATTTTTATGCACACGAAATGTACCAAAGAAATAATTTTTCATTCAACCCCCAAAACAACTAACACCTATCTTTTCCTTCCAAAAATACCAGTCTAACTGCTATCTTTTGTCCTTTCCATTTTTAGTATAGTTTCTGAAATTTTATTTATTCATAGACACATATTAAATTTTGGTAATTATAATACATATCAATTATAAAAATACATTAAAATGTACAGGGCGAAGTCAGAAAACTGTTTTAGGGGTCAAAATTAAATTATAATTTTTATAATATTAAATCAAATATTTATTATTTTTAGGGAGTCTAAAGTGTAATTTTACCTTTATTAATTAAAATTTTAAAAAGTTTAAAGGGTCAAAATAGAAAATTTTCTATTTTCCATTTTAGGGGAGTTAAGGCTCTGCTGACCCCCTAGATTCGCCCCTGGAAATGTATAATACATGAACTTTTTATATTTTAAAATTTAAACATATAACAATTAAATATAAATATATTTATAATAACAATAATATATAGAAGTACGAGTTTGGAAAAAAGTTTAAACTGACAAGAATATTTGTTAATTATATTATTAAAGTGACATTAGAATAATAATTTATTAGTATTATTTATGTGAAATTATCAACAAGTAGTTGGGTGTAATGGTAAAGTATATTGCATTCTTAAGGGGAGAAACACAAGTTTGAATCTTGGAGATGGGATAGCCACAAATTTCGAACATGGACCGTAAAATGGACATGCAAAGTACCAAAAAAATATTAATGTAAAATTATATATTATTAATATATAAATTTATTTATTCATTCTTAATTTATATGTTAAAAACTCAAAAGAAAATAAATATATTTTAGAATTAAATTAAATATTATTTTTTATAACTACTAATTGCATATAATCAAATCGGTTCGGTTCAACACAAATCCCAACTCGATAAATAATTTGACTAATATTTATTTGAAAAATTAAGATAAAAAAATCAATTAATTAAAAATTAAAAATTTGTATTATCTATGTTTCTCATTTTTTTAAATCTATAAAATTATAGTATAATTCTAATTATTTTATTACTAATGTTTCTATTAAATCTTGAATGTAAAATTATGTTGATAACAAATTATTAATATAAAATAATTGTAATTATAACTATTTTATCAATAATGCTTGTATTATCAATGTAATAATTATTATCCCTTAATCAGGGTTTGTATCCATATTGAATTACACTTATTATTTTAGATTAATTATAATTATATATCAATTAAAATTAATATTTAGCACTATAAATATATGCATTAGCAATGCATTTTGAATCAAAATAACGTTTAAAGAATTACTGAAAAAAATCATATTTTAACAAAAAAGGTATGGTTGTAATTTTCGCTATTATTTGAGATGTTTTGTTATTGTTATTTGATATTCAATAGTTTTTCATTTATTTTATTTTAATAATACTTACATAATTGTGAATATTGTTTACCATTGTGTTGTGAAATATTATGTCAAAGGTAATGAAACATTAATGTAATATTCTTTTTAAGTGAAATTTTGACTCATATTTGTATGACAAGTTATTTTATCTAATTACTTAATATTTTACTATTGGTTGTTTCCCACTCTTTTTTTTTTCATTACTTTTAAAATATTATCTTATTATTTCAATTATTTTTCAAAATTAATAGACTTTTATTATAAATTAGATTAATTCTCATTTAAACAGAAAACATATTGTTGAGACAAGTTTTGAAGTGGCTTGTTATGTGCCAGTCGGAAGTGGCCACTTTCATTGACCCTGCGATAGTCTAGCATACTTTCCGTATTTGAAATTGGTAATTTATTGAAATAAAATATTTGGGCTATGAACCATAATGATATTGTGTAAATATGGAAGCCCAACTTTAAAAACCAATCCAATTAAAACAATTATATTTGAATATTGGATCGGATCGGATCGAATCGGATCAATCAATTACACCCCTTGGGTTATGGAGAACCAGTCGGGATTATATTGAAATTGTCGTTGAAAAGTGAATCTGTAACACCCTAAACTCGGCCTAGAAGTTTAGACCGAATCCCGGATGTTACATTGATCATCGAAGTGATCGTAAGAAAAAATTACAACAAATTATCTCAAATCCCATTACATTCATACTTATCACTTTACTAACCAAGAACATTTAATTGCTAAGTCTCAACCCGTAAAATTTCGGTCAAGTTTAATTTTATGAACAAAGGAAGATTTACGCGAAAACAAAACGTAACTTGTACCTAAATTGTAGTAAAATCTTACAGTTCAAAACAGTATAACAAAGCGGAAATCAAAAGTAGAACTGTTATTTTATTTGTAATCGTGACTGTCCGAGACCTCCGCATACCGCGTCCAGCGTCAGAGTTCAGAAACGTACCTGCAAGGGGAAACACTAAGGGGGTGAGCTACATGAGCTCAGTGTGAGTTCAAAACGAATAATAACAGATTTATAGAAATCTATTTATAAGCGAATCATACATACAGATACACACAAAACCAGAAAGTGAACTTGGAACCCACGTCCCAACAGAATGAAACAATTTAAGCACACCATGTCGTGCACAGACACTCAGTCACAACGTTATTCAATCAAATAGAACACAGTCAAATAATCTTCACCCAGAACACTTAGATAGATGCGTATGAATGCAATCAAGTAATAAAACCCACTCGTCTAACCAACACACCTCTCTGTCCTCCGATCACACCCCATAAGAGCTAATTAAGCTCATCCAACCAAAACACACCACATAGGACCTCAAAAGGCTCATCCAACCCTACACACCATATATGTGGGCAAAGCCACTCAGATATTAATACGCAGAAGAGCTAGCATATAAGCAGTACAGTGCAATGCGATAAACCACTATACAGACACGTTGCAGTTTAAACTGCCTGATCAGATAATAGTACGCAGCAAAGCTGACGCACATGCAGTACTGTGCGATAAATCTCTATACAAATAAGTTGCAGTAGAACTGCCAGATCAGATCAAAATCAGTCTCACTTCTCTTCGCAAGGCCACCTAAAACTTTACTTTATGCAAGTGTATGTATGCATTCAATCCCACAGAAATAATGAACACGTCAATCGACAATCAGACAGAAGCAAATATGCACACACACCCAACCAATCAGATTCAGAATCAAACCTCTCACACGACAGTCACAGATAACACATAAGCCAAAGCCCAAATCAGAATTCTAGCGACCCTCATTAAAGAGTAGCCAATGGTCGGAACACACAGAATCATATTCGGAACAAAACATACATTAATACCAAAATTAGTGACTTAGAACCACACGGCCGTGTAACACCCCAAACCCGGCCTAGAAGTTAGGCCCGAATCCGACGTGTCACATTGAAGTGTTTTTTGCGAAAACCTTGTTTTCATTGAAAACCCTTCTAAAGAAAAGTTAAGTAAAATCCAGTTTGCTTTCAAACGAGGTGTATCCAAAAACCATTTCCTTGTTACTATGTAAAAAAAATTATTTCTTTGACAGTGGAAGCTCGCTCTTAAAACACAATTATGTTCAAAAACTTGAAATATGCTTAAAGGAAATAAATCCAGATTCTGTTTCAAAATTTCAATGCATAGTGGAAGTAATGGAATAATAACTAGAGGGGAAACCTTATTACAATCCGAAAAAAATAAATAACTTAAAGTAACTAACTTAAAATCTAGAATTTAGACATTTAGAAAAACCGGTCTAATCATCTTGCTAGTTGGCCACCTCTGAGTCCCTCCATCCGTCGAACCGCCTACTGAGGATCACCTGAGAAAAATAAAAGAGGGTGTGAGTTTTCGAAAACTTAGTGTGTACGACCCTCGTCAAACAAATAGCATACATATCATATTGTTAACATAATAATATCACACATGCAATGCTGTGCAAAACCCTCCCTAAAATAATCTATCCAGTACACTTCGTCTCCGTCCAACCGAAACACTTCTGTGGGGATTTCTAAATCGACCCACCCATCCGATACACTTTAAGGTTAGCCCGGTTGCGGTACTACCAAACGTTGCAGCAAAGCTACTTATCATATAATAGACTTAAAAAGCCATCGGTAGATCCACGGTCATCAAGCAACCATGCGATCCTCATATACTTCCTCCGTTCCATAATTCGTAACCCATATGCAACCTAAACAGAGTATCATATGAACGCAGCAAATGTACATGTAACACCCATAAATCTTATATTCAACACATAGAGCATTTTATTCATTTCACAAATCAAGGGTATATCTGTAATTTTACTATTCAGGGGTATTTCAGTAATTTTACCCTACAGAAGTATCAGTAATTCTACCCTACAAGGGTATTTCAGTAATTCTTAGCAATATGGGTCTTAATTACGAACCTTGGCCCGTCAACAAGTCCTCGCGGCTAAAGTGAATAGACACTACGCACCAGGTAGGATCCAGAGAAGAGGAGGTGGATCATTAAGACCGCTTAAGTACCAAGCTCTCCCTAGATCCAATCCTAGACATGCATATGCCTGTTGCCACACTTAAACCTTATGACTTGTTCACAGTCGCACTTAATAAATTATTAAAGTTTTATGTAAGGTTAAGCAATTTACCAAATACTAAGCCCAAGACCCATTACAAAGCCCAAACAAATTCACATACGTTCATATGGCCCACTAGGCCCAATCTCATTCGTATGGCCCACTAGGCCCAAATCACATTCATATGGCCCATTAGGCCCAAATCACATTCGCATAACCCATTAGGCCCAAATCACATTCGTATGGCCCATTAGGCCCAAATCACATTCACATGGCTCGTCTAGCCCAATCACATTCGTAGCCATGTAACTAGCATGACTAGTTCATCACTTATTACCAAATCATCAAATTCGACTATTTTGAGCCTACGGCCCATCGGGCCCATTTTGCCCATTCTGGCCCGATTGGCCGAAACATGACCCAAGTTTATGAGATCGCTCATGGGGCCTCTGATAACGTATCGATTTTCCCTTACGAGTGTTTGCGCACTCGCAAGACTACCGTAGCCAAAACTTTCGACATTTCGGCTTTTGCCGATCTAATGTGTGTGTAGTGTATGTACACACCTTCGTCTTTATATTAAACTATCGAATCATAGGGTAGAAGTACACACTTGATAACAAACGCACTGCGATCTCCTTAGCCACGATCCTACAAACGATGTCACTCAAAGATTAATCACATATACTTATCGAATACTGTACCAAAAACCGAAGTCTCACCTTAACCTTACCTGAAACACCAAGCCTTAATAGCTCTTCTTTGATCACTAATCACGTGTATCTCCTAAATCTACATCATTCTTAATCATTAAAAACAGAATAATAGGTGACTTGTATCCAACACAAGTCCCCCTTTCCCTATCTATGACCGTTCGGCCAACACCTAAACCAAAATAGAGAATACTTACCCAAATCCTGAAACGCATAAAGAGTAATTCGGCAGAGATCTGAAGAACAGAGATTCGATATCAATCCCTTACCAAAATCGATTTAGAAAGAGTGAGGGAGAGGAGAAGTCGGTTCTTGCAAGATCAATTGAAAGAGTAAAGTACTTACACAAGAATCGGCTAGGTTGAAGAAATAGTGACGGCACAAAAAGAATTTCGGCAAAGGGAGGGTGGAATTATTCGGCTTTTGAGAGTTTGGAAAAGGTAACAAGAAGAAAAGAAAAAGATCAAATGTGCTTGTGTGAGGGTAACTATAGGATATTTGGTAAAGAAAAGAAAGACTGACCTATTTGCAAAACTCTCCAAATGCCGAAAGCCATAATGAAAATTCGTAATACCACCTAAAAGACCCAAAAACGACACTCATCTACCCTTCTAAGCCGAATTTATACACTTTTCACTTCCCAAAATGGCACCAACTCTTCACACTTCTCAACTCCTAACTTTTCTCCCTGATAACTCCTCAATCTCATCCTAAATTTTCTCCAAGATAAGCTCCTACAATCTCTCATTGACCATTTCAAACCTCTCATCCATCAGACTTTCACTGCAACACAAACTCTAGCCGTCCTGACAGCAAAATAAATACCCCAATAAAATACCATGCCACTACTCAAACCTTGGACTCCCTTGCCTGCTAATGACGCCACCTCCCTGCTCCCTAAATGGCGCCACTTTGCCACTACACCACAAGCTCTTTTGTGTCATTTTTCTTCTTCATTTTTTTAAAAGGCCTACTAACTGAAGTCACAGTTCCCTTGGGGCTAAAACCAAAATTTTTCCTATACCCTTACTTGATCCCAGAACATCTCCAACACCCATAGACACTCAAATTCATTAATCCTCAAAGCTCACATGCTAATTGTCATTTTGTCGCTCACTTAAAAATTTTCTGCGACCCAAAGCCCAATTCATCAGGCCCAAAATTTGGGGCGTTATAGGCCGTGTTCTCTGGCCGTGTGGAAAAACCTAGGCCGTATGGGGGTCAAAACTCCCGTGTGATCTGGCCGTGTAACTCACTGTCCAATTGAGCTAAAATAGAGTACAGGGAAGACACGACCGTGTGTCCAAAACACAAGCCCGTGTGGGATCCCTAAATCCCTAAATTAGCCATATGATTGTGTGGCACCATAACACTAAAACCCTAATTCCCAATTTCACACGCCCGTGTACCCAAGGGACACAACCATGTGAAATCGACTAAAATCCCTAATTCGGCCGCACGACCGTGTGACCAGGCCATGTGGCACCAAAACCTATCGAAAAACCCTAATTCATAAATGCAGACGGCTGTGTGAACTTGCACACGCCCGTATAACCACTCATGTGGTCACGAAACCACTTCGGAACAAGCCAAAATTACCATTTTAGCCATCAAAACAATCCCCAACCTTTTCAATAACAAGAGTATATCGGATTATGCAGTATTTCCCATACTTTTTCAATCACTGTTTTGTGATCTAAGATGTTCAGACACCGACCTGACGACGAGGAAGTGACTCTCCAAAATCCACAAGCAAAACCGTTTTGAAAAGAAAATAAAGAAGAACTTTTAAAAAGAAAAAGAAAAGAAAAGCCAAGAGAGGAAGAAAAAGAACGTCCAGAAACGAAATAGAAAATAAAAATAAAAATAAAAACAAATAGTTATAAATATTAACTTAAAACAAAACAAAATAAAATGTTTCTCCAAAATGCATACACAAAGACTTCTAGCCCAGAACCTCGATACATGCTAACACTCACTCAACCACCAGACCAACAAGCCCATTCTGACACTTAAATGTGTAACTAAACACAATAGCACAACCTTTTCACTGACCCTAACCACAAAACTCAAAACTTCTAACCCCAAAATTCAGGGTGTTACAGAATCTCCATTAGTTCACCTTATATTAGTATATTACTTTTGCTATTTTGTAACCCTTACTTTCAAGAGGTTGGATCGTAATTAATCACTAGTATTAGCAAGTTTTAAAAACTCTTATATATTGAAAGACTTGTATAGGTTTTGAAAAGGAGCATAGACAATACATTATTGTTCATTTGAGGAACTTATTTTGTGAGTGCATTTGAAGAGTAAACTGTTTATGTTTATATCCTAATTCTTAGGAATGAAATTTAGAGGTAAGTGTTCTAGTCTCTAAGCATAAAAACGAGGTTTCTATACTTGGAGAGTTATAGAGTGTGATTGAGTTGTTTTATTGTAGAATAAATATAGCGGAATTGCTCATTGAGCTAGGTTACGCACATGTAGGGAAACTAGATTACATAAACAATCTTGTGTGTTCTTTGTTTATTTTGTTTACTCAATTTTCACAGTGGCAGCCAAAATGGCCATTGCAGTAAGACACTTCCATTCAATTGAAACTATCTAAGGCAACTAACAACTTTAGGTTCCAACATATATATTAAAAATTATAAAACATATATTATTTAAAAATTTTAAAAAATAAACACAAAAAATTACATGCAACGTACGTAAAATATATAATAATATATAAAAGTATGAGTTTGGAGAAAATTTTGAACTGATTAGTATAACTTTTGTTGTTCATTATATTACTGAATTTGTCATTATAAATATATTTTATAATTTATAAGATTTACGAAATTTATAAATAGTAATTTTAATTTTACTAAAATACCTAGTTAAATAATTTTAGTTCATAAGAAAATTAATTTATCGTAATTATAAATAAACTGTGATTCTATTAAAAAATTTTTTATTAAAATAGTTTGTATAATAATTAATAAAATTTAAATTTTATTTTGAATTGCTTTATGTTTAAATTATTGCATTTCCATTAACAAAAATATATATATTACTTTACAGCATGTTTGGTTGGGTGTAATAGGAGTATTCAGTGGGCCCATCACCAAACCAGTGTTTGGTTGGCAGTAATGCCTATTACAACCTGCATTGAATCCATTCTTATTCAGGGAAAAGGCTGCATAGCCATTCCCTTTACTCACCACCGAATGGGCATTGAATAGGATCCTTTTTTCCCTTTTCAATTTTTACCCTCCTTCCTCGTTCTTTCTTTCTTTTTCTTTTTTTCTTTTTTTTTTCTGTTCCTCACTCGACATTTACCTTCACCTTCAGTTCCACCTAGACAGTTGGCCATGAAGCTCTGGAGGTTGCCAAGATAGTTCTCGAAGTCGCCAACGTCAGTTGGACCGCCATGGAATGTTGCCACCACCGTCACAACCCCGACGATGATTCTCCTGAAAATAATGATGTTTTCAAGCTCGACAAAGAATTGGAAACCCTGAAATCTAAAAATCAAACTCAAGAATGTTTTGGAATAGAACCTCAAACTCTTCAACAATCTCTCTGAATCTCCTGCTTATTTAAACGATTGTCCTCTTGAGGTACATAAATTTTATAATCCTTTTTTCGTGTTTGATTTTATTTTCAGAACCTGTCAGCAGAGGTAATATTTTGCAAGTACACTGCTAAGTTCTACTGAAAATTTGATGTCATCCAAAAAATGCATCATCCAGTGATTCCTCTTAGCGTTGAAGCCTCTACAGCAAAAGTAAAGAATGCTCAAAATTTGAACAGATTAATCTATGAAAATTACACTGTATGGAAAGACATCAGTGCTCTGTCATGCTGATTTCTAGTTGTTCACAACTCAAAAGCATACACATTCATAAGTAACATCAACATCAAAATGCCAAATTTTTCTATTGTGCTTATTAGATGAGAATGACAATGTCTATTTTCACTGAATCCTAAAAATGAAAGATTTGTCAAGTATTACAAAGAAAATGGCTATTGTTATTCATATTCTGTTTGATGACTGGTGAAAATTGCGTGTATACTTGTTGCTAAAATTGTATGCAGTTCAAGGGTTCAGAAGTTGTGGAACACCAAAATGACCATTTTTCCAGTACTTATTATGGCATTTGTATACCTCTGAGCTAATATAGGTTTGGCTTTATTTAGAGTGACAGATGTTGTTTAGATGGACTAATATGCTTGTTTCATAGTCCTAAACCTATTGTTTGAAAACCAATCATTTTAAACTTAAAATGTATGCCCTTTTGGATTTTTAAGACTGTGGCTAAACTTTTCATTTGTCCCTAGCTGCTATCCTCTTATCACCCAATTGGATACAAACTATAGCTACAAGTTTTGTGTTATAATAGGCAAGATTTTGAAGGTCATCATCCTTGACTTTCTATCTACTTGGTTATGGGTTCAAACCCTTGAAACAGCCTCTGTGAACAGGGGAAGGCAGCATACATTAGACCTGCCCCTGTTTATAGCCAAGCTCCTTGTGCACTTGGTATGACCTTTTTTGTGTGTGTTTGGACAGATTTCATTCAGTTGCATCATTGATAACAGAATTAAGATGGACGACCTATGAAGATTTTTTTTTCAAAATATTTAAGAATGCATGTTGTGCTATATAAAACGAGTATTTGGTACCATGTTGTAACTATTAATGTTGCTTTGAATTTTGCAGGTACTATGATAAATCATATTACTTGGGACACAAATATGTCTGAACCATTTTTAGAGGTTAATGTGAAGTTGAATCTATGTCTTGAGGTTGTTATCTTATTGGCTTCAAAGATCATAATAGTTACCTGGATATTTAACTTCAATTCTGCCCCATGACAAAACATTGTTCTTTTAGGTTGTCCAGAATATCCATCTGTATATGTTATTGCCTTCCAAAATAATATGAAATTGTTAAGTTTTGCAGTTCCTTTTAGGTTTATTGAATTTCAAAATTTTCAGGCTCCTAGTGCGTTACCTTAATTTGGGAGCCCCTTTGACTAGATAGTTCTGGCTCATATGATTCGATTTATATTTTACTTATGTAGAATCTTGATTCTAGTCATATTTTTTAGAATGTCAGCATGATAATGTGATTGTATTTCTGTTCTAGTATGTTAACGTGTTTAATTATCTCATCTTTCTAGCTGTTTAATACAGAATGATATGAGCCAGAATGATACAAGCTCTACTGGATATACTTGTTCCTTTGCTTCTTCAGCAACTAGTGCAAGATTACAGCAACTGGGTTCAACTCCAAAAGCAGCTAATAAATTAGCTTCTTTGTTCATATCAGCTAGTAAGCCTTTCACCCGTTAACTGTTTTATTTTCCCTAATTTGTGTTTCTTTGTCTCAATTAAGTCCATGATGATGAACCATATTCTTTTTAATCTAAATCAATGGCAACCGGTTTTAATATGAGAAAAAAGTAGGGAGGGGAGGGGGAATAGCATATTTAGACATACTGGTTGGGGCTGGCTATTTAACAAATTAACGATCATATTCGCTAAATGTAGCTATATTTTGTTCTGTCAGATTAAAGTGATGTAATGAAGATGTTAACCTACTGCTGCTAGCAATAATATTCGTTTTAATTACCTTAAATAATGATTTTCTTTTCTTGGATGTTCTAACCTTGCATTTGTGTTAAATTACTGATAACAGGTAAACTAGCAAAGGCAAGGCCGAGTAAGGGATAGAACATAGTTAGACCCAGCAAGAAGCTTTCCATATGGGCTTGGGGTGACTCTAAGAGAAATTAAGAATATAGTTATTTGGTTTTCAATGTTTAATGTTCAATTTCAGATATTTCGTCTCTATGTGAATTAAACATTGAAGGGTGTCAAGAATTGGTGGATGAAGCCTTTTCTTCTGCAGAGGCGGTTACCTCTTTGAAAAGGTGTCTCTTAAAAACATTTCAAAGTTTGATATTTCAGCAGAGAAGGCATTGCTGAGATTCACAAACTCAATAAATTTTGACATCTTTGGTTAGAAAGAGTTGGAATCTTTATCGCAATATGGGTTAAGTTTTGACATCATTTTATTATGATTGTGGATTGTCCCCAACTGGTCTCTTTGGAAACAGAGGAGATATTGCAACTTGACAAGATTCCGAGTGTTGAATATATAGAAATAAAATGTTTGTGTCTTTTCTTTTCGATGCTTCAGTGATCCTAATACCAATGGACAAGTAGAAAAATAAAAATTTCAGACTATTTATATAATTTTATTATGTTGGTACCAAATTTCAGACTATTTATACAAATGTTTCAGCAACACTAATACCAATGGTGAACAAGTAGAAAAATAAAAAGATGCAATTTTTCTTTTCGGTGCTTTGTGCCTTTTTTTTAATAAAAAATTCTTGTTTAATACAATTTATCAATTTTAGATTCTAATACAAATGAAAAAAATTATATAAAAAATTATGTAAATAACAAATGAAAGTTGAAACCATAAATTTGGGATTAATTTATAGGAAGATAATGACACAAGTTATTATAGTCCAAATGAAACTTTAGATGAAACCATAAAATTGAGATTAATTTATAGGAAGATTAATTTATAGAAGATAATTAAATTATTTGTTTCGCTAATGATATTCTAACACATTAAATATGCATTGCAGTTTAAAAATAATAAAATAGTTATCTATTATTTTTCTAATATTATATATTATGATTTTTATTCATTCATATTTTAATAATAATTATATTAAGAATGTTATCAAATTATATATTATTATCTTTATTAAATTATATTTAATAATAATCCTATTATAAATTAATAACAATAACTATAATATCTACATAAAAAAATTTCTGTTAAGGGTACTCTGGTTATTTAAACATTTTTCCTTATGCTATTACAACTCTATTCCATTCAAATAAGCACAAGAATGCTATTACAGCTCTATTCAATTCCATTCAACCAAACAAATGAATTACTAATTACAACTCTATTCCATTACAACCTTATTCTATTACAACCTTATTCCATTCCCTCAACCAAAAGTGATATTAGTTTTAAATAACAAAATTTAAATATTTATATAATAAATAATTTTATATTTCTTATATAAAATTTCTTCATATAATTATCCAATCTATTATATTTATATTTATTACATATTATCTATTAACTATTATGGGCAACTTATTAACTATTAAGAATAAAAAAAAATTGAATTGTAAGGAGTTTAATTTATAATATATTAATTTTTATAATTTATACAAATACTTTAATAATGATTAGGAAATTTTTATTAGAACTATATTTAAACCATTAAAATTAATTATATTTATTAGTTATTATTTTGAATAGTATTACTTTATATTAATTATATAATGTAACATCCCGAATTTGGGCTTAGTAGAATTGGGCCCATTAGACCTTGAGCGTAGAAGCGTTTTAAAAGTTTTGAGAATATGAGAACGGTAATATTGTAAATTGGACTTATTAGATAAGTGATTTTAGAAAGTTACGGGGTTCTATGAAGTTTCGGGTTTAAGTTGGGCCTTAGTGAAAGTTTGTGTTTAAGCCTATTAAGGAGAGATAGTAAGAGGCATCAAAGCTTATGGAAATAAGTGAGTAAATTGTTAACATAAATGAACTATTGGTAAAGAGTTATGGCATCAAGTGGAGAGCATGGAGGGAAGGGGTTCAAATCTCATCTTTTGCAAATTTTGGATTTATTTTTATGTGCTCTTCCAAGTGTCATCCATGACATCATTAAAGGAATGAAATAAAAGAAAAATGAAATGATGACTAAAAAGATAAGGTAAGGAGGAAAACAAGGAAAAAGAAAGGAAAAAGAAATAAAAGAATAATAATAATGATGGAATTTGAAATAATGGAGTAGGTGAGAAAAAAAAAAGGAATGATGGAGAGTGAATTAGGGAGCATGTTGGTTTTTTTTTTTTAAGTTTTGGGTTGGTAAATTTTGGCTTATTTGCAAAGGCATGGACGGTTGAGGTGAAGGAGAGGGTAGCTGAATTTGTTTTAGTCATTTGGTAGGATTTTTGGTGCTTGATAGGCCTAATTTTCTTTTGGCATCCTTTTGTGTTCTTTTCTCCAACTTCTCCTATCATTGCCACAACTTCAAGTCAATACCGAACCTCTCAATCAATAATCACTCCTTCATAAATTCTTTCTCATTTGGGTAGACACTCTTTTCTTCGATTAAATCATGTTCTAAGTGGATGGCCGTGTATCATTCTAGCCATAAGTCAAGTGGGGGAAATCGGATCCAATATTAATAAGGTAAGGAGTTCTTATGGATTATTGATATTATTCAATATTCGATTGGTTGCTAACGGAGTAATAATTTGAAGTAATCGACTATATGTTTTAGGGATAAATCACTCGATATATTCTACCTTCGGACATAGTGGTAAGTGATTCAAGTGTGAGTGATACGAAATCTTTTGGAAATCCGAGACTAACTTTTGGTTGGTATTGTTCTAGGGGCAACGAAGAGTGGTTCTTAGGGAATCCTAATCAAGGTGTGTAATCTCATACCCTTCCAAATACATGTTTGAAATGGTGTGTAATCTCACACTTCTCTGAAATTTTACATGAATGTTCTGTGATTTGGTTGAAATACCAAAGAAAACCGGAAATCGGCATCTATGACCACTCGGGCGTACATATGTTCGTAGTGGTAACCATACTTTGCAATAAAATAGTTTTGGTTAGCAGCAGTGACGTGATTTTGAAAAATCACCAAAAATAGTGGAAATTGAATTAGAAAGTGAAGGAGATATGAATTGAAATATAATTGAGTCTATTTTCTTATAAAAGAAACGGAGCAAGCAAAGGATTAGTATATTTTGAAATTTTTAGATTTTTGTGAGACTGATTCAGAGTGATTTCGAGATCCCCTGTTCTGACTTGGAAAAATCACTATAAATTGTAGAAAAATAATTACGGGACATGGTCTATATTATTAGAATCCTTATTGAGTCTATTTTTATTTGGATCAAACGAAACCAGTATTTGAGTTCTGTATAATAAGATATCTGAGATTTTGTGAAGAAGGCAGAACTGTCAAACAGTGAAACAAGGGATACTTTGAAGAATAAACTGTACTAATTGGCTAAGCAAAAAAATTCTGGAAAAATTACAGTAAGAAGTTATATGAGTCTAGTTTCAGGGAAAATTTACGGATCTAAATTTTTAGTTTCCCAACTCGAGTTATAGTCAGTTTAGTCAGTACGACGCAGATGGACAATTTTGATTTTTATGCCCCAAATTAGTAATTAAGCCTAGGTTGCGAAAATTACCATCATACCCTTAGAGGGTAAATTACCGAATTACCCTTAGTGGGTACGATTACCGAAATATGAAAACGCCCTTATGGGCCAGATTACGAAAATGCCCCTAATGGGTTGAATTACGAAATGTCCTTATGGACCGAATTACAAAAATACCCTTAATGGGTCAATTTGATAAATTGCTATATGGGCCAACTTGATAATTTGCTGTATGGGCCAACTTGATAAATTGCTATATGGGCCCAACTTGATAATTTCCTATATGGGCCAACTTGATAAATTGTTATATGGGCCAATTTGATAATTTGCTATATGGGCAAATTTGAAAAAAAAAAACTGCTAGATCGATATATGGGCCAAAAACTGCTAGATCGATATATGGGCCTTTTGTTAAAATTCATCATGTGAATGTATTGTTATATTTTATATATATACATGATTGCATGGGTTGGGAAAATTGATGAAGAGAAGAAAGGTCTGTTGCCAAAATCTAGTTCGCGTGGCTCTGCCACAATCTAGTTCGGTGGTTTAACCACAATTTTTAAAATGGCTTTATGCCTGCGATTGGTGTGTTGGCGGGGTGGGTTGACTTGATCCCCACAGGTGTGATGGTTGGTACGGGTGGTGTGTAGCGGATGGAAATTAGGCTTGGTTGGGAATTGCATATCACATGCATTTTTATATTTGATTTATATAATACACATTTGTAAATGGGCTCAAGCCCAAATATATGTTTATATGGTTATGGCCCAGTAGACACGGTAAGTGGGTTACACACTGAGTTCTAAGTAACTCACCCCATTTTCTTACCCTTCTCAGGTAATGACAATTGATGGAGGCTTGGGCCAGGGATGACTTCGTGTGGAGGCCATACTACGAATGATGAGTTATAAAAACTTTGAACTTCTTTTAAGTATTTTTAATTAAGTACCATTTCAATTGCGATGTAATAAGGCCTCTGGTATTATTTTTATGGATTTTTATGCGTCGATGGATTTTAATATGTTTTAATTACTTCAATGGGGTTGTTAAATTTTTATAAATGTTTTTCTTAAACTTGCGTATAAAAAGGGGATTTTTCTTAAATATCACTTACTCATAAAATTTTGTGAAAACTCTTTTATAAATTTATTTCAACAATTATTAAAGTTTTAACCAAATATTTCTCTGAAAATCAAATTGTAAACTCTTATGTTTTAAAAATCATGGTTTTCAAATAAATCTCGATTTTTGATAAACTCAAACTTCAAAATCGTTTTGAAGAATTGTTTTCATTAAAAGCATTGATGGCTAGACGTAAGTTTGAATTGTGTGGCATGCCAAGTCTGGTCTTAACGCATAGGCCGGGTTTGGGGTGTTACATATAAAATAAAATTCTATTGTATATTGAATATGATAAAAATGATGTATGATTGAAATTTTTGTATTATAATAATATTTGAATTATTAAATAAATTAATATATTTTAATTATATTCAATAATTTGAGTAAAAAAATATTATTTTATAATAATTAAAATATCATTTTAAAAATTAATTGAAAAAATTAAATACATGTATAATACATGTCACATTATAAACTAATATAACATTACAACAAGTCGATGAATACATAAAATTACCTACCTAAATTTTCATGGATTAGATTAAAAAAAAATGAAAAAGGGAACCAAAGAAAATGGTTAACATTAAAGTAATTTCTTTCTCACCATAAACAACATCAATCCCAAATATGGTAGTGAATATGTAATGATGACACACAACTGAGATTTTAACAACAATTTGCAAATATATATGCTCTTTTTTTTTTATAGGGAAATTACCTTCTTAGTGTTTTTAAATAGGGGTTGTTTTTATTTCATGTATTTTTAGCAGTAGTCTCGAGATATAACGAACTTGTCTCGAGACATAGATTGTCAAGTCTTAAGATAATGTGATCATTGTGTAACGCTCTCAGCCGACCTGATTGTCGAGTCTAGATATTAAGTGTCACAAGTCGGAAAATTTTGTCAATCGACTTTATAATAATTTTACTACAAATATTTCTATAACAGGAGTCTTAGACCAAACTTTATTTGACTACCTTAAAAGATTAAATCCTAAGAAATCACTTAATTACAATATGCCTAACCTTCAGGCAAAGCCTTTGAAGGTACCCCCTTCTTATGTGTATGACACTTTACGGACAATGATTCTTGATTTAACACGGTCTGGCTTGGTCCGTCTTCAAGTTCCTTGTCCCGTGAGCCCTGCAAAACACATGCCAAAACTTTGATAAGTTCAATGATCTTAGTGAGTTTCTTTGCTACCAAAATGCATAACTCACCCATTCTTTGCTAGGTATTAACTTAAAAAGAAATAAAATACTTTAACTCCCTATTTTTACTCAAGTTTTCAGACCTTATCTGGACTGGCGGACTTGTGTACACCTTCCTCCTTTCTTTATTGGCGATTCGACCGCTAATACTATAAGTTCCTAGTTGAGCTTGCGACCCATCGACAGGGTTTTGATGGTTTCTAGATGTTTTGTCATCTTGGCAAATTCTCACTTTACCTACATGCTTCTGGGCATGAATCAACACTTCTCTTTACCTTGACTTGAAGTTTTGAAATCTCGAATCTTGTCGAGATGTACCCCCATCTTTCCCCTTAAGTGTCGGTCCAACCGTACTCTCTAACCTTAATAGAGCTCCTTTTACACAACACTCCTTTTTACAGATTCCCTTATCTCATATTAGTCTAGTGTATTTATTGTCACTTTAACAAGGCTACTAGTAAGCCCCACACTGCACTAGCAGACTTAATCTTATTTTACCTTTTCTTTACCCTGCTCTATACTCAAGTTGTCATGCTGTTTGAGTTTCTCCATTGTAATCCACCCTATTCGTTGTACCTTACTTTTAAGTTCATTGTTTACTTGTGAAAATACAATTGACATGATCTTTATACAAATATATTATGACTCATTGTGTTCTTGCATCAATCTTTATTCTCCTTAAGCCTCAAGTTAAAAAAAAATCTTTAGAATTGGTATCATTCTTTCTATGATTTGCATGTGCATAGGTTTTACATATGTTTATTTTCTATATGCTTATGCAAATAATTTAATGTTCATGTATGTATGCTTATTTGATACATTGCTTAAATGCATGACATTTATAAAGTTTTGGTATTCTTTATTGAATTTTTTGTATGCTTATTTGTCATATCTCGTTGAAATTTAATGCTCTTGTTTAAGTGTTTGTGCTTAAATTTTTTGAAGGAATAGTTTATTAAGGGGCAGAAGTGTTTTGAAAATGTCTAAATGATTTAGGGCAAATATCCAAAATATGCCCAAATATTTGAAAAATTACGGAAATGGGCTAGTTTGTAGAAAATTTACGGGAAAGGGCCATTTCCCCCAAAAACGCGTCCACATCAGCGCGTTTTTGGGGGATAAGGGGCTAAAGCGCGCCTCGTAGGACGCGCTTTTGCCACCTCAGCAAAAACGCGTCCACGTAGGCGCGCTTTTGCTGAGGTGGCAAAAGCACGTCCTACAGGGCGCGCTTTAGCCCGTGTTTTTAAAAAAAACTATTCTCGAATATTTTAAAAATTTACGAGAATAAACCTTTATAAAGGCTCAAAGTGACAACACCATTTTTTTTAAAGGTGTCATCAATTAATAAGGAAATATAACTTACAAAGGAAATCTTTATATGGACCCAAAGTCTCATTTCCCTTGTTTTCTTGAGCAAAGTGGGATATGAGATATGTGTATATATAGACTCATTAATAGTTTTGCAGCTTGTTCCTAAACAATGTGGGATTCCTTCCTCTTTTAACTAACAACATGAGATGAGATGCTACACTATATGATTTTTTTACAAAACAATTTCTCTTTTTTTTTTAAAAAATTTATTTAACATTTTCTTATATTATAAAAAACAAAAAACAAAACAACTCAAATATATTTTTCATAGATCACATGACAATTTTTCATATTGTATAAAGTATTTTGATGCTTATACTTGGGATATTTACCCAATATATTTAATATATGTCATTATTTACTTATTTTTGTTTATGTCAAGCAATCTTTTACGGATAACTAATGAAAGATGGTTCGTTGTGAGAGACACTTCTCTCTATTAGTACCGAAAAATAAGTAAGTTAATATTTAAATATTTCAAAGATCAACAAAATGGTCCCTCTATTAAATTTTTCTTCCAGATATGCTTGATTACAGAATTTTAATATGTTTTTTAAATTAAATGAATAAATATTTTATAAATATATTTTTAATATAATTTTATAAATAAGTAATGTTAAAAATTAAATGGTGACATCATGATATGTGTGAACTTTTTTAAAAGAGTAATAATATAATTTATTTTTATAAAATAATAATTTTTTAATTATCTTCCAATTGAATTTATACGTAGCTTGAATGGTGGATTTGGTAGCTTTCTTTTAATGTTTTTTCCTTAGGATTAATATGGTTTCCTTAGGATTAATTTGTATATCTTTGAGTTTAATTTCAGTGTATTGAGACTTTTTCTTCCTTTCTTTGTAAAAGTTTACAAATCAATGAATGCAGTTCATCTTCAAGCTAAAATATTAAACAAACCATAACCATGCGAATCAAAGGTTAAGTAGCGCAGATAAGCTAAACAAAAAGATATTTATTATTTATGTTGGGATTAAGCTTTGTTTACTCAAGCTTTATAGAAAATTATACTTCATCTTGTTGAGAAAGAAGCAAATTTTACAGTAGAGTTTTCATTGAAGATCAAGGTGTAATGATCATTGTAGTACTAGTCATCTTTGTTGCTGTTCGGTGCCTCAGTTTCATCTTTCTTCTGTGAATTCCTGTAGATAACAACTTAATTTTATTTATATAAATTTTGAGTTGTGTTTCTCTTATAGTGCTTAATATTACGAAGGCTTACTGTTGAGACTTGATCCAACGGAAGAGCTGATAAAGCTGCACAGTTTCATTACAGGCATGGCAGACAAGAAGATGGAGGTTGCGTGGCTGTACCACCCATGCAAACCTCATGAATAATGCTGAGTAGCCGCACATTACTTCAAAACACATCAATCACTTTAATTTAGCAACGTATATCTATATTACTGGAATTAGAGTTGGATATGGTAGGAGTAAGTTTGAATTAAGAATAAAAAGAGGGGTCAAACTTAGAGATTGGCTGACCTGCAGTCATGTTGCCTGATATCACTTCTGGGGGTTTCTTTGTGTCTAAAGATGCCTTTAAAAGAAATTGTCATGTGATCTATGAAAAATATATTTGAGTTGTTTTGTTTTTTGTTTTTTATAATATAAGAAAATGTTAAATAAATTTAAAAAAAAAAAAGAGAAATTGTTTTGTAAAAAAATCATATAGTGTAGCATATCATCTCATGTTGTTAGTTAAAAGAGGAAGGAATCCCACATTGTTTAGGAACAAGCTGCAAAACTATTCATGAGTCTATAAATACACATATCTCATATCCCACTTTACTCAAGAAAATAAGGGAAATGAGACTTTAGGTCTATATAAAGATTTCCTTTGTAAGTTATATTTCCTTATTAATTGATGACACCTTAAAAAAAAAATGGTGTTGTCACTTTGAGCCTTTATAAAGGTTTATTCTCGTAAATTTTTAAAATATTCGAGAATAGTTTTTTTTTAAAAAAACACGGGCTAAAGCGCGCCCTGTAGGACGCGCTTTTGCCACATCAGCAAAAGCACGCCTATGTGGACGCGTTTTTGCTGAGGTGGCAAAAGCGCGTCCTACAGGGCGCGCTTTAGCCCCTTATCCCCCAAAAATGCGCTGATGTGGACGCGTTTTTGGGGGAAATGGCCCTTTCCCGTAAATTTTCTACAAACTGGCCCATTTCCGTAATTTTTCAAATATTTGGGCATATTTTGGATATTTGCCCAATGATTTAAGGGGAGTCTTTTAAAATGCAATTTTCTCTTAAATTTTTGTTATTTCAAAAATGAGAAGATTGTTAGCTTTGATGTCACAAGCTTTTAATATAACAATATTTAAAATAATTTTTTATTTATATTTCTAAGTCATTTAATGAAAATAATTACTGAAATTTTTGTTAAACATTTTCAAAGCATTTCAAAGACTTGTAAAAGTACTCAAAAACATGTTTGAAATGTGTTTTAATTTATCTAAATGTTTTTTAGTCAATCCAAAAGAATCTTTGTAATTGGATTTTATCAAGGATTTGGTCTGGGAATTTGCTAGCAAACTCTGTGAGCCTTTCGATTGAGGTAATGATTCCTTGGGTAATGTAATGACCTAAAAACCTTACTTTGGTTTGGAACAAACTTATCTTGGATTTAGAAACTACTAAAACATTATTTTTTATGACTTTTATAAAGATGGATAAATGTTTGAAATGTTTTTCTAAATTTTCTGAAAACACTAATACATCATCAATGTATACTATTGTGAATTGAGAATATTGGTAAAAAAATATCATTCATTATTCTTTGAAATTCGGATGGAGCATTTTTTAATCCAAAAGGCATTACATTCCATTCATATTGTCCAAATGGTACAATAAATGCCGTTTTATATCTTTCTTCTTCTTTTATTTGGATGCCAAAATCCAGCTTTCATGTCAAATTTTGAGAAAATATTTGCATTACAAAGTTTCTGTAACAAATTTTTCTTATTTGGTATTGGGTACCTAATCCATTTTAAGGCTTGATTGAGAGGTTTGTAATTAATTACTAATCTTTGCGTTCCTTTTCCGAATTTTGCATTTTTTATTACATAAAGTGCTGAACAACTCCAAGGAGAATCGCTTTTCCTAATTAAATTTTTATTAAGAATATCTTGTATTTCTTTTTTACAAAATTCTTCCATTTCTTTGTTCATTTTTATTGGTCTTGCTTTTGTGGGTATTTGTCTTTCATCAAAATTGTTTTCATATGGTAACGTTACTTCGTGTTTTTTCCTATTCCAAAAAAAGCATTAGGAATGTCAGAACAAATTTTTGGTTCTATTTCTTCTTTGATTTGATTTATCCTTTTGTGTACTTCTCTTTTTTCTAATTGTTCAGTTAATTTTTTAAAACATATTTATTCTTTTAGAAAAGAGATTTATTTCTGTTTATGATTAATTAAATTATTGATTTGCCCATTATAGATGGATAAAAATTTTAATAAGTTGAGATTTCTTATTTTTGATTTTTCTACAAAAGGAAATTCCACTTAGTGTTTAAAACTTTGGTAGAGATAGAATTATTTGTTACTGTAGAGCCCAATTTTAGCCCTGGCCTATATTAAACAAAAAAAAAACCAAAAATAATAAACCAAATAAAATGTCCCTTTACAGTTCAGATTTCAAAATAAGGCCCAAACTGTTTTAAAAGCCCAAACTGAAATTAAAATAATACCCATAGCCCAATATTAACCTAAACCTAATTGGCCCAATCCTAGTCTAACTGATCCAATCCTAACCCAATCCAATACCCATAACCCAGTTACACCTAGGCCCAGTGGCCCAAAACTTAAATGAGCCCAATTAGCCCAAAATGTTTTCAGCCTCTGAAAACCCTAGCAAGGGCCTTGCGCTGCTGCTCGATGAAGCCCCTCTCACTGCCGAGCGTCACGCCGTTGTTGCCACCGTGATTTTCGCCTTTCACCTACAAAAGGAAAGAAAACACAGCAAAAACAACAAGCATAGCAAGAAAGAATCTATGTATTTAAGGTGTTTTTGATTTAAGGTGTTTTGGACGATTTTTACGAATATACACAAAAAAAAAAAAAAGAAAATCAAAGAAACAGAAGAGGTGATTTCCGATTCAATATTTCATTTAATCATTATTTTTGTTTTCGTTTATTTCTTTTCTTTCTTTCTATACATGCAAAATATAATAGATAATCAAAAACATATTTGAAAAAATTGAAATAAAATAGTCCGTTTTTTTTCTTTTTGTTACTTTTGAAACTTTTTTATGCAAATATTATAAAAAATAAAAAGCAAAAAAATATTGCCTTTAATTCGGCCTGAAGAGGGAAAGATTTGACTTTTCGGCTGCTGTGTGCGGTGGCGCGTGCGGCGGTCTGTCATCGGAGCCATGGCCGGAGACTGAAAGAGAAAGAGCTTTTTTTGAAGCTCTATTTATTTTTTTTTTCCGAAATGGCTTTGAAATGTTTTTTTAACAAATTTTTTGTTTATATAGGCCAGTGAAACGGCGTCGTTTTGGTGTGGTCAATTAATGACCAAAACGGCGTCGTTTAAGGGCCAAGATCCGCGTGTTTTTATAAAAGGGACAATTTGCCTCTTAAGTCCTTCTGAAATTTTATTTTTTGTAATTTCGTCCAATTTAAGTGTTTCTTTTATTTTTTTTAAATCAGCCCTGAGGATTTACTTTTATTTCTATTTAGTCCTAGGGCCATTTATACATAAATATTGGAACGGTGCCGTTTTGTGGAATAGGGCTATTTGCCCAGTGAGTCCCTTCTTTATGGAGTGTGCTTCAATTAGGTCCCTTGTTTTCATTTTTTTTAAAATTCGCCCCTAAACTTTTATTTAAATTTAATTTTAATTTTTTTCTTTCTTTTTTCTTTTTTTACTCTTGATTTTGATTTTATTCTGATTTATTTCTTTTTTAACCTTCTTTTATTATTATTCATTTATTTAATTATTTTAAACCTTTTTTTTTTGCTTTTCCCTATTTACGTTAAATTGTTTTATCATATATATTATTATTTTATTTGTTATATATTATCTATTGTTATATATTATTTAACTTTAATCATATTATGTATTATTTGAAAATTTGTATGTTCTACATCATCTAAATTGTTTATTATTAAGGCAAAGTTTTCCATATATTGTTATTTAAAATATGTATATTATCTATTTTTAAATGGTATATTATATACTTATTATAAGTTATCCCTTATACATTTTTTATTCAAATTTTTTATATTATTTATTTAAAATATATTTATTTTATTATGTATATATAA
This sequence comes from Gossypium australe, assembly GCA_005393395.2. Classification (NCBI taxonomy): domain Eukaryota; kingdom Viridiplantae; phylum Streptophyta; class Magnoliopsida; order Malvales; family Malvaceae; genus Gossypium; species Gossypium australe. The sequence goes on from CM016623.1 coordinate 125,492,379, forward strand.
CTATTTTAGATTTTGCCATATCATTTTTTTTATTTTTTTAAAAAAATTGTTATAATATCCCTTTATTGTTTTGCATATATCATTTATCTTATATTGTTATTTTACTTTTATATTTGATCTCATATTTAAAGTTTCGTATTGATTTCTTAGTTTTTTATCTTTCGCATAGATCTTTTGAATTATTATTGCTTACTTTATATCTTTTATTTGTTATTCATGTTCTTTTATTTGTTTATTATTCTTATGTTTGCTTTAGCATGGTCATTTTGTTACTTGTATCATTCGCTATTTTATGTTATTCTTTCTCTTAACTGCCTATATTAGTATTAAATGTTATTATATCATGTAATTGTAGTATATTGCTTTGGTATTTGTGTTTTGTAATGTATTAACGATACATTTTACTCAAATTATTGTTTTAAAATATATCTCATTTAATTGCCACTTTTTATCCAAAAATTTATTTCTTAAAATAAGGCAATATTTGACATTTGGGATTTTGAGGGAATCGTGCCCTAACTTACTGGGCTTCGATTTTTCTCATTAAGTATAAATGATCAAGTACCCTTTTTGAAATTAAAATATATGATTTTCAAATAAAAAAACCTATCTTTGTGAATTTAAGATGTTGCATCCTAACTTATTGGATGTGACATTTTGATATTTTGAGATAGGGATTTCAAAAAAAAAAAAACAAAACAAAGGATATTTGGTGTTTGGGAATGTAACGCCCCGAATTTTGGACCTAGATGAATTGGGCTTTGGGCTTTGGGTCTTATAAAATTTTTAAGTGAGCAAGAAAATGACAAATGACATGATGGCTTTAAGGGTTTAATGAATTTGGAGTGTCTAGGCGTGTTGGAGAAGTTTCGGGTTCAAGTTTTGTGGTGGAGGATTTTTAATTTAATTAATTAAGGAATCAGGGTTGTGGGTAGTGGGCTTTTAAATAAAAATAAGTGAAAAATGGCACAGAGAAGCCTGTGGTGGAGTGGCTAAGTGACGCCACTAGGGTGTAGGGAGGTGGCAACATATGCATGCAGTGAGGTCTGAGGTTCAAGTGCTAGCTTAGTTTTATTTTGGAGTTTAATTTTAGACTTCTAGAAGGCTGGAAGTGGCGTGTAGAGGGACTCTAAGGAGAAGTGATCAGTGGAGAGAATTTAGGAGAAAGAGAAAGATAAGGGAGATATCATGGAGAAAAATTAGGAGATGAGCAGTGGACGAAGTGGTGCTGAATTGGACTTTAGGGGTGGCTAAGTTTCGGCTATAGGCTATATAAGTGTGTGTGTGCCGAATCTGGGGTCCTAGGTAATGCCGAATTTTCCATTCTTTTTCTTTTCCTTACCGAAACCTTTTTTTTCCACAACCGAAAATACCTTGCCTTGTTGCCGATTCGTCACTCTTCTCCTACCTTCTAAACCTTTATTCATGCTTCTTAATCGACTATTTTCTTCTTCCTTGACAAAACGAATAGCCTCTATTCTCCCTCAAGGATCTTCTTTGATTTTTGCGATTTCATCTTTTCCTTGACCTTGAATTTAGGTGCCGAATATCCCTTTGCACCACTCCGATTTTTAGGCCGAATACACCTTGGCCGAATCTTCTTTGTGTTTATTCTTCAGCTTTGGCCGATTGATTCTTGGGATTTAGCATCGATCTCTTCTCTCCAAGGTCGTTACCGTTTCAATCTTGTTGCATTTTGGGTTTTGGGTAAGTGTTCTTTACTTCGGTTTAAGGGTTGGCCGGATGGTCATATATGTTGTAAGGGTGACTTGTGTTGGATGCAAGTCATCTATTACTTAGGCTTTAATGATTAAGTTGGTACAGATCTAGGGTCTAATTGCGGTTGGTGTTAAAGAAAGGAGCTATTAAGGCTTGTCGCACACGATAAGGTTACAGTGAGGCTTCGGTTTTTGATAAAGTTTGTATTTAGCCTATGATTAATTGTTAAGTAATATCGAATGTAGGTTCGTGACTAAGAGGAAATCACAGCACGCGTTATTAACAGGTGTGTACAAACACTACACACACATGATATTGGCAATGCCGGAAAGCCGAAAAGTCGAAAATGGCTAAATGGGCCCGGTGGGCCCTAAGGCTAAGTTTTGTGAAATTGATTGATTTGGTTATATGAATTGAGTTAGTCATGCTTGTTATATGATCTGAATTAGATTTGGGCTTAATGGGCCACATGATAGAGATTTGGGCCTAATGGGCCATACGATTGTGATTTGGGCCTAATGGGCCATATGATTGAAAATGGGCTTTGTATATGGATTTGGGCTTAGTAACTGATAATTGCTAAACTGTCATAAAACTTAAAAACTTAATTGCAACCGTGGACAAGTTATAAGGTTGAAGTGTGGTAATGGGTATATGCATGTCTAGGATTGGATCTAGGGAGAGCTTGGTACTTAAGCGGTCTCAATGACCCACCTCCTCTTCTCTGGAATCCTACCTGGTGCATAGTACTTGTTCACTTTGGCCAACGGGGATTTGTCAACGGACCTAGGTAAGTACTAAATCCATTATACTTAAAAATGACCGAAATGCCCCTAAGGGCGAAAAAGACTAAAATACCCCTATGTGTTAAACTTAAGATTTGTCGATGTTACATGCTACATTCATATGAAATACTGCCTAGGTTTCATATGGATGGGAATTATGGAACAGAGGAAGTATATGAGGATCGCATGGTTGCTTGACGACCGTGGATCCACCGATGGCTTTTAAGCCTATTAGCAGCTTTGCTGCAACGTAGGTAGTACCGCAACCGGGCTATCATTGATGTGTACCGGATGGGTGGGTTGACATCCCCACATGATGTGTATCGGGGGAGGAAGATGATGTGTAGCGGATGGATTATTTGGAGAGGGTTGCACAGCATTGCATGTATGATGTTGCTATGTTATTTTTATGAAAAGGGCTTAGGCCCAATTGATTGCTTGTATGCTATTTGTTTGTTGAGGGTTGTACACACTGAGTTTCGAAACTCACCCCTTCTTTTATTTTTCTCAGGAGATCTTCAGTAGACGGTTCGACGAATGGAGGGACTCAGAGGTGGCCAGCTAGTAAGACGTTTCGTTTTTCTTGATTTTCTTTATAGTTTTAAGTACTTTGATCATTTTAAGTTGGATTGTAATAAGGCTTTTCCTCTGCTTAACTTTACATTGAATGTTTTACTTTATTTCTTTTAAGATTTATATCAAATTTTTCTAAAAACAAGTGTTTTATTCAAAATTAAGCTTCTGCTGGTAAAAAGTTTTATTTTTAAATAATTGTTAACTTACAATCGAAAAGACAGATTTCCTAATACACTTCGTTTTGGAAGACAACTATGAGCTGGATTTTTAATCAAAATTCTTTAAGAAGGGTTTTCAATGAAAACAAGGTTTTTCGCAAAAAAACACTTCAATGTGACACGCCGGATTCGGGCCTAACTTCTAGGCTGGGTTTGGGGTGTTACAGGGAAATTCGAAAGGTCGTGCTCTAACTTACTGAGATTCGATTTTTCTTTTATCCAAATAATTGAATGTCTTTTTAAAGGTTATAAGTTTTGAAAAATCAAAAGGGTCATATTTTAAAACCTTTTCAAATTTTTGATATTAGGACATTAAATAATCAATTAGGTACCAATTATTGGGCGTTACGAGGGTGCTAATCCTTCCTCGTGCGTAACCAACTCCCGAACTCGTTCTCTCGAATTTCGTAGACCAAAATCATTGTTTTAATAAATCCAAATGTTTTTTTTATTAAAATGATCAATTTCAAGGTGATCCAATCACACCTTAAAAGAGATTAGTGGAGACTCCATCTTCATTTTAAAAGTCGGCCCCATTTTTTCAAAATATAAAAATGGTTTCGACAGTTACTTTATACGGTTTGAGTAAGGATATGAATGGGGTTCCTAATATGACGTCTTGGGTAATATCTTTTACCATTAAAAAACATGTTTGATATTTTATACCTTTGTTGCATATTCCTGCATTGGAAATTTTGTAAGTAATTTTTAGTTTTTTACCATTTGCAGCTTTAAGAGATTCTGATGTTTTGTCATAACATTTTGTTGGAATTATCCCTTCTCTAATACAGTTTTGGTCTGCTCCTGTATCAAAAAGGGCTGTTGTTTCTATTTTAGTCATCTCAAAATAATACGTGAAAATACATTGTTAGTATTTCTGTTACCATTTAACATAGAGTGATCATTTTAATCAATTTCTTTTTTGAAGTGATTAAATTAAAAAAAAAATAAGATAACCAAAATAAAAACTAACTGCTATTTAGACTAATGGGTAATTTACCTTTTTCTTTTTACATCAAAACAAACGTACAAAATTAGAATTGGAGGATGGAAGGATAGGTTTGCATATAACCATGTACACTAATCACCATTATTAGGTAAATCGTTGTGTAAAAAGTAAAAAAACTATATTATCAAAATTTAAACAATAACATGTGTCCTTTATTTTTTTTTTAGTTTTTTAAATATACGTTAAACTGGTCTGTAATACCCAATTTCTGCCCGGCCCAATAACTGATTAGAGGCCCAAACAAAGTCAAACAAGATAAGCAAAAAATAAAATAATAGAATCAAAAGTCCTTTTAAAATGTCCATTTACAAGAAAAGGACCATTAACAGCCCATTTAAACTAAAAACCCAGAGCCCAATAAGAAACCCTTACAAACAAGCCCAAAACCTAAGTGGCCCAACATGGCCCAAAGCAAAACATTCAGAAACGCCTCACGCGCGCCCACTAGTCTCCCCGCATGATCCCCACATGCAACGACTCAGCTACCCCACGCGCGCCTTCCTGACTCCTCGCATACTCCCTAGGCACGTCGTCTCCCAGGCCCACGCCACTGACGAGCTTGGCTCCCCTAGGCGCCTCGGCCTCCGCCTCGCTCCGCACGCCTGCTTCTAACCCATACCCTGCAAAAACAACAGGAACGAACGAGGACCAAGACCACCAAGCGGGAGCATGGAAGAAACAATACAAAATATTGTACATTCGGGCTATAAAGCCGCGAAAAAGGGAATGTAAATGGGGGCTTCAATTTTTTTGGAACGAATAGAAAAAAAGATCAAACAAAAAAACTCTGAACAATCATTTTCAGAAATCAAGGAATAAAAATAAAGAGGTTGATTTTATTTTCCTTTTTTGCTTTATTTTACTGTCGTTTTATTTCTATTTTGATTTTTATTGATGTTTCAAATCTTTACAAACAAATCAATAACAAAAACAAAGAGAAAGGAACTTACCGGAACCCCCCCGGTCGCGGCGTCGGGGCGCTCTCCCTTCATCGCCGACGTTCGGTTTGGAGAGGGGGGTCAAAAGCTTTCTTTCTTTCGTTCTCAAGGAACCAATAGCTGGGTCTTCGGGGAGGGGAAGCTTTCAATTGGGACCCGAGGGTCGTTCGCGTGCTTCGTCGACGGCCAGATTCGACGATTGCGCGGCGTTTGGGTGTCCCTGCAGAGTAGAGAGAAAATGAGAGGAGAAGGGATAAACCCTAAAATCTATTTTAAAAATTGATATTGAAACAGAGAAAGGGGGTATTAAAATCGAGAGAAGAACGGTGCCGTTTAATTAAAAAAGGTTACTGCGCATCTTCCCTCAAAGGGATATTTACGCAAGCACTCCCTGCCGTTCAAAATTCCTCGAATTAGACCCCGTTACCTGGTTTATCTGTTCTTTTAAATTTGACCCCCAGATTTCGATTCGCTTTCGAATTAGTCCATAGAGTTGCTAAACCAGACGCGCGCAAGGGAATTTCGGAATATTGTTCATCCAGTCCTCCATTTTGTTTGCGCGTTTCATTTCAATCCTTACTAGGCTTTCCTTATTTCAAAATTATACTTTGAATGCCAGTCTGTTTATAATCCGGTCCTCGACACGTTTAAATGAGTTTATTAGTCGTTTATTTTCTTTCTAAAGATCGTATTATTAATATTATTATTATCACTATTATTATTATATTTATATCTACTATTATTACTATTATTATTATAGTCATATTATCATGTTGTATACATATATATATATATATTTCGTATTACTCTTGTTATTATATTTTTATTATCGTTATTGCTATTATTATTATTATTATTATTCTTAGTACATTATATATGTATATATTTTGTATTATTGTTATTATTATATTATTATTGTTGTTGTCATTGTTGTTATTATTATTATTTTTGTTACTTTTATCATATTATTTATATATATGTATATATTCTTATTTATTTAACTTCCATTCACATGTTTACACTTATATTATTTCACATATACTGCTATTTTCATTCATATCGTTACATTGTATATATTCCTTTTTATGTTTACATCTTAATATCATTTTCTTCATCGTTATTATCATCATTACTATTGTTATTATTTTTATTTTTATTTTTTTTCTTGTCTGCTTGTAAAGCTGTCATATCGCTTGTTATTCTTTCGTTTCCTGTTTATTATCCTTTTAGCATATTGGTTTTACTCATTTTATTTCCATTTTCGTCTTATTATTATCGTTTGTATTTAACATACGTGTTCTATATGCTCGCTAGTATGGTACTTCATTTTCTGCATTTTGTTACGAATTCGTACTACATTTTATCCAATACAAAATTGATTTCTTTCGTAAAGTAAACATTTTGTATTTAGAATTCGGGAAAATCGTACCTTAACTTACTAGGTTTCGATTTTTCTCGTTTAACCTAAATAGCGAAATATCTTTTAAAATACTTTTAAAATAAAAAGTTTTTAGATAAAAATAAAAGCTTATTTTCGAGAATTCGATATGTTGTGTCCTAACTTACTGGATATGGCATTCCGTTATTTCAAGATAAGGTTTTCTAAACAAGGCAACATTCATCTTGGATTCGTGGATTTGAATTATCATGTCCTAAAGTATTGGATGTGATATTTTATTTCTTCGGAACGAGAAAAGTTGATATTTAATTCGAAGAAATTCGAAGATTTTTAAAGGGGATCATATTTTTTAAAATCCATTTTTACAATTTTCAACTTTCGGCATAAGGACATTAATTGATCAATTTGGTACCGATTTTGGGCGTGACGAGGGTGCTAATCCTTCCTCGCACGTAACCGACTCCCGAGCCCACTTTCTCGAAACTCGTAGACTAAAATATTTTATAGGTGGCCCGATCGCACCTAATAAAAGGTCGGTGGCGACTCCCATTTTTATTTTCAAAACCCAAGTTCGATTCCCGCCTTTTCAAAAAGGATGGTTTCGACATGGTCGATTGAATCTTAACTTAATTAGTATGGGTAATATTGTCAACGTAGAAATATGTGAGTTCGAGTGTGTTGAAGTATTTTTGGGTTGGAATAACTATAGGTAATTCTAAATATTGTATCTAAAAGAACAAATATGACTAAAACCTATAATAAAATTGTTATATATATACGTTAAACTGTACACAACATCTTACTAATGTTTTCGTGATATTTTACCTTATACTGCCAACATATAAGCTAATAATTCAATGTATACGAAAGTCAATTTTATTTGATTTTAGTCTTTGATAGTTATATAAAGTAAAGTTAAATTGACAGTTGAGTTGGACTCTTCTAAATAGAAATTTAAGATTTTTATATTGTTTTCACAGTGTGTAAAAATTGAATCTATTTTTAAATATAACAATTTTATTATCATTGGATTCAATACACATAAATATATAAAATTATGACATTTAAAATTAGATAAATAACCCACTTTTGCTTTATCTAGGTGTAAAAACTCCATAAGCACAAGAAATGAGAATATATTATAACAAAAAGTGTATATATAAAGTAATTACAAAGAAATAGTTACATACTTTGAAATTAATTAGACTGAACCAAAGCCTGTAATAACATCAAATTGAGAAGGATCATGAGACAAATTTGATGTAAACATCCCCATGAAACTCCCTTCCGACATAAGTTCATCACAAAATGGATCAAACACCGACCCAATAATGCTAGAATTAAGCAAAGGCTGACCATTATTAACACGATCACCTGCAGCAACCCTTGTCATGTCGGAATTGGTCGGAGAATTATCGGGAGTGCTGCTGTCGTAGTCAGCCAACCGGTCGGCAACATCGGAGTCTTTGCCTGTGAGTTCTTGCACCAGAGCTCGAAACTGCGACGCGCACGTCTTGACCTTCACGGGAGTTGAAATATAAACGACTTTAAAATCTTTCTTGAAGTTGCTTCTCTTTGAGCTTTTCTTTGATCTTTTCATTTGATGAACAGGGAGTGCATCCATTGATGAAATCAAAAACAAGTAAATGAGAAATTATATTAAGTGTAGTAAAAGAGAAGATGAGTTGATGAACATGTGAAATAATTTAATTAGCTAGGGTTTATATAGGGGCGTCGAAAGTGGGATATTTTAGTAACTAAACGTGATTCCGTGGAAAGAGATCATAAGATATATATATATATGGAAAATATTTCATAAAAGGAAAAAGGAAGGTTACAAGAAAGAAAGGGGTGGAAAAATATGATAGAAAAATAAAGGAAGATTCTTTACAAAATATAGTATAGATACCACAATTTATTAAATATTGAAAAAATAAAAGAGTAAAATTAAATAAGAATATTTAAGGTCCAACATGGACATATCAGTAAGTTGCTGAATCAGAAAAAGACACACTATTACTATATAATAAACTGTGATGAATCAAAATATTAATTTTTTATAAAATAAATTATATTTATTATGATGATTTTTTTATATTTTATATTTTATAAATTAATAAGTAATTTTTTGGGAAGTAAAAACTTTATTTTGTTTAATAATCGTAATGGATATATAAATGTTTTAAAAGGAGTATTATAGTAATTTAAACAAAAATAATTAGGGTAATGATTTAAAGAAGGTTAGAAAGGGACGTTGTTTTGATGCGTCTTTTTGGTACATTGAAACTAAATAAATAAATAAAAAGAGAATAAGTGGATAAGAAACACGTGCGCAGACTCTTGTGACTAGGAATAGTTGGACTTTTCCCCTTCTGGTTGGAAATTTAGGGTGAAAAATATCTTTACGTGGTTAATATTTATTGGTGGATGAGCTAGAAGCTGCCTTTTTATTTTTATTTTTTATTTATCACTTTTTAATGTGGCTGCTTTCCAAAGTTTTGCTTTATGGGTAGGGGAATTCATCTGGTCGGGTTTATATTAGGTCGACTTTGAGTTTGATTCTTCGAGATTTTTTGTTTTTATCTAACTTAATATGAATATAAATTTAATAATGATATAAGTTTTTGAGCTTACGTTAAAAGCATAAAAAAATTTGAGTGATCGGATTAATAATTAAAATATATTTTAACTTAATTTATATAAATAAATATTAAAAAGAATCTTAGTATTAAGTCAAAAATCATTTGCATGGCTCATTTAATATTATATTTTCTAGTGACATAAAATTATTTGACTATTTTGAATTAAACGCATGCGTCACTATGATTTTTTGTGACATCTATGAGTTACTACTAAACACGTGAAAGTTACTCTTTGGTCAATAAAAATAAAAACAAAAACAAAATTCGTGAACTTCCAAGTAGTTTTAGATTGAGGCAAATTCCCAAATATTTTTATATTAAATATTTTATCTAATTTTAAAATATCAATATAAAATATTTTTATATTTTTTTATCCCATATGTATTTTTTATTTTTACCATATTATTTATTTTAAAAATATTTTTTCATGAACAAATTATGCGAGTGATTAAAAATCACTAATTAAAATTAATTTATTACTAACTCATATCATAAGACATGGCAAAAAATAATACTTGTAATTATACCAAATGTGGTATGAAACTTTTAATTATATATTTATGATATAAGATAAGTTTAGCCTTTAATATTAACAATTTTGTCACTTTGGCCTTTATTCTTTTTTTTTGGGTCACTTTAACATTCAACCTTTAAATTTTAATCAAATTATTTTTTTTAGAAAAAAAATAATTGAACTATTAAAGTTTTAATGGCATTCACATGACAATCTACATATATTTTACTGCTAACATGGACATCTTTTCTAAAAAAATTTATGAGCTTTTTTGAATTTTATGAATTATAAGTAGACTGCAACGTGAGTGACCATATCAATACCATTTAAATTTCAATAGTTCATTTATATTTTATGTTAAAAACAAATCAATTTAACTAAAATTTAAAAATTAAAGAATAAAATGATAAAAAAATAAAACCCTAAATCATAAGTAAACATTATATTTTGATTTTAATTTTTTATCAAATTTATCACTCAATTCTTATTTTTGAATAGTTTAAATAATACAAAGATTATTTTAAAAAAATCATTTTCAAATATTTCACTTTAGTAGTTAAGCTTAAGAAAAAAAACAGAATCCAAAGTCGGTTCTATGATTATTATTTTATATATCATCGGTATGTAGAAGAAGGAAATTACATCTTTTACATAAGTCCCACCCAAGTGTCCGTAACTCCATTCCATTGTTTAAAATTATCAAATATATGTCGATTGAATATTGACTCGATCGATATTAATATTATTGTTAGTGTAAGAAGATATGAATTTAAATGTATTGAAGCATATTATTTTCCTATTTAAGGGTTGATGAGGGACTATGAATAATTTTAAGCATTGTATCAAAAAGAGCAAATATGATAATAACCTATTTTAAAATTAAAAAAATTGTTCAGCAATCACGAAAAAAAAACTGAAAATATTGATTAGCCGCTATGTTAAAAAAAAATCGCTATGTTGGAATAGTGTTCTTAAAAAAAATTACGTTAATATTTTGATTGAAATAATTAACAATATTAAGTATTTACACTTACTAATGACATTATCAAAGTAGATGAGTCATTATGTCAAAAATTAAAATATATAAATTAAATATCAAGTTTCAACATGATCTAAAGGCCAAAATTGAAATTTGACCATCCTTTGTAATGTCTAAAAGAAGCCCAACTCAATCCTAAAAGAAATGGGAAGCTAAGTGTTATTATCTAAGACTTTTAGGACATTTAAATTATATATAATCACGTAATTTTTCAATCTAAAAGTTAACAATATTAACTATTTGGGTTAATTAATAACATTATAAAAATGCGGGGACTAAATTATATTAGAAATTAAAGTATAAATATTAAATCTCAAATTTAGGCATAATTGAGGGACAAAAACTAAAGTTTAACCATTTTTCTAAAAGGCTAAAGGGTAAAGTAAATTAATTGAGTTCTTATAAAAAAAAAGTACACTCAATTGAGCCTTTAGTGACCTAAAAAAAAATCAATTAGCCCCTTTCCTTAATGAAAACCGTCAGTTGACCAATTTGACCCTTAATCGTGTTGACGTGACTAACAGAAACCATCATAAGCTATCATGTGGCAGATAACGTGGCATGCCACACCAGCAAAAAAAATAAAGTTAATTGATGTGCATGTAGAATGAATATGGACAAATGATTGTCTAGATTCATTCTAGATTAGTACAAAACTAAAAAACTTCAAAATTTATAAAAATATTTATAATTATTATAAAATTATAAATATTTTTAAAATAAAATATATAAAAATTCAAAATAATTAAAAATTACAAAAATGAAAAAAGATAATGTGCATTTACAATGTATTTAGACTAATGATTGTCCAAATTCATTTGGATGACTTCAAAATTATAAAAAATTTAGAAATTATAAAATATAATTATTGAAAATTTATAAAAATTCATAAAAATTTAAAATGTGAAAAAAACTCAAAAAATTATTTAATATTTTTAATAATTATTTAAATTTTTATAATTATAAAATATTTTTTCCATGTTTCTATGCATTGTCGAATCTTATTTTTTTATATTTTTCTGAATTTTTTATACTTTATAATTATGATATTCCAAAATTTTATAATTTTATCTAAAGTACTTAACATCAAAGTCTTAGTTTCTTACATATATATATATATATATTATATATATATATATAATTTATAATTATTGACTATATAAAATTGAATTAAAAGTATTTATATATACCCTAAGAATAACTAAATAATTTTTTTTGAGTTTTTACACATTTAAATTTATATATTTATAAATTTTATTTTATAATTTTTAAAAAAAATTAATTTTACACTCATCCAAAATGAATATGAAAAAAATTATTATTATTATTTAAAAAATTTTTACTGACATAATTTTTTATGGTTTTGTCAGTCACATCAACACGGATCACTCGAAGTTCAATTGGCTATAGTTTTTTCATAAAAGTTGAATTTTTTTTTCTAAAATGAAAAAAAAAAAAAGAAATAGAAAACATCCACGTCTGTCAACATTTCTTTTATATATAGGTATATAAATTATGTTAAAAAATAAATTTATTTAATTTTGAATTAAATATATTTTTTAAATATCAACATAATATATTTTTTAATAATTTTATCGATGCATTATATATTTGAAAAAGTAACAATTTTTTATAAAAGCATCAAAAGAAAAAAAAAACTTAGAGAGAATTAAAATTGAAATGCTTCTCTTAGAAACCAAAGGAAATTATTTAAACGAAATTACGTACGTTTTCATCCCAATAAAATTGATATATTTTAAATTTTTATGATTTTTATTTTATTTTTATTTTTTGAAAAATTCTTAAAATACATGTTTTGGAAACTTTGTATGAATTTACACAATCTGCTGCTCCCCGAGGTTTTGTGCCGTCGTTCACTCCTCTGCTGCTCTTGCCTCCTGCTTCGGTCTCTTGTAACCATCTTGTTGCAGAGCACTGCTCCTTCTTCGGTCGTTCCTTTTGTCGTCGACCACCGTGGGATCTCTTTATTTTTTTGTTAGCTTAATATTTGAGTTTTTACTTAATGGATTATTACTTTGGATTACTATTTGTTGATCACAGGCGAATTTAGAGGCTGGTATGCCCTTTAAATGAAAATTTTTTATTAAGGCCTTTTAAATTTTTTTTAATTTTAAATTAATAAGGTAAGATTACATTTTGAACCTCTTAAAATTTAAAAAAATCGATTTAATCTTTTAAAAATTATAAAGAGATAGGCCATAAAAAATTAAAATTTCATTCCGACTCTCTAAAAAATTGTTCTAGCTTCACCCTTGTTGTTAATTTTTTTTTGATGTAATATTTGTTGATGTTATTAATATTACATTAGTTTGTTATTTAAATAAATTCTTTCCATTTTTTTTTATAGTTCTCCTAAGTTCACTTTTTTTTTTAAAGGAAAAAAATCTAAATAGCCTTCCCAACTATAAGCCCCTCGTAACCTTTTGCACTCAATTGAACATTCGAACGAGCAAACTTTATAAAAAAAATCTTTTGATTGTCATTAATCGTTAACTCGCTAATGTGACAAAAATAAAAAAATATAATTTTTGTTGTTGGAATAAACCTGGAAAAAATTCATTTCAAACTTATTTTTTAAATAATAATAAAATTTATTTTTAAAAATATTATAAATTTGTAAAACATTATTAAAATTTATAAAAATATTAAATAAAAAATTAATTCCAAAATGAATATAAAAGTATGAATATATTATATTTTTTAAATATATTTTTATATAAAAAATTTTAATACGAGTCAAGCTCAGGCCTAAATTTTTTATTGGCCCAGCGTGACCCATGGGCAACTCTAATTCACCCTCACTTTACTCAACGGATAATTGAACTTAATCGATCATATGGACATGAAATGTTATTAACAAATGGACTATTGCAGAAGTTTTTTCATGAAATGGTCAAGTTTTGATTAAGCAAATGAATGAATTATGCTTGTGATGAGTTGAGTTTTAGTCTTGTAATTTAGATGATTATTTTGGTATGTTATTGGTTGCCAAATAGGCATGAAATGTCTTGATGATTTTGCTTGTAGGTAAGACCCATGTGGCTGGCATTTTGGCCTTGCAAATGACCTATTTTGCCACACGGTTGTGGCACATGGGCGTGCCTAATGACCGTGAGGCTAAGTCAGTAGCTAGCTCAAGAGTACACGACCTTGGCACACGGACGTGCCTAGTAGCCATGTGATTTTTGACAGGATCGACCACGGCCAGGGTACACGGGCGTGCTTAGTGGCCGTGGAAGTAAAGTCAGTTTCAACCACGGGGAGGACACACAAGTGTGTCTAGCAGCCGTGGGAGGCACACGGCCTACCCACACGGGTGTGTAAGCCCTGAAACTTAGAGAAGTTTTAAATTTTTCCGAGAATTTTGTATGTGTTCCGATTTAGTTCCAACCCGGTTTATAGCATGTTTTAGGTCTCGATGGCCTACTAAAGGGACATTATGGTTAAGGTTAATATTCAATTGTATGACATTTCTATAAACATTTCTGATATGTTCAGTAACGCCTTTAACCCTAGTCCGGCGACGGATACGGGTTAGGGGTGTTACACTTCCAAAAGTGATATTTTTATCTTGTGCAAGGAACGGCCGCTTTGTATGTTTTGGGAAGGTTGCACAGTAAGTTCGCTAACTTACTGTGTCAGTGGTTGTCGAGCCCAAGAGACGAAATGGCGTGACATTCACCATTGAGAAATGATGATCTAGCATAAGACGGTCCCACAAAAGTGACTATTGACTAGAGTTGGGTTCCTCTAAATCGTAAGTCTAAAATCTAAGTGGAGCTGATGGTCGTAGGTGTCCTTTTCCACTATAACTGGCTTATTTTGTTATGACAAGGATCATCTAAAAGCCTAGGATTGAACCCAATGAGGATCGAGACAACCGGAGTCTGGAATCCATTAAATCGAAGAATCCCTTTTCTCAATTCTATTTATTTTTACAATTTCATTTTCAATTTATACAATCACAATTTTTCCATATTTTTTAATTTTGTTTTTTTTTTTCAGGTACGGCGTTTTTCTTTGGCACGACTATGCCCGGGATCTCGAGGAATAAGAAGCTGTGCAAATCCAGCCCATAAGGATTTGACCCTACTTCTCTTATACTATTATTTTCGTTAATTTATAGGGATAGATTATTTTTAGTACTTCCAACGACACACCAAATGTCACAAGATCACTCTTCTACTAAGTTTTCCCCTTGAAAGCTTAGTTTTGCAATACAAGATACTCTCTTGATTACTTACAAAACAATGCACACATAAAATGTTCCTAATTTGAAAATTTTTTTCTTTATTAATCTCTCGGTATGTCTTTAATCTAAACAAAACTTAAGCTTATATGCTACTTAAGTTTTTCTTACATAAGAGTCATAGTCTAATCAATTTTCTATAAAGTAAAGCTAAAAATCAGTAGGATAATCTTGACGTAATTCCATGAGTCTCTGTGCAACCTAATGCCTTCAAATATGGAAAGTGACTTTACTTGATCCTCAAGTAACCAATCTTCAAGTATTCAACTTTAACTCAATTGGTCTTAAAGTTTTGGGTTCTAACTCGTTTGAATATCTCCAAAACAGATAGCCTAGTTCCTTTGTTCTAAAATTTGCTAACTTTTAAAATAGACAAGTAAGGCAATGAAACGATATATGAAGTTTTGGCCACTATTTCAGCCACAAAATTTGTTCTTACCTCCAAATATGTCAACAATATACCTTTGAAGGTATTGATTAAAATCCTAGGAAAGTTACATTTCATGTTTGTTTCACTAAATATTTATTAGGAATGTAATGATAATTTACAAATTTACCCTTATTAATAAAAGATAATATTCATGTATTTAATTTTTATAATAAAATTTATTCTTAAAAAATATTTGGACTACATATTTAATAATAAGATTTAATTGATCATTCTTAAATTATTTTACTTAATTCATAAATTTAATTGAAAACAAAATTGTTTTAAATTTTATCTTGCATATATATATTTTCTCAATATAATAATGCATGTATGAAATCATGGATATATAAAACTTGTTTTGAAATAAATTAAAAAATACTTGAAATTACTTTTTGTTTTATCTAAAGGCTATCTCATAGGAATATAAAAAATAGTTGATTACATGTATTGCTTTAAGCAAAACTACAAATAATTAAATCATAGGAATGTAAAATCATAGGCGGTCTAATCCACAATTCTTGCACAAATTAAATGGAACAATTCTACAAAAAAAAAAGTATTTTATACAAATACAAGTGCTAAATCAAATTTGCAACTGAGAAAAAAGTAAAATTTGGGAAAA
Source organism: Gossypium australe (assembly GCA_005393395.2). Classification (NCBI taxonomy): domain Eukaryota; kingdom Viridiplantae; phylum Streptophyta; class Magnoliopsida; order Malvales; family Malvaceae; genus Gossypium; species Gossypium australe. Next base: position 125,508,540 of record CM016623.1, read on the forward strand.
AAAACTTGCGAAGAATCCATTGGAGTAATAGAGAAAATCAAGTAGTCAAAAGGAGACAATAACTTCTTCTTCTTTTTTTTTTTTATGTTTATCAATAGACTAATACCCTAAACCAATATAGAGAGGGTTAATTTTGTTTTAGTAACTTTCCTATCTACATCAGAAAGTATTCCCACCTTTTATCATGGGAATCATGTTGCCATGTTCATGAAACAATAACTCTCAAAGGAAAGTAAATTATATTTGACATACCAAATATTGGGATCACTTTCCAACTGATTAAATTCCTAGGAAAGTAACTAGTTTCTATTGTACCAAATGCTACCTAAGAGTTAGGCCCTAGATTAAGCTTATTTAGTGGCCTATTTATCTACCGCAATTCATTGTAGCAAATTAAACCATTTTCTACACTTAAGGAGCTCAGATAAAATCAATTTAGCTATGCTTTTACTTAGTTTTCATTTTTAGTTCATAGATAATAAAAAAGTGTAATTAGTTTTCATTTTTAGTTCATAGATAATAAAAAGTGTAATTTAAGCCATTTATATGACATTAGGGGACAAAGTAGGCCTAAAGGTAGGCTAACGTATTTGGTGAGTGTGAAAGACATCATTCATGTAACACCCTAAACCCGTATCCATCACCGGATTAGGGTTACGGGCATTACGTTACCTCACACAAGCTTTAAGTACTCTTTAAGAACAGTTATCATGACAAATGCATACCAAACTTTATTATGATTAATAAGATCAAACACACATCATTTGTATACATAGATTCACTTCTATCTACGGCACATCTCATTTCACTAATTCATTATTCTATTAAACAAAGTAACTAATTCCTTAACATCATTATCTTACCATATTCGGCATCTTACCTCATGCATATAACTATTCAATTATTTCATGCATACATTTTAACATTCCCTTTCTACATATGTATATTTATTTTTAAAACACATAAAACAATCAAGGCCGAATATACATCATTAATAGTAATACACATTGTAATCACCAATTTATGCCCGGGCCCGTTAGAAGCAACCGAGGCCCATCAATAAACCCAAAATAAAATAAAACCAAAAAAGTCCAATAAAACCCAAATAGTCCAAATGTCCAATTACAAGCCTGAAAATAAACCCAATAAAATAAAAGCCATTAAACAGTCCAAAAATTACAACAGACCCAATAAAACCCAACCCAAAACCGAAGCCTAATAACCTAGCCCAATCCATAACAGTCCTTTTACAAGATAAACCCGGGCCCGTCAGAAGCAACCAAAGCCCAAATTAAAACAAACAATCATGTCCAATTACAGCAAAAATAACCCAAAACCCACGGCCCAAAAGGCCCAAGACCTTAACAGAATGGGAGACCTAGGGTCTCTCAGGAACCCTAGGCGCCGCCGACCTTTCACCTGCCACCACGCGCCTCGACCACCACGCGCGTCGGTACCAGCACCCTCCCCTAGGCCTCGGTCAACACCCACACGCCTCTGACGTCTCCACTCTCGCACGCCTCCGTCACTCACACGCCGTGCCCATCACCTGCAAAGAAACACAGCCAACAAGAAAGAAAAACAAAGAAGTATGGAACAAATAGGGAATAACAAAAAAAGAGAGTAGAAACAGAGACCCATACCTCTGTAAATCGGTTATAAAGACCGAAGAAAAACGATTGTAAGGGGGGTTGTTGAAAAAAAATCTATATTAGCATTTAGGAATAAAAAAAAAAGAAGGTTGAGTTGGAATTTTCATCGTTTACTGTTTTACATTTATTTTCCATTTTATTTTAGATCAACGAAAACCAAAATAGAAGCTTGAGGGCTCTCTTTTGTTTGAGACATTGATCAGAAATCAAAAAGCATAAAAAGAACAATAGAAGGTTAATTTTAACCCTTTTTTTTCGTATTCGTTTTCACTGTTACTGTTGTTTTCTCTTTATTTTTATACTTTTTTTTCTGTTGAGACATTTTAAAAAAAAGGGGGGATTCCATTTCTTTTGTACAATGCGAACGTACATATGCTAAATACAAAGGAAAAATCAGGAAAAAAGATGATTTGAGATCTTATTTTTTCTGGGAAATTTAGTGCACATTTTGGAGTTTCATTTGCAGTGTATTAAAAAATAAAGTTACGAAAGAGGAATAGGGGTTTTCTTACCTGTCATTTGGTGCTGATCCAGCCCTCAAACGACGGATCCTTGTAGATCTGGTCGAAATGGTGTTGGTGATTGAGGGGTACTGGGCGCTGCCGAAACCCACTGAGCGATTGAAAGGTTGTAGAGTTCAAAGGTTTTGAAAGAGGTTTCGAACCAGATTTGAGGGTAGGTTTTGGTGAGTAAAGGAAATGGCAGATGACCATTCAGTTTCTCTAGGTTTTAAGTGTAAACAAAACAGCACTGTTTAGTCTTTGGGAATCAGGCACCAAAACGACACCGTTTACTGCCCAGTTCATGCGTTCAGATGCCGAAACGGCCCCGATCCGATCCGACCCGACGCCCTTGAGGATCCGCGCATTTTGTATTGAATGGATAATTTTCGCTTTTGGGCCTTACCTTTTATGTTGTTATTTGATTAAGGCTATTATGCATCTTCTTAAAATTTTTTACTTAATCTCTATAATTTGTGCATCATTTCAATTTGGTCCATTCCATGTGCCGCGTTTTGAACTATGGAACTATTTGCAGATTTAATCCCTTTCTATTCGCGCGAATTGTAGCTTGATCCCGTTCTTTGTTAAAATCATCTTATTTATAAAGTAGCTTTTTAATTTTATTTTTATTCCAATTAGGTACTTTCTCATCCTTCTATTTATAATCTTAATAAATCTTTCTAAATAAAAAACCTATTTTAATAGGTAATTTGTTCATTTTAAAATTCTTTTAGGTATATTTCTTGGATTTAGAGATTTATATAATACCTTTTTTTTAAAATCCATTTATATATTACTCATTTAATTGTCTACTTATGTGACACTTATCTTAAAATTCGGATATAATTTGTTGTTCGTACATTATGGTTTCAAATACTTTCTTTATTTTTATATATTATTCATTTTTCTTTATTTGTCTTATGATCTGTGGTATTTTAGCTATGTTAAATTGCCTAAATATTTCTTTTCTAAATTGTCTTTTAATTCATTAGTCTTGATTGTTAATGTTAGTCTTCGTATAATATATGATATGTTGCCATCGTATGACCCCTAATTTTTTCTTTTATGACTTTTATTATTGCCATATATTGTTATTTTATGTTCGTAATTATACTTCTGTTTTCATTATTGTATTGTGATTAAAATTTTTAATTTATTTACAAAAAATTATTTATCCAAACAAACCAAACAAACACATTTGGTGTCAATTGTAAGATCGCTTATTTAAAAAGGTTATTAAAAACAAGGCGATGTTTGTGTGTTTAGAAGTACAGAAAATTACATCCTAACGTGCTGGGTGTTGATTTTTTCGTTCAACTAAATAACCAAATACCATCTCCATGCGTTTGAAGATCAAAGATGATCTCGGTGTCAGAGTGTAAAGGTGTTATATCCTAACGTGTTGGGTATGATACTTTTTACTCCTTTGAAACGAGTTAATCTTGAGATTCAATCTCAGTTTAATTAACCCATTCTTTTAATTCTTTTTTTACCCTGAAAATATTCAAGTTTTCAACATTAGGACAACCTCAATCAATTTGGTACCAAATTTGGGCGCTGCAAGGGTGCTAATCCTTCCTTGCACGTAACTGACTCCCGAACCCGTTTTCTCGAGTTTCGAAGACCAAAACATTTTTATAGGTGACCTGATCACACCTAAACAAAAAGGATCGGTGGCGACTCCCTATTTTTACAAGTCGATTCCCGTTTTACAAAAAATGGTTACGATAGCTTGGCGACTCCACTGGGGACCTCGAGAGTCAGGCCATAATTGATTGATTTTTGTCCTTTTGATTAAAAATTTGGAAATTTGTTTTGAAAAATCATGTTTCTTCTAAAGCATTTGTTTGTGCATAATACTTGCATTTACATTGCATGACAGTTGTGGTCACACCTTTAGTTGAAGTAAGAAACTAAGCCTTCGTGAGGTTTTCACCTCCGCATGGGCTAGTGGATTGCTTCCGGGATACATCCGTACCTATGTGCTTCGTGAGGTTTTCACCTCCGCATGGCCGTAGGGAAATGTATCCCCCTGAACCGAACTCGGTCCGTATGAGCCTATAATGGGTGAAGATTGAGGAATCCGCTGGTTCAGGTATTCCTCTTTAGAACCGAACCCCATATAGAAGCCCTAGAGCCTACCCTAAGCAGAGTGTTGAAATAGTTACCTAGATAAGTGTTTGATGATATTTTACTTGTTTTGATTATGCAATACTGACTTGTGTTGATTTGTTTGATTTGCATGACATTCCATACAGTAGAGGTGTCAATTTCTGTTCGGTTGCTGAGATAGGAAGTTTGCTATGGAAAACGACTTTCTTGATAAAGTAGAGGACAATGCGGCCGTACGCGCATGGTCAGAAAAGTTGCAATTGGAAAAATGAGATAGCTTAGTTGAAGGTTGTAATAACCAAATTTGCCTGGCCCATTAAAACTCAATAAAAAATAAAGTCCAAAAATAAGACAGTCCTTTTGAATGTCCATTTACAAAAAAAAAAAAAAAACTCAAAGCCCAATAATAAAACAAAAGCCATTAAAAAATCCAATTTAATACAAATAATCCAGTCCATTTACAGAACAAATTCGGAGCCCAATTACAAAGACCAAATACCAGGCCCAAATTTAATACAAATAAACAGTCCAAAGTTAATGACCCTAATACCAATAGCCTAGCCCAACACCCATGGCCCAAAAGGCCCAAGACTTTAACAAGACTAGAGACCTAGGGTTCCTGGGAAACCCTAGGCGCTGCCACCGACCCTTCGTCTGCCTCCGCGTACCCCGCACGCGCGCCTCGTATCGTTTCAGCAACCCACGTGCGTTGTTGTCAGCCACCACCATCGCTCATGCCTCAATCGATGCCTTCACGCCCCGCACCTCTGACATGGGCCACTTCCCCCAGACGCCTCTGGCTTCCCACGTCTTGGTAACCAACGTCTCGCACGCCGACGCCCTGCCCATGCCCTGCAAACAACACGCGACAAACAGAGAAACGGAGGCAACAATGACAGAAAAACATGGAGCAAATAGTAGAATAAGAAAACAGTCGTAATCTTTTGGCTATAAAGCCATTCAAAAAACAGTGTACAGGGGTCCCTTTTCTTTTTACAAAAAAATACTAGGATATTATCAGCAATAAAAAATCAAAAACATTGAAAGGTTGGTTTCTTTTCGATTATTATCTACAGTTGTTGTATTTTTTTATTTCATTTCAAATCTTATAAATAAATAATAATAAAAAGAATAAAGAAAAATGAACCTGAAACCCCGGGGCCATCGTCGGAGCCACTCTTTAGTCTTCGAAGCCAAACCGAAAAGTGTGGGGTTTCTCTCCTCTGTGGTTTGGACCCGACCCTCGAACGAACTCAAAAACGGGGCTAAGGCCCACTTCGCAATCTGTCGGCCACCGTACGACGTTGTGGCTCGATGGGCGATGGGGGGAGTTCAATCGTCGACTAAGAGAAGGGGAAAGAGAGGGTTGCCTCTTGGGTTTCTGTTGTGTTGAGAGAAAAAGTTAAGAGGCGGCTGAGTTAAAAAAAAATGTTAGGGTTAGAATCTGATTTGTGGGAAATTTGGGCCTTATATATTTTTAACGAAACGACGTCGTTTTGCTTCAAAAGTACTGCACGTATTCCCTTAAATGGGACATTTGCGTAATAGATCCTCCCTCTATTGCATGGCCGATCGATCAACCCTATTTGGTTCTTTTCTTCTTCAAATTTCAACCTGTTATTTTCATTTCGTCTTTAATTTGGTCCGCGTCCTAGGCAGCTAAAACACAGCGCGTCAAGGGGTGGGTTATTCACCCATTTAGTCCCCATGAGTTTACGCGCGTAGCGTTGAGGTCCCTGGCTACTTTAATTCATTTCAATTTTGGTCCTCACTGTTTTATGTTGATTTCAATGTAGTTTCTAACCTGTTTAAAAGGTACATATATTTATTTTTTTAAACTTGTATGACTATTATTATTATTATTATTATTATTATTATTATTATTATTATTATCATTATTATTTATTTTGAGTTTTTGTATATTATCTTTATTAAACTATGTATTGTCATATTAATTTATCTTATTTTTTATTTTTTGTCAACGTTTTAAAACTATTTCATATATTACTTTTTATTATGTGATCTCGACTTAAAATCGTTTTGTTAATTATTTTTAAATTGTTTTATGTGTTACTTCTTTAAATTGTTTAATTCGTTAGTCTTTGTTTATTAATGTTATTTCTCAGATGACGTATATTATTTAATCAGTGCTTTTGCATGTGCCATGATTCATTTATCTGTATTGTCAAGATATCATAGTTAATTATATGTAATTTCTTGCTCACGTATTATTGTTCTATTACCGTTATTGTTATTCATGCATGTTAATATTTTAGGCGAAAGATTCCAATGTTATGTGTTACATGTATGACGCCAAATTCGCGTTACATTATTGTATTTTTTCGTCACATAATCCCATTCAAGTTTTGAATAATGTTTCTTTAAAACCTAACCTAAAATCTTTTATAAATTCCATCCAAAATCAAAAAGTTTTCAAAATAAGGCAACATTCTATGTTTGGAAATTTGAGAGATCGTGCCCTATGTATTGGGTTTCGGTTCTCTCGCTTGGCCCAAACAATCGAATAACCTTTTGTTATTTTAATGCATGAGTCTTGGGAATTAAGAGATGATCTTGAATTCGAGGATTAAGATCATCCTGTCCTACGTACTGGATGTGATATTTTGTCCTTCGAAACAAGAAAATCTTGTTGTTCAATTTGAGAAAACTAAAATATTTCCAAAAAAGATCAATTTTTTTTATTCTTTTAAAATTTTCAAACTTTCGACATTGGGACATTAATTAATCAATTTGGTACCAATTTTGGGCGTGACGAGGGTGCTAACCCTTTCTCGCACGTAACCGACTCCCGAACCCGTTTTCTCAAATTTCGTAGACCAAAAATACTGTTTAGTAAATTAAAATGTTTTATTAAAATAAAGGTGACCCGATCACACCTAATAAAAGATCGGTGACGAATCTCGTTTTTTTTATTTTCAAAACCAAGTCGATTCCCGTTTTGTCAAAAAATGGTTACGACAGCTTGGCGACTCCACTGGGGACTAATAAGAGAGTCAGGCCGTAAAATTGATTATTCTTTGTCCTTTTGTCTAAAAGTTGGAAATTGATTTTGAAATCATGTTTCTTTTGATGCATTTGCTGATGCTATGATTACAATAATGTTGAGTCTTATAAAATACTTTGGCATTTCACTACATGACTGTTGTGGTCACACCCTCTAAGTGGGAGTGAGAAGCTACTCTTTCGTGAGGTTTTTACCTCCGTGCAAGATAGTGGATCACTTTCGGGATACATCTGTACCTATGTCTTCATGAGATTTTTATCTCCGTGCAGCCACAGGGAAATGTATTCCCTTGAACCGAACTCGGTCTATATGAGCCTATAATGGGTGAGGATCGAGGAATATACTAGTTCAGGTACCCTTGCTTTAGAACCGAACCACATATAGAGAGACCTAAGAGCCCATTGTAGGTAGAGCCGTGTAAACCCTAGTTGTTACCTTAAATAGGGGTTCGATTATTTCCTGCTCGTTTTAAGTTCTTTTTGTACATGATACTAACTTGTTGTGTTTTGCCTCTATTGCATAGCATTTCATCATAAAAGGTGTTGATTCACATTCGGTTACTAGATAGAAAAGCTTAACATGGAAAAGGGGTTTCTCGATAGAGTGGAGGATAATGCGGCTGTTCAAACATGGCCCGAAAGGATACAGCAAGAGAAAGGAGACTGCCTGACAGTGGGATATGAATCAGAGTTGTGGGATTTCACTCGCATCAGCGTGACTCAAAATGACCTGCGAGAATTGAAGGAAGTATGGGATTCGTGGGGCAACGAGGTCAAACAACTATTCTACTATAATTACGGTGATTTGCACTATCTGCTGGATATCAAGGTAGACAAGTACCTACTCCGAGATATTACCCAGTTTTGGAACCCCGCTTACAGTTGCTTCACTTTTAGAAAAGTGGATTTGGTGCCTACCATAGAGGAGTACACAGCTTTGTTCCGATGCCCGAGAATTCAAACTAATAAGGCTTATTCAAGGTTTGCTAATGTGCCAACATTCTCAAAAAGGCTAATGAACATTACAGGGATGAGCGAGCAATGAATTATAGCTCGGATCAAGCAAAAAGGAGATTATAAGTGCATCCCTTGGAAACACTTGAAGGATCTGATCTTGGCGCATCCTGATAAGAAAAAGAGGGTCGACGTCTTCGCTTTAAGCGTCTATGGTTTGGTCATCTTCCCCAAGGCGTTGGAGCATGTAGAGGAAGCGGTTTCAGACCTATTTGATAAACTGGACAAGGGAGTCACACCTGTCCCTGCAATTTTAGCCGAAACCTTCAGATCATTGAATGCTTGCCGAAGAGCGGGCGAAGGGAGGTTCATGGGATGTGCACAACTTTTGCTATCATGGTTCCATTGCCCTTTTTGGAAGATAAAAAAGGTCTCATGCAAAGTCTTTTTCAAAAACTATTCTCCTCTAAAGGAATTAGCGGATACACCAAGGCAGGATGACCTATCTGGAGAGAAATGGATAGCGATTCTCCAAAATTTGCAAGTGGAAGATGTAGAATGGAAGGCTCCATGGATGATCCCTGACGAGATCTTGTATCGGTGCAGAGAGTTTGACTGGGTCCCTTTACTCGGGATATGGGCAGTATCGATCAAGGCAGTTCATACCAGTGACACATGGATTAGCCCAGTGTGAGTTTTCGTACAAGGACGATAATTATAAGAAAAGAGTTCGCGAAATATCAGATGCGTGGACTCAAACCCGGAAAATAAAGAGATTCGCCATAGGGCCAATGACGACCCCCGAGTATGATCTGTGGTGGGGCAAAAGAATCAATGACAATATCCCAAGGCCAAGCCAATGAGATGTTCGGCCAACAAAGGAGCAATTACAAGTAATTCCATCCGAATTATAGATTATCAAGCAAGATTTCAAGAGAAGAAGTCGGGAATTGGGAAAGAGGATAGAGCAGCTAGAGGAGGAAAAGATGCAGTTAGGGTTAGATGTCGACATCCACAAGCTCGAAGCCGAGAAATTGAAAAAAGGAAAAAATAAAGCCGAAGAGGATTTGGATAGCTTAAAGACAGACTACAAGAAGCTGCGCATGTCCATCAGAATCGCTGGTCTAGGTAAAACATCAGAGCAATGGCGGCAGGAAATTGAAGAAGAAAAATCTAGAGCCAATCAGTGGGAAAAGAAGTTCCGAGATGCTCGAGTACGGGAAGACGTTTTGAAAAAGAGCCTATGGGAAAGTCAAAGTGAGAAGGAGAGGTTATGCGCCCGAATAGCAGAATTAGAAAAGTCGCTGCATCTGCACCGTAGCGCAACTATGTAATCGAATTAAGACCCGGCCAGAACAAGATTGAGGAGATGAAAGGGAGGATAGGAGAGCTCGAGACTGCATTATAAGATAGTAAAATTCGAGTTGAGCTCCTTGAGGCGAACAATGAACATTGGAAAGAGCAGCTCTACCATTCTCAAGGACAGATCAGAGATAGAGACTATGTGATGGGTGAAACTGTGGTTCAAGTCCGAGAGGTGGCCGACCATTTACAAACTTTGGCTACTCAAGCTGATGTATTAAGTCTACAATACGAGTCAGCATCGGATCGAGGCCAAAAATTAGCTTGGCTTCTTAGGAAAGTTAATGGTTTAGGTATTAGGGCGAAGTTGTATATGTAATTGTCCGTTCTATGAAAGGAAATTTGTTTTCTAGTAAAGTTTATCTAATGGAATTGAATCAAATCAACACCTTTTTGCATTCATACCATGCATTTGCATTACATTGCATGCAGTAGCATCATACCACCCTAATCATTTACTGAGGCTAAAATCTTATAATCCACAGTTGTGACACTACGAACCTGGAATCACGTCATCCTTATAGGACACGTCTAAGAACTAGAGCTATGGATGCTGAACTCAATGAAAGAATCGAAAGAATGGAAAGAATCCAGAGAGAGTTGCAAGAGCAGTTGGCAAAGTCGCAGCAAGAAGCAAGGGATCTGATGGTAAAATCCCGAGAGGAATTGCTTGAGCAGAAGGATCAAATGGCCAAAATGATGGAGATGATGGCAACTCTGGACAAAGGAAAAGGACCCGCGCAAAGTTCTGATATTACAGAACCTGATTCGAGAGTTAATCAGGATCCACTCTATCTCTCAGGATTCACGCCACCCCACGCCCATGCCACGCAAAGAGGATGTCCTCAAGGGGAACCGGTAGGCCTAGAGCAATGACCCACACCACCTGCTCATTTAGAGCAAGGTATGTTTGCATCGAACTCCGGAGATAATTCCGCTAATCCAATAGTTCTGGATTTGGATGATCCGGTAGAAATAGCTAAGTTGAGAATGAAGGATCATGATGCTCAGGACAAGTGTAAGAGTCTGGAAGAAAGACTCAAAGTAATAGAAGGTACTAGAGTCTTCTCCGCACTGAGTGCCAAAGAGCTCAGTTTGGTTCCCGATCTAGTCCTGCCTCTGAAATTTAAAGTGCCAGATTTTGAAAAATATGATGGAACGAGATGTCCAAAGGCGCATCTTATCATGTTTTGTCGGAAGATAGCTGGTTATGTGAATGAAGACAAATTGTTAATACATTGTTTTCAAGATAGCCTGATCGGATCAACCCTCTGATGGTATAATCAACTCAGCAGAGAGAAGATCCAATCATGGAAGGACCTAGCATCTGCATTTTGTGAGTAGTATAAGCATGTCTCCGATATGGCGCCTGATCGGCTAACGCTGCAAACGATAGAAAAGAAGCCAATAGAGACTTTTAGACAATACGCTCAAAGGTGGAGGGATATCTCAGCCCAAGTAGAACCCCCACTGACTAAAACAAAGATAACGGTTCTCTTTATCAATACTTTGAAAGCACCATTTTATGACAAGTTGGTGGGAAACGCCACAAAAGACTTTGCCGATATCGTAATGTCTGGGGAACTCATTGAAAATAGCATCAAGAGTGGAAGGATGGAAGGTCCTGAGAGTTCAAAAAGGCCAGTGCCCATGAAGAGAAAAGAGCCTGAAACTCTCATGGTAGGGACTGGGAGCCGCTATGCTTCTAATCCGTACCCAACCCAACCACGACCTCAATTTCGCCCACCTCCAAACTTCTATTTTCCTCCTCAAAACCCTTACTATCAAACAACTCCTTCTTACCCCGTCTATGCCACTGACAATCAAAGACCATTCACTATATTCCTGCAAAGTATTATACCTGCTCAAAGTCAGACCAAAAATGAACAAAGACCAGCAAAACCCAATCCTGAAAAACTTCAATTCACCCCTATCCCTGTGTCGTATGGAGAGCTATGCCCGAAATTACTGGAAAAACAATTAATATCCCCACATTATATGGCACCCCTGAAACCTCCTTACCCAAAATGGTACGATCCTAACGCTAGTTGCATGTACCATCCTGGTCTTATTGATGCGGGCATTTTACGATTTGATGGTATTAATAATATGGCTGGAAATCCACTCCCTAACCATGCTGAAGGGAACGTGAGTGTGGTGACGAAAGAAGAAAGGTGGCGAGCTAAAAATCGCGTCTCTGAAATAAAGACACCTTTGAGAAAAGTATGGGAAATAATGACTGAGAAGGGTTTGTTCAAGAAAAGTTTCAAGGAGGAAAGTACAGAGGGTCAAAGTTTTTGCGTCTTTCATGGCATAGAAGGGCATCACATCCAGTCTTGCGAGAAATTCAAAGAGTTACTTCAAGACATGATGAACAACAAGGAGGTCAAGATCTTTGATAAAACGGACGAGGCCGAGGAAAGGGAAATATGCGCCTCTGATAATCAACCATCAGCCACCCCTTATAGTGCCGATCGACCTCTGGTGATTTATTATGAGGCCAAGAAGAAGGAAATCAAACCAAATATGATAATCAAAGTACCAGCTCCTTTCCCTTACAAGGACGATAAGGCAGTGCCATGGAAATACGATGTCAACATCACCATACCCGAAGCTACGACTAGAAGTGTTAGCGAGGTGGGGCATTTTACCCGCAGTGGGAGATGTTATTCCCCTGAAGTGGATGAACCAAAGAAGAAAGCCGTTGACACGAATCAGAAAGGAAAGCCGCCGATGCGTAGTGCTGAGGTTAATGTTGAAATACAATCTGAGCAAGAAATTAAAAGACCCGTGAACGAGGAGGAAGCACATGAATTCTTAAAGTTTATCAAGCATAGTGAATATAACATCGTGGAACAGTTGAAAAAACAACCGGCAAGAATCTCAGTGTTATCCCTACTGTTGAGCTCGGAACCACATCGAAACACTTTACTGAAAGTGTTAAACCAAGCGTATGTACCGAGCAACGTACCGTATGTACCAAACAATTTAAATGCGGATAATTTTATCTCTTTCAGTGATGACGAAATACCACCAAACGGTAGGGGCTCTATAAAAGCATTGCACATCACAACCGGTTGCAAGGGCTACATAATACCGAATGTGCTTATTGACAACAGGTCTGCACTCAACGTCATGCCTTTGGCTACACTGTCCAGGATGCCAGTTGATATGTCTTACCTAAGGCCTTGTCATTCTACAGTAAGGGCGTTTGATGGAACACGACGAGAGCTTATGGGAAAGATTGAGATTCCTCTAGAAGTGGGTCCGTGTATGTATAATATTGAGTTCTAGGTCATGGATATCGCACCTTCGTATAACTGCCTCTTAGGGAGGCCTTGGATCCATTTCACCGGGGCAGTTCCTTCATCTATCCATCAAAAGGTCAAGTTTGTCATGGATGACCGCTTGATCACGGTTGCCGGTGAAGAAGATATTGTTGCGTCCATCTCTACTGACACGCTTTACATTGAAGTAAATAAAGAAGCAGTAGAATGTTCCTTCCGTTCCTTCGAATTTGTCAATGCTACATTTGTCGCTGAATGAAGCAAAGCCCTCACGCCCAAGTTGTCGAAGAATACCAAGATGGGAATCAAGCTAACTGTGGGAAAAGGGGCCCGAGCGAAGAAAGGTTTGGGGAGATGTCAGCAAGGGATAGTCAGAGCACTAAAGCCAGTACACCACAAGGCTCGATGCGGTTTAGGATTCAAGCCCGATGTGCGACAAAGAAGGAAACAGTTACAGAAAGAGCAAGAAAGGAGGATTGCAAGAGCCTCAGGTCGGGAAGTAGAATGGGAGCCCATAATGTATCTGCCCTTGTCGAAAATATTTACATCTACAGGAATGATGTACCCGAGGAGAGATAATTCACAAAACACTTTGTTATTGATTGAAAGGGGTCCTCAGAACATCAGTATAAACGTCATTGAGAAAGTGGATGATGCAGTTGAAGATATTTCAATGATACGCCCTAGTCCCCCTGGATTCGTTTTGAACAATTAGACTGCCGTGGATCTTCTCGTAGTTTCTAAGTCCTCTCCAAAGTAATGCTCAATGCTGACCTTTTTGTATGCCCCTAAGTTATAGGGGAATCTGTTATAAGAACTTATATTGGCTATTTAGCTTTTAAATGAACATTAATGAAGATGCATTTTGTCATGATCTTTTCATTCTCATTGGCTTCATATTTATTCCCTCTTCTCATGGCCTGTCCTTACATATATATTATATCGTGCCATAGTATTACGTTTGATAGTTCCAGTACCTTGATGCTCCTCTAGAGTCTTCTTTTCCTTTCACCTTTCAGGTGCTCAGATATCAACAACGTGAACAATCCCGTCACAAGTCCTAAAATCGATTTCGAGAAAGCTATTTGCTTAGGAGAATGCGAAGCTGAGGAAAATGCTGAAAACTATGTCTCGTCCCCTGACTTACAAAGAATGGTAGAACAAGAAGATAAACAGATTCTGCCCCATCAAGAATCCGTTGAGACAGTAAATTTGGGAAGTGAAGAAAAGAGGCAAGAAGTGAAAATTGAGACCTCCATTTCAGAAAACACCAAACATGATTTGATCGCCTTGCTTCATGAGTACAAAGACGTATTTACATGGTCGTATCAGGTAATGCCAGGTTTGAACGAGGATGTAGTGGTCCATAGACTCCCACTGAAGTCAGAATGCAAACCTATTCAACAAAAGTTAAGACGAATGAGACCTGAAATGCTTTTAAAGATAAAAGAAGAAGTCAAGAAACAATTCGATGCTAGCTTCTTACAAGTCTCTAAATATCCAGAATGGGTAGCTAATATAGTCCCAGTGCTAAAGAAAGACGGCAATGTGCGAATGTGTGTGGATTATCATGATCTAGATCAAGCAAGCCCTAAGGATAATTTTCCCTTGCCACACATTGATACATTGGTGGATAACACGGCAAAACATTCATTATTTTCTTTCATGGATGGATTTTCGGGTTATAACTAGATAAAGATGGCTCTTTAGGATATGGAGAAAACTACATTCGTGACGATGTGGGGAACATTCTGCTACAAGGTGATGCCATTCGGATTAAAGAATGCCGGGGCAATATATCAGGGGGCAATGGTGATGTTGTTCCATGACATGATGCATAAAAAATAGAAGTCTACGTCGATGATATGATTGCCAAATCTCAAGAGGAAAGAGAGCATGTTGGAAACCTCAGGAAATAGTTCGAAAGACTAAGAAAGTTCCAGCTGAAGCTTAATCCAGCCAAGTGCACATTTGGAGCAACCTCGGGGAAATTACTGGGCTTCATCGTCAGCGAGAGAGGTATTGAAGTTGATCCAGATAAGATAAGAGCCATACAAGAACTATCGCCTCCGCGCACACAAAAGGAAGTCAGAGAATTTTTTGGAAGATTAAACTACATCACTCGATTCATCGCTCAACTTACCAACTAGTGTGACCCGATTTTTTGACTCTTTCGAAAACACAATCCTGGAAAATGGAATGAGGAGTGTCAAATGGCTTTTGATAAGATAAAACAGTATTTGTCTAGCTCTCCGGTGCTAGTACCGCCAACTCCTGGAAGACCGTTGATATTGTATTTGACTGTGTTCGAAAATTTAATGGGTTGTGTATTGGGACGACATGATGAGTCAGGGAAAAGAGAAAAGGCAATTTACTACCTCAGCAAGAAATTCACAGGGTGTGAAGTGAAGTATCCATCAATTGAAAAATTCTGTTGTGCTTTGGTCTGGGTAGTTCGAAGGCTCAGACAATATATGCTGTATCATAAGACGTGGTTGATTTCAAAACTGGACCCACTAAAGTACATGATGGAATCACCTGCACTCTCAGGAAGAATGGCACGATGGCAAATCCTACTATCGGAGTACGACATCATCTATGTGAACCAAAAGTCGATAAAAGGGAGCACGATAGCTGACTTCCTAGCAACTCGAACGACAGAGGAATATGAGCCATTAAGATTTGACTTCCCAAATGAAGACTTGATGTGCATTACGGAAAAAGAATGTGAGTTGTCAAAGAGAAATCATGGAAGATGAGCTTTGATGGAGCATCAAATGTATTGGGGCATGGGATTGGAGCAGTCTTAGTGTCACCAGAAGGGAATCATTACCCATTCACCGCCAGATTAAATTTCTTCTGTACCAACAACATAGCGGAATAGGAGGCTTGCATCATGGGACTTCGTGCAGCTATTGAACGAGACATCGAAGTCTTAGAGGTATACGGAGACTCAGTGCTGGTGATTTACCAAATCCGTGGAGATTGGAAAGTGAGAGATTCAAAGTTAGTCAAATATAGCGATCTCGTGACAGAGCTGATCAAAGAATTTGAAGAAGTAACCTTTAATTACTTCCCACGAGAAGAAAACCAATTGGCTGATGCTTTAGCCACTCTGGCTTCAATGTTCAAAGCAAACTGAGAAACAGAAATAATGCCTCTCCAGATGAGCATATATGAGGCCCCTGCCCATTGTTTTAGCATTGAAAAGGAGGTAGATGGACAGCCATGGTTCCATGACATCTTAGAGTATGTCAAGAATCAAAGGTACCCGAAAAAGCAAATGAGAACGACAAAAGAACAATTAGAAGAATGGCAGTGGGATTTGTTCTTGACGGGGACATCCTATACAAAAGAGGAAAGGATCAAGTGCTCTTGAGGTGTGTGGATACTAGTGAAGCTAGAAAAATACTCGAAGATGTCAATAAAGGAGTTTGTGGAACGCATGCTAATGGTTTCACTATGGCTAGGCAGATTATGAGACTCGGTTATTACTGGCTGACAATGGAAAGCGACTGTATTAGTTACGCGCGAAAGTGCCATAAATGTCAAGTTTACGGCGATAGAATTCATGTGGCACCTTCGCCCCTTCATGTCATGACTTCTCTGTGGCCCTTTTCTATATGGGGCATGGACGTTATAGGGCCAATTTCCCCAAAGGCTTCTAATGGACATCGATTCATTTTCGTGGTCATAGATTATTTCACAAAATGGGTAGAAGCCACTTCGTTTGCTAATGTGACAAAGACCGCAGTTTGTAGGTTTTTAAAAAAGGAGGTCATATGTCGATATGATTTGCTTGAGAGAATTATTTCAGATAATGCTTTGAATCTAAACAACAAGATGATGAAGGAAATGTGTGAGCAATTTTAAATAAAGCATCATAATTCCTCACCTTATCGCCCAAAGATGAACGGAGCAGTAGAAGTGGCTAACAAAAATATCAAGAAGATTATTGGGAAAATGACCGGGACATATAAAGATTGGCACGAGAAGTTACCATTTGCTTTGTATGCATATCGCACATGTGTGTGAACCTCTACAGGGGTAACTCCTTTCTCTCTAATCTATGGAATGGAAGCTGTGCTGCCCATTGAAGTTGAGACCCCATCTCTATGAGTCTTAATGGAGTCAGAACTAGAAGAATCAGAATGGGTTTGAGCTCGATATGACCAGCTAAATCTTATTGAGGAAAAACACTTGAAGGTAATTTGTCATGGACAAATGTACCAGAAGAGAATGATCAACGCCCATGACAAGAAGGTGCGGCCAAGAGAATTTCGCGAGGGAGAACTCGTACTAAGAAAGATTCTCCCAATTCAAAAAGACTTTTGAGGAAAGTGGGCACCAAATTGGGAAGGGTCATATGTCGTAAAGAAAGCTTTCTCAGGTGGAGCTTTAATTCTCACTGAGATGGATGGGAAGGAGTTACCAAATCCAGTGAACTCAGATGCCGTGAAGAAGTACTATGCCTAAAAAAAGGGAGAGAGAAAAAAGGAAAAAATCATCATAACGAAAACCCGAAAAGGGCGTCTTAAAAAAAGGGATCAAGATGAAAACCCGAAAAGGACGTCTTGGTAAACAAAAAGGTTTAGGATGAAAACTCGAAAGGGCGTCCTAAGGAAGCAGATTTGGACTCAAAGAGCAAGGGCGACTTAAAGAGGGAGTCAAATGGCGAGATATTAGTATTTGAAGCGGACTCGGAAGCTCAAAATCTTCTACACAAGAAGCTTTGCTCGAAAAAGATCCAGGATGAAGAAACGTGGAAAAGTTCAGGCGTTGGAGAGCATTCGCGACAATTGAACTCGTTTTCCTTTCTATAACATTTTCTTTATTGAATTGTTCCATGTCAACTTTCTTTGCTTGTTACCTTGAAATAAATACGAATGTGAGGTATTTTTTTCGTACTTACTTTCCCATTTTCATGCATCTCATGTTTGATTCATTTAAATGATAAATAGTGAAATTACATACTCTAAACAAAAGGAATATTGAGCATTACCTGGATGAGAATTTGATAAGTACAAAAGCCTCAAAGCAAGGACAAGGTTCAACAAGGGGCAGAAGGGTGATATATGAGAGACGCAGATCACTCATAAAACTCAAGGACGGGTGCAAAACCTGAAAGAAAAGTCAAAAAATCAAAGCAATGAATACAGGTCATCATGAAAGTAATACGAAAAGAGATATATGACAAACAAGCCCAGGGCGCATGGCATAATCATGTAGGCATAAAAGCATTTAAGACAAACACATGCATATAATGATAACATCACGCATGACACATACAGCTACACCAGTGGAGCACGAAGTTTTAACGATAACTGTACCGAACCAAGGAGAAAGAAGACATCCGAGTTCCACCAGATAACACGTTTTCAATTACTGTCTTTCAAAAAAATCAACTCATAATACGAGAGGTGAGTTGAGCCTCGGGACACGCCGAGGTATTTTTAATTTCTATCTTTCAATTTCTGTTCAAAATATCAACTCATAATACGAGAGGTGAGTTGAGCCTCAGGTCACACGCTGAGGCGTTTTTCAATTTCTGTTCAAAATATCAACTCATAATACTAGAGGTGAGTTGAGCCTCGGGTCGCACGCTGAGGCATTTTTCAATTTCTGTTCAAAATATCAACTCATAATACGAGAGGTGAGTTGAGCCTCAGGTCACACGCTGAGGTGTTTTTCAATTTCTGTTTTTTAATTTCTGTTCAAAATATCAACTCATAATACGAGAGGTGAGTTGAGCCTCAGGTCACACGCTGAGGTGTTTTTCAATTTCTGCTCAAAATATCAACTCATAATACGAGAGGTGAGTTGAGCCTCAGGTCGCACGCTGAAGTGTTTTTCAATTTCTGTTCAAAATATCAACTCATAATACGAGAGGTAAGTTGAGCCTCAGGTCACACGCTGAGGTGTTTTTCAATTTCTGTTTTTCAATTTCTGTTCAAAATATCAATACATAATACGAGAGGTGAGTTGAGCCTCAGGTCACACGCTGAGGTGTTTTCCAATTTCCATTTTTCAATTCCTGTTCAAATATCAACTCATAATACGAGAGGTGAGTTGAGCCTCAGGCCACACGCTGAGGTGTTCTTTAATTTTTATTTTTATTTCTTATTTTTTATTTTTTTAAATATCAACTCATAATATGAGAGGTGAATTGAGCCTTGGGTCACGTGCTGAGTTTCTGTTGTTCAAAAAAAAAAGAAGAAGAAGAAAAAAGTCAACTCATATTGCGAGAATAAGGAAGCAATTTGAAAAGTTCAGATTTATTTCCTCAAAATCCCAGTAGAGCAGTTAGTAGATCGAAGCTACAAATCTCCCCGTGTCTTGGAGCCATATTGGAGCAAGTTGAGAGTAAATAAATCTCACCCCTTAGAAGATTGATTAAAGAAGATTGGACGAGAGCAAATTGAAGCTACAGGTCTTATCTCTCAGAGGTGGCGTTGGAGTGGATCAAAGTAACAGGTTACAGTGGAGTTTGGAGATGTTTGAGGAAGACGAGGACCAATAAGTCAAGGCTTGGCCAAGACCGGGCAAAATTGGTTATTCTATTGTCTTTGCTCTATTCTCGTTACACGACAATGAGCAAAGAGGGGCAGCTGTAATAACCAAATTTGCCCGGCCCATTAAAACTCAATAAAAAATAAAGTCCAAAAATATGACAGTCCTTTTGAATGTCCAGTTACAAAAAAAAAACTCTCAAAGCCCAATCAATAAAACAAAAGCCATTAAAAAATCCAATTTAATACAAATAATCCAGTCCATTTACAGAACAAATTCGGAGCCCAATTACAAAGACCAAATACCAGGCCCAAATTTAATACAAATAAACAGTCCAAAGTTAATGACCCTAAAACCAATAGCCTAGCCCAACACCCATGTCCCAAAAGGCCCAAGATTTTAACAAGACTAGAGACCTAGGGTTCCTGGGAAACCCTAGGCGCCGCCACCGACCCTTCGTCTACCTCCGCGTCCCCCGCACGCGCGCCTCGCATCGTTTTAGCAACCCACGTGCGCTGTTGTCAGCCACCACCATCGCTCACACCTCGATCGATGCCTGTATGCCCCGCACCTCTGACATGGGCCACTTCTCCCAGACGCCTCTGGCTTCCCACGTCTCGGCAACCAATGTCTCGCACGCCGACGCCCTGCCCATGCCCTGCAAACAACACGCGACAAACAGAGAAACGGAGGCAACAATGACAGAAAAACATGGAGCAAACAGTAGAATAGGAAAACAGTCGTAATCTTTTGGCTATAAAGCCATTCAAAAAACAGTGTACAGGGGTTCCTTTTCTTTTTACAAAAAAATACTAGGATACTATCAGCAATAAAAAATCAAAAACATTGAAAGGTTAGTTTCTTTTCGATTATTATCTACAGTTGTTGTATTTTTTTATTTCATTTCAAATCTTATAAATAAATAATAATAAAAAGGATAAAGAAAAACGAACCTGAAACCCCGGGGCCATCGTCAGAGCCACTCCTTAGTCTTCGAAGCCAAACCGAAAAGTGTGGGGTTTCTCTCCTCTGTGGTTTGGACCCGACCCTCGGACGAACTCAAAAATGGGGCTAAGGCACACTTCGCGATCTGTCGGCAACCGTATGACATGGTGGCACGATGGGCGATAGGGGGAGTTCAATCGTCGACCAAGAGAAGGGGAAAGAGAGGGTTGCCTCTTGGGTTTCTGTTGTGTTGAGAGAAAGAGTTAAGAGGCGGCTGAGTTAAAAAAAAATGTTAGGGTTAGAATCTGATTTGTGGGAAATTTGGGCCTTATATATTTTTAACGAAACGGCGTCGTTTTGCTTCAAAAGTACTGCACGTATTCCCTTAAATGGGACATTTGCGTAATAGATCCTCCCTCTATTGCATGGCCGATCAATCAGCCCCATTTTGTTCTTTTCTTCTTCAAATTTCAACCTGTTATTTTCATTTCGTCTTTAATTTGGTCCGCGTCCTAGGCAGCTAAAACGCAGCGCGTCAAGGTGTGGGTTATTCACCCATTTAGTCCCCATGAGTTTACGCGCGTAGCGTTGAGGTCCCTGGCTACTTTAATTCATTTCAATTTTGGTCCTCACTGTTTTATGTTGATTTCAATGTAGTTTCTAACCTGTTTAAAAGGTACATATATTTATTTTTTTAAACTTGTATGACTATTATTATTATTATTATTATAATTATTATTATTATTATTATTATTTATTTTGAGTTTTTGTATATTATCTTTATTAAACTATGTATTGTCATATTAATTTATCTTATTTTTTATTTTTTGTCACCGTTTTAAAACTATTTCATATATGATCTCGACTTAAAATCGTTTTGTTAATTATTTTTAAATTGTTTTATGTGTTACTTCTTTAAATTGTTTAATTCGTTAGTCTTTGTTTATTAATGTTATTTCTCAGATGGTGTATATTATTTAATCAGTGCTTTTGCATGTGCCATGATTCATTTATCTGTATTGTCATGATATCATAGTTAATTATATGTAATTTCGTGCTCACGTATTATTGTTCTATTACCGTTATTGTTATTCATGCATGTTAATATTTTAGGCGAAAGATTCCAATGTTATGTGTTACATGTATGACGCCAAATTCGTGTTACATTATTTTATTTTTTCGTCACATAATCCCATTCACATTTTGAATAATGTTTCTTTAAAACCTAACCTAAAATATTTTATAAATTCCATCCAAAATAAAAAAAGTTTTCAAAATAAGGCAACACTCTTTGAGAGATCGTGCCCTATGTGTTGGGTTTCGGTTCTCTCGCTTGGCCCAAACAATCGAATAACCTTTTGTTATTTTAATGCATGAGTCTCGGGAATTAAGAGATGATCTTGGATTTGAGGATTAAGATCATCGTGTCCTACGTACTGGATGTGATATTTTTTCCTTCGAAACAAGAAAATCTTGATGTTCAATTTGAGAAAACTAAAATATTTCCAAAAAAAGATCAATTTTTTTATTCTTTTAAAATTTTCAAACTTTCGACATTGGGACATTAATTAATCAATTTGGTACCAATTTTGGACGTGACGAGGGTGCTAACCCTTCCTCGCACGTAACCGACTCCCGAACCCGTTTTCTCAAATTTCGTAGACCAAAAATACTGTTTTAGTAAATTAAAATGTTTTATTAAAATAAAGGTGACCCGATCACACCTAATAAAAGATCGGTGGCGAGTCCCTTTTTTTATTTTCAAAACCAAGTCGATTCCCGTTTTGTCAAAAAATGGTTACGACAAAGGTCATACGTCGGAGCTGAGGGACTTCACCCGCGTTAGCGTGACACAAAACGAGCTTCAAGAGTTGCGAGATATCTGGACCCATTGGGAAGATGAAGCTAAACAGATATTCTACCACCATTATGGTGATCTCTTTCACTTATTGGATGTTAAGATAGATAAACACTTGTTCCGGGCTATGGTCCAGTTTTGGAATTTCGCATACAGTTGCTTCACTTTTGGGAAAGTGGATTTGGTGCCAACAGTAGAAGAATATACCACTTTACTTCGTAGTCCTAGGATACAAGTTGACAAGGTTTATATTAGGCCTGCCTATGTCCCTCCTTTGGCGAAGAAATTAATGAAAATTACTGGAATGAGTGAACAATGGATCTCAACCAAGATTCAATAGAAAGGTGAAGGAAGATGTATTCCTTGGGTAAATTTAAGGGATCTGATTTTGATGCACCCTAATATGAGGAGGAAGGTTGATATCTTCGCCTTAAGCCTCTACGGACTAGTCATCTTCCCAAAAGCCCTAAGACACATAGATGAAGCAGTGGTGGATTTGTTCGATCGATTGGATAAACAAGTTACACCTGTCCCAGCAATTCTTGCAGAGACTTTCAGATCATTAAATGCATGCAGAAGAGCGGGAGAAGGAAGGTTTATCGGATGCGCACAGCTATTAATGGTATGGTTTTATGGGCATTTTTGGAAGATGGATAAAGTTTCTTGTCGACCCTTTTATAATGATTATTCACCGATAAAAGAGGAAGTAGCCGTGTCAAGACGAAAGGATATAACGGAAGAAGGATGGAGGATAATTCTTCAGAATCTTCAGGAGGGAGACATTGAGTGGAGAGCTCCATGGATGGTGCCTGGAGAGATCCTTTACAGGTGCGGAGACTTTAATTGGGTCCCTCTACCCAGAATTTGGGGAGTCATCGGATATGCCCCTCTGCTAGCAACAAGACAATACCAGTCTAGACAGTTCGTGCCAGCAACACATGGGTTGGATCGAAGCGAATTCTCTTATACAGTAGAAAGTTATAAAAAGAAGATTAAGGAAGTTGCGAATGCTTGGAAGCAAACCCATCGGATGAAGAGGTTGACTGTGGGTGAAACGGCGACTTCTGAGTATAAAGTATGGCTAAACAAAAGAATCAACGATAATATCCCGAGACCGAGTTCAGATAATGCTCAATCTAGGGAGGAACGTTTGCAAATAATACCAACAGAGTTAGAAATTATAAAGAAAGATTTTGTAAAGCGGAATTCAGCGCTCGAGAAGAAAATTGAGCAATTAGAGGAGGAGAAGATGCTTTTGAAATTGGATGTAGAGATACAGAAATCAGAAGCAGAAAAGATAAGTAAAGGGAAGAGCAAAACTGAAGAAGAGTTGGATAGCCTAAAGAGGGACTACAAAAAGATGCGTCTCTCGATGAGAACTGTAGGGCTAGGAAAGACTTCGGGTCAATGGCGACAAGAGTTACAAGAAGAAAGAGCTAAGGCCGAGCAATGGGAAAGGAAATTTCAAGAAATGAAGGCTCAAAAGGAGATCCTAGAAAAGCAAGTGTCAGAAGGCCAAAACGGAAGAAATGAATTGAAGATTAGAGTGGCGGAGTTGGAAAGGTCCTTAAATCATTATCAAAATCGCAACTCGATAATAGAATTAAAGGCAAGTTTGAGTAGAATCGAAGAAATGGAAAAGGAGATTGAAGGGCTAGAAGGGACCCTGCAGGATTGCGAGAATTATATTGGGTACTTGAAAGAGAGCAAAGAGCAACATAATGAGGAGTTACATAATGCCCAGCAGCAAATTGAAAATAGGGACTATTGCATAAGGGAAGCCATAAATCAGATTCGAGAGGTGGCCGAGCACTTGCAAATTTTGGCAGCAGAGGCAGAGGTATCAAGCGCGCTGCACGAGTCACGGACAAGCCGAGGACAGGAGTTAGCCTCGTTACTCTGAAAGATTAGGGATCTAGGCGCTAAGGCAAAACCATATCTGTAATCTGTTTTATATAAAGAGCTTTGTTTTCTAAGGAAGTTTCCTATGGGGAATTGAATTAGAGTTGACACATTTTTACATTCATACCATGCATTTGCATTGCATTGCATACAGTAGCATCATATCACCCTAATCATTTACTGAGGCTAAGATCGTATAATTTACAGTTACGACATTACGAATCTGGAATCACGTCATCCTTATAGGACACGACTAAGAGCTAGAGCCATGGATGCTGAACTCAACGAAAGAATCGAAAGAATGCAGAGAATCCAAGAACAGTTGCAAGAGCAGTTGGCCAAATCGCAGCAAGAAACCAGGGATCTGATGGTAAAATCCCGCGAAGAATCGCTCGAGCAGAAGGATCAAATGGCCAAAATGATAGAGATGATGACAACTCTGGTCAAAGGAAAAAGACCCGCGCAGAGTCCTGATATTACAGAACCCCATTCGAGAATTAATTAGAGTCCATTCCATCCTTCAGGTTTCACTCCACCTCACGCCCCTGCAATGCACGGAGGTTGGCCTCAAAGGGAATCTACGAGCCCGGAACAACCACCTGTACCACCACCTGTCCATCTAGGGCAAGGAATATTCGTATCGAACCCCGGATCTAATCCTACTGACCCAATTGTCCCAAATTTGGATGATCCAATAGAAATAGCCAAGCTGAGAATGAAGGATCGTGATGCTCAGGACAAGTATAAGAGTGTGGAAGAAAGACTCAAGGCAATAGAAGGAACCGGAGTCTTTTCTGCACTGAGCGCCGAAGAGCTCTGTTTAGTTCCCGATTTGGTCCTGCCCCCGAAATTTAAAGCACCAGATTTTGAAAAATATGATGGGACGAGATGTCCAAAGGCGCATCTTATCATGTTTTGTCGAAAGATGGCCGGTTATATGAACGAAGACAAATTGTTAATACACTGTTTTCAAGATAGCCTGGTCGGATCAGCCCTCCGATGGTATGATCAACTCAGTAGGGAGAGGATCCGATCATGGAAGGACCTAGCATCAGCATTCTGTGAACAGTACAAGCATGTCTCTGATATGGCGCCTGATCGACTAACGCTGCAGATGATGGAAAAGAAGCCAACAGAGACTTTTAGACAATACGCTCAAAGGTGGAGGGATATCTCAGCCCAAGTAGAACCCTCACTGACTAAAACAGTGATAACGATCCTCTTTATCAACACTTTGAAAGCGCCATTTTATGAGAAGCTGGTGGGAAACGCCACAAAAGACTTCGCCGATATCGTAATGTCTGGGGAACTCATTGAAAATGGCATCAAGAGTGGAAGGGTGGAAGGTCCTGAGAGTTCGAAAAGGCCAGTACCTATGAAGAAAAAAGAGCCTGAAACTCACATGGTGGGGACTGGGAGCCGCTATGCTTCTAATCCGTACCCAACCCAACCACGACCTCAATTTCGCCTACCTCCGAACTTCTATTTTCCTTCTCAAAACCCTTACTATCAAACACCTCCTCCTTACCCCCTCTATGCCACTGATAACCAAAGACCGTTCACTATATTCCCACTAAGTATTACGCCTGCTCAAAGTCAGCCCAAAAATGAATAAAGACCAACAAAGCCCAATCCTGAAAAACTTCAATTCACCCCTATTCCTGTATCGTATGGAGAGCTGTGCCCGAAATTACTAGAAAAACAATTAATATCCCCACATTATATGGCACCATTGAAGCCTCCATACCCGAAATGGTACGACCCCAATGCCAGTTGCATGTATCATGCTGGAAACCAGGGGTATTCTACGGAGAATTATATAGCCTTCAAAAGGAGAGTTCGAGGTCGTATTGATGCCGGGATTTTGCAGTTTGACGATACTGGTAACGTGGCTGGAAATCCACTCCCTAACCATACTGGAGGGAACGTGAGTGCAGTGACGAAGGAAGAGATGCGGCAAGCTAAAAGTTACGTTTCTGAAATAAAAACACCTTTGCGAAAAGTTTGGGAAGTGATGGTAAAAAATGGGTCGTGTTGTCAACCCAACAAGAATTTTCAAAGAAAAAACCAAAAAAAATAAGAGTTTTTATGATTTTCATGGCATCGAGGGGCATGACATCCAGTCTTGTGAAGAATTCAGAAAATTACTCCAAGACATGATGAACAACAAGGAGGTCAAGATCTTTGATAAAACGGACAAGGCCGAGGAAAGGGAAATATGCGCCTCTGATAATCAACCACCGGCCTTCCTTTATAGTGCTGACCGACCTTTGGTGATCTACTATGAGGAAAAAAAGGAAGAAGTAAAACCAAAGATGATAATCAAAGTACCTTCTCCCTTCCCTTATAAGGACAGCAAGGCGGTGCCATGGAAATACGATGTCGACATTACCACACCCGAAGCTACAACTGGAAGTGTTAGTGAGGTGGGGCATTTTACCCGCAGCAGGAGATGTTATTCCCCCGAAGTGGATGAACCAAAGAAGAAAACCGTTAAAGCGAATCAAAAAGGAAAGGCACCAGTGCGTAGTGCTGAGGACGATGTTGAAATACAGTCTGAACAAGAAATTAAAAGACCCATGAACAAGGATGATGCACATGAATTTTTAAAATTCATCAAGCACAGCAAATATAACATCGTGGAGCAGTTGAACAAGTAACCGACAAAAATCTCAATGTTATCTCTACTGCTGACCTCAGAACCACATCGAAACGTTTTATTGAGAGTGGTAAAGCAAGCGTATGTGCCGAGCAACGTACCCATTGAAAAGCTTGATCGGTGGGTGAACAATTTAAATGCGGATAATTTCATCTCCTTCAGTGATGATGAGATACCACCAAACCATAGGGGCTCTGTAAAAGCATTGCACATCACAACTGGTTGTAAGGGCTACATAATAACGAATGTGCTTATTGACAATGGGTCTGCGCTCAACGTCACGCCTTTGGCTACACTGTCTAGGATGCCAGTGGATATGTTTTACCTAAGGCCTTGTCATTCCACAGTAAGGGTGTTTGATGGGACGCGACGAGAGGTCATGGGAAAGATTGAGATTCCTCTAGAAGTGGGTCCGTGTACATATGATATTGAGTTCCAGGTCATGGACATCGCACCTTCGTATAACTACCTCTGAGGGAGGCCTTGGATCCATTCTGCAGGGGCAGTTCCTTTATCTCTTCATCAAAAGGTAAAGTTTGTCATGGATAACCGCTTAATCACGGTCGCTGGTGAAGAAGACATTGTTGCGTCTGTCTCTACTGACGCACCCTACATTGAAGCAAATAAAGATACAGTAGAATGTTCCTTCCGCTCCTTCGAATTTATCAATGCTACATTCGTTGTTGAAGGAAATAAGATTCCCACACCCAAACTATCAAGGAATACCAAGATGGGAATCAAGCTGACTGTGGGAAAAGGAGCCCGAGCAAAAAAAGGTTTGGGAAAATACCAGCAAGGAATAGTCAGAGCACTAAAGCCAGTACACCACAAGGCTCGATGCAGTTTAGGATTCAAGCCTGACGTGCGACAAAGAAGGAAACAGTTACAGAAAGAGTAAGAAAGAATGATTGCAAGAGCCTCAGGTCGGGAAGTGGAATGGGAGCCCATAATGTATCCGCCCTTGTCAAAAACATTTACATCTGCAGGAATGATATACCCGGGGAGAGATAATTCACAAAACATGTTGTTATCAATTGAAAGGGGCCTTCAAAACTTCAGTATAAACGTCATAGACAAAGTAGATGATGCAGTGGAAGACATTTCAATGATATACGCCCTAGCCCCCTAGATTTGTTTTGAACAATTGGACTGTCGTGGATCTTCTCGTAGTTTCTAAGTCCTCTCCAAAGTAATGCTCAATGCTGACTTTTTGTATGCCCCTAAGTTGTAGGGAGTCTGTTATAAGAGTTTATGTTGGCTATTTAGCTTTTAAAAGAACATTAATGAAGATGCATTTTGTCATGGTCTTTTCATTCTCATTGGCTTCATATTTATTCCCTCTTCTCATAGTCTGTCCTTATATATATCTCATATCATGCCAGAGTATCACGTTTGTAGGTTCCAGTACCTCGATTCTCCTCTACAGTTTTCTTTTCCATTCACCTTTCAGGTGCTCAGATATCAACGACATGAACAATCTCGTTACAAGACCTAAGATAGATTTCGAGAAAGCTATTTGT
Source organism: Gossypium australe (assembly GCA_005393395.2). Classification (NCBI taxonomy): domain Eukaryota; kingdom Viridiplantae; phylum Streptophyta; class Magnoliopsida; order Malvales; family Malvaceae; genus Gossypium; species Gossypium australe. Next base: position 125,536,828 of record CM016623.1, read on the forward strand.
TTAGGAGAATGTGAAGCTGAAGAAAATGCTGAAAATTATGTCTCGTCCCCTGACTTACTAAGAATAGTAGAACAAGAAGATAAACAGATTCTGCCCTACTAAGAATCCGTTGAGACAGTAAATTTGGGAAGTGAAGAAAAGAGGCAAGAAGTGAAGGTAGGGACCTCCATTTCAGAGAACACCAAACATGATTTGATCGCCTTGCTTCATGAGTACGAAGACGTATTCACATGGTCATATCAGGACATGCCAAATTTGAACGAGGATGTAGTGGTCCATAGACTCCCACTGAAACCAGAATGCAAACCTATTCAACAGAAGTTAAGGCGAATGAGGCCTGAAATACTTTTAAAAATAAAAGAAGAAGTCAAGAAACAATTTGATGTCGGCTTCCTACAAGTCTCTAAATATCCAGAATGGGTGGCTAATATAGTCCCGGTACTGAAGAAAGACGGCAAGGTGCGAATGTGCGTAGACTATCGGGAACTGAATCGAGCAAGTCCTAAAGATAACTTTCCTTTGCCACACATCGATACATTGGTGGATAACACAGCAAAACATTCATTTTTTTCTTTCATGGATGGATTTTCGGATTATAATCAAATAAAGATGGCTCCCGAAGACATGGAGAAACTACCTTCGTAACGATGTGGGGAATATTCTGCTACAAGGTGATGTCATTCGGATTAAAGAATGCCGGGGCAACATATCAGAGAGCTATGGTGATGCTGTTCCATGACATGATGCATAAAGAAATAGAAGTTTATGTCGATGATATGATTGCCAAATCTCGGGGGGGAAAGAGAACATGGGAGAACCTCAGAAAATTGTTTGAAAGACTAAGAAAGTTCCAGCTGAAGCTTAATCCAGCCAAGTGTACGTTTGGAGCTACTTTCGAAAAACTACTAGGCTTCATAGTCAGTGAGAGAGGTATTGAGGTTTATCCGGATAAAATAAAAGCCATACAAGAACTACCGCCTCCGAGCACACAAAAAGAAGTCAGAGGATTTTTAGGGAGGCTAAACTACATCGCTCGATTCATTGCTCAACTTACCCACCAGTGTGATCCAATTTTTCGACTCCTTCGAAAACACAATCCCGGGGAATGGAATGAGGAATGCCAAATAGCTTTTGACAAGATAAAACATTATTTGTCTAGCTCCCCGGTGCTAGTACCGCCAACTCTTGGAAGACCGTTAGTACTGTATTTGACTGTATTTGAAAACTCAATGGGCTGCGTACTGGGGCAACATGATAAGTTGGGACAAAAAGAAAAGGCGATTTACTACTTCAGCAAGAAGTTCACAGGCTATGAAGCAAAATATCCATCAATTGAAAAATTCTGTTGTGCTCTGGTCTGAGTAGCTCGAAGGCTCAGATAATATATGTTGTATCATACGGCGTGATTGATTTCAAAGATGGACCCAATAAAATACATGATGGAATCCCCTGTACTCTCAGGAAGAATGGCACGATGGCAGATCCTACTATCGGAGTACGACGTCATATATGTGAGTCAAAAATCGATAAAAGGAAGCGCAATAGTTGACTTCTTAGCGACTCGAACAATAGAGGAATACGAGCCATTGAAATTTGAATTCCCAGATGAAGACTTGATGTGCATTATAGAAAAAGAATGTGAGTCGTCAAAAGAGAAATCATGGAAGATGAGCTTTGATGGTGCATCAAATGCATTGGGGCATGGGATTGGAGCAGTCTTAGTGTCACCAGAAGGGAATCATTACCCATTCACTGCCAGATTAAATTTCTTTTGTACCAATAACATAGCGGAATACGAGGCTTGCATCATGGGACTTCGTGTAGCTATTGAACGAGACATTGAAATCTTAGAGGTATACGGAGACTCAGCGCTGGTGATTTACCAAATCCGTGGAGATTGGGAAGTGAGAGATTCAAAGTTAGTCAAATATCGCGATCTCGTGACAGAGCTGATCAAAGAATTTGAAGAAGTAACTTTTAATTACTTCCCACGAGAAGAAAACCAATTGGCTGATGCCCTAGCCACTTTGGCTTCAATATTCAAAGCAAGCCGACAAACGGAAATAATGCCTCTCCAAATGAGCATATACGATGCCCCCGCGCATTGTTTTAGCATCGAAAAAAAGGCAGATGGACAGTTCCATGATATCTTAGAATATGTCAAGAATCAAAGGTATCCCGAACAAGCAAATGAGAAAGTCAAAAGAACAATCAGAAAAATGGCGGTGGGATTTGTTCTTGATGGGGACATCTTATACAAAAGAGGAAAAGATCAAGTGCTCTTGAGATGTGTGGATACCAGTGAAGCCAGCAAAATACTTGAAGATGTCCATGAAGGAGTTTGTGGAACGCACGCCAATGGTCTCACTATGGCTAGACAGATTATGAGGCTCGGTTATTACTGGCTGACGATGGAAAACGACTGCGTTAGTTACGCACGAAAGTGCCACAAATGTCAAGTTTACGGTGATAAAATTCATGCAACACCTTCGCCCCTTCATGTCATGACTTCTCCGTGGCCTTTTTCTATATGGGGCATGGACGTTATAGGGCCAATCTCCCCAAAGGCTTCTAATGGACATCGATTCATCTTCGTGTTCATAGATTATTTCACAAAATGGGTAAAAGCCGCTTTGTTTGCTAATGTGACAAAGACCGCAATCTGCAAGTTCTTAAAAAAGGAGATCATATGTCGATACGGATAACCTGAGAGAATCATTTCAGATAATGCTTTGAATCTGAACAACAAGATAATGAAGGAGGTGTGCGAGCAATTTCAAATAAAGCATCATAATTCCTCGCCCTATCGCCCAAAAATGAATGGAGCAGTAGAAGCAGCTAACAAAAACAACAAGAAGATTATTGGGAAAATGACCGAGACATATAAAGATTGGCACGAGAAGTTACCATTTGCTTTGTATGCATATCGCACATGTGTGCGGACCTCTACGGGGGCAACTCCTTTCTCCCTTGTCTATGGAATGGAAGCTGTGCTGCCCATTGAAGTTGAGATCCCTTCTCTACGAGTCTTAATGGAGTCGAAACTAGAAGAATCAGAATGGATTCGAGCTCGATATGACCAGCTAAATCTTATCGAGGAAAAACGCCTGAAGGCAATTTGTCATGGACAAATGTACCAGAAGAGAATGATCAACGCCCATGACAAGAAGGTGCGGCCAAGAGAATTTCGCGAGGGAGAACTTGTACTAAGAAAGATTCTCCCAATTCAAAAAGACTTTCGAGGAAAATGGGCACCAAATTGGGAAGGGCCATATGTCGTGAAGAAAGCTTTCTCAGGTAGAGCTTTGATTCTCACTGAGATGGATGGGAAGGAGTTACCAAATCCAGTGAACTCAGATGCCGTGAAGAAGTACTACGCCTAAAAAAAAAGAGAGAGAAAAAATAAAAAAATCATCATGACGAAAACCCGAAAAGGGCATCTTGAAAAAAAAAGGATCAAGATGAAAACCCGAAAAGGGTGTCTTGGTAAACAAAAAGATTTAGGATGAAAACCCGAAAGGGCGTCCTAAAGAAGCAGATTTGGGCTTAAAGAGCAAGGGCGACTTGAAGAGGGAATCAAATGGTGAGATATTAATATTTGAAGCGGACTCGGAAGCTCAAAATCTTCTACACAAGAAGCTTTGCTCGAAAAGATCCAGGATGAAGAAACGTGGAAAAGTTCATGCGTTAGATATCCAGAGCATTTGCGACAATTGAACCTACTTTCCTTTTTATAACATTTCCTTTATTGAATTATTCCTTGTCAATTTTCTTCGCCTGTCACTTTTGAAATAAATATGGGTGTGAGGTATCCCTTTCATACCTACTTTGTCATTTCATGCATCTCATATTTGGTTCTGTTAAATGATAAATAGGGAAATAACATACTCTAAACAAAAGGAATATTGAGCATTACCTGGATAAGAATTTGGTAAGTACAAGAGCCTCAAAACAAGGACAAAGTTCAACAGGGGGCAAAGAAAAAAAACAACAAAAGGGACGATATACAAGAAACACGGATTACTCGTAAAACTTGAGGATGGGTATAAAACCTGAGAGGAAAGTCAAGAATCGAAGCAATGAATGCAGGTCATCATGAAAGCCGTAACGAAAAAGATATATGACAAACAAACCCAGGGCGCATGGCATAATCATGTAGGCATAAAAGCATTTAAGACAAATACGTGCATATCATGATAACAACACGCATGGCATATACAGGTATGCCAGTAAAGCAAGAAGTTTTGACGATAGTTGTACCGAATAAAGAAGAAAGAAAACATCCAAGTTCCACCAAATGATGCATTTTCAATTACTGTTTTTCAAAAAATCAACTCATAATTCGAGAGGTGAGTTGAACCTCGGGCCACATGCCGAGGTATTTTTAATTTCTGTTTTTCAATTTCCGTTTGCAACTCCTTAGGTCGCACGCTGAGGTATTTTTAATTTCTGCTTTTTAATTTTCGTTTGCAACTCTTCGGGTCGCACGCCGAGGTATTTTTAATTTCCGTTTGCAACTCCTCAGGACGCACGCTAAGGTATTTTTAACTTTTGCTTTTTAATTTCCGTTTGTGACTCCTCGGGTCGCATGCCGAGATATTTTTAATTTCTGTTTTCCAATTTCCGTTTGCAACTCCTCAGGTCGCACACTGAGGTATTTTTAATTTTTGCTTTTTAATTTCCGTTTGCAACTCCTCGGGTCGCACGCCGAGGTACTTTTAATTTCTGTTTTTCAATTTCCGTTTGCAACTCCTCAGGTCGCACGCTGAGGTATTTTTAATTTCTGCTTTTTATTTTTCGTTTGCAACTCTTCGGGTCGCACGCCGAGGTATTTTTAATTTCCGTTTGCAACTCCTCAGGACGCACGCTGAGATATTTTTAATTTCTGCTTTTTAATTTCCGTTTGCGACTCCTCGGGTCGCGCGCTGAGGTATTTTTAATTTCTGTTTTTCAATTTCCGTTTGCAACTCCTCAGGTCGCACGCTGAGGTATTTTTAATTTCTGCTTTTTAATTTTCGTTTGCAACTCCTCAGGTCGCACGCTGATGTACTTTTAACTTCTGTTTTTCAATTTCTGTTTGCAACTCCTCAGGTCGTACGCTGAGGTATTTTTAATTTCTGCTTTTTAATTTCTGTTTGCAACTCCTCGGGTCGCACGCTGAGGTATTTTTAATTTCTGTTTTTCAATTTCTGTTTGCAAAAGTCAATTCCTCGGGTCGCACGCCGAGGTATTTTTTAATTCCTGTTTTTCAATTTCTGTTAAAATCAACTCATAACGCGAAAAGTGAGTTGGGCCTTGGGTTACGCACGTTAAGTTTCTATTTTTCAGTTTCTATTTTTCAATTTCTGATTATCCAAAAAACGGATAAAAAGTCAACTCATAATACGAGAATAAAGAAGCAGTTTGAAAAGTTTTTATTTCGTCGAAGTCCTAGTGGAGCAATTAGTAGATCAAAGTTACAACTCTCCAGGTAGAGCAAGTTAAAAATAAGCAAGATTGAGGAAAAGCGAATTGAGGCTACGGGTCATGTCTCTCGGAAGCAGCGGTGGAGTGGATCAAAGCAACAGGTTACAGTAGAGTTTGAAGATATTTGAGGAAGATGAGGACCAATAAGTCAAGGCTTGGCCAAGACCGGGCAAAATTGGTTCTTCTATTGTCTTTGCTCGTTTCACGACAATGAGCAAAGAGGGGCAGCTGTAATAACCAATTTATGCCCGGGCCCGTCAGAAGCAACCGAGGCCCATCAATAAACCCAAAAATAAAACCAAAAAAGTCCAATAAAACTCAAATAGTCCAAATGTCCAATTACAAGCCCAAAAATAAATCCAATAAAATAAAAGCCATTAAACAGTCCAAAAATTACAACAGACCCAATAAAACCCAACCCAAAACCAAAGCCCAATAACCTAGCCCAATCCATAACAGTCCTTTTACAAGATAAACTCGGGCCCGTCAGAAGCAACCAAAGCCCAAATTAAAACGAACAATCATGTCCAATTACAGCAAAAATAACCCAAAACCCACGGCCCAAAAGGCCCAAAACCTTAACAGAATGGGAGACCTAGGGTCTCTCAGGAACCCTAGGCGCCGTCGACCTTTCACCTGCCACCACGCGCCTCGACCACCACGCGCGTCGGTACCAGCGCCCTCCCCCAGGCCTCGGTCAACACCCACACGCCTCTGACGTCTCCACTCCCGCACGCCTCCGTCACTCGCACGCCGTGCCCATCACCTGCAAAGAAACACAGCCAACAAGAAAGAAAAACAAAGAAGTATGGAACAAATAGGGAATAACAAAAAAAGTGAGTAGAAACAGAGACCCATACCTCTGTAAATCGATTATAAAGACCGAAGAAAAATGATTGTAAGGAGGGTTGTTGAAAAAAATCTATATTAGCATTTAGGAATAAAAAAAACAAAAAAAAAGAAGGTTGAGTTGGAATTTTCATCGTTTACTGTTTTACATTTATTTTCCATTTTATCTTAGATCTTTTACATACAACGAAAACCAAAGGGGCTCTCTTTTGTTTGAGACATTGATCAGAAATCAAAAAGCATAAAAAGAACAATAGAAGGTTAATTTTAACCCTTTTTCTTCGTATTCGCTTTCACTGTTACTGTTGTTTTCTCTTTATTTTTATACTTTTTTCTGTTGAAACGTTTTTAAAAAAAGGGGGGATTCCATTTCGTTTGTACGATGCGAACGTACATATGCTAAATACGAAGGAAAAATCAGGAAAAAAGATGATTTGAGATCTTATTTTTTCTGGGAAATTCAGTGCACATTTTGGAGTTTCATTTGCAGCGTATTAAAAAATAAAGTTACAAAAGAGGAACATGGGTTTTCTTACATGTCATTTGGTGCTGATCTAGCCCTCAAACGACGGATCCTTGTAGATCTGGTCGAAATGGTGTCGGTGATTGAGGGGTACTGGGCGCTGCCGAAACCCACTGAGCGATTGAAAGGTTGTAGAGTTCAAAGGTTTTGAAAGAGGTTTCGAACCAGACTTGAGGGTAGGTTTTGGTGAGTAAAGGAAATGGCAGATGACCATTCAGTTTCTCTAGGTTTTAAGTGCAAACAAAACGACACTGTTTAGTCTTTGGGAATCAGGCACCAAAACAGCATCGTTTACTGCCCAGTTCATGCGTTCAGATGCCAAAACGGCGTCGTCTAGTGCTCAGCCCACCGCCCCGATCCGATCCGACCCGACGCCCTTGAGGATCTACGCGTTTTGTATTGAATGGATAATTTTCGCTTTTGGGCCTTACCTTTTATGTTGTTATTTAATTAAGGCTATTATGCATCTTCTTAAAATTTTTAATTAATCTCTATAATTTGTGCATCATTTCAATTTGGTCCATTCCATGTGCCGCGTTTTGAACTATGGAAATATTTGCTGATTTAATCTCTTTCTATTCACGCGAATTGTAGCTTGATCCCGTTCTTTGTTAAAATCATCTTATTTATAAAGTAGCTTTTTAATTTCATTTTTATTCCAATTAGGTACTTTCTCATCCTTCTATTTATAATCTTAATAAATCTTTCTAAATAAAAAACCTATTTTAATAGGTAATTTGTTCATTTTAAAATTCTTTTAGGTATATTTCTTGGATTTAGAGATTTATATAATACCTTTTTCTTAAAATCCATTTATATATTACTCATTTAATTGTCTACTTATGTGACACTTATCTTAAAATTTGGATATAATTTGTTGTTCGTACATTAATGGTTTCAAATACTTTCTTTATTTTTATATATTATTCATTTTTCTTTATTTGTCTTATGATCTGTGGTATTTTAGCTATGTTAAATTGCCTAAATATTTCTTTTCTAAATTGTCTTTTAATTCATTAGTCTTGATTGTTAATGTTAGTTTTCGTATAATATATGATATGTTGCCATATATTGTTATTTTATGTTCGTAATTATACTTTTGTTTTCATTATTGTATTGTGATTAAAATTTTTAACTTATTTACGAAAAATTATTTATCCAAACAAACCAAACAAACACATTTGGGGTTAATTGTAAGATCGCTTTTTTAAAAAGGTTATTAAAAACAAGGCGATGTTTGTGTGTTTAGAAGTACGGAAAATTACATCCTAACGTGCTGGGTGTTGATTTTTTCATTCAACTAAATAACCAAATACCATCTCCATGCGTTTGAAGATCAAAGATGATCTCGGTGTCAGAGTGTAAAGGTGTTATATCCTAACGTGTTGGGTATGATACTTTTTACTCCTTTGAAACGAGTTAATCTTGAGATTAAATCTCAGTTTAATTAACCCATTCTTTTAGTTCTTTTTTTTTTACCCTGAAAATATTCAAGTTTTCAACATTAGGACAAACTCAATCAATTTGGTACCAAATTTGGGCACTTGAAGGGTGCTAATCCTTCCTTGCACGTAACCGACTCCCGAACCCATTTTCTCGAGTTTCGAAGACCAAAACATTTTTATAGGTGACCTGATCACACCTAAACAAAAAGGATCGGTGGCGACTCCCTATTTTTAAAAGTCGATTCCCGTTTTACAAAAAATGGTTACGACACACATATATAGTACACAACTCTTATCAATTATTTATATTCACTTAGTCACACTTATAACCATATGCCGAATATATCAATCACCATTCAAAAACTATATAAGCATTTAGATCATCTTATAAAAAAAACATTGAATACCATTCATCATAACATATAAATCTATAAAAACTTAAACCATAGCCAAGCAAATGAAAGTTCAAAACAACCAAAAACTTAGCCATTTTCGCATGGCATACATAATTACATCCAACCAAAGAGACCAAAATATCCAAGCTATTACATGCCATAATTTTCCTAAGGTTTATTGACAAAAAGATGGTACCAAGATAGGCGATAATGTGTTAGACTTCGACAGGATCCACGAGTGCGAGCTTCAATTTTAAAGATCTAGTACAAGAACAAGCAAATACACAATGGTAAGCTATTAAAGCTTAGTAAGTTATAAGGAAAGATGAAAGTACAACATTGAATAGTAAACAGACACTTCCCTTGTCTAATTCATATTAAATATTGCATAAATTTCAACCTCATTACAAGCATTAAGATACCATTCATCAAATGCCAACTCACTGTATCACCAAAACCAACATTTTCATAACTAATATGTAAGTCGAAATAGCATGCATAACTTATACCAAAATGAAATATTTATCTTCCTTTATACACTTACCTGAGCTTTCCATTTACCTTTTTAAAAGTATTTGTGTTCTTGAGAAAATCCGATGACCTGCACACATAGTGCAAATTTCCCGTAACGTATCGCTCACATAGAGCCGTTACTTAATATAACCACATACTTAGTGCCCACCTATCGTAACGTATCGCTCACATAGAGTCGTTACTTAACATATCCGCACACTTAGTGCCCACCTATCGTAACGTATCGCTCACATAGAGCCATTACTTATTTTCTTACTCTCAATCGCATAATACACATTTACAAATGCTCACAATTTAGTACATGCATCATACACATATACCTATTTTGAATTAATTCTTTTTTTTATATCTATCACCACATTCGACCTTATTCTTATAAATACATAGATAATTGTTTTATTTCAAACATCACTTGAATCAAGGTTCACATTCAATTACTACTCCATCCCTAAATGTATATATATACAACTATCAACCCAAATATATTAGTTGCTTACATGATTCAGCTCACGTTAAGTTGGTGTCGATATATGATCTCTTCCCTTACCACATTTATAAAACCCATATACTCTTTGTACTTAATTCAACCCACTGAGGATTTATATAATGTTTACTTGTCCATGATCATAAATTACTACCTTCGGCAATCATATTTATAAATCATACATCTCATTCGACCATTCAAGGATTTAGATGATAATTCATTCGAAAATATACATTTCAATTTAATATTTATTCATGTACTACCGATTACTTATAAACTTACTTTGATAGTTGAAGGGTAAAGATGTTCCGGCTACTCGTCTAGTTTAGCTTTCCCCCGATTCGTTTCCAAATATTTCCTCCCTTGATCTAAAACAAAATTCGAAAAGAGCCTATTCAAATAAATTTCATTCATCTCAATTCGAAACACATAATTGTACCATTCTCCCAATCTATCATTCATAGTTTGAAATTCTTACAATTTAATACTAATTCTTTTCATTCATTCGAATATATAAAAATTCATACACCTTTAAGCTAAGGCCGAATACTCCTCAAGCTTATTTAAGTCTCTTTATATCATTAAAATAAATCATAACATGTAATTTACAAATTTACCCCTCTAGTTTCGGTTTCTTGCAATTTAATCCCCAAACATAAAACACAAGAATTTCATGAAATTCGGACTAACCCCTTAAGAACCGAATTTTCTTCATTCATACATAAGTCTATATAAACCATTTATTTTTGCATTTATACTCTCAACTATTTATTTTCATAATTCAAGCCTTCACACATCCATTTCATCTAAATTTCTACTCAAACATGTTGATGTCTAATTTATGCTTAACAATCTTCCATCAACATAACAAAATCAAGGTACTCATCCATGGCCGAACCTAGAACAAGCTTCAAACTCCAAAATTTCCACATGGATTTTATAGTATTCAAGATAACTAACACAACCATGCAAGAATTTACAAATATTAAGCTTGATTACTTGCCTTAAGAGAACATGCAATGACCGAAACTATGGAGCTTAAGTTTTCTCCTCTTTTCTCTTTGTTTTCGTGGAGAAGATGAAGAAAGTAGGGAGAAAAAAAATATGTTTTCTTATTATTATTATTTCTTTATTCTCTTTATATTATAAAATCAATAAAATGCCATTAACTAAAAACAACTTAATTTAATATATATACTAATCATTTTGCCGCCCACTACCATTAGATTTGGGTTATTTGACATGCAAACCCATTCTTTCAAACAACACTTCAATTAAACCCTTCAATTTAATGAATGCTACTTTTACTACTTTATCTATTGGATTCTTTCTCTTAATTCAAGCACACCAAAGCAATAAAATTTGCACAATTCAACACAATTTCACTCAAAATTACTACACACGAAAACAAAATAATGTTATGAGATTTTTTTCGGCTTGGATTCATGGTCCCGAAACCACCATTCCGATTAGAGTCGTAATTGGGCTGTTACAATTCAAAGGCATAGAAACACGAGACTGGCCGTGATGTTGCAACACACTGTGCCACAACATAGTGACATAGCCAGAGGGTGTCACAACACTGCCTTGTCATCAAGCCTTAGCTTGTAAATTGCCATTAGTGTCGCGACACAGGCCAGAGGGTGTCACGACACCAACATGATGAGGTGAATTAATGAACAAAGGGCGTTTTGGTCTGCACAATAAACTTTAATGCAAAAACGTCAGCCAAATTAGGTCAATGGACGACGACCAACCCTAAGCCTATAAATAGATAGCACTAAACACTCCATAAGCAGGTTTTTATTGAAGTTTTAGTCGACAACTTTCAATTTTTTTTTACTTTCAGTTCTCTTTAGTTTATTTTGTACTTAAGTTTCTTTTCATATTTCGTGGATTATCATTCGTGCTATTATCTTTATATCAATATTCTCCTTAAACTCTTTGCTTAATCTATTCTTTATGTTTCTCATTATAATCAAATTTATGATGTTTACTAGATCCATGGGGCACCAATCCATTAACGGGAGATTAACAAGTGGATGCGAGAGTAATTAACTTTTATGTAGGGTCTCTTAGTGAATCAACTGGTTGGGATAGGAAGAACTTAAAACCCTAGGCTTGACGACCCTAGGAAGTCATATAGGTGGAAATGAACCCAAAATTAATATTGCCTATCCGTTAAACCTTACCTCAATCCGGTTTGGACTGTAAGGTCGAGAGATAAGTAGTTCTTGTCGACTCATTAGGTTAGTGGACGATCGAGAGGTCCTACTAGGTTAATGACTAGTTGATTGGATAAAAACCAAAATAGGAGTTAGTTATGACCATCGAAGCAAGGTAATCTTCTATTCTTAAAATTGATAAAATCTACAAATTGTGTTCCCTTATTTGTTTTTATGCCTTTTAATTATTTTTATAAAATATGATTTTTCATTACCTTAGGATTCATCGTAATATAGTTCAATTAAATTATTAATTAGACCTGTTAACATAAAAATTAGAATTAGTTTAGTTTCACCTCCTTTGGGTACGATCCTCTGGGTACTCCGATACTTTTTTGTATAAATCTATATTACAACCTAACCTGTATACTTGCAGAAATCGCCTAACTCTTATATTTGGTTGCAGTATTCACACTCTAGACGTTAGTACATCCGAAGGCGATCACCTATGAAATGTGTGTGAAAAAAGATGGAGACACTTGTGCCTTAAGGTTCAATGGATTTTTTTTTGATTAATATTTAGTAGATTTTTTAGAATATATTATTTTTTACATTAAAAGAGTTGTGTTATGAAGAGACATAATATTTCATGAAAAATAATGTTATGAAATAATATAGCTTATGCTACTAATTGTGTCTATTAAGAGTTACTTTACATTGTCGATACAAATGACTTAAATGCTCGACCTTTTTCATTATTCTGCTTTAGAGGTTACAAGATTTTGTTGTATCTTCAAGAAAGTATCTCATGCCTCAAAATCTATTTTCCTTACCTTTAATATATTTTTCTAGCATATATCCCACCGTTTTCTTTAATTTTTTACACAAAACCTTAACCCTAAATTTTCCTAACTATTAAATTCCTAAACTCTCCTACCAAATTTCCTTCAACCCAAAATTTTAAATGATACCATTGCCACAATCATAGTAAAAGTACTCACATTATTATTAAAATTTGTTACTATTAAATTATGCTTTTACTGCAGTGAACTAAATATTAATCTTTTTTTACAATTATCAATAGCCTAAAGATTGAATTGTTTAGGTATGTCAAAGGATGCATTTTTATGCCTTGAACAATCAAATTGCATGACGCTTAGAGAGGTCTTCTTTATACAAAGTATTTCAAATAGGCAAGTTCTTGTGCATGCCATTGTTTCTTTATTGTCTTAGTTGAATGATTGAAGTCCAAGACCCATACTTTACATTTTTATGAGGTGAAGCAACGATAACGCTGGAAGATGTAGTTCTACTAATGAGACTTTTAGTCAATAGAAAAGTGATGATGGGAGGAAGTTCATTTTGTTGGAACACCGGTACATACTATGGTGAAGCAAAAAATTAATCTAACAATCATAACCCATGGATTCATGTGCAAGGAATGGATCTGAGTTAAAAAGGGAGGTATGAAAATTATACCTTCATCGATTTGACTAGAGAAAATCTGTTTTTTGTTGTATGATTTTTGATGTAGTAATTAGTGGCAAAGTTAGAGGGGGCTGGTAGTTGCCTTGCCTCCTCCCAACATTTATAGTTTATTTTTGGCGCTTTCGAGAAAAAATTCTAGCTACATTCCAAGCAATAATCGAACCGCAACGACAACACTTTGTTTTGGCTTTTATGGTATCCACCTTGGAAGAAAATGACTAGAAAATTCTTGAAACTCTTTCGGGTGATTTTCAATTTTTTTTTTTAGTTACTAGTCAAATGAATTTCGAAAAAAATGTAAAAGAAGATATCAAGACTTGCATGTATTCAAATTACCTTATTGAATAACATAAATCTCATAGAGTGATTTAGGGGATTGTAACAAGACATGATACCCTTTCCATAAAGGATATCGATTTACTTTAATTCTAAAAATACTCATTTAATTGAAATTTATGAAATCTTTATTTAATAATTTCGGTAAAGATGTACCCCATTAAAATTATATGAAACTGTTTCATATTTATTTGGATTGGATCCTCTATGTGTGTGCATCAAGTATGCACACATATCGTGTCTAATATTTATTATTATATTTAAGTTTTTAAAATGTTTTATGTATATTAAGAGCTTGTTCTACAGTGCTTAAAAAAAAATATTTCTAACTCCAAAAGCACTTAAAATTTTTGGCTTTTCAAAAGTGCTTTTCAGAAGTACTTTTGAAAATGAGAAACTAAAATTTTTAGCTTTTACTCTCTCAAAAGCACTTTTAGTGCTTAATTACTTTTTCACCTATCTCTTTTTTTTTCTTGGTGCTTAATTACAAATGTGTTAAAAATCATTAATTAAAAAATATTTTTTTAAAATACTAATTACAAATATTTAATAGTTATATTTAAATATTTAAAATATAGTTTATATATTCTAAGTAAATTTTATAAATAATTAATATTTATTGCTTAAAAATATTTAAAATTTATATTTCATATATTAAAATATTAACAACAAGTTATAATAATTTTTTTTATATTCTTACTAAAATATAATAATATTAACTAATTTAAATATTATTTAAATGTATATTTGTTACTTGATAATAACATATCTAAAATGAACATTTTATTTTTCAAAAGTACTTTTTAACAGTAATACTAAACACTCAAATTTTAAATAAACTTTTCAAAAGTATTGCCAAACTAGTCCTAACTTTACAAATAATTTATATAAATTATTTAAAATTTATATTTTATGTATCACTATATTAAATTATTTAAATATTATATAATTTAATTAATTTTTAATTTTTCACTATCACGCTTAGAAAGTACATTTTAATACACTTCAGTAGTGATATAAAATTACTATCTATGTTGGATGCAATCATTCTTACTAACCAGATTTCCACTTTAATTTACTTTTTTTTCTAATTATTTTTAATCGAGAATTTTATATTTAAACATACTTCTCCAACTAATAAAGGCAGGCGAAGATAGTGTACTTGTTAAAAAAAATCTACCTCACACCATCTTCCATCCACTTAAAGAAAATCTGCTCTATGTGGAGTTATTTGGGATTTGCGATCCCTGGTACAAACCTGTATTCTTTCAAAATTAGGTCACGGCTTTGCTTGAGGACACCCCTATATACAAGAAATAAAAGGAGTGGAGAAGTGAAAAACAGAAGAAGAAAAGGTTAAAGGACTTGCGAGTTGTGTAGCAACAGTAGGAGATTTCAAACCCAAAGCTGGTTTCTTACATAACACAGTTTGATCAAAGATTGGTTGTCTTTATTGATACTACAGTGTCAGTATCTCTGACACAGTTTTACGGCAAAGTGGAAAAAAGAGTTAAAAAACAAAATAAATTTCATGTCAAACCCCATTAAAGTTACCAAAAAAACAAAAAAAGGCAATTAAAATATCATTACTTCTTGGAAAGTGGAAAGATTTCTCACAGAACAGGTCAAGAAGGCGTCTAGAGATTGGAATATCATTATCCGAGTAAATATATTAACAACAATAATAATTTTACTTCAAACGCAATTTTCATCATTATCGTTCATTATCAAATTTTTTTTTTTCCACTGGGTGAGCTTTTCTGGTTCTGATCTTTAAAAATCTGCCGTTTTAAAATAATCATTTCCAATTATTATCATGGGAAATTTACTGGTTTTTACTGTTTGAGTTTGAAAAGAAAATGGTAGGTACTGTCTAAGTTAGTTTTCTTTTTGAAAAAAAACTGAGTATGGGAGTTCGAAAAAAATCGTTGCTTTGTTTCATTTTTCTGTGTTTCTACAGATTTTTGTTCATGGGTATGGGTTTTTATATTAAAATTGTGTGATTTTTGTTGGGTAAGTCAATTTGGATCATTCTAGAGTTTCTTCGAATTTGATTATTATTATTTTTTTTTTTTTGCGTTTATTAATGATTTTGGCTTTCTGGGTATTTTTAGCTTAGAACAAATTTAGCTTTATTTTTTTTTTTGATCTTTAGATGTTCTTTTGTTTAAAAGTTTGGTCGCTAAATCTTTGGGGTTGGTAAAATACTACTTTTGGCAAGCTTGTTTTTGCTTCTTTTCTCAAAACTCTTATTTTTAGGGCTTTTTGTGATTTTTTCCTGTGATTTAGGTTTCATGCCATTAATTTAGGTGGTGGGTAGTGGGGCTCTTTGGTTCTTTGTTGATAGCTACTGAATCTGGGAAGGTATAGTCTGCTTTCAAAAATGGCCCGAGTTTTTACAAAAAAGTTGAATTTATATTAAATATCCTTCAAGTTTTATGAAAATTTCCTTTAATATCTGCTTGTAAACTGTCAGCATGTGCTATCTAGATCTGCTTTCTGTAGTATTGTTACTTGTTCTTGTGCATTGCTGGGGCAAAACTTTTGAGATTTTCATTTTTTTAATCTATTTTAGCCTCTGAACTTTGGGTTTGGTTTATTTTCACTTTTGCTTTGCAATCTTGATCTATTCTTTCTTAGAATTTGTGAGACTGAGTTTCTAAATGAAAATGTGAAGATCTTTCATGTCGGGTTTGTGTAATTATTTTTGTTTCTGGTGTTTTTGACTGTTGAGTTTATGGACTATTATTCAAATGTCCTAGAAGTCTGTTGTTGAAGTGTACGTTTTTTTGTTGACTTTGTTAGGCAACTTGTTTGTAACTTTTTGTACTTCTTCCTTTTACTTGTCTGATTCCCTGTATTTATCTCAAATTCTGGTTTGAAAGTTGTCTGATCGGAGTTGAAACCAGGAAAAGAAAACCATAAAATGGATACTTTTCTTGGTTAACCAGTAGTACTATACTTTTTCAAAGAATGGTGGACTGTCCCATCCATGTTCTTGTTGAGATTGTCTTCTGTTTATTGTTGCTTGATTGTGTATCTTAACCTGTATAATATGAACATGATTCAAAAAGGCTTATCTAGACATGGACAATGTTTCCCATCCAGTAGGTATTTTTAGTCCTAGTTAATTTCTTTTTTAGTATGCTTGGTGTTCGTTGGTTGGTTACCGGAGAGCATTTCAATGTTATTTTTGATGCGAAATTGTTGAGATCTCTTCCGTGCCTGCGACTTCATGGTTTTGCTTTTAACTGTTGATATGGATTTGCTATCCCAGTCACTCGTATCGAGCTGTTTTAAGATTCATTTTTATTGTGCGTGCCTCGGGTTATTTTTATTCTTCATATTGTTCTATTACTATCTTTACTAAAGGAAGACTGTGATACTTGCAGTTCATTTTGCACTAACTGTTTTAATTTGTTTTAGGGGTATTAAGGAAGTGAAATAATGATGAATGGACGGTAGAACAGTGAGATCTGGTGCAAAAGATGAGAAAAAAGCAGCAAAAGGGATGCCAGGTTTTGACTCACAATTACCAGTTACCAACATACTGTAAATTCCTTAGTTACTTTTCTCAATTTACAGTTTCAAATATTTTGATGCCTTATGGCTAAATCCAATACTGTCCCTTGAAAATATCAATTTTGCAGTTATATTTCATCTTCCTTTTTTAATTGCATTTATTTTCTCGGTATTTCATATCATATATTCAAAAGTTGTTATATGTAAATTTCACTGGAGTTGTTAAAAATAAATCTTCCATTCATCAATATTATTATTGGTCTTAATAGAACATAAAATCTTAACATAATACATTTCAATGTTCAATTGGTTAGTTTTTTCTTGTAATGTGTCGCAATGGAGTGTGGATAATTAGTGTGTTGGTAGCTAGAGATGTTCAGGTTTGGTGATTGCCACGAGAAAGAGTGTTTTCTGGGATAAGAACTATATTCCAATAATATTTGTGTTTTAATGAAGTTATTAACTTGGATTTTAGAGTTTAAAAGATCTAGACCCTCTCTCTCTCTCTACTACCATCAATTGGATGTTTGATAGCATTGTATGGTATTGGTTTAATATTCTGATGTGCTTTAAAAAAGTTTCTGTGCAATACGAGCCTAATAACTGCTTATAAAATAAAATAAACTCAAATAGGCATTTGTACGGTTTCTTGCTTGCCATTGAGTTTCTGATTACTTGCAAGTTGTGAATCTGATTTTCAGTTGCTCAGAGGGAAGCACAATCCATCCATTCCCTGTTTCAAACTTTGGGACATTCGACCAATCTGTTGGATTTCGCCTAGAGGATGCTGTTAACCTGAGTGGAAGTATGCATTTAATAATCTAATCCTTCAAATTCTTATTTGGAGTAATCATTTAATTGTTTTGTTTAGCAAAAGAATAATGTAGATCTGATATACCTGCTAATATATGTACTGGTGCATTTATATGTAATGCGACATGTCCTCTGTTTTATGTTTCATGAGTGGAATAACTATGGATCATCAGCTTGTTTTACTTGTATCAATGTGCCATACATATTCTTCATAGAATTTGACATGACATGTGGCAATGCAGACGGCGCTGTGTTTGTTTCAGCAAAAGATAGTCGGCAAGAAGTTCCTTCTGATTGTGACCTTATTGGCACTTCAGACAAGGTGGATTTAGTTATTCCCATAATGTAATTAGCTAGTTTTTCTGTTGTAGCATTTGGTAGTATAAATTTATTCTCCTTGTTGCTTGAAACAGACTCCAACTTCATTTACTAATTATCCGTCCACCAACCAAGTTGAATCTCCGAGGTTGCAGTTAGAAAAAGGTCACGAAACAAACCTAGTCTCGATACCTAGTGGTAATACAGAAAACTGGGGAGAATCCAATATGGCTGATGGTAGTCCAAAGACTGACATCTCTACAGATGCAGACACTGATGAAAAAAGTCAGAGAGTATGTTTTATTTCATATCTCTACGCTCTAATTTAATTTTTTTCTGGATTGCTGTAGATGGAATCGTTGTTACTTTGCCTTTATTGATCTTACATAGATTGTGGTCCTGATTGAGCGTGTTTGTCTAATATGGCAAGCTCAAGTAGTGGGACGGAATTTTGTTATTTTTATTGTTGTTAATGGGCTTGTTGCCAGTCTGACCTTTTATGGCTTGCAGTTTGATAGAGGAAAATCTAGTATTGTTGCGGTTTCTGATTCTAGTGACAGATCAAAGAGTAATTTGGATCAAAAGGTCAAATAGTTTATCTTATTTGTGTGGATAATAGCTAGTAATAATTTGCTCATATTGGTGACCTTTTGTTGATAATATTGTGTTCTACAGACACTTCGTAGACTTGCTCAAAATCGTGAAGCTGCAAGAAAAAGCAGATTGAGAAAGAAAGTATGGTTTCCCCTTTTTATCTTTAATATATTCAATTTTTTATTTTCATTGTTTTATCTTCTTTCCTTTCTGACGATTTTCATTTCTGTAGTGAGTGCAATCTCAAGATTTCTTTGGCATCTAATTCGTGGATTACTTGAGCCATCTACTTGAATTTCTAGGGATTCAGATCTAGTTGAAGATAACATGTGCCATATAGACTCCTAAATATTTTACCTTTGAGAAAAGATCTGCATATCGCACAGTGCCTTAACATTTTCTATAGTTCCTGAAAAAAATTGATTGCTGCTAAATCTAAGCGTTTTATCCTACTCCTCGAGTTGTTATATGCTAATAAATATTCTACTGTGTATGCATCCGCATGTCCTTGCTATCTACTTTTTTCAATGAGTGTTTCTGTTTTCAGACTATTTTGGTGGATTTCTCTTTGTGGCACTCAAGTAGAAAATAACAAAAAGCTTACCATTAACAATTGCATACTTTATGCTCTCAAATTCCGATGCTTCTTGTTTGAGATCATCTGGCATGCTTTATTTTGCATGATATCAAAATTTAATCTCCTATATTGAGGCACATTACCTGATTTTCTTCCATAGGCATACGTGCAACAACTAGAGAGTAGTCGTTTAAAGTTGACACAATTAGAGCAGGAGCTTCAGCGGGCACGGCAGCAGGTTAGACTTGATCCTTCACTTGAACTGTGTATGCTGTTGTACATGAAGCTTTCTTTCATTCAAGTATGTTCTACTGTAATGTTGGCTTCCTATACAGGGTATCTTCATATCAAGCTCTGGAGATCAAAGCCATTCGATGGGCGGAAACGGTAATGGTTCATTTTTCTCTAGCTAGTGTCTGATTAACTTTTCTATTGTGATTGTAGTATGACTGTATGAGTCTTGTTTGTTGGAGTGGTTCATTGAAGCAACAGAATTGCTAGCTATCTTGCATGAACAGAAATGATTTGTGCACAAGAGTGGGGGTCACAGGACCACTTTCATTTTCTATGACCGTGCTTTATTAGCTGCTTCTGATTCTGATAAGCTATGTTGCTCTTACTCTTCTTTGTTCCTGAAGTACCTATATTGGACACCCATGTCTGAAACATATTCGGACCTGGTATGGCGATATGATCTTCCAAAAGCCCTCCAAGTACATGGAAGAACTTAGAAAAATTTGAACATACCGGTATCCAACACTTACACCCGAGCCCGGGTAACATAGTTGATAAGTGGTATGCTCTATGCTGTCAATTAAAATAATATCTAAGTAGAAAATTATTTTAATGTACTTCTTAGCTGCTTTTGGCATGCTTAAATCTGTCTTGTTTTATTGAAATAATATGTTGTGCGCCAGACAGTTGGATCACAAGCTAGAAATGTCTACATTACCGTTGCCTACTAACATATCGAATGAATGATTAAAGATCTAAGATCAAAGACTTCTAGTAGCACTTGGGGTTGGCTACATCAATGAAATTTCTCCATATTGCTAAGAAAATAGGCCCATATCCTGAGAAAGATCAATTAGGGCAAAGCCTCCATTGTCTCTTTACTTTTGTGCTACACATTTTGACATGAGCATTCTTTTGCCATTTCACACATTAATAAGAGCATTCGTGTGTTTGTCTTTTGTGTCAAAATGCTTTTTAAATGTAAAAAAAAAAAAACCCAATTATTCATTTGATGCTTCTGCCTTCTCTCCAATACTTTGGTTCAAAGCTAACATAAGTTCTTTAAAGATTACATAAACTTGAATTTATTCCTTAGGAATAGTTCATTCAATGCATTTTATGGAAAACAATACTAGTAAGAAGAGTACACTGCAGTGCACAAGGTTTTTCTCAGGAATATATAGATGTATTATCCTGCTTTGCGTGGTGGCTGCACTAGTGCCATTCTTTTGACTGTTGCATAACAAATAACCAGCGCCATCTTGTGGATCTCCTGATTTTTTTCATTTGCATGCCAAGTAGCTTGTGAAGCTAAAATTTCCACGTATTTATTGGTTTCTCTATTCTTCTTGTTCGCTTCTTTTTCTTTGTAGGTGCCATGGCATTTGATGTAGAATATGCACGATGGTTGGAAGAGCAAAACCGACAAATTAATGAGCTGAGAACGGCAGTAAATTCTCATGCAAGCGATGCAGAACTTCGTATTATTGTTGATGGTGTAATGGCTCACTATGATGAAATTTTCAGGTTGAAGAGCAATGCAGCTAAGGCTGATGTTTTCCATTTGTTGTCAGGCATGTGGAAAACACCTGCTGAGAGGTGTTTCTTATGGCTTGGTGGTTTCCGTTCATCTGAGCTTCTAAAGGTAATTCATCCAAATTTATCACAATTAATTAGAATGCTAAAACTTCTTAAGAAGGTGGCAGT
Source organism: Gossypium australe (assembly GCA_005393395.2). Lineage (NCBI taxonomy): Eukaryota > Viridiplantae > Streptophyta > Magnoliopsida > Malvales > Malvaceae > Gossypium > Gossypium australe. The sequence goes on from CM016623.1 coordinate 125,558,278, forward strand.
ACCCTTTCCGAGAGGAATAACCGAGGAATATTCAAAAGAATCCCATCCTAGGTTTAGCCATTTAGATTTAGAAAATAATTCTACAATAACTTACGGATATCTTGACATCAATGTTTATACTTGCAGCTTCTTGTAAATCAATTGGAGCCTTTGACCGAGCAACAGTTGGTGGGGATAGGCAACTTGCAGCAATCCTCCCAACAGGCTGAAGATGCATTATCCCAAGGGATGGAGGCATTGCAGCAATCTCTGGCTGAAACATTGTCGACCGGATCTTTAGGTTCTTCTGGATCATCTGGGAATGTGGCGAACTACATGGGTCAAATGGCCATGGCCATGGGGAAGCTCGGGACTCTTGAGGGGTTTATCCGTCAGGTAATGCTTATTTATTATTCATTTTCTCTTTCATTTCTTTTGCATGATGTTTGTAACTTGTGTTCTGCTAGACTTTCAAAATTTTCTTATTTTTGATCTGATCTCTGGAGAATTTTGGTATATATTTCATTTCAAAACCTGATCTTTCGTGTTCCTCTTTCATGGACTCTATGTAATACATGAACTGAGAAAGTCTGATATGGAAGTTTTACGAGTCATTCATTGTTTCAAATAAATGTTTCTAATAATAAGTTACATATATATATATATATATATCACCAGGCTGACAACTTACGGCAGCAAACGCTACAACAAATGCACCGGATATTGACAACTCGTCAGTCAGCTCGTGCACTGCTTGCGATACATGATTATTTCTCAAGATTACGGGCTCTTAGTTCCCTCTGGCTTGCCCGACCCCGAGAGTGAAACTGTCTTGTCACCCTTTTGACTGTTCTGATGTGTTTAACTGGTATAGGTCCTGCTGGAAACTCAAGAATGGCAGAATAATTTTTTCGGTCCAGCATGGACAGGAAACATTAGGTCTAATTAACTTTGTCTTTCAATCTAAAACTTGTGTTTAGTTTCAGTAATCCTTTGTGATAATGTGTTGTTTTGTCTGTACGTGAAGTTATAAATTTATGTGCATTAAAGTAATATCTACGGTTTTACATTTTTTAGTACCCAAATCTATCATTATCAATATACATTGTAATATCTAAAACACAAAAAAAATGGGGTTGGGTTTGAGCAAGCTTTGTTCTTGCTTTGGTCGAGGTTGTTGTAGATGTCTGGTGTTGGATGCAAGAAGCTTGACCTTCCAAATTTTTTATCGGTGGGACTATATTTTCTGTGGTTAGCTAGATATATATATATATATATTTGATCTCCCATGTATTTAGAGATTTTTAAAATAATTACGTTTTGTCGTTTTCTTAGAAACAATAAAAAAGGAACATGAAAACATGAAAGAAAATGTGTTTGGTTGAAAGTTTTAATAGAGAACAAGGTTTTTAATAAATATGTAAAAATGTTATTTTTGTTGTAAATACATTAAATGGATGTCTATAACCTTTAAACATTTATGAAAGTAATGAGTTAAAGTCTCATTTATTATTGAAGATGTTTAATGTACGTGTTAATGAAGTTGTTAAATAAGCTTCATTCATTTATGTTGCATTAAATGTCAATGGCTTATATATAGCTCTTTTAAAAATGAAAAGAGGAGACGAAAAAATTTTCTATTTACTTTAAGTGTTCTTTTATTTAATTATTTTATAACACGTTATCAGCACGAGCTTCTACGAGTTCATAGTGAAATTCACGTCATTTCGACTTTATATAATTTGCCCGTATAACTCCCGTTAAACTATATACGGTATATGTATTCATAATTCTTTTATTTTATTTTTTAGATAAAATATTTGCTTTGGGTAACATTTGCACATTTATTTTTACAACTAAAATCTAATAATGATAATATATATACATTTTTTTTATTAAAAGAAATTTCAATTAATTTAATTTGTGTTAAGTTATTATTATGACTATTCCTCTTTATGCCAATATTTGACACACATATTATTATTTAGCAAATTTGGTATATATAATTGAATTATTTCACGATTGAGAATACTTATTATTTTACTAATATTTTTTTTTATTTTGATTCAAGTGATTATAATGTCAAATCTTGCCAAACTTGAATTTGCGGCCTTAGACATCTCAGGCAAGAATTATTTGTCATGGGTCTTAGATGTTGAAATTCACCTAGATGCTAAAGGTCTAGGAAATACTATATTAGCAGATAAAGAAGCATCTAATCAAGACAAGGCAAAAGCAATGATTTTCATCCGTCATCATCTGCATGAAGGATTAAAAATGGAATATCTCACTGTGAAAGACCCTCTTGAGTTGTGGAAAAATTTGAAAGAACGATTTGACCATCAGAAAACTGTGATACTCCCTAAAGCTCGTTATGATTGGATGCACTTACGGTTACAAGATTTTAAGACTGTAAGTGAATACAATTCAGAACTTTTCAAAATTAGTTCTCAACTAAAATTATGTGGAGAAAACATAACTGATGAGGGCTTGTTAGAGAAAACATTTTCAACCTTTCACACTACTAATGTGCTCCTGCAGCAGCAATACCGTGAAAAAGGTTTTAAAAGGTATTCTGAATTGATTTCATGCCTTTTGGTGGCTGAACAAAATAATGAGCTATTGATGAAAAATCATGGAATTCGTCCCACTTGTTCTGCACCATTCCCTGAAGTGAATGTAGCAGTACACAATAATTATGAAAATAGAAAATATAGAAGTCGCGGCCGTTGTGGTGGACGTAGTGGGGGACGTGGTCGAGGACGTATTAGTAATCGTTATCATGTGGTCATAATAATGATACTTCTAACCACCAGAAAAAGAATAACAATGAAAGACAAGAAAGAAGTGGTCAAAATAATCCTTCAAAGATTGTTGAGAATATATGCTACCGATGTGGTATGAAGGGGCATTGGTCACATACCTGTCGTACGTCTGAGCATTTAGTGAAACTTTATCAAGCATCCATTAAAAGGAAGAGAATGCGTATGGAGACAAATTTTATATCCCAAAATGATGAAATGGAGGCAAAAGATGAAGATATTCACTATAATAATAAAACTAACCATGCCTACGAGGATGATGAATTTAATGACCTTAATAATATAACTCACCTAGATGTGGCAGATTTCTTTGAGAATCATTAGAAAAATTGATGTTATTTTGACATTTTTATGTTGTTTTAAGTATATTTTATTTTCTTGCATGAAGAATAATTTTAATAAATAATTGCAATGTTTCTCATATTATATTTTGTTTGTTTTTATGAAGAATATGAATATTCAACAAAATTTCGATGGACCCAAAATCAATGAAGACATGTGTCTTGCAGATAGTGCTACAACACATACGATACTCAAAGATAAAAAATATTTTTCTCATTTGACAATGAGAAATGCCCATGTTAATACAATATCGGGTAGTTCAAAACTTATTGATGGCTCTGGAAGAGCTATTATATTATTACCTAAAGGTACAAAATTTATCATTGATGATGCTTTATATTCCACAAAGTCTCAAAGAAATTTATTGAGTTTTAAAGATATTCGTCTTAATGGATATCATAAGACTATGAATGAGAAAAATGTTGAATATATATATATATATATATATATACAAATGTTGAATATGGAAAGAAATATATTTTGGAAAGGTTACCTGCTTTTTCATCAGGTTTATATTATACACATATTAGTGCAATTGAGTCACATGTTACTACAAACCAGAAGTTTGTAGAACCACATACTTTTACTATTTGGCATGACCGATTAGGCCATCCCGGATCTATTATGATGCGAAGAATCATTGAGAATTCAATTGGACACCCATTAAAGAAACAAAAGATTCTTGAATTCAAGGATTTATCTTGTGTCGCTTGTTCTCAAGGAAAATTGATTATTAGACCATCACCAACTAAAGTTGGGATTGAATCTCCAGCATTTCTGGAACGTATTCAAGGTGATATATGTGGGCCTATTCATCCACCATGTGGACCATTCAGATATTTTATGGTATTAATAGATGCATCTAGTAGGTGGTCACATGTGTGCTTATTATCGACTCGCAACCTGGCGTTTGCGAGACTACTTGCTCAAATAATTCGATTAAGAGCACAATTTCCAGATTATGCAATCAAAACTATTCGTCTTGATAATGCTGGTGAGTTTACATCCCAAGCTTTTAATGATTATTGTATGTCAATTGAGATAAAAGTTGAACATCCTGTAGCTCATATTCATACACAAAATGGTTTAGCTGAATCATTTATCAAACGCCTCCAACTAATAGCTCGACCATTGCTTATGAGAACAAATCTCCCTGTTACAGCTTGGGGATATGCTATTTTGCATGCAGCAGCACTTGTGCGCTTAAGGCCAACAAGTTATAGTAAGTACTCCCCATTACAATTGACTTTTGGTCAGGAGCCAAATATTTCCCATCTTAAAATTTTTGGATGTGCAGTATGTTCCAATTGCTCCACCACAACGCACAAAGATGGGTCCTCAAAGGAGGTTGGGAATATATGTTGGTTATGAATCTACTTCTATAATTAAATATGTTGAACCATTAACAGGAGATTTATTTACTGCACGATTTATTGATTGTCATTTTGATGAAACAACATTCCCAACATTAGGGGGAGAGAAAATACAAGTGGTAAAAGAAATTACATGGAATGGATCATCATTATCTCAATTAGATCCTCGTACAAGTCAATGTGAATAAGAAGTTCAAAGCATTATACATTTGCAAAACATTGTAAATCAACTGCCAGATTCATTTACTGACCTAAAGGGAATTACAAAATCTTACATACCAGCTGAAAATGCTCCAATACGAATTGATATCCCAATAAAGCAATTTGTTAGTGCAAAAGAAAGTATTCCACGCCTGAAGCGTGGAAGACCAATTGGTTTCAAAGATAAAAATCCTCGTAAAAGGAAAGGATCAGTTATTCAAGATGGTAATATTGTGGACGCAAGTGCCCCAGAAGATGCCAAAGATATAACTAATCAAAAAAACCCAGAAGAGGTTCAGGTACCTGAAAATGGTGATAACGAAGAAATCTCAATAAGTCATGTTACTTTAGGAAAAAGATGGAACCGAAAAAATATAGTTGCCGACAACAATTTTGCTTATAATATTGCTATTGAAATAGCAAAAGAAAATGAGGATCCTGAGCCTAAATCTATTGAGGAATGTAGAAATAGAAAAGATTGGCCAAAATGAAAAGACGCAATTCAAGCAAAATTAGATTCACTTTCTAAAAGCGAGGTTTTTGGACCTATAGTCCAAACACCTAAATATGTAAAGTTGGTAGGATATAAATGGATATTTGTGCGAAAATGAAATGAGAAAAATGAAGTCGTAACATATAAATCACGACTTGTAGCACAAGGATTTTCGCAAAGACCCGACATTGATTATGAAGAGACATATTCTCCTGTGGTGGATGCAATCACGTTTAGATACCTTATTAGTCTGGCAATATGTGAAAAACTTGACATGCGTCTAATGGATGTTGTTACAGCCTATTTGTATGGTACACTTGATAATGAAATTTATATGAAAATCCCAGAAGGATTTAAAATCCCTGAAGGATATAGTGTTTCCCGGGAAAATTACTCAATCAGATTAAAGAAAAGTTTATATGGATTAAAACAATCTGGACGTATGTGGTACAATCGTCTTAGTGAATATTTGTTAAAAGAAGGTTATAAAAACGATCCAATCTGCCCATGTGTTTTTATAAAAAGGTCTGAATCAAACTTTGTGATAATTGCTATTTATGTTGATGATCTAAATATTATTGGAACTCCTGAAGAGCTTCAAAATGCATTAAATTATTTAAAGAAAGAATTTGAGATGAAAGATCTCGGAAAAACAAAATTGTCTTGGTCTGCAAATCGAGCATTTAAAAGATGGAATTCATGTCCATCAGTCAACTTATACGAAAAAGATCTTAAACAAATTTTATATGGATAAAGCACATCCATTGAGTACCCTAATGGTTGTACGATCGTTAGATGTGAATAAAGATCAATTTCGTCCTTGTGAGAATGATGAAGAGTTTCTTGGTCCTGAAGTACCATATCTAAGTGCCATAGGAGCATTGATGTATCTTGCAAATAACACAAGACCTGATAAACTTGTTAGCAAGATTTAGTTCCTCTCCAACACGTAGACATTGGAATGGAATTAAACATGTATTTAGATATATTAGAGGGACCATTGATATAGAGTTATTTTATTCAAATGATTCAAATTCCCTATTAGTTGGTTATGCTGATGCTAGATATTTATCGGATCCACATAAAGGTCGATCTCAAACGGGATATTTATTTACATGTGGAGGTACTGCCATATCATGGCATTCGACAAAGCAAACATTAGCTGCTGCTTCTTCAAATCATGCTGAAATAATTGCAATGCATGAGGCAAGCCGAGAGTGTGTTTGGCTATGGTTATTAACCCAACATATCCAGAAGATATGTAATTTGCCTTTACAGGAGAATAGGCCAACTATCTTATACGAAGATAATGCAGCATGTATAGCTCAATTAAAAGGTGGCAATGTCAAAGGTGACAGAATGAAACATATTTCACCAAAATTATTCTTTACTCACGATCTTGAGAAGAAAAGTGACATAGAAGTTCAACAAATTCGTTCTAGTGATAATTTAGCAGATCTTTTTACCAAGGCATTGCCAACTTCAACATTTGAAAGACTATGGAACAAGATTGGAATGCGTCGACTCAAAGACATAATGTGATGTCGTCATTAGGGGGAGTCTAAAACACGTTGTACTCTTTTCCTTTAACCAAGGTTTTGTCCCACTGGGTTTTCCTGGTAAAGGTTTTTAATGAGGCAACTTGTAATAGGAGATTGTGTACTCTTTTTCCTTCATTAGATTTTTATCCCACAAGGTTTTTCCTAATAAAGGTTTTAATGAGACACATTTTTATTTAAAAAACATCCAAGGGGGAGTGTTGTAAATACATTAAATGGATGTCTATAACCTTTAAACATTTATGAAAGTAATGAGTTAAACCCCCCATTCATTATTAAAGATGCTTAATGTACGTGTTAATGAAGTTGTTAAATAAGCTTCATTCATTTATGTTGTATTGAATATCAATGGTTTATATATAGCTCTTTTATAAATGAAAAGAGGAGACGAGAAAATTTTCTATTTACTTTAAGTGTTCTTTTATTTAATTATTTTATAAAACTTTTTAAAATAGTTTTTCTAAAATATTAACTTGTGTATTTTAATTTGAGCCTATTTTATTTTATTTTTATTAGAGAAAAATGGTTACCGAATGTGTTTTAATTACAAATTTTTATGTATCAAATATATTTTTCAATTTTAAAAAATAAAAAAACTTTTTGAAAAAGAAAATAAGAAAATAATTTTTGAGAAATTAAACAAAGCATTATATTCTCAAACTGAAGTTAGTATTTTGATTGGTAAAAATAAGGAAAATTATATAAACTTGAGTGATGAAAAAGTAAAAATAGTGGTAATGACACTCAAATCTAATCTATTATAATATGGGGGATTTCAACAGTTAATATAAAATTGAAAGTTTGAGAAACATATTTGGGGACAAAATTATATTTAAAAAAGCTGTTTTCTTTGAGAGAAAGGATATTTTTTCCAAATAAAAAATTAGCTTAAAAACACTTAATTTGAGAAGCTGAACGGTATCCATTTAAGCTAATATTAAATTAAAAAGTAAAATATTTAATAAGCTTTAAAAACTCAAAACCCAAAACCAAAAGTAAGCCCAACAACAAAGAAGAAACATTCAAATCAGCCCAAACCAGTTCAAACCCTTCAAAAATCGCCGCCCTACCATTTTACAGTCGGTTCCCTTCCATCTAATCTCTATATATACTCCCAACACTGTCGAAACTCAGTAAAAATAAAAACAAGAAAATAGACAAAAATCTCAAATTAAAATCTTGCTGCCGGGAACTGAAATCTCAAGAAACGTCGCCATTTGTAAGTGTTTCTTTCTCTTTACATTTCTTCATTTTCAGCGCTAGTTATGGTTTTTGTTTCCTGAATTTTCATTTTCAATTGATTTTTTCTAGGGTTCCGGGGATTTGATTTGAGTTTGTGTTAATGGCTCATCTTGGAGGCGGTGCTGAGGCACACGCTCGTTTCAAGCAGTATGAGTATAGGGCGAATTCGAGTTTAGTTCTTACCACTGATTCTCGGCCTCGTGATACTCATGAGCCGACCGGAGAGCCGGAATCTCTCTGGGGAAAGATTGACCCTAGGTCATTTGGTGACCGTGTTTATAAAGGTAGGCCACCGGAGTTAGATGAGAAGCTTAAGAAGTCTAAGAAGAAGAAAGAACGTGATCCGCTTGCCGAGCCGGTTCCGGTCAGGCAAAGTAAGAGACGTAGGTTGCGTGAGGAGAGTGTTTTGACTGTTACAGAGGAAGGGGTTTATCAGCCAAAAACGAAGGAGACTAGGGCCGCTTATGAGGCTATGTTGAGTTTGATTCAGCAGCAGTTGGGTGGACAGCCACTTAATATAGTTAGTGGTGCAGCGGATGAGATATTGGCTGTGCTTAAGAACGAGGGGATTAAGAATCCGGATAAGAAGAAGGAGATAGAGAAGTTGTTGAATCCGATTCCAAGTCAGGTTTTTGATCAGCTTGTTTCGATTGGGAAGTTGATTACGGATTATCAAGATGGTGGTGATGGAGCTGGGGGTGCGGCAGCAAATGGGGATGAAGATCTTGATGATGATGTGGGTGTGGCAGTCGAGTTTGAAGAAAATGAAGATGAGGAAGAGGAGAGTGATCTTGACATGGTACAGGAGGATGAGGAGGATGATGATGACGGTGTGGAAAATGGTTCCGGGGCTATGCAGATGGGTGGTGGAATCGATGATGATGATATGCATGAGGCTAATGAGGGGATGAATTTGAATGTCCAGGACATTGATGCTTATTGGCTTCAAAGGAAAATCTCCCAGGCTTATGATCAACAAATTGACCCACAACAGTGTCAAAAGCTTGCCGAAGAGGTGCTTAAGATTCTTGCGGAGGGTGATGACAGGGAGGTTGAGACAAAGCTATTGGTGCATCTCCAGTTTGATAAGTTCAGCCTCATCAAATACCTTCTGCGGAATCGGCTGAAGGTTGTCTGGTGCACCCGCTTGGCTAGGGCTGAAGACCAAGAAGAGAGGAAGAAGATTGAGGAGGAAATGATGAGCTTGGGTCCGGATTTGGCTGCAATTCTTGAGCAGTTGCATGCCACAAGGGCAACTGCAAAAGAAAGGCAGAAGAACTTGGAGAAGAGTATCAGAGAAGAGGCTCGCCGACTGAAGGATGAGAGTGTTGGAGATGGGGATAGGGAGAGGAGGGGCTATGCTGACAGAGATGCGGAGGGTGGTTGGCTGAAGGGTCAGCGCCAGTTGCTTGATCTGGACAGTCTTGCTTTCGAACAGGGTGGTCTTTTGATGGCGAATAAAAAATGTGATCTTCCTGTGGGTTCCTATAGGCATCATAGCAAGGGGTATGAGGAGGTTCATGTGCCAGCGCTGAAGGCGAAACCATTGGAATCAAATGAGAGGCTTGTAAAGATATCTGAGATGCCAGACTGGGCACAACCAGCGTTCAAAGGTATGCAACAGTTGAACAGGGTTCAGAGCAAAGTGTACGAGACTGCCCTTTTCTCAGCAGATAACATCCTACTGTGTGCTCCCACTGGAGCAGGGAAAACTAACGTTGCTGTGCTCACCATATTGCAGCAACTTGCCTTGAATATGGATGCTGATGGTTCAATTAACCATGGCAATTACAAGATTGTCTATGTGGCACCCATGAAAGCTCTAGTTGCTGAAGTTGTTGGTAATCTTTCTCATCGTTTAGAGGCATATGGTGTGACTGTGAGGGAGCTTAGTGGAGACCAAACACTGACTCGCCAACAAATTGATGAGACTCAGATTATTGTGACAACTCCTGAGAAATGGGATATTATTACCAGAAAGTCTGGAGATCGCACATACACACAGCTGGTGAAACTTCTTATTATTGATGAAATCCATCTTCTTCACGATAATAGAGGTCCTGTGCTTGAAAGTATTGTTGCCAGGACTGTTCGGCAAATTGAAACCACAAAAGAGCACATCAGATTGGTGGGGCTGTCAGCTACACTTCCAAACTTTGAAGATGTAGCATTATTTTTGCGGGTTAATTTTGAAAAAGGACTGTTCCATTTTGACAATAGCTACAGACCTGTCCCCCTCTCTCAACAATATATTGGAATCACAGTAAAGAAGCCACTGCAGAGGTTCCAGTTGATGAATGATATTTGTTATGAGAAGGTAATGGCAGTGGCAGGGAAGCATCAAGTTCTTATTTTTGTTCATTCAAGGAAGGAAACTGCTAAAACAGCTCGTGCTGTACGAGACACTGCACTTGCAAATGATACCCTTAGTAGATTCTTGAAAGAGGATGCTGCTAGTCGTGAGATTCTCCAGAGTCACACAGATATGGTTAAAAGCAATGATTTGAAGGATCTGCTACCTTATGGTTTTGCCATCCATCATGCTGGCTTGGCAAGGACTGATCGTCAAATTGTTGAAGAACTCTTTGGAGATGGACATGTACAAGTGTTGGTATCAACTGCCACACTTGCTTGGGGTGTGAACTTGCCTGCTCATACAGTCATTATTAAAGGGACCCAGATTTATAGCCCTGAAAAAGGAGCATGGACTGAGTTAAGCCCTCTAGATGTGATGCAGATGCTGGGTCGTGCTGGGAGGCCTCAATATGATTCATATGGGGAAGGGATCATCATCACTGGCCACAGTGAGCTTCAGTACTACCTTTCATTGATGAATCAGCAACTTCCTATTGAGAGCCAGTTTATTTCCAAACTGGCTGATCAGTTGAATGCAGAGATCGTTCTTGGAACCGTTCAGAATGCAAGAGAAGCCTGCAATTGGATTGGATACACATACTTGTATATTCGCATGTTGCGGAATCCCACACTTTATGGCTTACCGGCTGATGTTCTTTCAAGAGATTTAACTTTGGAGGAGAGGAGGGCTGATTTGGTAAGCATACCTTTCTTTTGAATACATCACTAAGTTTAGAACAAGTTCTCTGCTCTATTTTCTATCTAATTATGTTGCTATATGTTACTACGACTCTTCATAAAAATGAGTGCCTCCAACACTCGTCCAGCGTTTTTTGGGGGGGGGTATGACCCTCCAAGGACTCTCCAAGCATATGGAGAATTTAGAATATCACCCATATTGGATGTGTTCCTATGTCCGACACTAACCCCCAAGTTTGAGTAATATAGCTTTATATTACTAATTTCTTCTCTTGCATGTACATTAGGTTTAGCTGGAAATGTCTGTTACCTTTTCTGTTCATCGTTTTCCTTAGTCTGAGGGTTTAGAACATTGTTTTTTGGACTGTTTTTCTATAGAAATTTTGCTATGTGTCTAGTTTTATAGCCCCCTGTTTGTTGATAGTTTTCGTTGCTGCTGCATTTAGTTCTAATATACATCGGTTCTTGATACTCAGAACATGCAAATTCTTCAAACCAGAAAAAAAAATGGTGGCTAATAAATGTCTTCATTGATATAAAAAAATACGCAGAACATTGTGCTTCATACATCATGCTGTCATTTGAATGTTGCTGTTTGTTGTTTCAGATTTACTATAAAGCCTGTGTTTGTATTTGCTTTTGATTTTCTTTTCATTTCCTTCTTTTGGCAGATTCATTCAGCAGCAACTATCTTGGACAAGAATAATTTGGTGAAGTATGACAGAAAAAGTGGGTACTTCCAAGTGACTGATTTGGGTCGCATTGCTAGCTACTACTATATTACTCATGGCACAATCTCTACGTATAATGAGCATTTGAAGCCAACCATGGGGGATATAGAACTTTGCCGACTGTTTTCACTCAGTGAAGAATTCAGGTATGTGACAGTTAGACAAGATGAGAAGATGGAGCTGGCAAAGCTTTTGGACCGTGTTCCCATTCCAATCAAGGAAAGCCTGGAAGAGCCTAGTGCTAAAATCAATGTTTTGCTGCAAGCATATATCTCACAGTTAAAGCTTGAAGGCCTTTCATTGACATCTGACATGGTGTACATAACTCAGAGTGCAGGACGTCTTCTCCGAGCGCTATTTGAGATTGTCTTGAAAAGAGGTTGGGCTCAGTTGGCTGAGAAGGCTTTGAACTTGTGTAAAATGGTTACCAAGAGGATGTGGAATGTTCAAACACCCTTGCGGCAATTCAATGGTATCCCTAATGAAATTCTTATGAAGTTGGAGAAGAAAGATTTGGCCTGGGATAGGTACTATGATCTGTCATCTCAGGAGATCGGAGAACTGATCCGTTACCCCAAAATGGGAAGGACACTTCACAGGTTCATTCACCAGTTCCCAAAGCTAAACCTTGCAGCCCATGTTCAACCAATTACACGAACTGTCTTGAGGGTTGAGCTTACAATAACACCAGATTTTCAATGGGAGGATAAGGTTCATGGGTATGTGGAGCCATTTTGGGTGATTATTGAGGATAATGACGGCGAGTATATTCTTCACCATGAGTACTTTTTGCTGAAGAAACAGTATATTGATGAGGACCACACTTTGAACTTCACAGTGCCAATTTATGAACCATTGCCACCTCAATATTTCATTCGTGTTGTCTCAGATAAGTGGCTTGGGTCTCAGACTGTGTTGCCCATCTCTTTCAGGCATCTCATTCTACCAGAGAAGTACCCTCCACCAACTGAGCTGTTGGATTTACAGCCTTTGCCTGTGACTGCGTTGAGGAATCCATCTTATGAAGCTTTGTATCAAGATTTTAAGCATTTCAATCCTGTTCAAACCCAGGTCTTTACTGTTCTGTATAATACGGATGACAATGTTCTAGTGGCTGCACCAACAGGGAGTGGGAAGACCATTTGTGCTGAGTTTGCTATATTAAGGAATCATCAAAAAGGACCTGATAGTACCATGCGAGTAGTGTATATTGCACCTCTTGAGGCTATTGCCAAGGAGCAATACCGTAATTGGGAGAGGAAGTTTGGCAAGGGTCTTGGAATGCGGGTGGTTGAGTTAACTGGGGAATTGGCAATGGACCTTAAGTTGCTTGAGAAAGGTCAAGTAATCATAAGTACTCCAGAGAAATGGGATGCCCTTTCTCGTCGCTGGAAACAGAGGAAGTTTGTTCAGCAGGTTAGCCTTTTCATTGTTGATGAGCTTCATTTGATTGGTGGTCAAGGTGGTCCTGTGTTAGAGGTTATTGTCTCTAGGATGAGATATATTGCTAGTCAGGTTGAAAAGAAGATACGGATTGTGGCTCTCTCAACTTCTCTTGCAAATGCTAAGGACCTTGGAGAATGGATTGGAGCTAGTTCTCACGGCCTCTTTAATTTCCCCCCTGGAGTTCGTCCTGTACCTCTAGAAATACACATTCAAGGGGTCGATATAGCCAATTTTGAAGCAAGGATGCAAGCAATGACTAAACCAACTTTCACTGCCATTGTCCAACATGCCAAAGGTGGGAAGCCAGCTATTGTGTATGTTCCTACAAGGAAGCATGTTAGACTCACTGCTGTGGACCTAATGAGTTACTCCAAAGTGGACAATGAAGATGAGCCAGCTTTTCGTTTGCGATCTGCTGAAGAACTTAAGCCTTTTGTTGACAAAATTAGTGAAGAAACGTTGAGAACCACTCTAGAGTATGGAGTTGGCTACTTGCATGAGGGTTTAAGCAGTTTGGATCAAGAAGTTGTTTCACAGCTGTTTGAAGCTGGATGGATTCAAGTATGTGTTATGAGCAGTGCATTATGTTGGGGAGTTCCGTTATCAGCACACTTGGTGGTTGTGATGGGCACTCAATATTATGATGGGAGAGAAAATGCTCACACAGATTACCCAGTTACAGATTTGTTACAGATGATGGGCCATGCGAGTCGTCCTCTACTTGATAATTCTGGCAAATGTGTCATCCTCTGTCACGCCCCTCGTAAAGAGTATTACAAGAAGTTCTTGTATGAAGCATTCCCTGTTGAGAGCCATTTGCACCATTTTCTACATGATAACTTCAATGCTGAAATTGTTGCTACAGTTATTGAGAACAAGCAAGATGCTGTGGATTATCTTACTTGGACTTTCATGTATAGGAGGCTCACCCAAAATCCAAATTACTACAATCTCCAGGGTGTAAGTCACAGGCATCTCTCTGATCACCTTTCTGAGCTCGTTGAGAACACATTAAATGATCTGGAAGCAAGTAAATGTATCACTATAGAGGATGACATGGATCTTTCTCCTTTGAATCTTGGCATGATAGCCTCTTATTATTACATCAGTTACACTACCATTGAGCGTTTCAGTTCTTCCTTGACTTCCAAGACGAAGATGAAGGGTCTTCTGGAGATTCTGGCCTCAGCTTCTGAGTATGCTAATCTTCCCATACGACCTGGGGAAGAAGAGGTTCTTAGAAGATTAATTAATCACCAGAGGTTTTCCTTTGACAATCCAAGGTGCACAGATCCACATGTCAAAGCAAATGCCCTGCTTCAGGCCCACTTCTCTCGGCAGCATGTGGGTGGGAACCTATCACTAGACCAGCGAGAGGTGCTCTTGTTTGCTACTAGGCTACTTCAAGCCATGGTTGATGTTATTTCGAGCAATGGTTGGTTGAGCCTTGCTCTTCTTGCAATGGAGGTGAGCCAAATGGTGACACAAGGAATGTGGGAGCGAGACTCGATGCTTCTACAGCTCCCATACTTCACTAAGGAATTAGCCAAGAGATGCCAAGAGAACCCTGGGAAGAACATTGAGACCATTTTTGATCTGGTGGAGATGGAAGATGACGAGAGGCGTGAGCTGTTACAGATGTCTGATTTGCAGCTTCTGGACATTGCAAAGTTCTGCAATCGTTTCCCCAACATTGATTTATCATACGAGGTGATGGATGGTGACAATGTAAGAGCTGGGGAATATGTCACCTTGCAGGTTACCCTCGAGAGGGATCTAGAGGGGAAGACAGAGGTTGGACCAGTTGATGCTCCCCGGTACCCGAAAGCAAAAGATGAAGGGTGGTGGCTGGTTGTCGGTGACACCAATAGTAACCAGCTGCTTGCTATCAAAAGGGTGTCTCTTCAGAGGAAAGCGAAGGTGAAACTTGAATTTGCTGCTCCCACTGAAGCTACAGAGAAGGCATACACTTTGTATTTCATGTGTGATTCTTACCTGGGTTGTGATCAGGAGTATAGCTTCACTGTCGATGTCAAAGAAGCCGCTGGCCCCGGTGAAGACAGTGGCTCAGAGTAGGCTCATGTTCTGCGTTTTTTTAAATTCCTGAACCACTATTTTACTGGTTTGACTGCTTCTACTCTATTAGTTAGAACGTGAATTTATCATTTTGCAATAGTTCTAATCTCTTATATATGCTTATGTGCTTGAGCTCCATTGTAGTATCCCTTTCTTATGCTTAATGGATTTTTTTATATGATATGATTATGCTGAGGAATTATATATTGTAGCAGAGATGCATATTATGACATTTATAGAACAAAAAAGCTTTAAATAGTTGATAAAGCATTGAGTCCAAAACTTGTGGAATCTGATGCGGCATGTGTTATGTGGCTATGGAATGATGTAATTTTTGGGTGTCAATGAGTGTTTAATTTATTTAAGTTCAGTTTTACTTCTTTTATGTACCGACTATTATATGCATAATTAGGTGTCAACTGGGATTGATCCTAAGATAAGTTTCATTTTATAAATGAAATTAGTCTTTCGTTGAACTGACCAATTGGTTGAATCAAAATTTTCATAATATTACTAATGTTTAAAAATTCAGTATTGGGCTTTTAGTGTTGAAATTAATAAGTACTGCTGTATTAATGTACTGAAATTTAAATGTTGGGTGTTGAGAAGTTTATATATATTATCTTACTATTTATGTTTTGGGTTCTGGTTTCAAGATACTAACCTGTAAGAATTTTTCTTTCAACCCTTACTTTCATATATTTTCATTTTAAATGAAACTGTTACATCGACATTTGTATGATTATCATTGAAAGAATAAAAATTGAAGAAGTCCAAAACATAAGTTAATCAACAGATGTGTAGTTAATAAATTAAAAACTCCCAAGTGATGAAAGTTATATCTTTAGTTTGTAGCATAAGCTTTTGTATTTTTTATGATATTAATCAGTTAAACACATAAAAATCATAAAGGGTAATTGAAGTGCAAGCTTCAAATTAACTCTGGTCTTCTTGTTATAAAAATATTGGTCCATTTTTTAGCTATATTAAGAAGTCTTGCCCAAAATACTCCCTTTTCTTCAAGAAAACGTAATCTCAATCTCGAATCACCGAGAATCTGTCTTCCCCCCAGCTTGCAGGTATCTCTTCCTTTGAAATCCACGAGTCAGATGACTTTTGTTTCTCACATAAAAGAAGTCCCTTTCTTGCAGTAAGTTTTCCTTGTTAGTAAGAATTCTTCACTCTTGTTTCACCAATAGAGCTTCGTTCATCAGGATTGTTTCCCGAGAGCAAAACTTGTCCCAGCCGTACATGTCTAATATATTCTCTCCAACTTCATGGTCCCACCAAAGGCTCTAACAATCTGATCAATCTTGTTACAAATATATGACCGGGCTTTAATGGAAGAGAACATATGGAGAGAAAGTTTGCTCACTTAGCTTTCCAATGGGCTAACTTACTATGTATCTAATCCAAAACAGTTGAGAAAAATACCCAAGTGCTTACATGGTTTTTCCACCCGCTTAACCCTAAGAATTCTGCTAAACCACCTTTGCTCTTTGATTCTTGTTGATCTGCTGACCAATAGCTTTGCTTTTCAAAGTTGATTCTTTGACAATACTGAGTTAATAAGATCTTCTTGATGGCTCTTCTAGAATGAACATCAACTTTGAAAAACAGGTAACAGTCATCTACGAAAAGCAAGTGATTCACCGAAAAATCATTCTTGTTAGAAATTGGCCATCCATGCAATAACTCTCTCAACAAGTCAAAATGACGGATAGTTCCAAGTGCAAGCCAAAATGGTGAACAGTGACAGCAAGCTGTCCCGCGCGATAAGTAGAATTGCGAGCTGCAAGCTGCGGATTGCATAAAATGTTTTGGTGCACGCTGACTTTGGCTGTTTGGGTGCTAATTTGTTTTGAACTGTTGCTAGTTTGTTTTTTTTATTGTATTTGGTTGAAAATGAATTGAGTCATGTGTTTAGGTGTTGATTGGATTGTTAATCAGCTTATACTTGTGTACAAATCATGTTGTTCAAGTTTCAAAGTATGTTTAGTGGTAGTAATTGTGTTTGAAAAGATGGTTGTTTATAAAAATAATGTATTCTAATGATAATGGTAATGAAAATCTTTGTTAGTACGTTTGTGAGCAAGCTCTAGTATGGCTCTACCGATTAATTATCTCAATGATAATTAATGATAATGTATCTCAATTGTTTACCATTAATTATCAGCTGGTAGGAAACAATTGAGATATATTGCTTGATTTTATTTATCTACCGATTCTCAAATCCTTACAGCTCTAGTATGACTGATGAACTTCTAGCTGATACGATAGTAGACTTTGCTCGTGTAAATATTTAAAGCTGCAAGAGGGCTTCTCTACCTTTCTTTTTAGGTTTATAGTACTTAAAGATTCTCCTGCAAACAAAATATTTTAAAACATAAACTGCCCTAAGATGAAAGCACTTTGAAAAGGCAAAAAAGATCTTTCAAGATTGACAAGATTTTTTGATATGATCTTGTAAGTGACATTACATTGACTGATCGGTTGAAAGTCATATGTCTTCTCGGATCAGTGTGATTGTCGTCTTATTAGAATTCGACTTGAATTGAGACAAGAAAGGGTGGCTTCTGTTGTAAGTGAACCTATAATGTCCCATAACTTGTGGAAAAAAAACAAAGGTAGACCATCAATTCCTGGAGCTTTCAGTGCTTCTTTGACCTCTGATTCACTAAAATGCTCAGTGGATAGAGTGAGAATATGTAAATGTTGTATTTTGGTTTTAATTGACACTCTCATCAGTTAGGCATAAAGATACTTCTAAAATGATCAATGAACACTTGTTTGATCAATCCCCTACATCTTGTTCTACTTTCTTCGCCTTTTTCATGGTAGACCCTTAATACACCAGACTTGTAGAACCAATGAACACAATTGTTCCCCTTCTCTAACTTTTCTTTCCTCTCCCCCCAATTCAAATTGCTCTGCACCCATGTCAGTGGCCTTTCTTTTGTTATTTGGGTTAAATTTTCTTTTATAGTAGTTTCAATTTGAAAATTACCAATTCAAAAATAAATTTAAATATATCAAGTGATAAATAGGTTCTACTTTTTTTCATCATATTTTATTAAAAGAATGCCAAAAAATTGTTTTAGAATCTAGTATTAAATGCATTGAAGAATATAATTATCAAAATAAATTGATATGGAAAGCAATTGATTCTTTTTTGTTATCAGGCACCCTAAAATCTGCTTGGATTTTTTTTAGTATATTGACTTTTTCGTCCCTTCATTTTTTTTTTGACCCAAACAATATTTTAGCTTTTCGTTTATGTTTCCGATTTTTTCTAACTTTTAAATTTTACATAATTTATCAAATTAACTTAAAATAAATGAAAAAAAATTAATGTTTGTTGATTTTGTTGATACATACATATTAGCAATTAATTAAATTTTTTAGAATTAAAAAATATATTAAAAAATACATTTTAAAAATAAAAAATTAATTAATTGATAACATGACGGTACTTGTATATGTTATGTCAATAAAAATTAAAATTTTTATTTATTTATGGATGATTTGATAAACAATGAAAATATAAAAATTAAAGGGTTAAGTAAGGTATTATATTTTTGTTTTGAAGGGAAAAGTAGATTTTAGGTGGGTAAATTTTTGAGACAGCTTTTAATGGTGTAATAAAAAAGGAGGAGAGCCTACAAAATATTGGAGGGCGAAATCTATAACTATAAAATTGTAATTTATTATGCATCTGATGTTTTTTAGTTAAGGTTCATTGTTTTTGTGACAAGCTCAACTCAAATCTAAAATTAACAGTAAAATTTCTCGTCTTTCTTTTTTTTGCCTATCAAACATCATAAAATGTTAAAAACAACAAAGTTTTTACAACATAAAAGGAGCTTGGTCAGCTCCGTTAATCATGTTTTTCAATCTAAAACAAAAGTAGCTTAACAAAGATATATTCATACCATACACTTCACTAACCCCATGAAAAGTAATGCAAACTGGCACATCCATAAAACAAGATAAACAAAAAGGGTTTTGAGGGAAGATCGAATTTCTTCATCAATCATCATAAACTTTGCACTCTTCAGTCTCAGGATTTTCCAGACAGAAAGATTCTAAAGGATCTTTCTTTTCAACTTCAAGTCTAAGCCTTAGATCAGCTTTGGCTTGACTTACCTCTTCAACTTCATCCCAAGCTACTTTGCATTCATCAGATGTCTCATCTCCTTCACAAACTTGCTTGGCTTCTGTCACTTTCTTCTTAATCATATCACTCAACTGTTTCTCCCTCATTTGAGTCCCTTTATACTTAGCTCCTCCTCCCATGGCGTTTATAGTCATTCTTCTTGAAACCCTTTTTTCATTACAATGAAATGAAGCAGACAACACCCTTGAACTTGGAACAAAAGGCGACGTTGGGATCTTTTCCGAGGTTGCTGTCAGTGAGTGAAGCCTTAGTGTTGCCATGGCTGATATGATATACCTGGTATAACAAGTTATATGAGTTTGGGTTATGATTCTTATGAAGATCGATGGTTTTGATGAAGGAATGAAGTCTTTTTCGATGAGAAAAAGGGTGGGGTTTTGAAGTTATGATGAAAGGGAAAGAAACAAGTTTGGATTTGGAGGGATTGAGATAAGGTGAAGACAGGTGAGAAATGGGATTTTCGTGGATTGTCTTTTGCATTTACCAACTGATGCTTCCATATCACACATTCGTTTAGCTCCGCCCCCACACGCTTCAAACGGAAACTAACGTGCTTCTTGTTGTCATGCTGGTAGAGTTAAATTTAGATTGGAGGAATATATTATTTGATTTTCGAGTTTGATTTTTTTTTAATATAGTATTTTATATTGGTTTTTGGTTTAATTTAGTATTTATATTTGATAAAAGTTGTACATTTTAATACTTAACGGTATTAATTTTATAATGTTTAATTTGGATTTTAAGATTAATTTGATGAAAGTTAATTGCTAATATTATTATGTTCAAAATTTTCATGATTTTATTAATGGATTTTTAGTGTTAAATGTGAATTTGTTTAACTTGTCAAATATATACAGTCCGATGGATAAAAATTAATTTCGATTTTAAGGTTGATTTGATGAAAATTAATTATTAATATTATTAACTAATTGTGAATTTTCATCTAATCAACTCTAAAACTCAAGTTAAACACTAAAAGAATAACACTATTATCTTCAAGATGCCAAAATATTTAACTTTTGTCAAATATATATACAACATTAGACCAAAAAATAATACATATACCATATTAAAAAAAAAAAGTTAAACTCAACTAACAAATTACTTATTAAACCAAAATATTTGTCTGGTTAGTTATTTTTATTTTTATTCTGTTTATTTTGGATTTGGATTTTAGTCACTTTTTATAACTAATTTTTTAGTAGTAGGAGCATTGCATGTGAATAATCACGTTTAATTGTGGTTGCTATTTAATAAAATATAATAATTTTATATAATTAATGTAAGTAATATTTTTTAAAAGTAACTAAATTATATAAAATAGGTTCAGTATGCTCTAAGTTCGTGTATTTAAAAAAAATCATTTTTTAATTACATCAAGTGAATTCTTTTTTTAAATTCTTACTAACAAATTTAATATAAAAATTTTAATGGTTTTAATAAATGAGTTTAAATTTTAAAATTTAAAAAGTTAAAAATTATAGAAATTTTTAAAAATAAAAATATAAAAATTAAATTCTAAAATTATAAAGAATTATAACATATTTTAATCTATAAATATCTTAAAATGAAAATAATTTTAAATCATAGTTAAAATAGTTGTACAATATTGAAAAATATATCTGTTTAATGTTTAAAATTTCAACATATTGCATGTCGATTCTTTTTACTACTTAATCTTTATTGTCTAATTTTTTTTATTAAACTTACCATTTTAATATACTTATTTTATTTTTATGTTAAACTTAAATATATTTAAGAAATTTATTTTATGTAAATTATCACTAAGGATTTAAATAAATAACAAATTTATTTTTTTCTACAAAAAATTGCGGATTAATTATATGCTATGTGGCAAAGTAACATGCCATCGTTTGAATGACGATTTGTAATATTTCAATAATTTTAGTGATAATTTTGTAACTTTTTGTAAGTTCAATGATTGAAATATAATTTTAATTAAAGGTAAGGGACTTTTGATGTTGTTTACCTATTTATTTATTTAAAATGTTAATTAGTTAACAATATAGTAACAAACAAGGGTGAAACCAGAACAATTTTTTAGGGGCTAAATGAAATTTAAAATTTTTTTTTATAGTTTATATATTTATAAATTTTAAAGGATTAAATCGAATTTTTATAATTTTAGAGGGGCTAAAGTGCAACTTTACCTTACTAATTTAAAATTTTAAAAAAATTTAGAGAGCATAAATGACAAATTTTCATTTTAGTGGGGGCCGGGGCCCATGCTAGCCCACCCTAGAATCGCCTTTGGTAGCAAAAGTATATTCGAAATATAAAATTTAAGGCGGATGTATTTGGGAGGTCCTTGTATTATAAGGATTTGATTAAATTAATCCCTCTATTACTAAATGTATCAATTTAGTCCTTTTACTATTAAAAAGAATCAAATAAGGTCAAATTAGAATAGAATTGACCTTTACTATTTTAAAAAATATCATTTATAGTTTAATAGAGTTGATAATTTTAAAGGTTTTTTTTTATCATTTTGTAAATAAAATCTTTTGTTTGGAATTGAATTGCAACCGAAAATAATAACTTTTGAGATAATTTTTATACAGTAAGTATTAATTCTATTACAACTTGGATTTATTTGATTCTTTTTAATAGTATAGGGATTAAATTGATCTATTCAATAATAGAGGAACTTATTTGGTCTAGTCCCTAGAATATAGGGACCTACCAAGTACTTTAACTTAAAATTTAACTATAAAAAATAAAACAAATACTTGATAAATCTAAACATTGAATTGACAAAAAGCTCAAATAGTAATTTGCGAAAAACATGATATTCAGCTTTTCATCGAATCCAAACAATCATGTGACTTTATTATTTTATTTCTTGTAAGTTTGACAATTTCTGACTTGCTTTT
The DNA here is from genome assembly GCA_005393395.2 of Gossypium australe. Classification (NCBI taxonomy): domain Eukaryota; kingdom Viridiplantae; phylum Streptophyta; class Magnoliopsida; order Malvales; family Malvaceae; genus Gossypium; species Gossypium australe. The sequence goes on from CM016623.1 coordinate 125,580,667, forward strand.
AATGTCATTGCAACAACATTAAGATAATTTATTTATTAAAGGAAACTAGAATGTTTCAAAGTCTAAATTTTCCTAGGAATATCTTTCCTTATTTGAGAAGATTTATGAAAGGATTGACTTGCAATCAGATCAATTTCCATTCATATTTAAGCTACATTTTTCCTGGAAAGTCATAATATTCAAACTAAGAGAGTACAATCAAAGTTCATTTGTAAGAACATTATTTAGTGCAAATCATTGAAATCATATGTTTGCTTAGTTGACACTAGGAAAACACTTGCAATCCCGGTACAGTCTCGACCTAATTTATTCATAAATCCAAATTGAGTGCTTATTCAAGACAAAGGCTTTGTTATTAGATACAAAGCTAAGAATTTATATTTGTTGGGTGTATTAATAAGGTATATTGTATTTTTAAAAAGAGAATGCATGTTTGAACATTAAAGACGATTATTTTAATAAGGAATAATCATGAATCTTGAACACAAATCATAAAATATACATGAAAGATAAAAAAGAAAGAAAAAAAAACAAAGTTGAGATGTAAGAGAGAAATGATGAAAGGAAAAAATTGTAGATAGAGAGCAAATAAACGTACCTTATCTAGAAATATATATGCCCCAAATTGTTGCACTTATTAATTCCAATTTTATGCAATTATTAATTCCAGCCTGGAGCATTTGCTGCAATTATTCATGCAATTGTTGAAGCATGAAGAGGAGCGATGAAGTTACAACGCAAGAAGCCGGTGCGAGCTTGAACGATCTGATATTCTAGAGCAGAAGGGTTTGGGTGTTGTGTGACTGTGAAGACGCTGAGCAAGAGGAAAAGGAAACGATGAGTCATTTGGGAGGGTGAAAGCCGACAGAGGCATCCGAGAATGGCAGGAAAAAGAAAATGAAAATTACACTGGCAGTCATTAAACTTTGATTAAAATAATATTTCAGTCACTGAATTTTTAAAAATGACAAATCAGTCACTAACGTTTATGGAAAGTGATAAATCAATCACTCGAACCCATTTTTTGTTAAGACCAAACAGGACAGCTGACGTGGCCGGTTAGGGTGCCACGTTGGACATGACTGGATGTCCATTTAATGGGTAATTAATTTCCACCATGTGATCCGAAAAAAAATTAACTTAATATGCTAAAAAAACCAATTAAAACATGAGAGAAATTGAAGAGGCAAAAACAATTTTGTTAAAGAAAAAGAAATTGTTCAGGAGAAAAGGGAAAACGATTGAAATTTTTAGGGATTCGTTTGAGAAGGGATTGGAAATATTCGAAATTGGGGAATTATTGTGCAAAATTTCAACATTGTCGAAATGGTTAATAGAAGAGAACTAGCCGAAGGTGTTCTATCGATTGTAATGGGTAGCACAACAAAACTACAAATAACAACACTGTCGACCATATTTTTCTCTCCCTCCTTGCATCCTCCATTGTCCCTCTTTTTTTTCAAAATATTTGACAGTGGATCAAACCAGGAGAAAAAACATGCATTTTGAAATCCACTTCGATACTTCTTGCATCCAAAAAACCTCCTACCTGGGTTGCCATTGAACCAAGAAATCCTTAAGTTGGTTGGGTTTCCATTATAGCACACTGAAATCACAATGGGTATCTCCATTTCTTTTTCTTCCGGCTAGAGTTCTTCTATTTAGTTGGTAATCCTTATGAACTAATAAAAGGATATGATATGGACATCTGGTCATGTCCAAAGTGGTACCCTAACGGGCCATGTCAGCTGTCCGTTATGTCTGTAACGGAAAATGGGCTCGGGTGACTAATTTGTCACTTTTTTTAAACGTTAGTGACTGATTAGTCACTTTTGAAAGTTCAGTGACTGAAATGTTATTTTAATCAAATTTTAGTGACTGCTGGTGTACTTTTCCCTAAAAAATATTTTAGACTAATTATAAAAAGGTCCCTCGATTTAGTCAAAATTCAAAAAATGTCACGTCAACAATCCGTAAGTGGATTAACTGAATTTCTAACGGTAGTGACCAATTCGAATAGTTATCTTAATTAGAGTGGTTAAATTGATAAAAAAGATTTTAGAGTGACTAAAATAAGAACGACGCCATTTTAAGTAACTTGTAATGTAGTTTACCCAAAATAAGTAAATACTAAACTTTACGTAAGTAAACTCTATTTTCTAGGTTTAAGTAAACAATCATCTTTTCATAAGAGTTTGCCTTTTGAAATAATATTTTTTTAAATTATCTTTCATGTAAGTTTAATATTTACTTTTATATTAATATGTTTACTTATTTTTTTAAATTAAATTAAATTTCTTTTTTCATTTTATATTTCACATAATGCTATATTATTCATGCGCACTTGATGATTTGGAAAAAGAACTCTACGTATTGAATTTCCATTAGCTGGTTTAGCAATTCACTAATTGTACTGTTAACACCAAGTACCTTAATAAAACACATATTGATAGTTTAAGTATCACATTGGACACTTTGTGAAAATACAAATACCATAATAAAATATATATTAATGGTTTAGGTACCACATTGAACATTTAATGAAAGTACAAATACCATAATAAAACAAATATTAATAGTTCAGGCACCACATTAAATATTTTCAAAGTATATATACTACATTAGATATTCTATGAAAGTATAGAAACTAATTCTTTCAATAAAAAATATTTTTTCTTTTCCATACTCAAAATTTTTATTTTATTTCTAGAAACAAAGTGCTAGCAATATAATGTTCTTGGTGTAAGTACATGCTAAATCCTTGTCTTATAATGACTAGATCAGATGAATCCTTCAACTATCAAATCAATCAATTTAGTCCTTGTAATAATAAAAAGAATTAAATAAGGTCAAATTATAACATAGTTAACGTTTACTATTTAAAAATGACATAAAAATTATTTTTATTTGCAATTCAACTCTAAATAAAAAGATTCATTTGCAAAATCATAAAAGCAATGGTGAAGCTAGAATTTTTTTTTTGGAAGGGGCAAAGTTAAATTATAAATTTTATAAGAGTTAAAATGTAATTTTATCATTGTATTATGTTTATTATTCAATTATTGTTTCAAAAATTAATAAAACTTTATTATTGTTATTATTATCATAAAAGGCATAGGAAAATTTATAGAATAAAGTAGAAAAAAATATTACACGTGAAATTGAAACATAGTCCAAATGAAATTAGAGCAATCATGAACATTGAACATCAACCTTAAAACGGATAAAAAAATATAAAAAAATTAAATTATATGAAGATGAACTTTAGGGGGAGTTATAGTAATTTTGAATTAAAAAAAGATTAACAAAAACTTTAATATTATAAATTATTTTAGTAGGCGAATGCAAATTTTTTGAGGTAAAACTCATAAGCTTCATTAATCAAGAAAAATGACCAAAACAGAGGGGAAACTCTATATCCAAACTATCATGCTTTCCCAATACAATCTTCTTACTTCTCCTCGATTTCAGTAGAAACATCAGTACAATCCAATAACAAAACATTAAATATTATATACGAAACTGAAATGGAATACAAAGGATAACTGAACAAACATCATAAAATAGGATACAAAATAAAACAAACATCATACATGAAATTAAAACGAAGATAATTTAAGAAACTTGATAATATCCGCAACACTTTCTTCTATTCCAAGCTGTGACATAAGGAAAATACTTGCAATCCTGCGAACCTCCCAACACACTTCATTCTCGACATCCAAATTTAGTGTTTAAGCATCTCATTCCCAACAGAGGCTTTATTATTAGAATGCTTCACCATTGTCAAAATAAAGCTGAGAAATAAGAGATAATTGGAAGAAAAAAGATAAAAAGAGTTTATATAAAGCAAATTTACATACCTTACCTAGATATATGTTTGATATCATATCACCTTAGTTAGCCATTGTAGACTACATCACCCAATTGTTCTTCCAATTTAATAGTCCTGAAAGGGCTCGGTAAAGGATGGGATTGACGACCAAGGGCTTGAGAAACTTGCTGCATGGTAAGCCGAAGTTGGGGCTTGCCATTCAAGCATGCCAATGCTATCTTCATTGTAGAGACCAAGTCTTCGGCAGATTGGCCTACTGATGGTGAAAGATGTTGGGGTTATGAACAGCAAACAACAAACTTAGCTGAAGCTTGAGTAGCAAGTCTCGAAGCTTGCAGAAGAAACAAAGCATAAAACAAACAGAAAACAAAAACAAAGCTAAGAAAATTGGAGCATATGGAAGAAATTTTGATAAGATTTCATTCAAATCTGAAAAATGGCATAATGCCAATACAAATACAGGTTGCTAGCTGGTAATCACATGTCAAAGATTACCTAAACTTTCACCTAACACCACTAATTACATTGAAATAAGAAAAATTTAACTTGCACACATAAACAAAGCTGATTTTTCAGCTCAATCACCACCTAATTACATCAAAAGGTTTACCAACTAAGTCCTAAAAGAACTTAGTTACAAATTATAAACTTAAAGTAACAAAACAAGTTGAACTTGGACAACTTCATTAGGCATCAGCTGCTGCAGGCTTAGGTTGGTCTGCATGGCCACCTTTCCTGCTGCATGAGTTGCATGGGGAGCCACCTTCAACACTAAACATAACAGCTGCACTTGCATTGGCAGCTTCTGCATGGCTCGACTGCATGGTTTGTTGTTGCTGTGCCTTTGGTGCTGCATGCTATCTAAACTTCAACACTCCTTCTTGGATAGCATGTTGCGCATTCCCATCAGCATTCTGCTTGGCTCCTCTTGTCACCAACAGGTCATCAACATAGAGGAATACAATGAGTTGTGTTTCAGCTTCATTCTTCTTGAGATATAGTGTTCGTTCACTAATACTTCTTTCAAATCCCAAACCGACCAGATAGCTGTCAATTCGAGCTTACCAGGCTCTAGGAGCTTGCTTTAATCTTTCATCTGCCACAACTTCTTCAAAGTTGCTTGGCTCTACTATAGCTACATGAGCTCTTTCATAAACTTCAGCCAAGAGTTTTATGCCCCTGACTGGCATGTCATTATCTATGTCCATTTCAGGACCATTTCGAACAGCTTCAACTTGATCTGATGCAAGATCTTCAAAGACAACCTTCGGTTCATTCTTCTCCTCCTTAACTGAGTTGAAGTTCTTAACCGGTTCTTAACTGATCATTTGAGCCATTGATCTGAAGTTCGCATGACCAAGCCTTTGGTGCCACAAATTGGACTCTTCTATTGAGGCTGTATAGGCCAAGTTTAAGCCACTTGGCCAGTTAACTTCAAAGCATTTATCAGTCATTGTGACTGACATGAGGCTTGATCCATTCAGATTAGTAATCTGGCATTCTTTGCCCTTGAACACCAGTGAGTAACCTTTCTCAAGCAATTGAGCAATGCTAAGAAGGTTCCTGTCGATTTCAAGTACTAGCAGCACATTTGTGATGAGCTTATTACCTGTGGAAGTGCATATCAACACATCCCCTTTGCCTTCAACATTGATAAACTGACCATTTCCAATTTTAACTTTGGTTTTACAACTTCTGTCCAAAGTTTTGAAGATGGTTGCATCTGGTGACATGTGGTTGGTGCAGCCACTGTCCAATAGGCATCCTTTTGAGGCTTTCTTCTTACCAGCTGAGCATGAAACAAAAAACACTTACTTTTCATAGTCACTCCCTTCTTTAGTTACTCGAGCTTCAACCTTTGGCTGTTGATGTTGAGCCTGCATTGGTCTGTCCTTGTTTTTGTAAACCCTTTCAACATGGCCCATCTTGTTGCAGTGTTGGCATTGAGAATCTGGTCTGAACCAGTATTTTTCTTCTGGATGACCAGTCTTCTTACAAAATCTGCAAAGTTGATCACAACTTCTTGCAGCATCAGGCTTACGCCTGTTTTTCCAAGTCTTCTTGCCTTGGTTGGCAGAAGTGCTCGAAGCAAACTTGGCATTGGCTTGAAAAGCACCTTCTTGGTACTCTTCCATTGTACCAGCCCTTCTTTGCTCTTGTGCATATAGAGCATTGATGAGCTCTGTCAGAGAGATAGTTGAAAGATCTCTCGAGTCCTCTAGAGAGGATATCTTTGCTTTATACCTTTCTGGTAAGGTTGAAAGCACTTTCTCCACTATCCTAGCTTCATTAAACTGCTCACTAAGGAGCCTTATGCTATTTACCATAGCCATGATTCTGTCTGAATACTGCTTGACAGTTTTTTCCTCTTTCATCTTCAAATTCTCGAAGTCCCTTCTCAAGTTCAAAAGTTGTTGCCGCCTTGTTCTCTCAGTACCTTGGAACTCCTCTTTCAGTTTGTCCCAAGCCTGCTTTGGTGTCTCACAAGCCATGATCCTTGTGAAGATCACATCTAACACATAGTTTTGTATGCAAGACATGGCTTTGTGCCTTTTGGTCCTCTCATCTGCATGCTGCCTTATCTGAGCCATTGTTGGGTTGGCTCGAAGTGGAGCTGGCTCAGCATCAGTGTTGATCACCACCCATAGGTCGAATGCCTGCAAGTAGGTCTTTATTTTGACCACCCAAATGTGGAAGCCTTCACCATTAAAGACTGGTGGTGCTGTTGGAGAGAAGCCTGATGAAGCCATAGTTTGACAGGTCCTCTAAGACAAAGAGCTCTTGATACCAATTGTTGGGGTTATAAACAGCAAACAACAAACTTAGCTGAAGCTTGAGTAGCAAGTCTCGAAGCTTGCAGAAGAAACAAAGTAGAAAACAAACAGAAAATAGAAACAAAACTAAGAAAAATGGAGCATATGGAAGAAATTTTGATAATATTTCATTCAAATCTAAAAAATGGCATAATGCCAATACAAATACAAGTTGCTAGCTGGTAACCACATGTCAAAGATTACCTAAACTTTCACCTAACACCACTAATTACATTGAAATAAGAAAAACTTAACTTGCACACATAAACAAAGTTGATTTGTCAGCTCAATCACCACATAATTACATCAAAAGGTCTACCAACTAAGTTCTAAAAGAACTAAGTTACAAATTATAAACTTAAAGTAACAAAACAAGTTGAACTTGGACAACTTCATTAGGCATCAGCTGCTGCAGGCTTAGGTTGGTCTGCATGGCCACCTTTCCTGCTGCATGAGTTGCATGGGGAGCCACCTTCAACACTAAACATAACAGCTGCACTTGTATTGGCAGCTTCTGCATGGCTCAGTTGCATGGTTTGTTGTTGCTATGCCTTTGGTGCCGCATGCTATCCAAACTTCAACAAAAGACATTGGCCTATCGTATCTTTCAGTAAAACTTGTTGGTCATTTGACGTCGATGACAATGTCGATTCCAGTGATGAAAAATACGAAATATGATTACTAGGATGCCTCCCCATAAAAACTTCCACCGTTAGCACCCCAAAACTGTAGACATCACACTTCTCATCTACTCTCATTGTATAAGCCAACTCTATATAAATTATAAAAGATTTTACTAATTAGTGTATGCTATTTGAACTTCGTCTATTTAACAACATGCAAGAAATTAACAGTTTTAATCAAATAGAGGTATGTCAGAAACATTTTTCAGGAAAAAAAGGATTTTAAGTAATACCTGAAGCTATATACCCGTAGGTTCCTGCAAGTGAAGTCCAACAGGAGGAGTCAGGCTTTAAAATCCTTGCAGTGCCAAAATCAGAGACAAGAGCTTCATAGTCCAAATCCAAGAGAACATTGTTGCTAGAAATGTCTCGATGAACTATAGGTTGTAAATGGCCATGATGCATATAAGAAAAAGCATTGTATAAGATCACCAGGATGCCTCCCCATAAAAACTTCCATCGTTAGCACCCCAAAACTGTAGACATCACACTTCTCATCTACTCTCATTGTATAAGCCAACTCTATATAAAAAATTTTACTAATTAGCATATGCTATTTGAACTTTGTCTATTTGACAACAAGCAAGAAGTTAACAGTTTTAATCAAATAGATAACATGATCAAAGCAATTTTAGGAAAAAAATTAGTTAATACCTGGAGCTATATACTCGTAGGTGCCCGCAAGTGAAGTCTAGTTGGGGGAGACAGGCTTTAAAATCCTAGCAGTGCCAAAATCAGAGACACGAGCTTCATAGTCCAAATCCAAGAGAACATTGTTGCTAGAAATGTCTCGATGAACTATAGGTTGTAAATGGCCATGATGCATATAAGAAAAAGCATTAGCTAATCCTTTAACAACATTTAGCCTCTTCTTCCAGTCTAGCTCCTTAGCCTATTCATTATTGCTTAACACTATTCTCAAACCTCCCCTTTCCACGAGCTCATAAACCAAAAATGAATGCTGTGGATGTGAACAAAATCATACATCTGCACAATGTTACGGTGCCTTATTTTAATAAAGTGATAATCTCACTTTCAAAGGATTTCAAGTTGTTGATGAGTATGTTGTCTTCAGATCGGTGAAGTTTCTTCACAGCATCCACCTGACCAGTTGGTAATGCAGCTTTATAAACACTTCCATATCCTCCTGTACCAATGCAATAATATCGTCATGGAGTACTCTTTCATTAAATCCCAATACAGTAAAAATATCTCTTTCCTCCCTTGGTTCTGATTCTTTGGTTTGAGTCTTTTTGCAGAAAGTAAAGAAACTTCCAACCAATAAAAATAGCAAAAGTAGACCACCAAAGAGTGGAAGCATAAGCCATTAGTCCAGTGGCATTACCGCATAGGCCTTTATTGTTTCGTAAGGCATCAAACGAAGCCTCATGAAAAGCTATAAGATTTGGAATAGGACCTTCAAATTGATTGAAAGATATGTTCACAAATCTCAAACCATGCAAATCATTAAAAGCTTCTGGGATGGAACAGTTGACCATATTGTGAAAAAGCTTTAATACTTCCAAAGATTATTGTCGAAACCATTTTTAAGTTTTTATAAAAACGGGGGTCGGCTTTAAAAAAGAAAATGGAGTCGCCACCAATCCCATTTTGCTTAGGTGTGATCGGATCACCTTATAAAACATTTTATTTCAAAACATTGATTTTGGCCAAAATTCAAGAAAACGGGTTCGATAGTTGGTTACGTACGAGGAAGGATTAACACCCTCGTAACGCCCAAAATTGGTACCTAATTGATTATTTAATGTCCTAATATCAAAAATTTGAAAAGGTTTTAAAATACGATCCTTTTTATTTGAAAGAAAACTTTGAATAAATCAAATTGTACACCAAAACCCATTTATCTCAAAGAAACAAAATGTCACACTCAATGAGTTAGGATGTAACATTTCAAAACTTCAAAACTAAGCTTGCCTTCATTTGTAGAAAATCCTTACCTCGAAACAATAAAAGTCATATCCAATAAGTTAGTACATAACATCTCAAATTCCCGAGAATAAGTTTTTATTTAACTTTTAAAAAGAAAATAATAGGTTCTTTAGAATCGAAGAGAAAAATTGAAACCTAGTAAGTTAGGGTACGATTTCTTTCGAACCTTAGAACACAGAGTGTTTACTTATTTTGAAAATCGGATAAAATGTAATGGGACCGTAATACAATAGAAAATGAATTTTAAAATAAAATGTAAAACAATTTACAATGCTAGCTTGTATAACAACATGATGATGATAAAATATAATAACAATAATAAAGGTAGAAATAAAATACAATAAAGCAAAAGCAAGATAAACAAATGAAATAAAATAAAAGAGAATAGTAACAAAATGGAAGCTATATACAATAATAATAAAAACATAATAATAGTAACGAAAATGAAACAACAATAATAAAATATATTAATAAACGAATAATAGTAAAAAAGAATATTAGTAATAATAATAATAATAATAATAATAATAATAATAATAATAATCATAATAATAATAATAATAATAATAATAATAATAATAATAATAATAATAATAATAACAACAACAGGAATAATGTTGATAATAAGATAATAATAAATATAATAATAATTATAGTAATAATAATATGTATATAAAGAATAATAATGGTAATAATAATAAAAATAATAATACTAATGAACATAATAATAATTATAAAATTAATTACAAATAAAAATAATAGTAGTAGTAATATTAAAATAATGATTATAATAGTGAAATAATAATAGTACCAAATTAGTAATAACAATAGTAATAGTAATAATATAAATAGTAATGAAATTAAAATTAATAGTAATAATAATAAAAATAATAGTAGTAAAAAATAGAACTGATAATATTAGTAATAATAAAAATACTACAAATAATGAAAATATTAATAATAATGATGATACTAAAAATAAATAATAATAATAATAATAATAATAAATAAAATTAATAATGAAATAACAAAAACAAAAGAAATAAAAAAAGACGAAATTGAACTAAAAATAAAAGTTTGGGGCGAATTTTAAAGAAAATAAAGATAAGGGACCTGTTAAGACACGCGAATAACATGGAGGGACTAAAAGGGAAAATATTCCCTCCCTTCAAAACGCACAGCAACAGGGAGCACCAAATTGAAAACTGTAGTAAATTATCAGGCAAAATTAAAAATAAATTAAACTTAATTAAAAAAACAAAAAATGAGGAAGGACCAGGGATGTAACGCGCGGACCCCAGGCGGATCGGGTCGGGTCAGTCCGGCCCATCTCAAAACGATGTCGTTTTGGTGTTAAATGCCCCGGGATGAAACGGCGTCGTTTCACCCCTCCTATATAAGTAAAAATTTTAAAAAAAAATTCATTTTCCTTCTTTTTCTTTAAAGAAAAAACATAAAATTTTCTCTCCCCCTCTCTCTCCCTTGCGATTTCTGGTGAAGCTCCTGCATGGCTCGCCACCATCCGCCGCCGTCGCTGGCCGCCGTGTACGGTGGCCAGAATTCTGAAAAAGGTAAGAGTTTTTTTTTCTTTTTTATTATTTTATAAACTTTAATATATGTTAAAAAAAGAACTTAAAGAAAAATAGATTCGAAATAGGAGAAAAAAATAACGAAAAAAAGAAAAAAACTTTTGATCTCTCTTCTTTGATTTTTATTGTATTGTATACATGTTTGTGTGTCCGTCCACAAAAAATCTCTTTTTCTTTTTACAATGATTTCTCTCTCGGTTTTTATAGTCGATTTAGAGATAAATAAAATAAAAAAAGGAAAAAAAATAAAAAATCCCTAGATTCGGTTCTTTGCTGTTTATTTCTTTGTTTGTTGCAGATGAACGGCGAAGATGGGGGCACGATTCGCGCGTTGATGGCGGCGCGACGCTTGGCAGTGAAGACGTGATGGAGGCTACGGCGGCACCATGCTCTTAGGGCTAGGGTTTGCTGAAAATTTTTAGGGTTTTGGGCCCTTTTTGGCTTAGGGTCTAACTGGGTTAAAGGATTATTGATTTGGGCTTGGTTTTTAATTTTGGGTCAATCGGGCTTTGTATTTATTGGACTGTAAAAAAACGACTTTTAAACATTATTATTTTTTGTTTTTTATGGCATAGGGCCGGGCAAATTGGGCCTATAACAGCTGCCCCTCTTTACTTATTGTCGTGTAACGGGAATAAAGCAAAAACTATAAAAGGACCAATTTTGCCCAATCTTGTCGAGACTTGACTTCTTGGTCCTCGTCTTCTCCAAATGGCTTCCAACCCAACTGCAACTTTAGGGGTATTGGAACTGCAACTTTAGAAGTATTGAACTGTAAGTCTGACAGCTTCAATCTGCTTCGCTGTAATTTTAGGAAGACAAGATACGCAATCTTTTATCCCGCTCCACTGCAAACTCAGGGAAATAAGGCTGATGTCTCCGATCTGTTTCACTGCAACCTCAGGAAGGCCAAATCTGCTATTTTAGTCTGCTCCATTGCAACTTCAAGGAGGTCAGGTTGATGTCTTCGATCTGCTTCACTGCAACCTCAAGAAGGCCAGATTTGCTATTTTAGTCTGCTCCACTCCAACTTCAGGGAGGTCAGGCTGATGTTTTCGCTCTGCTGCACTGTAACCTCAAGAAGGCCAGATCTGTTATTTTAGCCTGCTTCACTACAACTTCAGGGAGAAAAGATTTACTATCTTTAGTATGCTCCGCTGCAAACTCAGGGACGCAATATCTGATGTCTTCGATCTGCTTCCTGCAACTTCAGAAATGCCAGATCTGCTGTCTTCGATTTGTTCCAGTGCAAACTCAGGGAGACAAGATTTGATGTCTTCGATCTGCTTCCTGCAACTTCAGGAATGTTAAATCTGCTGTCTTCGATCTGCTTCACTGCCACTTTAAGAAGTCAAGATCTATTATTTCTAGTCTACTCCCTTGCTACATCAGGAAGATAAGATTCACCAAATTTGATCTTCCCCACTGCTATCTCGAGGAGACAAGATCTACCATTTTTAGTCTGCTCCCTTACTACATCAGGAAGATAAGGCTAGTGGCTAAAATCTACTCCCCTGCTACCTCGGGAAGATAACATTCGACGTCTTCGACCTACTCCACTACTGCTTAGGGAGATAATATCTGTGAATTCACTGTCGTTGCTATACCGTCCTCTGGGGAACATGTCCTGTAGACTCCAATGTATTATGGATGACATTTGCATGAATGCAGAATATCATAAGAATGATATTTAAAATGATTAGGGTGCAATGATCGGAATGAATTTAATGCTCCTAACTAAATGATATTAGGGATGACATTCGCATGAATACAGAATATCAAGAGAATAATCTCTTTCCTCTTTTTTTTTATGTACAACGATTAGGACACAATGATCGGAATAAATCAAATTCTCCTAATTGGAAGTGTATGAATGATATTTACATAAATGCATGAGAGTGATCCATTTTTAATGTTTGGGTTGTCACTGCTCATAGTTCATCAAGGTTCTATCATTGATGCATTTCCATGCTTTCTCGTTCAATTGGTATCTTTGACAGAAAACCCAAAGAAATGATCATATTCTGCTCAGCAAGCTTGCCCCGCTGTAATTTCAGAGTCCCTTTCACTGTACCTTCTGGGACATAAAGTTTGTACTTCCCACTACAACTTCAGGGGAATAACATTTGTTTTCTTTCATCCATCCTGTTACCACTTAGAGGTATGGAATTTGTATCAATTTGATCCGTTACACCATTCTCTGGGTATAATGACCTGATGTATGTGCCTGAAATTTGCATGAATGTAGGGTATCTTTTTCTTTTCTTGAGAATAATCCCTTTCTACACTTGGGTTGACATTGCTCGTCATTTGTCGAGATAGTATCACTAGACAAAATGTTTTGTCTTTTTGTCCAACCAATAAAAATCCAAAAGAGATAATCAGCTTTCAATATTTCCAAACTCTTAGGCTTGGTGAGTTCTAAATAATAGTCCTATTTCAGATTCTCATATTATTTAGAAGCTTTCAGAGTAATATGTGAAACTCATTTTATGAAAGTATTATTAGTCCATTAATCGTTATTTCAATATAAAATGCTTGAAAAAGATCATGGACATGAAAGAAATCAATCAGGAGCATAGCTCGACACAAATAAGTTAATCAAAGATAACCAAAACAATAAAAGAAAATTGATTAAGGTGTATCTTGAAAAGAATAAAGTAATCAAAGATAGCTAAGGCCATAAAAGAAGATTGATTGGGGTGTATCTTTTAAAAGAGTAAAGTAATCAAAGATAGCAAATTCAAAATGGGTAAGATAGAAGCTAGGTGCCCCAGATATCACAGCCTGAGCTTTTCTGTACAAATTTCTTGAGGACCATTTTGAGCCCAATAGATGTTTAGAGGATCCGGAGTACTTTGTCAATGCCCCAAGACGTAGCATACTTCCTCACTGTTAATTCAGGCATAACAAGACTACTACATACTATTTTTGATCAAAATTTAAGCTGCACTTTTTAGGTTTTCGGGCTCAAAACCCCTTTGGTCTCAAAGCGCCCTTTACGGGTTTTTGCCTTGGCCTCTCCTTCTTTTTCTTTTTTCTTTCCTTTTTTTTTGAACTTGAGCTCAAGGCGCCCTTTGTGAGTTTTCACCTTGGCCTTTTCCCTTTCAGGTAAAATACTTCTTGACTGAACCTGAATTCACCGGATCGGTCAATATAAGGTCCTTTTTTACTACATAAGGTCCTTCCCAGTTTGGCATCTGAAATCCTTTTGTATAAGGAAGATCCTTTTCAACACCAGGTCCCCATCATGAAATTCCCTTGGGTGGACCATTTTTGACATAAATCAGCATCATCCATTTTGGTATTTTTGACAATGATGAATACTTTTAAACCTTTTTCTTCAGCCAAATTCACTGGAGACATTGTACTTCATCCAATTCTTGACTCAATCAAAGCTTGGGGCAAAGGATTCTCGATTTTCATGGACAAAACCACTTCTATTCCATAAACCAGTGGGAAAAGTGTTGCCCCAGCGAAAGTCCTAGTCGACATTTGATAAGCATAGAGAGTAAATGATAGCTTCTTATGCCAATCTTTACAAGTCTTGGTCACCTTTCATATTTTTTGTTGTTTTTTGCTTTTTGTATTTTTCTTTTGACAACCTTTGCTGCACTGTGATATGTTGCCTGATCTTTAAGCAAACTGTAATCTTTGACATTGTACAGTTATGCATTATTAAACATGATCCTTTCTGGCATTCTTTGCTGGCATCTGATCTTTTTTTTTTAAATTTAATGACTGTCGACTTTGCAATATTGGCATATGAAGCTACTTCCACCCTCTTAGTGAAGTAAACGACGACCACGGCGATGAATCGATATTGGCTTTTTTGACGAGATTGAACCTATTACATCCATGCCCCACATATGGAAAATTTGTGAAGAAAAGGAGAAGGCACATGAATCTTGTCCCCTTAAATACGGCATAGCTAGTGCCATCACCTTCTATGTAGATTAACTGTACCCAAACCTCATGATTAGCATGGCTATTGTAGAACCATTTTCATGTTCTCTAAACACCCTTATGAACCTCTTTTAAGATTTTCCCAAGCATGTCTTGATATGATCGTGCAAAAACATCTTTGAATTTTTAAAAATAACTCAATGATGTCTTGCCTTATTTCTGTGGTAAGCTAGGCTACAATCTTCACCTCTCATAATGTCTACTGACCCTTTGTAGAGTAAGATTGTTTTCATCTTGTTCTACAATTATTAACAAATCAGAAGATAAGTTACAATCTCTGTCATTTTCAAAGTCCTGAGATATCTCTAGACTCATATCTTACTCGAAAAGAGACTTTGAGTCAATAGCAGCGTTGCTCACATCGTTGATATTTGGATACCTATTGTAGGTTTGAAAGAAGATTCCAAAGAATAAATGATTCAAAGAATGATTATGAAGAATACTTGAAAGAAAGTCCAAAGAACAAACAAAAAAAAAGAACAATTGTTTGTACTGTAAAAAAAATAAAAGAATATTTGCTCAAAAAGATGCATTTTATTGAAATAAAAATTCTGAACACAAGCCTATTCCACAAAAGGGTTCTTACTGCCTCTAGGCTTAAGGTAACAAGCGTGTTTTGAATATTACTCTAAATCAACCCTAAAAATACAAAGATCTCTTCCACAGTCCCATTGTTCAAAACACTCCCAAGTATGCAAGGTTTTGGAAACTTCATTCCCCAGTTCCCTCTCTGCTATATCTAAATTAGGGATAACATGATTAGCAGGGTCATCTCTTGGGTTAGATCCTGAACCAACTCAGACATTCATGGGTACCCAACTATTAGCTTGACCTTGTTGAGGCCTAATTGTAACAGATGACCTTTGAGGATATGCTTGCAGTGGGGTAAAATACGGAGGGTAATCCTCATTATCTTCTCCAGAATTAGTCATGGGACCTTTTCCCTTGTCCATTGCCCTATTCAGTAGCTGAGTCTTTGCCAACTGCTCTTGCCACTGGTCTTACATGTCTCCTTGGAACTGTTCGGGTCTTTGATCCATTTTTTAGCGTGAGTACCGTAACAATGTTTAGTTTCTAGAATAGCTTAAACTAATTAGGGTCCTTCTATAAATTTAAATGCATATGATATGATGTAATGCAAATGCATGAATGCAAAAAGGCATCGATTCTGATTCAATTTCATTTAGAAAACTTTATTAGAAAACAAAATCCTTTACATAAAATAGACTACAAATATGCTTTCGCCCTAATGCCCAAAATCTTAACTTTCCTAACTCTTGACCACGATCTGACTGCAGCTCATATTTCATGCTCAACGTATCAGCCTGTACTACCAAGGTCTGTAAATAATCAACTACCTCTCAAATCTGAGCTATGGCCTCACCCATGAGGTAATCCCCATTTCTAACTTGATCCTGAAAATGGTGAAGCTCTTCCTTTCAATGCCCTTTTCTTGCTTCAAGAAACTTGATCCGGAGTTCACAATTTTGTAATGTCGATTCTAATTTTTCGATCTTGCCCTTCATTTCCTCAATCTTGTTCAGACTTGATTTTAGCTTGATCGCAGAATTACAGCTTCGATGGTGGTGAAGAGATCGTCCCAGCTCAGCCACTCTAGCTTTTAGTCCACATTTCTCCTTTTGGCTTTCTGCCAAACTCCTTTCTAGGGCTTCATTTTGTATCTGTATTTCTCGGAACTTCTTCTCCCAATGGTCAGCTTTGGCCTTTTCCTCTTGAATCTCCCATTGCCACTACTTAGAAGTCTTCCCCAATCTGGCATTTTTCATTGATAGACGCAACTTCTTATACCCTGTCTTTAGGCTATCCAGATCTTCCTCAACCCTTTTCTTCCATTTTCTTAGTTTTTCGGCCTCTAATGTCTGAACATCTACGTCTAACCTCAGATACATTTTTTCTTCTTCCAACTTCTCTATCCTCTTTCCAAGCTCTGAACTCTTCTTTTCAAAATCTTGTTTTACAATCTCCAATTCTGATGAGACCACTTGTAAATACTCTTCGGTCAATCGAGCGTTTTCTAAACTTGGCACAAGGATATTGTCGTTAACTCTTCTATTCCATTATCCATTATACTCCGGGGTCGTCATTGGACATACGTCTACTCTCTTCATACGACGGGTCTGATTCCAGGTATTAGAAATCTCTTTAACCCTCTTTTTGTAGCTATCTCCCTTATACGAGAACTCACATTGAGCCAACTCATGTGTAGCCGATATGAACTGCCTTGATCTATATTGTCTCAGTACGAGCAAGGGCACATATCCAATGGCTCCCAAAATTCCAAGTAGAGGGACCTAATTAAAACTCCCACACCGATACAGCACCTCATCAAGAAGCATCCAGGAAGCTCTCCACTCGACGACTTCTTCTTGGAGATTTTGTAGAAGCACTATCCAATTTTCTTCTGATATGTCATCTCTCTTTGGGGTAGCAAATATCTCTTTTAATGGGGAACAATTTTCCGAGAAGACCTGATGGGAAACCTTATCCACCTTTCAGAATTGACTGTGGAACCAAGCCAACAACAACTACACACACCCTATAAATCTGCCTTCACCTGCTCTTCTACATGTATTCAGCGATTGAAATGTCTCAGCCAAGATTGTAGGAACAGGCGTGACTTGTTTGCCAAGTTGATAAAAAATATCTGAGACTGCTTCATCCACATATCCCAATGTAGGGAAGATCACTAATCCATATATACTCAAAGCAAAAACATCGACCTTCTTTTTCATATCAGGATGTACTAGAATCAAATCCTTCAAAGCTTTCCAAGGGATGCATTTATACTCACCTTTTTGCTTGATTCTGGCTGTGACCCACTGTTCACTCATCACTGTATACTCATCAGCTTTCTCAAAAAGGTCGGAACACTAGCGGCCCTTGAGTAAGCTTTGTCAACTTGAATCTTGGGACAATGCAATAGAACTGTATACTCTTCCACCGTGGGTACCAAATCAACCCTTCCGAAAGTAAAGCAACTATATGCAGGATTCCAATATTGGGAGATGGCTCGAAACAGATGTTCATCTACCTTAATGTCCAACAGGTACGGCAAGTCCCCATAGCTGCAGTAAAACAAATGCTTGGTCTCATTACTCTACTGATCCCATATCTCTCTTAATTCCTGAAGATTATTCTGCGTTATACTGATGCGAGTGTAATCCCATAATTTTGATGTGTACCCTTCAGCTAGACTATCCTCTTTCTCTAATTGCATTTGCTCTGACCACTTACGGACGGCTACATTGTCCTCCACTTTATCAAGGAATTCATTCTCCGTAACTAGCTTTCTAATTTAGTAACTGACCGTGAATCGATACCTCTTTAAAATATGAAATGACATGCACCAAAATAAAATATAACTAGTTAGTAACATGAAATAAAACACAAAGCAAATAATCAAACGCATATCTAGGTGATTGTTAAGGTTTGATATAGCTCTACTTAAGGTAAGCTCTTAGGTTTTCTACATGTGGTTTAGCTCTAAAGTTGAGATACCCGAACCAGCAGATTCCTCGATCCTCACCCATTATAGGCTCATACGGACCGAGTTCAGTTTAGGGGAATACATTTCCCTACGGCTGCACGAAGATGAAAATCTCATGAAGACATAGGTAGGGATGTATCCCGAAAGCGATTCACTATCCTGCACAGAGGTGAAAACCTCACGAAGGAGTAGCTTCTCACTCCCACTTAAAAGGGTGTGACCACAATAGTCATGCAATGCAATGCAGAGATATTTTATACAATTAGAACCACATGCAATAAAAAGGATCATAGTTTTTCAAATCATTTTTTTAAATTTGGACAAAAGGACAGGAAATAATCAATTTTACGGCTTGACTCTCTTATTGGTCCCAGTGGAGTCGCCAAGCTGTCGAAACCATTTTTAAGTTCTTATAAAAACGGGGGTCGACTTTAAAAACGAAAATGGAGTCGCCACCCATGGGTGTGATCGGATCACCTTATAAAACATTTTATTTCAAAACATTGATTTTGGCCTACGAAATTCAAGAAAACGGGTTCGGGAGTCTGTTACGTATGAGGAAGGATTAACACCCTCGTAACGCCCAAAATTGGTACCTAATTGATTATTTAATGTCCTAATATCAAAAATTTGAAAAGGTTTTAAATACGATCCTTTTTATTTGAAAGAAAACTTTGAATAAATCAAATTGTACACCAAAACCCATTTATCTCAAAGAAACAAAATGTCACACTCAATGAGTTAGGATGTAACATTTCAAAACTTCAAAACTAAGCTTGCCTTTATTTGTAGAAAATTCTTACCTCGAAACAACAAAACGTCATATCCAATAAGTTAGGACATAACATCTCAAATTCCCGAGAATAAGTTTTTATTTAACTTTTAAAAAGAAAATAATAGATTCTTTAGACTCGAAGAGAAAAATAGAAACCCAGTAAGTTAGGGTATGATTTCTTTCGAACCTTAGAACACAGAGTGTTTACTTATTTTGAAAATCGGATAAAATGTAATGCGACCGTAATACAATAGAAAATGAATTTTAAAATAAAATGTAAAACCATTTACAATGCTAGCTTGTATAACAACATGATGATGATAAAATATAATGACAATAATAAAGGTAGAAATAAAATACAATAAAGCAAAAGCAAGATAAACAAATGAAATAAAATAAAAGAGAATAGTAACAAAATGGAAGCTATATACAATAATAATAAAAACATAATAATAGTAACGAAAATGTAACAACAGTAATAAAATATATTAATAAACGAATAATAGTAAAAAAGAATATTAGTAATAATAAGAATAATAATAATGAAAATAACAGGAATAATGTTTATAATAAGATAATAATAAATATAATAATAATTATAGTAATAATAATATGCATATAAAGAATAATAATGGTAATAATAATAAAAATAATAATACTAATGAACATAATAATAATTATAAAATTAATTACAAATAAAAATAATAGTAGTAGTAATATTAAAATAATGATTATAATAGTGAAATAATAATAGTAATAAATTAATAATAATAATAGTAATAGTAATAATAAATAGTAATGAAATTAAAATTAATAGTAATAATAATAAAAATAATAGTAGTAACAAATAGAAATGATAATATTAATAATAATAAAAATAGTTGAAATAATGAAAATAGTAATAATAATGATGATACTAAAAATAAATAATAATAACAATAATAAAAAAATAAAATTAATAAAGAAATAACAAAAACAAAAGAAATAAAAAAGACGAAATTGAACTAAAAATAAAAGTTTGGGGCGAATTTTAAAGAAAATAACAGATAAGGGACCTGTTTAGACACGCGAATAACATGGAGGGACTAAAAGGGAAAATATTCCCTCCCTTCAAAACGCACAGCAGTAGGGAGCACCCAATTGAAAACCGTAGTAAATTATCGGGCAAAATTAAAAATAAAATAAACTTAAATTAAAAAACAAAAAATGCGGAGGACCAGAGATGTAAATAGCCCATTTTTAAACAAAACACGCGGACCCCAGGCGGATCGAGTCGGGTCAGTTTGACCCATATCAAAACGACGTCGTTTTGGTGTTAAATGCCCCGGGATTAAACGACGTCGTTTCACCTCTCCTATATAAGTAAAATTTTTTTTTAAAAAAAATTCATTTTCCTTCTTTTTCTTTAAAAAAAAAATAGAAAATTTTCTCTCCCCCTCTCTCTCCCTTGCGATTTCTGGCGAAGCTCTTGCATGGCTCGCCACCGTCCACCGCCGTCACCGGCCATCGTGCACGATGGCCAGAATTCCAAAAAGGTAAGAGTTTTTTTTCTTTTTTATTATTTTATAAACTTTAATATATGTTAAAAAAGAACTTAAAGAAAAACAGATTCGAAATAGGAGAAAAAAAATAACGAAAAAAAAAGAAAAAAAACCTTTGCTCTCTCTTCTTTGATTTTTATTGTATTGTATATATGTTTGTGTGTCCGTCCAAAAAAATCTCTTTTTCTTTTTACAATGATTTCTCTCTCGGTTTTTATAGCTTATTTATAGATAAATAAAATAAAAAAAGGAAAAAAAATAAAAAAAATCCCTAGATTTGGTTCTTTGCTGTTTATTTCTTTGTTTGTTGCAGATGAACGTCGAAGATGGGGGCATGATTCGCGCGTTGATGGCGGTGCGACGCTTGGCAGTGAAAGCGTGATGGAGGCTGTGGCGGCACCATGCTGTTAGGGCTAGGGTTTGCTGAAAATTTTTAGGGTTTTGGGCCCTTTTGAGTTTAGAGTGTAATTGGGTTAAAGGGTTATTGATTTGGGCTTGATTTTTAATTTTGGGTCAGTCAAGCTTTGTATTTATTGGACTGTAAAAAAAAAAGACTTTTAAACATTATTATTTTTTGTTTTTTATGGCATAGGCCCAGACAAATTGTGCCTATGACAATTATAATTTTCCAAACTGTTGCGGGATACCTTCAATAAGTGAATTCTGACTTAAATCTAGACTTTCAAGAGCCTTAATGTAGCTTATTGAAGATGGAATGCTCTCTTCGTGGTTGTTCTTGCTCAAATTCAAGTTTAATAACTTGACGCAATTTCCAAGGTCATCAGGAATAGGCCCGCTAAAATTGTTTGCCAAGTCAAGTTGTTCGAGTTTTGAAAGAAGTCCAATCTCTTACGGAATTTTGCCAGAAAATTGGTTTCCTCTTAAAAAAAGACGGCTCTTCATTGTCAACTTTCCCAGTTCCTTAGGAATCTCACCATTTAGATGATCCGAAGAGAGATCAAGTTCTTGTAATTGGGTTGCATGTCCCAATTTGAATGGAATCGTTCCAGAAATGTTATTGTTGGAGATCTGTAGGCTTGTTAGATTATGGCATTCTCCCCAATTTGGAGAAAGCTCACCAAAAATACTGCTGTTGCTTAATGAAATAAAATTAAAATTTGGATATATACCAAAAGCTTCTGATATATTTCCCGTTAAGTGGTTCCCTTGAAGCCTAACTCTGTATAAGCTTGTACAGTTTCTCAAACTTGATGGAATCAAACCAGTCAAATTATTGTTGCTAGCTGCAATATGAGTGAGCAATCCCCCCAGGCACACATTCTCAGGTAATGAACCACTAAGATGGTTATCTGATAAGTCTAATATTCTCAAACGATTAAGATTGTTCAAAGTTTGAGGAACATTACAAGGTCTGATAAACTATTTTCAAAAACCTTAAGTATCGACAACTTGTTTAAGTTTCCCATGGAAGTTGGGATTGAACCAGAAAGCCCATTAAAATGAAGCACAAGATTTTCCAAGTTAGTCAAGTTTCCTATGGAATCAGGGATTGCACCAGTGAGATTATTGTTCGACAAGTGCAAGTCGAAAAGAGATTTGAGCATTCCTATCTCATTTGGGATAGAACCAAAGAGATTATTACTCCACAGATAGAGATAGTTGATGTTACTTAAGTTTCCTATACATGTTGGGATAGGGCCAGTTAGGAAATTGTTTGAAAGATCAAGCACCGAAAGGATCTAATCATTCCGATCTCTTTAGGTATTGTACCAGTGAGATGGTTTTGGTAAAGAAAAAGTTTAGAAAGTGAACTCAACCTTCCTATATCAGAAGGAATACTTCCAAAGATATTATTTTGTACCAAGTCCAGGTAGTCAAGCTTGGTAAGGTTCAAAATTTCTCGTGGAAAGGAACAACTGATTGAATTGTAACCTAAGGAGATCGTAGAAAGTCTTTTCAGTAAGCCAATCTCTAAAGGGATATTTACAGAGAAATTATTGTATGACAAGTCAAGGAAGTTGAGGTTGGAAAGGTTCCCAATGTGTGAAGGAATGAACCCATACAATGAGTTGTTTCGAAGCTGAAGCCAAATCAAGTTGGGGAAGTAAAAAACAGTTAAAAAAGCCTGAATACTTTATCCTAATTAAAATAATGACATGAAATTTTAATAACTGTTAGCACAGTTAAATTCTTTATTAAACCTATATTTGTTGTTAGTTTTTTTATTACATGGGTACTAATTTTTTTTTCCCTTCAAAATGTCATATCAGTACAAAAAAATCTAGCAGTGTTAACAAATGGATGTATAAAAATTTTAAGCAAATTGTAACCTTAAAATTTTTATACTATAATTTATTCGAGAAATAAATAATTAACCTAATGCGAAGTGTGGGTGGAAACCCTCAGGGGCGAAGTTAGAAAAAATTTTAAGATACCGGAATTAAATTGTAATTTTTATTATAGTAAAAATATAATTTCACTATTTAAATAGTTTATGTTTTTATAATTTTAAAGAATTAAATTAAATTTTTATAATTTTTAAGAGGGTAAAGTGAAATTTTACTATTATTAATTTAAAAAATTTAAAATATTTTAAAAATCTAAATGAATTTTTTTTTATTTTAAGGGAACTAATTCCTACCAGCACCTTAGTTATGCTCCTAGAAACCATACTAATTATATATGAAATAGGAATAATAATGAACTATATTTGTATCGTTAATAATTTATTAAACTTAAGTATTTACTTTTAGGTAAACCGTATCGCAAGTGATCAAAATAGTGTGATTCCTATTTTTGGTGGAAGAATGTGAGTTTGAAAGGTATTAAGGAGAAGAGAAGAAATTGTATAAAATTGTGATTTCATGTCATTATTATTTCTTTACTAGAAAAATGATAAATCATATTTTTTTCTCCTAATTTTTAGTTTTTTCATTCTGAAAAAAATTCAAATCCAACTGAAAATATTAAAAATCATGGGAAAATTTTGATTTGTCATCTTCCTATTAGAAAGGAATAAGAATGACATAAAATCACAGTTTCATATCCTCCTTTATTTAAGAGAGAAGAAAGCCATGGTTTTGATAATTGAAATTAGGGATATTTTGTTGTTAATCGTAATTTATACAACAAAATTAGAGCTATTATTTAAAAATTAATAAAATTAGAGCAGTTTTCAAGCTTTGATGGGAAGTGGAAAATTTTACATGGTTGGACATTAGTGAAAAAATAAAAACTCATTTTTATATGAAATAACAGTACAGAATTTGGTGATTTTTGCAAGCAACTTTTAGTTGATTGTTGCCGAAGGTTTTGTATTATAATTGGCGAGTCTCGACGTTGCTCCATTTGTAGGGATTTTTAAGGCACCTACATACACTCATTCAAAACACCTTCAATTATAGCCAAAAACATTTCTAATTATGGATAAGTAACTAACATGTATTTTATATGCTGATCTTTTATATCAAACCAAATAAAATAAAATACTCTGATACTTCCAGTGGAACTAACATATTTTAATTGTAGGGTCAAGTTTCGAAAAGATAAAATGCTATAAATTAAGCATATGATCACCGCGAAGCCAGGAAATTATTTTAGGGGTCGAAATAAAATTTTAAATTTTAATATTTTATATTTTATAATTTTTAAAAGATTAAATTAAAATTTCATAATTTTAAGGGGGCTAAGGTGTAATTTTATTTTTACTATTTTAAAATTTTAAAATTTTCTAAAAAGCCAAAACAACAATTTTCCATTTTAGAGGGGCTGGAGCTCCTGCTAGCACCCCTAGATTTGCCTCTGATTATGATTAAATATAACAGTACTACAAAACTATTTGAATAAATCTAACTCCTAAATATAAAAATTTTCATAAATCCAACTATGTTATTAGAATTAGACTAATAGCAATTTATCCAAACTAACTGTTCTAATCAATAGGGATAAATAAAATTATTTTTTATGCATATCATTTTTATCACAAAAAAAATCTTATTTCCTAATTCTCTTTAGTAGTTATAGGATAAAATATAATTTCCTTCACAATAATAAAAACTATTTAAGTGCTTCTTGGTGCCACGAGCATGCAATATGAAAAACACAAGATACACACAACCACACCAGCAACAATAGTGTTTAAACAAAAAATGTTAATTTTGAGTCTATATTTAAGAAATACAAGATTATATAGACAATCAAGTTTAATTTCTTCAAAGATTTGTATTAATGTTATGTAAAACACATAAAGCAATCAAGATAATAGTAATCTTAAACAAAATCAATAT
Source organism: Gossypium australe (assembly GCA_005393395.2). Taxonomy (NCBI): domain Eukaryota; kingdom Viridiplantae; phylum Streptophyta; class Magnoliopsida; order Malvales; family Malvaceae; genus Gossypium; species Gossypium australe. The sequence goes on from CM016623.1 coordinate 125,605,574, forward strand.
CCCATTGTTTTTTGACATAATAATAAATTTAGTCTTTAATATTTCTTTTTTAATTTTGCTTTTATATCTTTTTTAGTTAAATTTAGCCCTTAACCTTTCAAAAAGTAGTCAAATCCCTTTTATTTAATAAAATGTTAATTAAAACATTAAAAATTTTAACGATTTTGATGTGTTAACCTGTGTGATAGTTCATGTATGTTTCATATTGACATAGCACTATTTATTTGTATGTCATATTAATAAATAATTTAATAATTATAAAATATTATAAAATATATAATAAAATAACTCAAAATTAAAAAATATAAAAAAATTAATAAAGTATAAAAAATTAACATAAAGTACACATGGATTGCCATACAAACTACCATGTTTAAAAAATTTAAAGTCAATATTTCCATTAAAAAATAATTAGACTCTTTCTTTTTAAAAGGTTTATGATCAAATTTTTTTAAATGGTTGAGGGCCAAATTTGGCTAAAAAAAATAAAAGTGAAATTGACAAAAGATGTAAACGTTAAGGGCCAAATTTGTTATTATGCCTTGCTTTTAAATGAATGTTGATGCAGCCATTAACGAAACTAAAAATTTGATTAAGGTAAGTGCACCTATCAATTAATAGTATAGCTACGATGAGTAAAGATATCGTTCCCACAGGGACTACAAGTCTTTCTATTATTTAACCGACAAATTCAAGAGATTAATTTTAAAACTAAAATTAACTAAATTAATTAACTAACGAAGGTAGCAAAGAACAAAACAAGAAAATAATTGACTAAACACTAAGAAGTGAAACAATACTTAGGAAAGAATTTATCTAGATTTCATTTGTGGTCCAGGATTTTCTTACAATTCGGGGTGTGCGGGTGGATCAGAATTGAAATAGTTGTTCTTGGCGTGATAGAAAGAAGGAGATTATCTTTTCTTTTAATGGAATTAGTGATGGAGTTTGGCTCAAGATTTCAATTGGTGGGGTTTCACTGAAAAACGGTTGATTGCTTTGTTGAATTTTCTCACTATGCGATAATGTGAATTTGACTGGCGTTCATAAAAGTTTTTTGGCTGTTATCGATTTTGGCGACTTGTTGGACAGCATGGCTGGTATGAAATGATTTTGTGTTTGACAGATCTTTCGATGACAGTTGATATGTTGTTGTTTCATTCCTAAATGAGATTTATGTTGTAGGCAAGGGTGGTGCATGTTGTTTTTCAATTTATGGAGGGTTCATGGTGGTTTTGCCTGGTGTCACTCATTAGGTTCCATAACCTCCCCGGTAGGCGAAGTTCAACGTGGCCGGAGTTGATAAGGATGACGAAGTTGTTAGTTATGGGGAATTGAGAGATGAGTAAGGAGTGGCACAACCATGACTTTTTGGGTTGATGAGGCTACTGGGGCTAAAATAGCAGAGGAATTCTTGACCTTGGTTGTTGTGGAATCTTTTTATTGGTATTAATCGTTGTTTCTCAGGCTGGCTAGAGTTCTCTTCGTATTGTGGATAGCCAAGGTAATGGTGTGATTGATTCTTTGGCAATAGCAAAGGTGAGAAGGCTAGCATGTTTTAAAGTTTGGGGTGAAATGTTTTTTCATTTCTTTAGTTGTTTGCACAGGGGGTGGAAGTATTGAGTCATCTGTGTGTTCTGTATCATTTTTGTTTACGAAAGAGCTGGTTGGTTTTTACCAACATCTTTCTATTATTAATACAATCCTATTGATCGAGTAAAAAAAAGAATTGAAATTTCTTTCTAATTAAAATCTCTATTATTGCATTAATTCGTTTTATGTATTCTCTTATTAGATTTGACTCTAATCCGATAGATTTCTGTTATCCTATTTCTAGTATTGCATGCAATTTCACTCAACTAAGCTAGATCTACTCTTAAACATGGTCTATTCCTCCTCTAACACATCAAACATTGATTAATACTCTAGTTCATTTCCCCTAGGTATTTAGAAAACTAGTTCATGCTTGAAAATAAAAACAACCGAGAAACAATATAACCGAAAGAACTAAAGAAACTCATTATAATCTCCTAAGAAATCAACTGAGAGTCTTCAATCTTGACGGAAATCTACTTTCAAGTCAACTTCAATGGTGTTTTTCGAATTGTTTTCTTGAGTATTCTATAACGTCTCCCTGTTATCTTCTTATCTTTGTCATATTTATGTCTTAAAATGCCCAAAAAAAACCTAAAAATAGCGTTTTTCCGCTGTTTAGGGTGCAAATTCGCGAAATTGACACAACTTGCCACATAGCTGTGTGGCAAGGGTTAGCCCGTGTGGTTCTTGTAACTTGCTCTGATTTTTCAATTTTTACTTGTTTGTCGCTCTTTTTGCTTTCAAATACTCTCATAAGTATAAAAACATGAATTTAAAATATTCGGGGTATAAAATTTACTATTAACATCGAATAATCACCCAAAATCACATTAAAAATAGGATTAAAACATGTTACTTTTAACACTCATCAAATGTTTTGAGGAAATTTATTTATTTAATTATTTTTCGTAATAAAAGGTTGAGTGGTGTTGGAGCTGGAAGGGTAATCCTAGATTTGGAGGTTAAGGTAGCAAAGACACAAGTGCTCGATGAAGCCATTTCCCTCATCTTGAACCTTATTGCTTTGTCCTCTTCCTATAGCACTCAATTTCATTCTTTCAACCCGGGAAAAAAATTAGTTTATTCATAAAAATCACTTATTCTCTTCGAAACTTAAATTCTTGTATAATATTCCAAATTGGTAGCATTAGGGATGGAAGGTTGAGGGCTAAGTAATAAAACTTAATAAAATACTTCAAAATTCGTTATTAAAATAATTTTAAAATATATACACATCCAATTTATCAAAATAGAATGTGTTGTTCTTTCATGTCATGAAAGTCAATCTGCATGAAAATGAAATGTTTGAATATATAAACAATATTAATATAAAATCAAGAAATATCTAAATAAATACTTTTAGAAAACATATAAAAATATAAATCATATCATACATAAATAAATAGACCTACCCATGTGTCCCATATTCATTGGTTATTATTATACAAAAAGAAGATTAAATAATAATAATAATAATAATAATAATAATAATAATAATAATAATAATAATAATAATAATAATAATAAACTCATACATTTTTCTCAAGTGACGTTCCAGAATCCAGATCCCTTCAACTAATCTTTAGAAAATGTCAAATATGTAGTTTTGAAGTTGTTAAAAATATAAATTATTTTTAAGAAACATAATCCAAATAATTAAAAAATAGAAAAATAAGAAAGAAATAAACTTAAAATTATAAAACCTAAAAAGAAAAGAGAAATCCAAAAACTATTAAGAAACCCTTAAAAACAACAAAATAGCATCAAAAGTTGGAAACGGTTGAAGAAGAAACTTAACCCAATTTTGATTCAAAATGGTGTCAATATTATATTTTTGCAATTTAGCTTGGCTGAAGCGAATTGGGAACGCATGCTTTTACTTTTTTTTTTCTTTTATCATGTTTTAATCACTTCAAAATAATATTGAAATTGGGCATAGTAGAATCAGGGCAAAGTCAGAAAATATATTTAGGGGTCAACATTAAATTGTAATTTTTTACCATAGTAAAGTTGTAATTTCATCATTTTGATAGTTTATATCTTTGTAATTTTTAAAAGATTAAATCAAAATTTCACTATTTTTAAGGGTACTAAAATGTAATTTTACATTTACTACCAAAGGTCGGAAACAGAATTAAAATGAAGCCTTTAGAGATTTTTTTAAGATCATGGTTGGCTTGAGAAGGGAGAAAACATGGTCTTAGTCGAGTGGTGTTGCCGCATATGCCTTTATTAATCCTCAAGACATCAACCGGAACCTCGTGAAAAGCCTTAAGGTCTGGAATAGGACCTTCAAATTGATTGAAAGATATGTTCACAAATCTCAAACCATGCAAATCCTTAAAAGCTTCTAGGATGGAACCGTCGAGCATAAAGGTTTAATATTTCTGAAATAGCCAATTTTGGCCCAACAAAAAACAAATTTAAATCCAGATAACCACCAACAAAAAAAAGTCCATAGTTTTTGAGTCCAGATTACAAATTGAAATCATAACCAACCCAAAATAAACCTAAACCACTAAAAAACCCAACAGCCCAAATTAAAAACCCTAGCCCAATCTATATCAGCCCATTTCAAAATTTTCCAGCAGCCTCCCTCGCCCCTCAGCTCTGCCGACCTTTGGCCTCCCTCCGTGGACACCACGCGCATCGCAAGCAACCCCACGCCTCTGCTGCGCACACCACCAGCAGACCCCTCTATGCGTCTTACACGCTTCCGTCACCTGCAACGACGAGAAACACACAACGACACTCAAGTGCAAACAAACGAAAAGAAAACGACAAATATAGCACAAAAACAAAATAGAAACGGACAAAACCGAATCTATAAAATCTGTTATAAAAATAGAGATAAACCTCCTATTTTTTCTTCTTCCGATTTTTATATACTAAGAACAGTTGAGAAACAAAAACAGTATAGAAGTTTGAAAAAGGTGGATTTTGTTGTCTTTTCTGTTCATTTTCATTTTCTGTTGTTGAATATTACTTGGTTTCATCTATTTTTTCTTTTAAAAATTTTACAAACGATAATAATCAAAAAAGAAAAAGGGGAAAACAGACCTAAATCGGAGCCTGTTCTCCATCCTTGAACCCGAACCCAAGGGGAAATCTCTTCCTCTCAAAAGGGGTTCGGGATGTCGAGGATTGCCCTCGAAATAGGGGCATCGAACGGAGCACCAAAGGCTCCTCTCTGCGCAACCTTGGCCACCGTGCGATGGTGGTGCGACGGCGGCAGACAAATGCACCGGAAGAAGCCCAATCGACTGAGGGGGTTGAGAGGAAATGAAGGGGTCTGTGAAATTTTTTTTTTCTGAAGAACTGAAAAATGATTTCAAAACAAAATTTTTTTGATTTTAATAATAAACAAAATGGCGCCGTTTGATGCATAGGGTTACTGGGCATATTCCTTAAAAGGAATATTTTCGCGATCAGTCCCCCGTATTTGCGGCGCTATTGGATTAAGTCCCATTTCATGTTTTCTTTTTTTGCGATTTGGCCCTGTTATTTCCGTTTCATTCTAATTCAATACGTGCTTTGGCCGACAGAAACGCAGCGCATTAGGGGCTAGGTTATTCACCTATTTAGTCCCCGTAAGTTTACGCGCGTAGTGTTGGGATCCCTGTTCGCTTTTTTATTTATTGTGATTTTAGTCCTCATTTTTTATTCTGATTTCAATCTAGTTTTTGACCTATTTTAACTATTTCTCTTCAAAATTTTATTATTATTATTGTTTATTTTAAGTTTTCGTATATTATTTTTTATTAAACTTTATAAATATTGTTTATTTTAAAATTTGACATTATTTTAAAATTATTATTTACTTTATTTTTTTATGTATTCTTTACTTAAATCGTTTTGCTAATTATTTTTAATTGATTTATGTATTATTTCTCTTTAAATTGTTTAATTCTTTGGTCTTTGTTTATTAATGTTATTACATAGATGGTGTACATTGTTTAGTTATTGCTTTTCCATGTGCCATAATTCATTTTTTTGTATTGTCATATTATTATAGTTCATTATATAATTTCGTGTTCACGTATTATTGTTCCATGATCGTTATTATTTTTATATTACGTTATTACATTGTAAATTAAACCCTAACATATTATTTCAACCTAGATCGTCGTTTTTTAATCCAAACAAATCATACATGTCTTTTGAATATTGTACCCGCTACCATTTTAAAATAAAAATTTTCAAAAAATAAAGTAATATTTCGTGTTTTGGAAATTCGAGAAAATCGTGCCCTAACTTACTGGGTTTCGATTTCCCTCGTTTGGCCTAAATAATGAAATATCCTTTTAAAACAAAATACAAGTTTAAAATCAAAAGCTTATTCTCCAGAGTACAAAGTGTTGTGCCCTAACTTATTGGGTGTGACATCTCGTTACCTCGAGATAAGGATTTCTAAAAATGACAATATTCCGTATTTAGAAATTCGAGAGATCGTGCCCTAACTTACTGGGTTTCGTTTTTTTCTCGTTTAATCTAAATAACCGAATATTCTTTTAAAATTAAAATACACATGCTTTTAAATAAAAGGCGGGCTTATTCTCAAGGATTCGGGATGTCGTGTCCTAACTTACTGGATGTGGCATTTCGTTGCCTCGAGATGAGATGGTCTTTTATGATTATTCCAACTCATTCAGGTGTTTTAAAATCAATATTAATAAAATGATCGTATTTTTAAATTCATTCTCGGTTTTCAACTTTCGACATTAAGACACTAATTAATCAATTTGGTACCAATTTTGGGCGTGACGAGGGTGCTAATCATTCTTCGTATGTAACCGACTCCCTAACCCGTTTTCTCAAATTTCGTAGACCAAAAATGCCGTTTTAGTAAACCAAAATGTTTTATTAAAACAAAGGTGATTCGATCACACCTAACAAAGATCGATGGTGACTCTTGTTTTTATTTTTGTTTTCAAAACCCTAGTCGATTCCCGTTTTCAAAAAAATGGTTACAACAGCTTGGCGACTCCACTGGGGACGTCAATAAGAGTGTCAGGCCATAAATTGATTAATTTTTATCTTTTGTCAAAATTTGGAAATCTGATTTGAATTCACGTTTTTGGTTGCATCAGTCTTTTTTCTGTGGCCTTTATCATAATGTGTTAAGCCTGTTGATTTATTTTCGCATGTTGCACTGCATAGATCGGTCGATCTTACCCCTTTTAAGTGGGAGTGGGAAACTACTCCTTCGTGAGGTTTTCACCTCTGTGCAGGATAGTGGATCACTTTCGGGATACATCCGTACCTATGACTTCGTGAGATTTTCATCTCCGTGCAGCCATAGGGAAATGTATTCCCCTGAACTGAACTCGGTCCATATGAGCCTATAATGGGTGAGGTTCGAGGAATCTGATGGTTCGGGTACCCTTACTTTAGAACCAAACCGCATATAAAGAGACCTAGGAGCCTACCCTAGATAGAGCCACGCCAGACCTTAGTGGTCACCCAGATAGTACTCTATTTTGTTTATTTCTCCTGTGCTAACGTGTTTTCTTCTGTTTTGATTGCATTGCATTGCATCATCTTAGAAAAGAGGTGTTGATTCATATTCAATTGCTAAATAGAAGAGTTTGTCATAAGGAAATGTGTTACTTGATAAAGTGGATTATAATAGGTCGTTCGAACATAGTACAGGTAAACAATGAGAGACGGTTGATAGCCCACAGAAGAATAAAAGACTTTGCCCGGGGATTCAAGCCGACAAGGATTATTCAAGAGTCATCATGTCTCAATTTTCTAAAAGAAGCTTATGAACATCGCGGAGGATAAGTGAGTGAAGAGGTACGGCCTGGACCAAACAACAAGGAGCTAGAAGAGGCATCTATTGAGAAAGTTCACGGGACACGACCATAACATTCAGATACGAAGAAGAGGATTGGTGTTTTCACCTGGACTATGAGAACAAAACCGTATATGCAATCTGTTTTATGTAAAGAAATGTATATTTTAGAAAAGTTCTTCTAATGGAATTGAATTCATAATCAACGCCTCTATTTCTTTTTGCATTCATTCCATGCATTTGCATTGCATTTCATGCATTTGCATTACATCATATCACATGCATTAAAATTTATAGAAATGCCCTATTTAGGTGAATTATTTCAGTTAACCTAGAAGATATGGAACAAAGGTTGGAGAGATTAGAGCAAAGATATGCAAGAATAGTTGGCTAAAATTCAACAGGATATGGGAGATCAAATGAATATGATGCCCCAGTTAACCCAATTACTAGTTGAAAGACTTGAAAAAAGGAGTGGCCCAGTGGTCGGCAATGCGGATGATGATGAAGAAACCGTTTATTCCTCGATAAGTATCCCGACTCAACCAGACATGCAGTCGCATGGGGTACCCGTCATTATCGAACCCCAATGTCAGACTAATACCTTGACCCTGTTGAACCTCTTGATGGGCTCATGTTTTAACCCTGAGGATGATCGAGCCAAACCGATTGTTCAGGCAGAGACAAAGGAAAGGAGAAAGTGGACTTTGAAGGCCCCGAAGAAGAAGGAAAAGGAAGCGGGTAGTACGAGTAAGTATGACAAAGGCCATTCGGAGCTGATTACAATAATCCAGCTAAGGATGGTGACTACCAGCCATCAAGGCCTCCCTAGGCATGATTCCAACCCAAAGCCTAACACTGGAAGGCTCTAGTTCACACCCGTCTCGATGACATACGAGGAACTCTATCAAAATTTATTTAATGCACATGTGGTGTCTCCTTACTACTTAAAACCAATGCAGCCTCCATACCCCAAATGGTATGACACAAAAGCTCAATGTGAGTATCATGCGGGGATTATAGGACATTCAATAGAAAACTGCCTTGCTTTCAAAAAGTTGGTCTAAAAGATCATTAAAATGGGAATTATGAAGTTCGACGATTTTTCAGAACCTAATCGCCCTGACAAAGCAATAAATGAGATAGTTGAAGGTAGCGGCAAGAGAGTTGCAACTCCTTGAATAAGACAAGAACCCAGAAGGAATATCAGGGAATCTGAATAACACATCTGAAGAGGGAACTGGGGAATAAAAGTTTTCAAGCCCTTATATACTTGGGAAAATTTTAAACAATGGGACTATGGAAGGGATCCCTGTGTTTTTAGCTAATCAAGAGTAATATTCAAAACATGCTTGTTGCTTTAAGCCTAGAGGCAATAAGAGTCCTTTTATGAAATAGGCTTGTGTCCAGAATTTTTATTTCAATCAAATGCATCTTTATTTTCATCCTTTACATTTCACACTCTACATTCATAACCATACCATATAAATAACCATCCTTAGAATCATTTATTCTTTGGATTTTCTACCTTCATACCCACAATGGGTCCCTAGATATCAATGACATGAGCGACGCTATTATTGACTTCTTTTTTAAGTGAGATATATGTCTAGAGGGATCTAAAGGCTTTGAAGATGACAGAGATTGTAGCTTATCTTTTGATTTGTTAAGGTTGGTAGAACAAGATGTGAATAGACTCTACCTTACAAAGGGTCAGTAGATGTTGCGAGCTTATTTTGCTAAGTGGACGGAAGCTACTTCATATGTCGATGTCAAGAAGTCCACAGTCAATAAATTCTATGTTGATACAGAATCCTAAAAGAGACCATATTTGACGATGCATTAAATACCAACAACAGCACGATATCAGAAGTTTACAGTCTGTTTAAGATTAAACACTGTATCGCCCCAAAACGAACGGTAAAAAAAGGGGGAGAGATCACCAGAATAATGATTGAGACTCATGAAGATTGGCATATGTGCTTGTCGAACGCCTATTAAGATCCCCACCGGGGCAACACATTTCTCATTGGTTTCTCCTGTTGAAGTCGAAATTCCTTTTTTCGAGTTTTATCAGAACTGAAGTTGGATGAGGCAGAATGGATCCAATCCCGATGTGATCAATCAAATTTGTGAGGAAAGGTTAATAGCTATCCGTTACAGCCAGGTGATGCGGGTTTGCAACAAAGAGGTTTATCCTAGAAAATTCCCAAAGGAGGACCTGATATTGAAAAAGGTCTTTCATATACAAAAGGATCTCAGAGAAAATTGGAGGCCAAACTAGAAAAGACCTTATGTAGTGAAAAAGTCTGTTCTGGAAACATTGATCAAAATGGATGGCATGGACTTGCCCAATCCGATGAATTTAGATTCAGCTTAAAAAAGAAAAAAAGAAAAAAATCAAAAATCAAAAATCAAAAATCAAAAATCAAAAAATCAAAAAGAAAAATGAAATTTTCAGCAAAAAAGAAGAAAGAAAAAGGAGGGGCCAAAGCGAAAACCTGCAAAGGGCGCTTTGAGACCAAATGGGATTTGAGTCAAAAATCAAAAATCAAAAAATCAAAAAGAAAAATGAAATTTTCAGCAAAAAAGAAGAAAGAAAAAGGAGGGGCCAAAGCGAAAACCTGCAAAGGGCGCTTTGAGACCAAAGGGGATTTGAGTTGAAAACCAGAAAAGGGCGGCTTAAATTTTAATCAAAGGGGGGCATACAGCAGTCTTGCTATGCCTGAATTAACAATGAAGAAGTATGCTATGTCTTGGGGCATCAACAAAGTACTTCGGATCCCCTAAACACATATTGATCTTAAAATGGTCCTCAAGAAGTTAGAACCGAGAAGTTCATGCTGCGATATCTGAGGCACCTAGTTTCCATTTTACCTATTTTAAATTTGTTATTTGTTATTATCTTATTCTTTTCAAAATACACTACCAATAAATTTCCTTCTTGATTGCATTTGCTAGCTTTGATTAACTTGTTTGTTTCGAGCTATGCTCCCAATCAATTTCCTTCTTGTCCATTGTTACAATCCTTTTCAGGCATTTTGCATTGAAATAACAATTGGTGGACTAATAATACTTTCATAAAAGGAGTTTCGCATATTACTCTGGAAGCTTCTGAATAATATAAGGACCTAAAACAGGACTATTGTTTAAAACTCGCTCAGCCTAAGGTTTGGAAATATTGGAAAAAGATGATTATCTCTTTGGGCTTTTTATCGGTTAAACAGAAGACAAGACATTTCATCGGTGATACAACTTCGACAAATAACTAGTAATGTCAGCCCAAGTGTAAAAGGGGAATCATTCTTGAAAAAATGATATTCTGCATCCATGCAAATATCATGCATACACATTTGGTTAAGTCACTCGAGGAGTGATCAGTTGATCGAACAAGTTACAGATCCTATACCCTTGAGTTACAGTGGGATGGGTTGAAGTTGATACAGATCCTATAGCCATAAGTCGCAGTAGGACGGTTCAAAGATGGTACAAATCTTATGTAACACCCCAAACCCGGCCTGGAAGTTAAGCCCGAATTTGACGTGTCACATGGAAGTTTTTTTTTTTTTCAAAACCATCTTTGCAATTGTTAAAAACTTGTTCGAGAATTACGGCCTCTTTGTTAAAACCCAAAACACTTAAGCAATTGTTATCTACTTGAAAACGTAATTATCTTTAAAGACCTTTTGGTTGTGAAAACATATTTGAAATAAATAATTTACAAAAAAGGGATATTTGGGAATAGAGTTGCAGAAGCATTTTGAAAGAAAATCCGATGCCTTATTACAACATTTAACCCAAAATAGTAAAGTAATAAAATAAACGAGAAAGAAGTCTAAAATCCAAATAAACCTGTTTCTGAAGTATGGTCTCCATCGAGTCATCCATGGCCCAAGTCCACGTCACTGAGCATTACCTGAAAAGGTTAAGAGAAAGGGGGGTGAGTTACAAGAACTCAGTGTGTAATCCCCTTACCGTTATCCATTGGGTCATAACCAATTAACAATATTTTGGGCTTAGCCCATTTTCAATAATAATAATAATAATGTTTCAATTATAACATGAATATGAAATGAAATTCCCAAACCAAGCCTAGTATTTCCATCCGCTACACACCACCCGTACCAACCAACACACCTGTGGGGAGCTTTAGTCACCCACCCCGCCAACACACCAAACTGGGCATTAAGTCATATATCAAACTGGGCATAAAGCCATATATCAAACTGGGCATAAAGCCATATATCAAACTGGGCACAAAGCCATATTCAAACTGGGCATAAAGCCATATATCAAACTGGGCATAAAGCCATTTTTCAAATCGGTGAGTGAAAATCAAATCGGTGAGTGAAATCAAATTGGTGAGTCCACAGTCATCTCTGGTGACTCGTGCGACCCTAAAAATCAAATCAGTGAGTCTACAGTCATCTCGGGTGACTCGTGCGACTCTAGCAATCAAATCGATGAGTGAAAATCAAATCGGTAAGTCCATAGTCATCTTGGGTGACTCGTGCGACCCTAAAAAAAAATCAAATCGATGAGTGAAAATCAAGTCGGTGAGTCCACAGTCATCTCGGGTGACTCGTGCGACTCTAGCAATCAAATCGATGAGTGAAAATCAAATCGGTGAGTCCACAGTCATCTTGGGTGACTCGTGCGACCCTAAAAAAATCAAATCGATGAGTGAAAATCATCGATGAGTGAAAATCAAATCAGTGAGTCCACAGTCATCTCTGGTGACTCGTGCGACCCTAAAAATCAAATCGGTGAGTCTACAGTCATCTCGGGTGACTCGTGCGACTCTAGCAATCAAATCGATGAGTGAAAATCAAATCGGTGAGTCCACAGTCATCTTGGGTGACTCGTGCGACCCTAAAAAAAATCAAATCGATGAGTGAAAATCAAATCGGTGAGTCCACAGTCATCTTGGGTGACTCGTGCGACCCTAAAAAAAATCAAATCGATGAGTCCACAGTCATCTCGGATGACTCGTGCAACTCTAACAAATCAATCACTTCCTCCAATTACATAACCCAACCCATGCAGTATGTCATATATGCGAAGCACATTTCATAATGATGTATGAAATGGATTACCGTCATAACCAGATAATTAGAATACATACAATCATGGTAATCAACCCATAGGGGTATAATGGTAATTTTACCCACTAAGGGTAATTCAGTAATTTGGCAACCAAAGGGTATTTTGGTAATTTGCCCTCTAAGGGTATTTTGGTAATTTTCGCAACCTAGGGGTATTTCGATAATTTACCCTCCAAGGGTATTTTAGTAATTTTGCAACCTAGGGGTATTTCGGTAATTTCGCAACTCAGGGGTATTTTGGTAATTTACCCTCCAAGGGTATTTTGGTAATTTTGCAACCCAAGGGTATTTTGGTAATTTCGCAACCTAGGGGTATTTCGGTAACTTACCCTCCAAGGGTATTTCAGTAATTTCGCAACCCAGGGGTACTTCAGTAATTTACCCTCTAAGGGTATTTCAGTAATTTTATAACCCAAGGGTATTTTAGTAATTTACCCTCTAAGAGTAATTCGGTAATTTCACAACCCAAGGGTATTTCGATAATTTTCCCTCTAAGGGTAATTCGGTGATTTACCCACCAAGGGTAATTCGGTAATTTACCAATCAAGGTTAATTCGGTAATATACCCTCCAAGGGTAATTCGGTAATTTCATATTTAACGGTGTTTCCGAAGATTCACTATCGCCTCGAGTGATACAGAACTCTATTTGGGTCTCTACGGAACTATTGGGTCAAAATCCATTTTAGGCCCAAACGAGGTAATTTCGCAACTAAAACTTAGCTAGGGCATACAAATTTAAACTGTCCATTTGCGTCATACAGACTAAATTGGCTATAACTCGAGTTAGAAAACTCGAAATCTAGATCCGTAAAATTTCCTTGAAACTAGACTCATATATGTTCTTACTGTAATTTTTCCAGAATTTTTAGCCTAGCCATTTAGTACAGTTTATTCCTTAAAGTTTCCCTTGTTTCACTGTCCAATGATTCTGACCTCTCTTAACTTAATTTCAATTATCTCATTGTACAGTTTTCATATACTGTTCCAACTTATTTCTCTTGTAAATAGACTCACTAAGAAATCCACACATATAAATTACAACCCATAATTCATTTTTTATTATTTTATATGATTTTTCCAAAACAGATCAGTGAACCCCGAAGTTAATCAGAACCAGTCTCACTAAAATCAAGATATCTCAGAATATAAAATTCCTTTTTCTTCTCTGTTTCTTCCACATTAAAATAGACACAGTAAGCTTTAATTTGATATCTTATTCACTTTCTAATTCCTTTTCTCCTATTTTTAGTGATTTTTCAAAAACACATCACTGCTTCTAACTGAAACTGTTTTATTACGAAATACGATTACCACTACGATCATACGCACACCCGAGTGATTACGGATGCCGCTTTTTAGTTTTCTTTGGTAGTTCCACCAATTAACAGCATATTTCATACAAACTTTCAGAGAAGTGTGATATTACACACCATTTCAATCATATATACGAAAGGTACGGGATTACACACCTTAATAACGAGTTGTGCTTTCCACCGATTTCAACACCACTTATGTGATCTCCCTCGATCCTACCCCTTTGGATACTAAAATCCCGTCCCCACTTACTTGACGAGTCGATGATAACGATTCGGTTAATACAATCACTTGTGCTCCTTCACCTTGTTGAAAGTCCGATTCGATCAAGATGAGGTTTTCCCACACGATAGGGAACGAAATGATGAAGAATTAGGATGATAATGGTTAAAAGGAAAGAATGGAAGGTTGGATGGATGCTAGGTGATTCAGCTATCAATGAAAGATGAACAAAAGATGAATGTTCATCCAATATACCTAATTTTAAAGAATTTAATTCATCTCTCATGCCATCCACCTCATACCCCTTATCACAAAATATATGTTTACCCCACCATGACAAGAAATATGCATATTCATGAGGAAATTTAATTAGTGGTGAGTCAACATTACCACTAATTATATCAAAAGGTAACTTTTTATTAGTCATCTTTTCACCTTAATAGCCACTCCCTTTATGCACATTCTTTTGAAGGATTTTTACAAATTAAAAATCAACCCATGCTTATCTCAAATTTTGTTTCTTTATGAAATTTTCATGCTTTTACCATGACTCCCATTAATCATGCTCCAATTCTTTTTTTTTTTAGGATGTTACATCTTATGTCCCCAAAGTACAGTGGAAGGGACACTGAAGTTACAGTGGGGCAAACCTATTGAGCGAGATATAATGGTTCCTTCGAGCTCTATCAAAATACCAGCCGAACAATATGGAGGCATAATACGTCAGTGATAAACTCTGATGGACGACGAGCAGTGACAACTCTAAGCATAAAAAAGGGATCGTTTCATTTTGCATTCATACATCATCATTCAATACAAATTTAGTTAGGAGCATTCAATTCATTCTGATCATTGCATCCTAACCATTTTACATTAGCATAAATGGATAAAAAAGATTTTACAGGACAGGTCCCCCAGAGGGTGGTGTCGCAACAACAGATCTTGCCTTCCTGAGCGAAGCGGATCAAATATACAAGTCTTATCTCTCTGAAATGACAGTGGAGTAGACCGAAGATAGCAGATCTTATCTCTCTGAAGTTGCAGTAGAGCAGATCAAAACAAACCTTATCTCCCTGAAGTTGCAGTGGGGCAGGTTAAAGATAACAAATCTTATTTCCCTGAAGTTGTAGTGGAATAGATTGAAGCTATAAAATAGATCTTATCTTCCTGAAGTTGCAGCGAAGTAGATCGATCACAATAAACTTTATCTCCCTGAAGTTGCAGTGGAGCAGGTTGAAGTTACAAGTCTTATCTCCATGAAGTTGCAGTGGAGCAGACTGAATATAGCGGGTCTTATTTCCCTGAAGTTGCAGTGGAACAGATCAAAGCTATAAGTTATAGATCTTATCTTCTTGAAGATGCAGCGAAGCAGATCGATCACAATAAACCTTATCTCCCTGAAGTTGCAGTGGAGCAGGTTAAAGTTACAAGTCTCATCTCCCTGAAGTTGTAGTGGAGCAGACTAAAGATGAAGAATCTTATTCCCTGAAGTTGCAGTGGAACAGATTGAAGCTATAAAATAGATCTTATCTTCCTGAAGTTGCAGTGAAGTAGATCGATCACAATAAACCTTATCTCCCTGAAGTTGCAGTGGGGCAGGTTGAAGTTACAAGTCTCATCTCCCTGAAGTTGTAGTGGAGCAGACTAAAGATGGCGAATCTTATTTCCTTGAAGTTGCAGTGGAACAGATTGAAGCTATAAAATAGATCTTATCTTCCTGAAGTTCCAGTGAAGCAGATTGATCAAAATAAACCTTATCTCCCTGAAGTTACAGTGGAGTAGACTGAAGATAGCAGATCTTATTTCCCTAAAGTTGCAGTGGAACAGATTGAAGCTGAATTATCAGATCTTATCTCTCCAGTAGAGTAGATCAAAACAAACCTTATCTCTCTAAAGTTGCAGTGGAGCAGGTTGAAGATACAAGTCTGATCTCCCTGAAGTCACAGTGGAGCAGACTGAAGATAGCAGATCTTATTTCCCTGAAGTTGCAGTGGAACAGATTGAAGCTGAATTATCAGATCTTATCTCTCTGAAGTTGCAGAAGAGCAGATCAAAACAAACCTTATCTCCCTGAAGTTGCAGTGGAGCAGACTGAAGATACAAATCTTATTTCCCTGAAGTTACAGTGGAACAGATTGAAGTTGAATTATCAGGTCTTATCTCTCTGAAGTTGCAGTAGAGCAGATTAAAACAAGCCTTATCTCCCTGATGTTGCAGTGGGACAGGCTGATGATACAAATCTTATTTCCCTGAAGTTACAGTGGAGTGAATTAAAGCGACAATCCCTACACCCCTGAAGTTGCAGTGGGTCAAAACAAGGCCACTCGAAGAACAGAAACATCAAAGAGGTCAAGATTCGATGAGACTAGGCAAAATTGGCTCTTTTGAAGTCTTTGTTCAATTCTCGTTGCACGACAATGATCAAAGAGGGGTAGCTGTAATAGCCAATTTTGGCCCAACAAAAAACAAATTTAAATCCAGATAACCACCAATAAATAAAAGTCCATAGTTTTTGAGTCCAGATTACAAATTGAAATCATAACCAACCCAAAATAAACCTAAACCACTAAAAAACCCAATAGCCCAAATTAAAAACCCTAGCCCAATCTATATCAGCCCATTTCAAAATTTTCCAGCAGCCTCCCTCGCCCCTCAGCGCCACCGACCTTTGGCCTCCCTCCGTGGACACCACGCGCGTTGCCAGCAACCCCACGCCTCTGCTGCGTACGCACCAGCAGACCCCTCCATGCGTCTGACACGCTTCCGTCACCTGCAACAACGAGAAACACACAATGACATGTAAGTGCAAACAAATGAAAAGAAAATGACAAATATAGCACAAAAACAAAATAGAAACGGACAAAACCGGATTTGTAAAATCGGTTATAAAAACCGAGATAAACCTCCTATTTTTTTTCTTTCGATTTTTATATACTAAGAACATTTGAGAAAAAAAACAGTATAGAAGTTTGAAAAAGGTGGATTTTGTAGTCTATTCTGTTCATTTTTATTTTCTGTTGTTGAATATTACTTGGTTTCATCTATTTTTTCTTTTAAAAATTTTACAAACGATAATAATTAAAAAAGAAAAAAGGGGAAAACGGACCTAAATCAGAGCCGTCGTCGGAGCCTGTTCTCCATCCTTGAAGCCGAACCCAAGGGGAAATCTCTTCCTCTCAAAAGGGGTTTGGGACGTCGAGGATTGCCCTCGAAATAGGGGCATCGAACGGAGCACCAAAGGCTCCTCTCTGCGCGACCTTGGCCACCGTGCGATGGTGGTGCGATGGCGGCAGACAAATGCGCCGGAAGAAGCCCAATCGGCTGAGGGGGTTGAGAGGAAATGAAAGGGTCAGTGAAATTTTTTTTTCCTAAAGAACTGAAAAATGATTTCAAACAAAAATTTTTTTATTTTAATAATAAACAAAATGGCGTCGTTTGATGCATAGGGTTACTGCGCATATTCCTTAAAAGGAATATTTTCACGATCAGTCCTCCGTATTTGCGGCGCTATTGGATTAAGTCCCATTTCATGTTTTCTTTTTTTGCGATTTGGCCCTGTTATTTCCGTTTCATTCTAATTCAATCCGTGCTTTGGCTGACAGAAACGCAGCGCATTAGGGGCTGGGTTATTCACCTATTTAGTCCCCGTAAGTTTACGCGCGTAGTGTTGGGATCCCTGTTCGCTTTTTTTATTTATTGCAATTTTAGTCCTTATTTTTTATTCTGATTTCAATCTAGTTTTTGACCTATTTTAAAGAATTTATTTATCTATTTCTCTTCAAAATTTTATTATTATTATTTATTTTAAGTTTTCGTATATTATTTTTTATTAAAATTTTTAAATATTGTTTATTTTAAAATTTGACATTATTTTAAAATTATTATTTACTTTATTTTTTTATGTATTCTTTACGTAAATCATTTTGCTAATTATTTTAAATTGATTTATGTATTACTTCTCTTTAAATTGTTTAATTCTTTGGTCTTTGTTTATTAATGTTATTACTTAGATGGTGTATATTGTTTAGTTATTGCTTTTGCATGTGCCATAATTCATTTATTTGTATTGTCATATTATTATAGTTCATTATATAATTTCGTGTTCATGTATTATTGTTCCATGATCGTTATTATTTTTATATTATGTCATTACATTGTAAATTAAACCCTAACATATTATTTCAACCTAGATCGTCGTTTTTTAATCCAAACAAATCATACATGTCTTCTGAATATTGTACCCGCTACCATTTTAAAATAAAAATTTTCAAAAAATAAAGTAATATTTCGTGTTTTGGAAATTCGAGAAAATCGTGCCCTAACTTACTGGGTTTCAATTTCCCTCGTTTGGCCTAAATAATGAAAATCCTTTTAAAACAAAATACAAGTTTAAAATAAAAAGCTTATTCTCGAGAGTACAAACTGTTGTGCCCTAACTTATTGGGTGTGACATCTCGTTACCTCGAGATAAGGATTTCTAAAAATGACAATATTCCGTATTTAGAAATTCGAGAGATCGTGCCCTAACTTACTGGGTTTCGTTTTTTTCTCATTTAATCTAAATAACTGAATATTCTTTTAAAATTAAAATACACATGCTTTTAAATAAAAGGCGGGCTTATTCTCAAGGATTCGGGGTGCCGTGTCCTAACTTACTGGATGTGACATTTCGTTGCCTCGAGATGAGATAGTCTTTTATGATTATTCCAACTCATTCAGGTGTTTTAAAATCAACATTAATAAAATGATCGTATTTTTAAATTCGTTCTCGGTTTTCAACTTTCGACATTAAGATACTAATTAATCGATTTGGTACCAATTTTGGGCGTGACGAGGGTGCTAATCCTTCTTCGCACGTAACTGACTCCCAAACCCGTTTTCTCGAATTTCGTAGACCAAAAATGCCGTTTTAGTAAACCAAAATATTTTATTAAAACAAAGGTGATTCGATCACACCTAACAAAGATCGATGGCGACTCCTGTTTTTATTTTCGTTTTCAAAACCCTAGACGATTCCCGTTTTCAAAAAAATGGTTACGACAATTTCCAAAGATTGTAATTTTCCAAACTGTTGAGGGATACCTTTAATAAGTAAATTCTGATTTAAATCTAGACTTTCAAGAGCATTAATGTAGCTTATTGAAGATGGAATGCTGTCTTTAAGATTGTTCTTGCTCAAATTCGAATAACTTGGAGCAGTTTGTAAGATCATCAGGAATATTCCCACTTAAATTATTTGATGCCAAGTTAAGTTCTTCTAGATTTGAAAGATGCTCAATCTTTGACAGAACTTTGCCTGAATTGGTTACCGGTCATCATTTTCAATGCTCCTAGTTCCTTAGGAATCTCACTAATTAGATGATTCAAAGAGAGATCAAGTTCCTCTAATTGAGTTTCATTTCCCAATTCAAATGGTATATTTCCGGAGATGTTATTGTTAGATTATGACATTGCCTCAATTTGGAGAAAGTTCACCAAAAAGTTTGTGTCTTAATGACAAAAAATTCAAATTTGGATGTATATGACAAAAGCTTTTTGATATATTTCCTGCGAAATGGTTTCCATCAAGCCTACTGAAGAATAGAGAAAATGTCGGCAAACAAAGAATATAGATGTTTCAATCACTCTCACAAGTGCGAAAAATGCAAGTTGTAAACATGACGTGAACATGTTTATACTTTTCCTATCTTTTAAGGTTTTTACGCATACTCATTACCCTTCAATTTTTAAATAGGAAAAAATTTCACACTTAATCTCATTTAAAATCATATCTTCCTAATTATAATAATATGATAATATTAACTGAGTTTAGATTCAATCGATTTTTTTATAATTAATTTTAAAAGTTTTAATGAAATATCATCTTATAATACATTATCCATAATATATATGATAATAGTGAACAAATATTAACAATGGCTAATTATTATATATGAAAGCCGCGATTATGAGAGCCAACTTTAGCAATGGACCCAACTTTTCTCTCCATGTAAAGCAATGAGTGGTCTCTCATACCCTCGGAGATTACAAGAGCTAAGAAATAAAGGTGGAGAAGAATTGGACCAAGGACATTTAAAGTGTGATTAGTTGAATGGAAAAGAAGAAGGTGAGAAGTGAGAGAATGGAAAAGTTGAAAGAAAATAAATTTTAAGTGTGTTTGGTAAGAAAGAAAATTGATAGGAAAGAAAATATGAGTTGTCATTTTTCATTCTAATGTAAAATAAAAACAAGGCATAATTGCATAAAATACCCTCAACATTTAAGAGTTTTTGAATTTGAACCTTTAACCTTTTTTTATTGACACCCTCAACGTTACTGATTTTTTCAGAAAATCAGTTCAATTTTAACGATACCCGTTGACTGTTAATCAAACTGTAAGTCAACATAGTAGCCCATATGGCATACCACATAAACGCATAACGTCATAGACGGCATCACCTATTTAACAATTTTTTTCTTTTCTTTCCATCTTCTTTCTTCTTCCCTCTTTCTCTCATCCCTCTAACCGCTGAATCCAGCCATGGATGTGGTGGTTGATAAGTGATAGCAATGGTTGTAAATATGAACCGAAAACACAAAAACAAAGAAACAGAGATTACTAATCAATTTGATCAGATTTTGACCGATTGGCTCAGTGTTCAACTCTAATTTTTTTGTGGGTTTCTATTTTTAAAAACTCAATTTCAAAAATTAATCAGATCTCGAAACAAACCAACGAAACAAACAAAATTTGATCACTAAATAATGGGTTTTTAAAAACATAGTAATATAAACTAAATAGATCTTGATGGCAATAAATGAATTAGAGAGAAAAAAAAGAAGCTTACACGTGAATGTTGAATGGGGTTTAGCTTTGCTTGAAACCCAAATTAAAAAAGTAACCAGATGCTGTGTTTTGAAGAAGAAGAAAAAAATAGTGTTTGGCAAGAGAGAAAATGAGTGAATAAAATAGTAGCCGATAGTTTGGGGGGGGAATGTAACATCTTAATTTAAGGGTAATTTGTAATTTCATAATTTCTTTATTTTGTATGCCTTAAGAAAGAAGGTTTTAAATAAAATTTTGGGGGTGCGAAACATGCCTCAAAGGAACTACTGGTAGGATGGTTGAGGCGCTAGAAGTTGAATGGTGCTGCACGTCTTGAGTTCGAGTCGCGTAGAGGAAGTTTTATTTTTGGCGCTGAAGGAGTGTTAGGCGAAGGAGGGTTTAAAGAATTATTGGTGAAGGATTCGGGCAGGTAAGTTAGGCTGGCACAGTGGCAAAAGGCGTGGGGGAGTGTTTGGAGGGAAGAGGTTCGAGCAGTAGAAACTGCTCTTGGAGGTTTTAAATTTTGGTGCCTTATGGGGGCAAGGCAAAGAGGCTTTAAAAGGTTTTTGGATGCATGTTTGGACATGAAAGTCCAGGTGGGAGAGGTGGCAAGGGCGCTAGCAGGGGGGAGCTCTCCAGGTCAGACGTTCGAGTCCTGTTCAGTGCGCGGGTACTTTGATTTTTTCCTTTGTTTTAATAAGGGCCCAGCAAAGCATAGGATAAGAAGAATATGCAGCGCGTTCTTGTCACGAAAGTCAGATTAGTCGAACGGTTGGGGCGTGGGGGTTTCTTCCTCACGTCTTGGGTTCGAAACCCCTGGGCTGCAGTGAGGCGTTTTGTTTTTGGCTTCTGGCATTAATGCGTGAGGAAGCCAAGTCTTGGAAGCTTAAAGAGAATTTTTGACGCTATTATAACAGATATAGTGCAGTAGCAGAATGGTCAGAGGCGTGGGCAATCTCTCCCAGGTCCCAGGTTCGAGACCTGGCAGCAGCATGAAGAAATTTGATTTTTTATTATTATTTTATTTTTGTTTTGGCCGGCAGAACGCAAGTGGCCTGCGCATGAGGCATGCATGCACGCGTGAACATAGGCTGGAGGGCTGCTTGTCCTTCTTGTTCCTTGTTTTTATCATTTATTATTATATTATAACTTATTTATTTTATTTTATTAATATTGGAGCATGAGAGACTATTAAACAATGAAATTTCATGTCCCAATGGTGATGGCCATTTGCCTCAAAAACATGAAAAGGTGGCCGGCCATAAGCATGGCCAAAGTTTAATTTTTCCTCCCCCTTCCACCTCATGCATGGCCGAATGAAATAGAGTCAGAAAATTTGAAATTTTGCTTCCTTCCTTGCATGGTGTTGGCCGAATTCCCCCCTAATTGTTTTGCCTTCCTTCTTTTAAATTTTCTTGGCCAATGAAGCTCACTTTAAGGATCTCTACAAGCGGTTAAGGAGCTAGCTAAGGAGGTACCGTAATGTTGGCCGAGTGCTTTACTTGTTAGCCTTTTTCCTTGCGTTTTCGTGAAACCTTAGTAAGTATCAAAGTAAAGGGGTGTTACATCGTGTGGCCAACTTCTCCATCGTCCATTGAAGGACCTGGCCGAATCTATTTATGAGTAAGCTCTCTCTTGACTTCGGTTTTAACCCATTTCTCTTAATGCATGCCGAAGGCATGAGTTAAAATCCTTATATGGATAGGCCGAATGAGCATAGGCCATATTAATGGTATATCTTCCTTGTGTAGCCGACGCTAAAGGGACTTGGAAGTGTCTTTCGGGTCTCGCATCTTCGAGGTATGGTGACTCGTAATTTTCGACTAGGAATTTTAGATGTGGATTTACGTATTCAAGGTCGAATCTGACTTTTGGTGTATAGGGTCTTGATTATTTAACGCACAAGGAAAATTTCAGAACTTCGATAGACAAGGTATGAGGTTATTGACATTCGGCCAAGGGCCATTTTGGTATCTATGTCTGACCGACTTATACACTTTGATTTTAGAGGTTAAATCGGCTATGAAACCAGAAGTTTTCGAGATTTCAAGTCACATTAGTTCGTATTAATCGAGGTTCGGCCTAAGGCCCTATTCTGTTGAAATATGACCCATCCTTTGGATTGTTAATTAATCACATGAGACCCCTTATTAATAATCTATGATGGCCGAATATAGGGGGGCATTACGAGGACAAGTTCGGGACTTTTGTAATATCGCATAGATACGAGAATCCTAGTTAAATCTTCGATTAAATAGGTGTGTAAGCTCTTACACACTTTATTAGTATAAACTGTTGTTTGATAATATTATAACCTCTCATGTGGTTACTTTGCCTAGTGGGCATAAGCTTGGTATTCGGGTAAGTCCCCTATTACTCGATTTACGATATGTGTTGTATATATCATCATGTGCGGAAAAATGCTATGCTATATACGATTGCATGATATATGGAATCATGATACTTGTGATATGACCATGATGATGGTGGGATTGATGAGAGGGAGTAATATTCGTGTCGACGGACACCAGTGTTTTGGTAACACATTGTGACTACGGTCACCAGAGGTTTGGTACCTCCAGAGGTTTGACACCTCATAGCGTCTCGTCCCTGTGGCTTAGTACCACCGTGGGTTGGCCCTACATTTGAGATACGGGATCGACGCCAGTGATTTGGTATCACACGATGGGTTGGCCCCATCATTTGATTGTGACTTCGGGTCACCAGTGGTTTGGCACCACCAGTGGTTTGGCACCACACGTATTGACGGATATCGTGACTATAAGTCACCAGTGGTTTGGCACCACCAGTGGTTTGGTACCACACGGGGTAGAAAAGGAGCATGGATGGCTAGGTTGGGTTGCATAATTACATGTCATACTAATATCTTGTGTATGAGTGTTATTTTCGGGTCGGGGATTTATACACTGAGTCTTGGTGACTCACCCCTTCCCATATCATCTTGCAGGTGAGTAGAGCACGGATGCGGAGCCGAGGAGAGCTCGAGGCGGCCATGTTGGTATTGTGGACGTGGAATTTTATTTACCCCGTTTTAAGTTTAATTATTCACTATAATTCGATTGGGTTGTAATATGGCCGCTTATTATTATTATTTCGGATGGTTAGGTAGTTGTTTTACTTTACTTTATAACTAATGAACTTACGAACGGTTATGCAAATCGATTAAAAGTAACATTTTCAAAAATAAGTACTCGTACGCGTTTTCAAGGAAAATGTTACCATCGGGTAACGAGATTTTCTAAGCTATTGATCACGCTAATGTTCAAAAATTTAAATGGTCAAATGATTTTAAAAAGGAAGAATGGATTTTCAACTCAATCGGATTTACCAAAATTAACCCACTTGAGTTTTTTTTTACGAACACCGTCTTAATACCCTTAGCAAAATTTTTAATTTCTACTATTAATCCAAACCTTTCAGACTTCTTTTATTCCGTGACATACCAGATCCGGTCATGGCTTGTGGGCCGGGTTTGGGGTGTTACAGGAAAGGAATGATTTTAAGTTAAAAGTGTGATGTGGGTTTACAAAAATTGCACAAAACCATGATCACTAAATAGAATTTGATCACTAAATAATGGGTTTTTAAAAATCCAGTAATAGAAACTAAATAGGTCTTGATGACAATAAATAAATTAAAGAGAGAAAAAGAAGCGTGAAACCCAAATTAAAGAAGTAATCAATTACTGTGTTTTGAAGAAGATGGAAAAAAAAATGGTGTTTGGCAAGAGAGAAAATAAGGGAAAAAATGGCAGCCAATAGTGGGGGAAAAACAATGGTTTTAAGCAGAAAGTGTGGTGTGAGTTTACTAAAATTACATAAAAGCATGATTATAATTGTAGTAACTATTTTTTTTTGTAAAAAGGAAAAACAGGAGTCGTCACCAATCCTTTTTTATGAGGTGTGATCGGGTCACCTTGTAATTTGGCCATTAAAATTTTTAATTTACTAAAACAACGATTTTTGGTCTATAAAATCCAGAAAACGGGTTCGGGAGTCGGTTACGCACGAGGAAGGGTTAGCACACTCGATATGCCCAAAATTGGTACCTAGTTGATTAATTAGTGTTTTAGTATATAAAATTGAAAATTTGAAGAAATTTAAAATATGATTCCTTTTTCTGCACCAATGCATATTTTGTTTCAGAATACCTAGATAAGTCGAAAATATATTGAAGACTTTCTTATCTCGAGACGGCAAAACGTCACATCCCGTAAGTTACGACACGACATTTCGGATCCTTGAGAATAATTTAGCCTTTGATTTTTATTTGAAATCTTACGTGTTTTAATTTTTGAAAAGATATTCAATTATTTGATTTCAACTAGAAAAATCGAAACCCCGTAAGTTAGGGCACTATTTTATCGAATCTTTCAAATATGGAACATTGCTTCCTTTTTTTGAAAATTTTATTGTCATATTCGGATAAAAATTAATGATACAAAATATTATGTTGATGAATGATGGTACAAAACGATGATACACGAATGAAATATCGCATTTAATAAAATGACAATAATGAATATGCTAATGAAAGCAATATACAATAATTATATAATGTGCATTATTTTAATGCTACTATGAACAATCAAAGAAAAATACAATAAGAAATAACAAGGATATTAATAATAATATTAGTGACAAAACAATGCACACAAAAGAAAATACGAAATATTCGAATGTTATGAGGACAAAGAAATGCATATGTACACAAATAAATATTGAGAAAAATGATCTAAAATATTGAAAATAAAATATCAAATAAAAAAATAAGAGGGGTGCAATTTGTAATACAGCACAATAGATAATGATAAATAATAATAATAATAATAATAATAATAATAATAAAGTAAAAAAAAACAATAAAGGAAATAAATTACTTTAAAGTACTAAAAAGTAGAGAGTAATAAATAAATAACAAATAAACAAATAAAATAAAAAATAAATAATGAATAAAATAATATATAAAAAATGAATTTATAAATGGTGGAAATTAAATGAATGAAGATTACTAAATAATAATAATAATAATACATTAATAAATGAATAATAAAATAATAGTAGTAATTAATTAATAATAATAATAATAATAATAATAATAATAATAATAATAATAATAATAATAAAATTGCAAAAATAGCTAAAAGTGACTAAATTAAACTTAAAACAAAAGTTTGGGGAAAATCAAAAATAAAAAGACAGGAAAAGGACCTATCCGAATACGTGAATAATGAGGAGGGGCCAAAAGGGCAATTTTTCATTCTCCTCCAAAACGACGTCGTTCAGATAAGGACCTAATTGAAATCGCAATAAGTTACGGGGAAAAATTAAAAAACAAAAAACTTGATTGCAAAGTAATAATGTAATAACCCAAATTCTATGGGCACCGGAAAAGTGAGTTTAGGGCCTCCGTCCTAGGAAAACGAGTCCGTAAATATTTATTAAAAATATTTACGAAGTTAGTGTAGGTTGAATTAGATTTTTGATAAGTGAATTTAGTTTAATTTAAAGTAGTTAGAGAAAAGGATCAAATTGAATAAAGAGTGAAAATCTAATTGTAGATTAAAAGAAAATAAAAAGGACTAAAATGGAAAATAGACCATTAACATATTGGAGGCGGCATAAACATAAAAATCTAAGATTTTTATGTGTTAAAATATATTATTATTAGTTAACTTTATTAATATAATATTATATTATATAATAAAGTAAATAGAAAACAAAACAAAACAAAGAAACAGAAAAAGAAACAGAGAGCATTTCGACACAAGCAGGAAAGAAAGAAGAAAAAGAAGGAAAAATGAAAAACTAAAGATTCAAGGTTTTAAACTTTAAAAGGTAAGTCAATCAAGTCCTATTCTTTTAATTTTGATGTTTTAGAAGCTTTAAAGCAAGACTTTGATGAAACTAAGTTGATATTTTGAGAGTTTATAGGTTTTCAAGTGTAGTTGATGTTGAAGAAAAAGATGAATCAGGGATTAAATTGAATGAAATTTAAGTTAGAGTTAGTAGGAGGATTAAATTGTAAAGTAAGCTATAAGTTGTGTTAGAGGGATTAATTTGGAAGAAATTAGAAATTAAAGTTTTAATATGAATATTAGATAGTCAAGTTGAATATGGAAGGAATTTAAGAAGAAACAAAGTATGAATTAAGTTAAGAAAATAAGTAAACTTAATTAGGATTAAATTGTAAAATGAGTTACAAAGAAAACTGTTTTGGGACAGTAAGTAACTTTAAAAAATCACCAAAAATGGTAGAAATGGAATTAGAAGTTGAGTAAGATATGAACTTAAATCTTATTGAGTCTATTTTCATATGAAAGAAACAGAGAAAACAAAGAAATTCTGTATTTTGAGATATTTAGATTTTGGTGAGACTGGTTCAGAGTGATTTCGAGATCCTCTGTTCTGATTTGGAAAAATCATTAAAAATTGTATAAAAATAATTTTGGAACATAATTTATATGATCAGATTACTTATTGAGTCTATTTTTAGAAGAAGCAAACTAGAACATCATTTGAATTCTGTATAAAAAGATAATTAAATTTTAGCAAAGAATGGTCGGAATTGTTGGACAGCAAAATAGGGGAGACTTTGAAGAATAAACTGTACTAATTGGCTAAACCAAAAATTATGAAATTTTTATGGTAAAAAGATATGTGAGTCTAGTTTCATAGAAAATTTACAGATATTGATTTGGAATTCTGTAACTCAAGATATAGATAATTTAGTGACAATGACTCAGGTAAATAGCCTTGAAAGAACTTATAAGTAAATAATAGAATTGTGTACAAAGAATGTGGAATGAAGAGCAAGGGTAGGAATTGAATAAGATTCAATTATTTTTTATAATTTAATGCTATAATTAATAATGTAAATTGTTATTATTATTTTTGTAGCAAACAAGGAAACCGAGACGTCTAATATGAAGGGGAAGGAAAAAGTGATCGAGGAGTAGCTCGAGAAAATATCGGTTTGTATTATCATAATTCAAGTTATTTATAATTGCATGTTTAATTTCAATCTATGTGTATGAAAAATGAAATTTAGGTAAGTATTGATGTTTGAATTGAATATGACTTGGACTTAATTTGTAACACCCCAAACCCGGCCCACGAGCCATGACCGGATCTGGTATGTCACGGAATAAAAAGAAGTTTGAAGGGTTTGGATTAATAGTAGAAATTTAAGAAAATTTTGTTAAGGGTATAAAACGGTGTTCGTTAAAACTCAAGTGGGTTGATTTGGTAAATCCGATTGAGTTGAAAATCCTTTCTTCCTTTAAAACCATTTGACCCTTAAAAATAGAACAATAGAGTGATCAATAGCTTAGAAAATTTCGTTACCCGATAGTAGCATTTTTTTTTTGAAAATGCGTACGAGTACTTATTTCTTTAAAACGTTACTTTTAACCGATTTGCATAACCGTTCGTAAGTTCATCAGTTATATAGTAAAGTAAAAACAACTACCTAACCATCCAAAATAATAATAAGCGGCCATATTACAACCCAATCGAATTGTAGTGAATGATAAACTTAAAACGGGGCAAAGTAAAATTTCAAATCCACAAAACCAACATGGCCGCCTCGAGCTCTCCTCGGCTCCGTATCCGTGCTCTACTCACCTGCAAGATGATATGGGAAGGGGTGAGTCACCAAGACTCAGTGTATAAATCCCCAACCCGGGAATAATACTCCTACACAAGATATTAGTATGACATGCAATTATGCAACCCAACCTAGCCATCCATGCTCCTTTTCTACCCCGTGTGGTACCAAACCAATGGTGGTGCAAAACCACTGGTGACCCGAAGTCACAATATCTGTCAATACGTGTGGTGCCAAACCACTGGTGGTGCCAAACCACTGGTGACCGTAGTCACAATCAAATGATGGGGCCAGCCCATCGTGTGATACCAAATCACTGGCGTCGATCCCGTATCTCAATTGTGGGGCCAACCCACGGTGGTACTAAGTCACAGGGACGAGACGCTATGAGGTGCCAAACCTCTGGAGGTACCAAACCTCTGGTGACCGTAGTCACAATGTGTTACCAAAACACTGGTGTCCGTCGACACGAATATTACTCCCTCTCATCAATCCCACCATCATCATGCTCATATCACAAGTATCATGATCCCATATATCATGCAAACGTACATAGCATAGCACAGCATATGATGGCATTTACAACATATATCGTAAATCGAGTAATAGGGGACTTACCCGAAAACCAAGCTTATACCCACTAGGCAAAGTTACCACATGAGAGGTTATTATCATCAATTAACAGTTTATACTAATAAAGTGTGTAAGAGCTTACACACCTATTTAATCGAAGATTTAACTAGCAATCCCGTGTCTATGCGATATTACAGAAGTTCCGAACTAGTCCTCGTAACGTTCCTATATTCGGCCATCATAGATTAGCAATTAGGGGTCTCATTGATAAATCAACAACTCCAAAGGATCAGTCGTATCATGACAAAATAGAGCCTTAGGTCGAACCTTTATTAGCACTAAACCCCCGTGATTTGAAAACTTGAAACTCCCGATTTTCCTTCGGTCGATTTACCCCTATACACAAGGTGTACATTCGGTTACACTTAGGCACCCAAAGTGGCCTCTGGCCGAATAATATATAAATATATATACCTTTCCAAAACAAACCAAGTCTCGGGAAACCATTCCTTCAATGCTCCTTATGGTTACTATGCGCAAAGGAGCAAAACTCTTAGCGTCTTGAGAGCGTATTCGGTCCGGCCCCGAAGGATGTTTAAAGGTTTCGGCTCCCTTCAAAGAATAATAAAGTCTTTAATAATGGATTTTTATCCCATCTAGGAAGGAAAAAGGAATGGAAATGAGTTTTGATCACTACACACATCCATCCAAAAAAAAGAAGAGATAGCACTTACCAACAGATTTGGCCACCATCCAAAAACACCCCTTTACTTCGATACTTACTAAGGTTTCAAGAAAATGCAAGGAAATGGCTAACAAGCAAAGTATTCGGCCAACATTTCGGTACCTCCTTAGCTAGCTTCTTAACCGATTGTAGAGATCCTTAAAGTGAGCTTCATTTGGCCAAGAAAAATTTAAAAAGAAAGGAAGGCAAAACAGTTAGGAGAGATTCGGCCTTGAAAGAAGTAAAGAAGATGAAAGGGAAGACTTAGGGGATTTCGGCACAAGGTTTATGAAGAAGAATCGAAAAGTATCAAAGGAGAGGAAGGGGGTTTTGGTGTGATTAGCAAGAAGAAGAAGAAAAATGAAAAGGAAGTGTGTTACTCCCTAATACTCCAACGCCGTGAGCTAAAGCCCCCCCAAGTCCCCATTCGGCCGATGCTACCCATGTGCTAACCCCCATCATCTTTGAAACAAAACAAAACATTGTTAACTTATTCTCCCATCACCAATTAATAAAAAAAAATAATAAATAAAACCCATACCTCCAAATAAATAATAATACTAAATAAAATATTCCCATACTTCACAACACTGAAACCAAAAGAATTGTTTTCAGCCGTTTGAGTGCCCCCATGCGCAGGCTTCAACACGCCGGCAAATAAAAAAACAAAGTGCCCATGCTGCTGCCCCCCCAGGTCTCGAACCCGAGACCTGGGGAAGACTTCCCACACCTTTGACCACTCTGCCATTGCGCCCTTCCTGGTATAAACGCGTCGGAAATTTATTTTAACCTTCGGTCCCTGGGCTCCTGCACGCATTAAAGGCCAAAAACAAAATACTCAACTGCTGTCCAGGGGTTTCGAACCCGAGACCTGGAGCAATATCACGCCCCAGCCACTCGGCCAATTGGAAATTCGTGACAAAAATGCGTTGCCAAATTCTTTTAACCTATGCTTGCTGATCCTTATTGCTTTAGCGCTAAAACAAAAGAAATTAGAAGCACCCGAGCGCTTAATGGGATTCGAACGCGAGTCCCCGAGCTGCAACGAATCGCCACGCCCCTGGCCACTTTGCCAAGGTATCATTTGTGATATGAACTCAACAAAATTTTCTTTTAAAGTCTTCATAGCTAGCCCTCTCGTTTAAAACACCAAAGCCCAAAATGGAATACCACATGCAGCCACCATGACTCAACCTCAGACTTGCTGAAGCCCCTATACAACCTAGCGCCCCAAGCCATTCGGCCAGAGCGTTCATTGTGCCACAAACTCAACGAATTTATTAATATTCCTTTCTCCTTCATGACAACAACAACAACAAAATAAAACTCCTCCCACGCGAATCGAACCTGAGCCCAGCGCCCTTAAGTGGCGCCCCAAACCACTTTGCCACACACTTTCTTTTGTCAAACTCCCCCAAATCTTTTCCTTAATTCTTATCTCGCCTAGCACCTTCCTTGAAGTGTGCAAATAAAACCCTAGCCCTAAGACAGAATTTTCCTCGGGTTTTAGACTAAACCCTTAAACAACCCTACAAGGGCATTTATTCAGGCGATACAAGAAATAAAAATAATTTCATACAAATCCTTTATTTGAGATGTTACAATTCTACCCCCTTAAAATAATTTTGTCCACGAAATTACCTGGATCAGAAGAGTTGGGGGTATTGCTGCCGCATCGCATCCTCGGGGTCCCACGTAGCTTCCTCCACGCCATGGTTCCGCCATAGGACCTTTACTAAAGGAACTGACTTTCTACGCAAAACTTTTACATCCCGATCTAGGATCTGCACAGGTTCCTCTTCCACCGCCAAATCTGGACGCACCTCAACTTCCTCAACTGCCAAGACGTGTGATGGATCAGAACGATAGCGCCTAAGCATAGAGACATGGAACACATCGTGAATCTGACTCAGTTCCGCAGGTAACTCGAGCTGATAAGCCACCGGTCCCACTCGTCTCAACACCTTAAACGGTCCAATGAACCTTGGACTTAATTTGCCCTTCTTCCCAAATCTTAACACTTTCTTCCATGGTGAGACCTTCAGAAAAACTTCGTCTCCTACGGCAAATTCTATGTCCCTCCGCTTGAGATCGGCATATGACTTTTGCCTATCCGAGGCTTCTTTTAACCGAGCTTGGATCTTCTTCACCTTATCCTCAGTTTCTGCAACCAATTCCGGTCCTAACATCCGTCGCTCACCCAACTCCGTCCAACAAGTAGGTGTGCGACACCTCCTACCATACAGTGCTTCATATGGTGCCATCTTAATGCTTGCCTGATAACTGTTGTTGTATGCGAACTCGGCTAATGGCAAAAATTCCTCCCAACTACCTCTGAAGTCCAAAACGCAGCCTCTTAACACGTCCTCCAAAATCTGAATAACTCTTTCCGACTGCCCGTCAGACTGTGGATGGAATGCTGTACTGAAATCCAACCGTGTACCCAAAGCCTGATGTAGTGCTCTCCAAAACCTCGATGTAAATCTGGGGTCTCTGTCTGAGATGATCGACACTGGCACACCATGCAACCTCACTATCTCTGCCACATACAACTTAGCTAACTTCTGGAGCGGGTAATCCACCCTTACCGGTATGAAGTGAGCCGATTTGGTCAGACGGTCCACAATCACCCAAACTGCGTCTTTCTTGCTGGGCGTGAGGGGTAGCCCACCGACGAAGTCCATAGTGATCCTCTCCCATTTCCACTGAGGAATCTTCACCGGTTGAAGTAACCCAGATGGCAACTGATGTTCCGCTTTTACTCGCTGACACGTGAGACACCTTCCCACGAAATCAGTTACCTCGCGCTTCAACCCTGGGCACCAGAACTGCTTCCGCAAATCTCCGTACATCTTGCTACCTCCAGGATGCATAGCATATGGGCTGCTATGGGCATCCTGAAGAATTCTTTGTCTCAAACCCACATCATTCGGCATACAAGGCCGTCCTTGAAAACACAGCACCCCATCACCAGTCAAACCATACCCTTCCAAACCGCCATCTTGAACTTGCAGCCTCCGTGCGTTTAAACTGTCATCCCCTAATTGCTTTTCCTTAATCTCCTCGATCCAAGTTGGCTTAACTTGCAATTCTGCCAAAAGACTTCCGTCGTCGTATAGACTAAGACGAGCAAACATCGCCCTTAAGTCTGTCACGACCTTTTGGCTCAACGCATCAGCCACCACGTTAGCCTTGCCTGGGTGGTACTCAATTGAACAGTCGTAGTCCTTCAACAGTTCAATCCATCGGCGCTGCCTCAGATTCAAGTCCTTCTGAGTCAAGAGGTACCTCAAACTTTTATGATCCGTATAGACGATTGATTTCTCTCCATACAAGTAATGCCTCTATATTTTTAAAGCAAAGACTACTGCCGCTAACTCCAAGTCATGAGTAGGATAGTTAACCTCATGCGGTCTTAGCTGGTGGGATGCATAGGCTACTACCTTCCCTTCCTGCATCAACACACATCCCAAACCATTATGGGATGCATCACAATAAACCGTGAACAATTTCCCTGCCTCAGGTTGTACCAAAACTGGAGCTTCCGTCAGAATCTTTCTTAGCTTATCAAAACTTTCTTGCTGTTTCTCTGACCAAACGAATGGGACTCCTTTCCTTAACAGCTTAGTCAACGGGGCTGCGATTAAGGAGAATCCTTCCACAAATCTTCGATAATACCCGGCCAGACCCAGAAAACTTCAAATTTCCGCTACTGACCGAGGTGGTTTCCAATCCAACACCGCTTCGACCTTGCGGGGGTCCACTCTAATCCCTTCTGCTGACACCACGTGACCCAAGAAGGTCACCTCTCTAAGCCAGAATTCGCATTTACTGAATTTGGCATACAACTGCTCCTCTCTCAGTACTTGTAGAACTATGCGCAAATGCCTATCATGCTCCTCCTCCGTCTTTGAGTAAACCAATATGTCGTCTATAAACACCACGACAAATTGATCTAAGTATTGCTGAAACACCCTATTCATTAAGTCCATGAACGCTGCCGGCGCGTTGGTCAACCCAAACGGCATCACTAAGAACTCGTAATGCCCATACCGGGTACAAAATGCTGTCTTGTGCACATCAACCTCCTTCACCTTAAGTTGATGATAGCCCGACCTAAGATCTATCTTTGAGAACACCGATGCACCCTTCAGTTGATCAAATAGGTCATCAATCCGAGGCAACGGATACCTGTTTTTGATCGTTAACTTGTTAAGCTGACGGTAGTCGATACACATCCGCATTGACCCGTCTTTCTTCTTGACAAACAGCACAGGTGCCCCCCATGGAGATATACTAGGTCGAATGAACCCTCTATCCAAGAGTTCTTGAATTTGAGCCTTCAGTTCCACCAACTCCTTTGGTGCCGTTCGATAGGGTGCTATAGACACAGGCGCCGTCCCGGGCAACAAGTCTATACCGAACTCCACTTCTCGATCTGGAGGCAGACCCGGAAGTTCTTCAGGAAACACGTCAGTGAATTCCCCTACAGTTCGGACCTTCTTAACTGCTGACTCCTTAGCCTCCAAGGCATAGATTTGAACCAACAATGCTTCACACCCTTTTCTGATCATTTTCTCGGCTTTCAAGGTAGACACCACATTGGATAGATAGTCTCTTCTGTTACCTATCATGACCACTTCATCACCCTCAGCCGTCTTTAGAATCATGAGCTTAGCAGCGCAATCCAACCTTGCCTGATACTTAACCAGCCAGTCCATTCCAAGAATTAGGTCGAACTCCCCAAACAGCAGTTCCATTAGATCGGCCACAAACACTACCCCTTGGAGTTCTAGGGGTATATCTCTATATAGCTTGTTCACCATCACAGAGTGTCCTAGAGGGCTAATTACAGTCATCTCGCTAGAAGTAGTCTCAAAATCCAAGTTCATAGTCTCTACCACACTACTGGCAATGTATGAATGCGTCGAACCCACATCAATTAATGCAACATAGGGAAGACCAAAAATTAGGAACGTACCAGTAATGACGTCCGGTGCGTCACCCTCCTCGCGACGCCTCGTTGCGTAGACCAAACCAGGCTGCCTGGCTTCGGTGTTGCCTGCTCCTCTGCCCTGAATTCCACGACCTCGATTAGGACCATTGCCTCCTCTACCATTACCACGACCCTTCTGCGGTGGTCCCACATTCCTTGCTGGAGTACGGTTCTGACCCTCTGGCTGATTCCTCGCCAACTTCCGAGGACAATCCCTTACACGGTGATCCGGAGATCCACATTCAAAGCAACCTCTCTCACCGGTGTAACAACCTCCCCAATGTGACTTCCCACAACGATTACACTGAGCCGGTCTCTGATTAGTAGCCATGGTCCTTCCAGCCTGATTTGGCCCACTCTGTCTGGCCCTCTTTTGTGCGCTATTTCCCGATCCAGATGACCCAACACCTCTTTTCTGCTTATTTTTATCATAGCTCTGCCTCACGGACTCCCGGACTCTCTCGGCTACCTTGGCCTTTTCCACCAGAACAGCGAACTCACGTACCTGTTGTGGAGCAATCAACAGCCTTAAGTCATCCCTAAGTCCGTCTTCAAAACGGACGCAACGATCATGCTCAGTTGACACAACTCCCCGAGCATAGCGGCTCAGCCTCAAGAATTCTGCCTCATACTCAGATACCGACTTGTTTCCTTGTACCAGTCCCAGAAAGGTTTTCCTCTGAGTATCAGTGTAACTGGTGCCCACGTATTTCTTCTGATAAGTAGCTTTGAAGTATTCCCAAGTAAGGTCGTCTGCTGTAGCGCCGTCTCGAACCGTGAGCCACCACTGGTATGACTCGTCTTTTAGAAGTGACACCGCTCCTTTCAGCTTTTCCTCATTTGTCAAGTAGAGATCGTCCATGATCCTTTCGGTTGATTCTAACCAATATTCGGCTGTACTGGGTGCGACACCTGACACACCCCGAAATACTTCAGTTCCATTGGATCGGAGCCGCTCAGATACAGACTTCCGAGCTCCTGTACCTCTGCTGGTCTCAGCCATCATTTCTAGAACACGCAGCATAGCCTGCGATACCGACTCA
Source organism: Gossypium australe (assembly GCA_005393395.2). Taxonomy (NCBI): domain Eukaryota; kingdom Viridiplantae; phylum Streptophyta; class Magnoliopsida; order Malvales; family Malvaceae; genus Gossypium; species Gossypium australe. Next base: position 125,641,379 of record CM016623.1, read on the forward strand.
CCCCCCGTCTGATCCTGAGGTCCATCACCAAAAGTTGGGGGTGGTGGTGGAGGTGGTATTTCATTATCCGATCCTTGGCCCGACCTAACTGGTTCTGTCATGGCCATCCGGCCTCTACCGCGTCCCCGACGGCCGCGTCCTCTAGAACTCATTTCTTATGGCGCAATCTATTTAAAAGTTTTATGAGTTAGTCAATGTTCCACTGATTATTAGCAAAGAATCTTATGGGCAAAATTAAGAAGTTATTCTTTCGATCAAACAAGTTTCAAGTCTTCTATCGTAATTCGAAGATACACATTCACTTATTCCATCACTCTTTTCGACCCATTTCTTAACCCGGGGGTATTTTCGTCATTTACCCTACAGGGGTATTTTGGTAATAAAACAAGGTAAGTTTGTAAATCTTGACAAATCAAGGGAAAAATTTGCAAAACTTGGGGTTCTTTTTGAAAAAATTGTCTTCCCAAATTGGTAGTGTTGCAAAACTTTGAAAATCAGGGTCATTTTGGAAACTTGCAAATTAGGGGCAATTTCGTATTTTTCCAAAATCACGATATTTTTGCAATTTAGGGATCTTGGGTATAAGAAAATTTTTGTTAAAATTTTGGGGTAGCTTAGTAGATTCTAAAACTAGGGGTATTTTAAAATGTCCATAAATCAAAGGAATTTTGTAGTATAAATCTCATAAGTTTGAGGGAAGTCTTTAAAACTAGAGTCTTTATAAAAATGCGGCTAATTCCCTTTCGGGTTTTAATAATAGGGGTTTAGCCCATGAACAAGTCCTCACGGTTAGGGTGAACCGAAGCTACGCGCCAGGTAGGATTCCCGCGAAGAGGAGGTGAGTCGCTAAGACCACTTAAATACCAAGCTCTTCCGGATCCAATCCTAGACATGCGTACAAGGGTTACCACACCTTAACTCGGCGACTTAGTCATGGGTTTGTTTAATTAGGCAATTATAAATCTTATGTGATTGTTTGGGGTAAACTAGTCCTAGGGTTCATATACCTTTCGTACTATCTACGTCCCATTTTCTACCCATTTATAGATACCCATTCATACATAGGTTAAAGATACTTACAAGAGCGGATCGGTGCCGGAGACTCGACGCCATGTTGTTCAACCAAACCATTTTCAAAGAGGTTTTCAAAAGCCTATCTAAAAAAAACATTTTTAGGTCTTAGGCCCTCACAGCCGAGTTTTTGAACCGGGCTCTGATACCAAAATGTAACACCCCAAACCCGGCCCACGAGCCATGACCGGATCTGGTATGTCACGGAATAAAAAGAAGTTTGAAGGGTTTGGATTAATAGTAGAAATTTAAGAAAATTTTGTTAAGGGTATAAAACGGTGTTCGTTAAAACTCAAGTGGGTTGATTTGGTAAATCCGATTGAGTTGAAAATCCTTTCTTCCTTTAAAACCATTTGACCCTTAAAAATAGAACAATAGAGTGATCAATAGCTTAGAAAATTTCGTTACCCGATAGTAGCATTTTTTTTTTGAAAATGCGTACGAGTACTTATTTCTTTAAAACGTTACTTTTAACCGATTTGCATAACCGTTCGTAAGTTCATCAGTTATATAGTAAAGTAAAAACAACTACCTAACCATCCAAAATAATAATAAGTGGCCATATTACAACCCAATCGAATTGTAGTGAATGATAAACTTAAAACGGGGCAAAGTAAAATTTCAAATCCACAAAACCAACATGGCCGCCTCGAGCTCTCCTCGGCTCCGCATCCGTGCTCTACTCACCTGCAAGATGATATGGGAAGGGGTGAGTCACCAAGACTCAGTGTATAAATCCCCAACCCGGGAATAATACTCCTACACAAGATATTAGTATGACATGCAATTATGCAACCCAACCTAGCCATCCATGCTCCTTTTCTACCCCGTGTGGTACCAAACCACTGGTGGTGCAAAACCACTGGTGACCCGAAGTCACAATATTCGTCAATACGTGTGGTGCCAAACCACTGGTGGTGCCAAACCACTGGTGACCGTAGTCACAATCAAATGATGGGGCCAACCCATCATGTGATACCAAATCACTGGCGTCGATCCCGTATCTCAATTGTGGGGCCAACCCACGGTGGTACTAAGCCACAGGGACGAGACGCTATGAGGTGCCAAACCTCTGGAGGTACCAAACCTCTGGTGACCGTAGTCACAATGTGTTACCAAAACACTGGTGTCCGTCGACACGAATATTACTCCCTCTCATCAATCCCACCATCATCATGCTCATATTACAAGTATCATGATCCCATATATCATGCAAACGTACATAGCATAGCACAGCATATGATGGCATTTACAACATATATCGTAAATCGAGTAATAGGGGACTTACCCGAAAACCAAGCTTATACCCACTAGGCAAAGTTACCACATGAGAGGTTATTATCATCAATTAACAGTTTATACTAATAAAGTGTGTAAGAGCTTACACACCTATTTAATCGAAGATTTAACTAGCAATCCCGTGTCTATGCGATATTACAGAAGTTCCGAACTAGTCCTCGTAACGTTCCTATATTCGGCCATCATAGATTAGCAATTAGGGGTCTCATTGATAAATCAACAACTCCAAAGGATCAGTCGTATCATGACAAAATAGAGCCTTAGGTCGAACCTTTATTAGCACTAAACCCCCGTGATTTGAAAACTTGAAACTCCCGATTTTCCTTCGGTCGATTTACCCCTATACACTAGGTGTACATTCGGTTACACTTAGGCACCCAAAGTGGCCTCTGGCTGAATAATATATATATATATATACTTTTCCAAAACAAACCAAGTCTCGGGAAACCATTCCTTCAATGCTCCTTATGGTTACTATGCGCAAAGGAGCAAAACTCTTAGCGTCTTGAGAGCGTATTCGGTCCGGCCCCGAAGGATGTTTAAAGGTTTCGGCTCCTTTCAAAGAATAATAAAGTCTTTAATAATGGATTTTTATCCCATCTAGGAAGGAAAAAGGAATGGAAATGAGTTTTGATCACTACACACATCCATCCAAAAAAAAAGAAGAGATAGCACTTACCAACAGATTTGGCCACCATCCAAAAACACCCCTTTACTTTGATACTTACTAAGGTTTCAAGAAAATGCAAGGAAATGGCTAACAAGCAAAGTATTCGGCCAACATTTCGGTACCTCCTTAGCTAGCTCCTTAACCGATTGTAGAGATCCTTAAAGTGAGCTTCATTTGGCCAAGAAAAATTTAAAAAGAAAGGAAGGCAAAACAGTTAGGAGAGATTCGGCCTTGAAAGAAGTAAAGAAGATGAAAGGGAAGACTTAGGGGATTTCGGCACAAGGTTTATGAAGAAGAATCGAAAAGTATCAAAGGAGAGGAAGGGGGTTTTGGTGTGATTAGCAAGAAGAAGAAGAAAAATGAAAAGGAAGTGTGTTACTCCCTAATACTCCAACGCCGTGAGCTAAAGCCCCCCAAGTCCCCATTCGGCCGATGCTACCCATGTGCTAACCCCCATCATCTTTGAAACAAAACAAAACATTGTTAACTTATTCTCCCATCACCAATTAATAAAAAAAAAATAATAAATCCAACCCATACCTCCAAATAAATAATAATACTAAATAAAATATTCCCATACTTCACAACACTGAAACCAAAAGAATTGTTTTCAGCCGTTTGAGTGCCCCCATGCGCAGGCTTCAACACGCCGGCAAATAAAAAAAACAAAGTGCCCATGCTGCTGCCCCCCCAGGTCTCGAACCTGAGACCTGGGGAAGACTTCCCACACCTTTGACCACTCTGCCATTGCGCCCTTCCTGGTATAAACGCGTCGAAAATTTATTTTAACCTTCGGTCCCTGGGCTCCTGCACGCATTAAAGGCCAAAAACAAAATACTCAACTGCTGTCCAGGGGTTTCGAACCCGAGACCTGGAGCAATATCACGCCCCAGCCACTCGGCTAATTTGAAATTCGTGACAAAAATGCGTTGCCAAATTCTTTTAACCTATGCTTGCTGATCCTTATTGCTTTAGCGCTAAAACAAAAGAAATTAGAAGCACCCGAGCGCTTAATGGGATTCGAACGCGAGTCCCCGAGCTGCAACGAATCGCCACGCCCCTGGCCACTTTGCCAAGGTATCATTTGTGATATGAACTCAACAAAATTTTCTTTTAAAGTCTTCATAGCTAGCCCTCTCGTTTAAAACACCAAAGCCCAAAATGGAATACCACATGCAGCCACCATGACTCGAACCTCAGACTTGCTGAAGCCCCTATACAACCTAGCGCCCCAAGCCATTCGGCCAGAGCGTTCATTGTGCCACAAACTCAACGAATTTATTAATATTCCTTTCTCCTTCATGACAACAACAACAACAAAATAAAACTCCTCCCACGCGAATCGAACCTGAGCCCAGCGCCCTTAAGTGGCGCCCCAAACCACTTTGCCACACACTTTCTTTTGTCAAACTCCCCCAAATCTTTTCCTTAATTCTTATCTCGCCTAGCACCTTCCTTGAAGTGTGCAAATAAAACCCTAGCCCTAAGACAGAATTTTCCTCGGGTTTTAGACTAAACCCTTAAACAACCCTACAAGGGCATTTATTCAGGCGATACAAGAAATAAAAATAATTTCATACAAATCCTTTATTCGAGATGTTACATAATTGATGAATATGTGTTAGTATTGAATTAAAAATATTTATATGAAAGGTACATTGAATTAATTTGTGAAATTAAATTGGAAGTGATTTGAGATTGCATTGATAATATGTATGAATTGAATCCGAATGATTATGATCAGTTGAAAGTGAAAGTGATATGAATATGTGATTTAAATACCCTATTAACTAGTCGGGCTGAGTCGGATATAATTGGCATGCCATAGGATTGGAAGTGTTCAGGGATTCTTCGACCTTGAGTCGATGAGACACTGGGTGTCATATTAATTACTTCGGATAGATTCAATAAGGTACTGGGTACCACTTTACTTCGGCTAGGCCGATGAGACACTGGGTGTCACTATATTGCTTCGAACTATCTGATTAGGCACTGGGTGCCAGTATGGTGTGTTTGGTTGGATCCGAGTATCCGCCAAAGTCCGAGTCATGTTAATAGGGGTAATTATGTGAAATAAGAAAATCATATGAATTTGATTATTTGAACCTTTGAATGAATAGTTAAAGAGATATTGTGAAATGAAATTATATGTGATTGAGAGATGAACCAAAGGTTCATGAACAATTGGAATTTTATGGATGAGATATTAATTCAAATATTAAAATTGTTACATTGGTAATATAACAACTTAGTATAATTATATGTATAATGTGTTATTTATCTAAGTATGTTTACGATATTTGATCATTGTTATAAATTGAATTATGATAATACCACTGAGTAATTCCAATACTCAGCGTACGGTTTGTTTTCCGTGCGCGGGTTAGTAGAGTTTCTGATCCGGTCCAGCATCCAAATCAAACCCGACTCCAACAAGAGGATTTTGGTAATGAAATTCTTCCTTTGTTAAGTGGCATGTACTAGATAGTTATATTAATTATAAACATATATATATATATATATATATATATACACTTAAGTTAAATGATTTTGGTTGTATTTAAATGGTTATAACGTTTTGGATGAAGAAAATGAAATAAAGTTATAAAATGATAAATTGGTATTGGTTGTTTTGGTCTGAATTTGCAGAGGGATTCAGGTGAAAATAAGCAGAATTACTGCTGAAATTTTTATAAATAAAAGAAAAATTTACGAAAAATTTTCTAGAATGATTGAACAAGTTTCATTCTACTTTTAATATATGCTTTAGGCATTGAGAGTCCAATATAGGGATTTAATTATTAAATTATACTAAGAATGCTATTTTATTTGTGAGTAATTAGTAAATTGTTCAATATGTCCAGTAATACCTTCTAACCCTGTTCCGGCGACGGTTTAGGATAAAAAAGCGAAAGGGTTAAAAGTGCAATTAGCCCTTCCGTTCAAAACACGCTGATCCTAGGCCTGGAGCGGGTAGGGTTAGGCTCCCCAAAACGTCGTCGTTTTGGCGTTTGGGGAGGCCATTCAAAATGGCGCTGTTTTGTTCTTCTATAAAAGCCAAAAAATTTTAAAAAACCTTCATTTTAGCCATCCCTAAAAAAAAAATCAGAAATTTGCTCTCCCCTTTTCTCTCAAATCCCCCATGGCCGGCCCTACTCCGGTCGCCGAACCACCGTGGTGGCCTTCGGCGACGGCAGCGCCGTCCACGGTGGCCAGAAAACGAAAAATCACCCTTTTTTTGGCTTTTCGACTCCCTAACCCGAATCTTGGGTTATTTTCCTAAAAAAATGGGAGAAAATCACCGAAATAGGCAAAAGGGCCTTCGGTATCCGACGATGAAGAATACGAAACGACTCCAGTAAGCCCCTCTTCCCTTTTTTTTTTTATATTTCGTATGTAAAGAAATAAGATAAAAAATAAGCACTTAAAATAAAACGAAAATCACCTTTTAGATTTTTTTTTATATTTGATCTTCGTTTCTTTTTTTGTATTTCGAGTTTTTTTCTCTTTTTTTTTGATTCAAAATCTCTGTTATTTTATTTAAAAAATCCCCCCAAATACATTGTTATCTCAAGGCTTTTATAGCCGAATGCAAAATGGTTTTTTGCTTGTTCTTCTCATGTTGCGTGTTTGCCTCTCTTTGCAGGATATGGGTGGCGGCAGAGGTGGTGGACATGATAGGCGGTCAGGGGGCTGGTGTGGGCAGTGTACGGAGGTCAGAAGACATGCTGCTGCTAGGGTTTTTTCTTTTCCTTTTTGCTGAAAGTTGATTTAGGTTTTGGGCTGGGCTTAGGGTTTTTTTTACTATTGGGTTTAGGTATTATTTAGTTTTAATGGACTGTTTAAAAAATAATAATAATTGGACTTATTTTGGTTTCAATGGGCCCGGGCAAAAATTGGGCCATACAATAATCCTGGTAACGAAAATTCTTATAGATGAAATGATCTAACCATTTTGAAGCTACAAAAATGATAACCATTGGGCTACCATGATAACCAGAGGGGAAGAGAGAAAGAGGGAAGAAGAAAGAAGGTGGGAAGAAAATGAAAAAAATGTTAAATAGATTGTAACATCCCAATTACGACCCTAATCGGAACAGTGGTTTCGGGACCACGAAATCCGGATTAAAATATTAATAATACATATTTTTGTTCCTCTTTTAGTTCTAAATTGATACATATGATATGTGTTTAAGTGTGTTTTAAAATGATGAATTAATTTGTTTATTGCATGCTTAATTTTAATCAAGGGATTAGATTGTGTAATGGTAAAAGTAGCTTATATTTAGAGTAAGGGATTTAATTGAATTGATTCTTCATGAAGGGACTTGCATGTCAAATAAGCTTATTTTCATGCTAGTGGACGGCAATATGATTAGCATATATATATTATATATTAAAATTGTTTTAGTTAGTGGCATTTTAATTATATTATAATATGAGTAGAATAAAGAAATAAGAAAAAAAAAGGGAAAGAAGTATCATCTTCTTCCTTTCATTCATCCACCGAAATTGAAAAAAAAGAAAGGGGAAAAACTTAAGCTCAATATTCGGCCATTGCATGTTCATTTTGAGGTTAGTTTTGAGTTTGATTTTTGTATAAAATATACATCTTTGAGTTAGTCATCTTAAATGCTATCAAAACCATGTAGAAATTTTAGAGTTTGAAGCATGATTTAGGTTCAGCCATGGTTGAATACTCTTGTTTTGGGGTGCTTGATGGAAGAATAAAAATATATGCTTGAAATCTACATGTTTATAGTATGAAATTTTACATGAAAAAGGAGTATGATAACTTAAATTCAAAATTTTATAATTGAGGGATTGAGTTGCTAAAATTGATTTGTAAAGAGTTACATGGACTAGAAGAACATTTGGCCTTAAGGTAGGATGATTAAATTTTAGATATTTGATGAGTTTTGGCATTAGGGACTAAATTGCTTATATTGTAAAAGTTAGGGGTAAATTCGTAAATAAGCTAAATTATGTGTTTATGGATCAAATTGAATGGAAATGATTTTAAAAGAGCTTAATTGAACTTGTTTAGATCAAGGTTCAAAGGAAAAAGGGTTGGAGAAAGGAAAGGCTAAATTAAACGAATAGCCGGGACACTCAAATTCATCGACTACCGACGTAAGTTTATAAACAATTGGGTTTAATTGATTAATGTTTACAATGAGAAGTATATTATTTGTTAATGAATTATTGGTTAAATTGCCGAATGTGACATGGGAATATTAAGATATACTAGCCGAATGGGGTTTATTATATGCATGTAAATATGTATATCTCTTGATTAGTTGAAATAAGCATATTAAAATCCGGTTTTTCTTTAATTGTCGAATTTGATATGGATTGGGATTAAACATTCAAAATAGCTAAATGTGTGGTTGATTTATGTATGAAATTCGGTAGCATTGGGTTGAATAAATAATTATGGATTGTGTAGTAGTAGTTAAATAATGGATCTTGGAAATAAGTGATGGTATTGAATAATTAATTTTAGTATATATATGGGTGTGGCCGAATGTGATATAAGTTGATAAAAGAAAGGAGTTGTTTTGAATATTAAATTGTATGTGTATTTATATGGATGGAATTGAAATCATATGTATACATAGTACTAATGAGAAAATGGATTAATGGCACTGTGTGTGCGGATTTGTTCACCGAGCACTGTGTGTACGAGATCGGTTGAAGGTTGAATGGCTCTGTGTGTGCGAGATTGGTAGGATGGCACTGTGTGTGCGGATTTATTTACCGAGCATTGTGTGTGCGAGATCGGTAGAACGGCACTGTGTGTGCGAATTTACTCACCGAGCACTGTGTGTGCTGGATCGGCTTAATGGCATTGTGTGTGCAAATTCATTTTCCAAGCACTGGGTGTGCGAGTTATAGTTTCCATCTCTTCAAAGACTGAAATACCTAATAAAGGTAAATGAAAGTGTCAGGTAAGTATCTATTGATAATAGTTTCATTATTTTGATGAAATGAAGATTAGGTAAAACATTTCAAAATGGGTATGGAGTTTATGATTATTTGTTTTGTGTGTTTGAGATTGAAGAGGTAAATTATTGACGAATGATAACCTGCTAGGTTTGCGATAATATGACTTATTCAATAGTTAGACTGATTGTATACTTAAAGAGATTGGTGAATTGTTTGGTTTATATGTTTTACCTTATTGTTTATAACTTACTAAGCTATTTAAGCTTATGTGGTGTAGTTGTTGTATTGTTTTATATATCTTTAAAGTCGAAGTTCAAGCTTGGGAATTCTTGTCGAAGTCAAGCACACTATCAACCTTTGGTACTCTTTTTGTAATGAACTTAATATTATGGCATGTATAAGCTAGCTTTCCTAGAATAGACTTACACGTTATTTTGCAAATGTATATACAAATGCCATGCGAAAATGGCTATATTTCTATGCTTGAGATTGAATTGGTTATGCTTGATCATGTTGTTAGCATCTATGTATGTTCGGGCTTGATATAATCTTAATATGGAAATTCTTTCTTGGCTTTTATGTATGTATATTTGAGGTGTTTTGCACTTATGAACTGTCTTAAAATTTTAGCTTGGTGTTAGGTGTGATAATGGATTTATTTGTAAGTCAAATATATGATACATGGTGGTTTAATTATAAATTCTCGTATGAGCTAGTGATATTATAGGTATGATGGAAAATTCAACAACGTTTAATATTGATAATTTGGGTATGTTATGTTTCGGCCAATGCTTTTAGAGAAGGGAAAAGTTGATTACCTATATATATCAATGATTCAGTGATCTTTGCTAAGTCCTATAAGGCATGGTTGTAATAGAGGAAATTGTTATAAGAGAAATATGTTACTAATCAAAATGTTCATTGGTTTAGGTTATTGCATGTGTATTACTTTGTACATATATTCGGCCTTAAGTATAAGTTTGAATGTACGGTTGAAGTAGAAATTATTAAATACTTGATTGTATTATGTATGTACCAATTCGGTCAATAGTGGATAAAGCATGTGGGGTGTAACATATTTGCAAAAAAGAAATCAATACTAAGTGGAATGTTCATGTACTTCAATTATGCGATTTGATATAAACTCAGCATGCGATATTATAAAATTTTATTTATTGAATGTTTGTTTCTTACTTGGTAATTGATTTAGTAATGCTCGTAACCCTAATTCGGTGATGAATACGGGCTAAAGGTGTTTCATTTTATTGGTATCAGAGCTGCGATTTAGTCGGTTCTCGGACTAACGTAGCATGTGAGAGTCTAGCTATACATGCCACAATTTACAATGTGATAGTGTGATGACTTCTGACAGTGAAATGTATTTGTTTCTTTTATATAGTAATGGATTTAGATCTCGAGCAAGCATTAGCTGATGATGTCAAGAGTGAGGCGCCTGCTCCCGTGCAAGGGGCCGCGTCGGAAGAATCTCGACCTGCTGCGAGTGGCCCAAATGATAGGGTAAAGTAGGCCTTCCATAATATGATGAGCGATTGGTTCAGTCATTACTTACGAACCACTCTGGCTGTTCAACCACCCCTGAATCCGAATGTTCCTCCTGTAATACCAATTGTACCTCCTGTTGCCAATCCTGAACAAGTAACTAAACCTTCTGTTGATCGTATACGAAAGTATGGAGCACAAGAATTTAGAGCTGAGGACGATGATGATGCGGAGCGAGCTGAATTTTGGCTCGATAATACTGTCTGTGTTTTTGATGAGCTGTCTTGTACACCCGATGAGTGTTTGAAGTGTGCCATATCATTATTGCGGGATTCTACCTACTACTGGTGGAATACTCTCGTGTCAGTTGTTCTGAAGGAGAGAGTAACCTGGGACTTCTTTCAGACGAAATTTCGTAAAAAGTACATAACTCAGCGCTTTATAGACTCCAAGCGTAAAGAATTTTTCGAGCGCAAACAGGGCCGTATGACTGTGTCTGAATACGGGCGCAAGTTTGTGCGACTTAGTCGCTACGCTCGCGAATGTGTATCCTCTGAGGCTGCTGTGTGCCGGAGATTCGAGGATGGTCTGAATGAAGACATAAAGCTCCTGGTTGGCATTCTGGGGATTAACGAGTTCGTTGAACTAGTGGAAAGAGCTTGTAAAGCTGAAGAATTGGGAAAGGAAAAACGAAAAGCTGAAGTCGAATCTAAACATTTTCAGAAGAGATTCGCGGGTAGATTTTCACAGATGTCAACAAAGAAGTTTAAGAATGATGGTAGTCGACCCAAACCCCATACTGGGATTTCTATTCGAGATCGGCCACCAGTGAGTTCGCGAGCTACATCTGTGGCTAGTGTCAACAATGCTCGATCGAACAAACCTGAGTGTCAGCAGTGCGGTAGACGGCATTTCGATGAGTGCTGGGGTAAATCTTTTAATCGCACTTGTTACCAGTGTGGTTCGCAAAATCACTTCATTCGGGATTGTCCGGAGATTGTTGAGAAGGGTACTACTTAGAGCGCGAGACTGAGTGGCACTACAGCTAGAGGTAGACCAGCTCGTAGTGGGGGAGGTAGGAGTGGTGCTCAGAGGGGAACTTCAGATGCGGTTATCCGAGTAGATACCCCTGTATCGACTAGAGCTTATGCCATCCGTGCTAGAGAGGAGGCTTCATCTCCGGACGTTATTACTGGTATTTTCACTCTCTTTGATACTAATGTAACTGCTTTGATTGATCCCGGCTCAACTCATTCATATGTGTGTGAAACATTAGTATCCAGTAAGACTCTACCTGTTGAGTCTACTGAAATTATGATTCGAGTTTCAAACCCCCTGGGTCGATGTGTGTTGGTGGATAGGGTGTGCAAGAACTGCCCTTTGATGATTTGAGATATGTGTTTTTCGGTTGATCTGATGTTATTACCTTTCGATTAATTCGACATCATCCTCGGTATGGATTGGTTAATCACACACGATGTAGTAGTGAATTGTAGACGAAAGACTGTTGATTTGAGGTGTCAGAATAACGAAATACTACGGATTGAATCTGGGGATTTGAATGGGTTACCAACTGTGATATCATCGATATTGGCTCGGCAGTATTTGAGAAAGGGTTGTGAAGCTTATCTTGCGTATGTGATTGACAGCAAAGTAACAGAAAAGAAAATTGAATCTGTGCCAGTTATTTGTGAGTACCCAGATGTGTTTCTGGAGGAATTGCCGGAATTACCTCCTATTCGTGATGTAGAGTTTAGTATTGAGCTTATGCTAGGGACCACCCCGATTTCGGTAGCTCCGTATAGAATGGCACCTACGAAATTAAAAGAATCAAAGGCTCAGTTACAAGAATTGACGGATAGAGGTTTTGCCCGACTGAGTTTCTCTCCTTGGGGTACGCCCATTCTATTTGTGAAGAAGAAAGACGGAACATTAAGAATGTGCATCGATTATCGACAACTTAATAAGGTGACAGTTAAGAACAAATATCCATTGCCCCGTATTGATGATTTATTTGATCAATTGAAAGGAGCTTCGGTGTTTTCAAAAATTGATCTGAGATCTGGATATTATCAATTGCGAGTTAGAGAATCAGATGTACCGAAGACTGCTTTTCAGACAAGATACGGTCATTATGAGTTTTTGGTGATGCCGTTTGGGCTCACTAACGCTCTGGTGATTTTTATGGATTTGATGAATCAAGTATTCAGACCGTATCTAGATCGGTTTGTAGTGGTATTCATAGATGATATACTGATCTATTCCCAAGACGAAACCGAGCATGCAGAGCATTTGAGATTAGTGCTACAGATTTTGCATGAAAAATAATTATACGCAAAATTCATCAAATGTGAGTTTTGGTTGAATGAAGTTAGCTTCTTGGGGCATGTTATTTTAGCCTCGGGTGTTCGGGTTGACCCGAGTAAAGTTTCAGCCATACTTGAGTGGAAACCCCCGCAGAATATATCGGAGATTCGTAGTTTTCTAGGACTTTGCGGGATATTATAGACGCTTTGTGAAAGGATTTTCTATGAAAGCATCTTCGATGACAAAATTGTTACAAAAGGATGTTAAATTCGAGTGGTCAGAAAGGTGTCAGAAGAGTTTCGATCAACTAAAAACTTTGTTGACAAAAGCCCCAGTACTTGTGCAACAAGAGTCGGGTAAAGAATTTATTGTTTTTAGTGATGCATCGTTGAACGGACTCGGTTGTGTTTTGATGCAGGAGGATAAAGTTGTAGCCTATGCTTCGAGACAGTTGAAACTGCACGAAAGGAATTACCTGACACACGACCTAGAGTTGGCCGCTATAGTTTTTGCTTTGAAGATATGGCGTCATTATCTTTTTGATGAGAAATGCCACATCTATTCAGATCATAAAAGTCTAAAGTACTTAATGACTCAAAAGGACCTAAATTTGAGGAAGGGACGATGGTTGGAACTGTTAAAAGATTACGATCTTATAATTGATTATCACCCAGGGAAGGCTAATATGGTTGCAGATGCACTTAGCTGAAAATCGCTATTTACTTTAAGAGCGATAAATGTGGATGTTGAGGATGGTATGATCATTGTTGAGTTGAAGGTGAGACTAATGTTTAAGCAGCAGATTCGAGAAGCTCAAGAAGTTGATGATGCTTTAAAAGCAAAGAAAGGTCATTGTGGTTCGAGTGCGGATTCAGATTTTCAAATAGATGCTGAAGGATGTTTACGGTTCAAGAATCAGATTTATGTACCGAAGAACCCTGAGTTAATTAGAAAGATTTGTAATGAAGCGCATAGTAGTAGATTGTCTATTCATCCGGGTAGCACGAAGATGTATAACGATCTGAAGCAGCATTATTGGTGGCATGGTATGAAGCGAGACATCTCAGACTACGTGTCAAAGTGTTTAGTGTGCCAACAAGTTAAAGCTGAACATCAGGTACCATCAGGACTACTTCAACCGATTATGATACCTGAATGAAAGTGGGAGCGAGTCAATGGACTTTGTGTCAGGTTTGCCGTTGACGCCAAGTAAGAAAGATTCAATCTGGGCTATTGTAGATAGATTGATGAAATCGGCTCATTTTATTCCGGTACGTACGGATTTCTCACTTGATAAGTTGGCTGAATTGTACGTATCACAGATTGTACCATTACATGGAGTACCTATTTCTATTTTTTTGGATAGAGATCCGAGGTTCACATCGCGGTTTTGGAAGAAACTGCAAGATGCTTTAGGTACCAAGTTACAATTTAGTACAGCCTTCCACCCTCAGTCAGATGGTCAATCTGAGCGACTTATCCAAATACTCGAAGATATGTTGAGATGTTGCGTTCTTGAGTTGAGGGTACGTGGGAACGATATTTACTTTTGATTGAGTTTGCGTATAATAATAGCTTTCAATCTAGTATCAAAATAGCACCCTACGAAGCTTTGTACTGACGTAAATGTCGTACACCCTTGTACTGGACTAAACTCGGGGAAAACAAGATGTACAGGGTTGATTTGATTAAGGAAACTGAACAGAAAGTGGCAGTAATTCGTGATAGCTTGAAAGCGGCATCGGATCGTCAAAAGTCTTACGCAGATTTGAAGCGTAAGGACATCGAATTTTAGATTGGAGATCGAGTATTCTTGAAAGTCTCACCGTGGAAGAAAATACTCAGATTCGGCCGTAAGGGAAAGTTAAGCCCAAGATTTATTGGGCCGTACGAGGTTATCGAGTGTATTGGGCCGGTTGCATACAGATTGAGATTACCATCTGAGTTAGACAAAATTCATAATGTGTTCCACGTTTCGATGCTTCATTGTTATAGATCTGATCCTTCTCATGTGATCAGTCCTTCAGAGATTGAAATTCAGCCCGATTTGACTTACTAGGAAGAACCGATGCATATCTTAGCTCGAGAAGTAAAAGAGTTACGAAATAAGAAAATAGCATTGGTGAAAGTGATGTGGCGTAAACACGGAATAGAGGAAGCAACTTGGGAAACTGAGGAATCAATGAAAGAGCGCTACCCGTACTTATTCGTCGGTAAGATTTTCGAGGACAAAAATTTCTTAGGGGGAGAGTTGTAACAGCCCAATTACGACCCTAATCGGAACAGTGGTCTCGGGACCACGAAATCCGGATTAAAATATTAATAATAAATATTTTTGTTCCTCTTTTAGTTCTAAATTGATACATATGATATGTGTTTAAGTGTGTTTTAAAATGATGAATTAATTTGTTTATTGGATGCTGAATTTTAATCAAGGGATTAGATTGTGTAATGGTAAAAGTAGCTTATATTTAGAGTAAGGGATTTAATTGAATTGATTCTTCATGAAGGGACTTGCATGTCAAATAAACTAATTTTCATGCTAGTGGACAGCAATATGATTAGCATATATATATATATATATATATATATATATATATATTAAAACTGTTTTAGTTAGTGGCATTTTAATTATATTACAATATGAGTAGAATAAAGAAGTAAGAAAAAAAAAGGGAAAGAAGTATCATCTTCTTCCTTTCATTCATCCACCGAAATTGAAGAAAAGAAAGGGGAAAAACTTAAGCTCAATATTCGGCCATTGCATGTTCATTTTGAGGTTAGTTTTGAGTTTGATTTTTGTATAAAATATACATCTTTGAGTTAGTCATCTTAAATGCTATCAAAACCATGTAGAAATTTTAGAGTTTGAAGCATGATTTAGGTTCGGCCATGGTTGAATACTCCTGTTTTGGGGTGCTTGACGGAAGAATAAAAATATATGTTTGAAATCTACATGTTTATAGTATGAAATTTTACATGAAAAAGGAGTATGATAACTTAAATTCGAAATTTTATAATTGAGGGATTGAGTTGCTAAAATTGATTTGTAAAGAGTTACATGGACTAGAAGAACATTCGGCCTTAAGGTAGGATGATTAAATTTTAGATATTTGATGAGTTTTGGCATTAGGGACTAAATTGCTTATATTATAAAAGTTAGGGGTAAATTTGTAAATGAGCTAAATTATGTGTTTATGGATCAAATTGAATGGAAATGATTTTAAAAGAGCTTAATTGAACTTGTTTAGATCAAGGTTCAAAGGAAAAGGGGTTGGACAAAGGAAAGGCTAAATTAAACGAATAGCCGGGACACTCGAATTCATCGACTACCGACGTAAGTTTATAAACAATTGGGTTTAATTGATTAATGTTTTTAATGAGAAGTATATTATTTGTTAATGAATTATTGGTTAAATTGCCGAATGTGACATGGGAATATTAAGATATACTAGCCGAATGGGACTTATTATATGCATGTAAATATGTATATCTCTTGATTAGTTGAAATAATCATATTAAAATCCGGTTTTTCTTTAATTGCCTAATTTGATGTGGATTGGGATTAAACATTCAAAATAGTTGAATGTGTGGTTGATTTATGTATGAAATTCGGTAGCATTGGGTTGAATAAATAATTATGGATTGTGTAGTAGTAGTTAAATAATGGATTTTGGAAACAGGTGATGGTATTCAATAATTAATTTTAGTATATATATGGGTGTGGCCGAATGTGATATAAGGTGATAAAAGAAAGGAGTTGTTTTGAATCTTAAATTGTATGTGTATTTATATGGATGGAATTGAAATCATATGTATACATAGTACTAATGAGAAAATGGATTAATGGCACTGTGTGTGCAAGATTGGTAGGATGGCACTGTGTGTGCGAGATCGATAGAACGACACTGTGTGTGCGAATTTACTCACCGAGCACTGTGTGTGCGGGATCGGCTTAATGGCACTGTGTGTGCGGATTCATTTTCCAAGCACTGGGCGTGCGAGTTATAGTTTCCATCTCTTTAAAGACTGAAATACCTAATAAAGGTAAATGAAAGTGTCAGGTAAGTATCTATTGATAATAGTTTCATTATTTTGATGAAATGAAGATTAGGTAAAACATTTCAAAATGGGTATGGAGTTTATGATTATTTGTTTTGTGTGTTTGAGATTGAAGAGGTAAATTATTGACGAATGATAACCTGCTAGGTTTACGATAATATGACTTATTCAATAGTTAGACTGATTGTATACTTAAAAGAGATTGGTGAATTGTTTGGTTTATATGTTTTACCTTATTGTTTATAACTTACTAAGCTATTTATGCTTATGTGGTGTAGTTGTTGTATTGTTTTATAGATCTTTAAAGTCGAAGTTCAAGCTCGGGAATTCTTGTCGAAGTCAAGCACACTATCAACCTTTGGTACTCTTTTTGTAATGAACTTAATATTATGGCATGTATAAGCTAGCTTTCCTAGAATAGACTTACACGTTATTTTGCAAATGTATATACAAATGCCATGCGAAAATGGCTATATTTCTATGCTTGAGATTGAATTGGTTATGCTTGATCATGTTGTTAGCATCTATGTATGTTCAGCCTTGATATAATCTTAATATGGAAATTCATTCTTGGCTTTTATGTATGTATATTTGAGGTGTTTTGCACTTATGAACTATCTTAAAATTTTAGCTTGGTGTTAGGTGTGATAATGGATTTATTTGTAAGTCAAATATATGATACATGGTGGTTTAATTATAAATTCTCGTATGAGCTAGTGATATTATAGGTATGATGGAAAATTCAACAACGTTTAATATTGATAATTTGGGTATGTTATGTTTCAGCCAATGCTTTTAGAGAAGGGAAAAGTTGATTACCTATTTATATCAATGATTAGGTGATCTTTGCTAAGTCCTATAAGGCATGGTTGTAATAGAGGAAATTATTATAAGAGAAATATGTTACCAATCAAAATGTTCATTGGTTTAGGTACTTGCATGTGTATTACTTTGTACATATATTCGGCCTTAAGTATAGGTTTGAATGTACGATTGAAATAGAAATTATTAAATGCTTGATTGTATTATGTATGTACCAATTCGGTCAATAGTGGATAAATCATGTAGGGTGTAACATATTTACAAAAAGGAAATCGATACTAAGTGGAATGTTCATGTACTTCAATTATGCGATTTGATATGAACTCAGCATGCGATATTATAAAATTTTATTTATTGAATGTTTGTTTCTTACTTGGTAATTGATTTAGTAATGCTCGTAACCTTAATCCGGCGACGGATACGGGCTAGGGGTGTTACATAGATGATGTCATCTATGACGTCGTGCGCTTATGTGGCATGCCACATGGGCTACTATATTGACCTGGAGTTTGATTAATGATAAACTCAACTTTAATGTTAAAATTAAGCTAATTTTTGAAAAAACCGTAACATTGAGAGTAGCAATAAAAAAGTTAAGGGCTCAAACCCAAAAACCCTTTTTATTGAGGGTATTTTATGCAATTATGCCAAAAAAACAAATCTCTCCAAATTGGAATTATAAAAGGAGAGAAAATGAGAAAGGGATATATGTTACTTCAAAATTATACATTTTTCAAAATGTTTATTTTCTTTCCCTTCGTTTTCCAACTCTACCAAGTAATGAATGAGAAGAAAATTATTTTTTTTTTCAATTTTTCCATCTTTCCTATCAAACACACCTATGAAAAGAAAAGAAAAATATATTTTCTATGATTTTATCGTTTACCTAATTAATATTTATATACTATTTTATATTTTAACATTGCAATTTGTTAACTTTATTTTTACCACATTATTTAGAATTAGGGTTAATTTAATAGAATGTGTTAAGTGTTAAGGACTAAATATGTTGTTATACCAAATGAAAAATGGTCACTTCATCATTTCCACTAACAATTTAATCCGTGGGTGACTAAAATAAAACTGAATGATAATGCTAGAGACAAAATTAAAAGTTTTTTATAGTTCAAGGCTTTTTTAATAAAAGTAATATTTAAAAAGTTATTTAATTAAAAAAATGGGGTGAGAAACAAATTAATTATGAAAATAGAGAGTTTGTTATAGTAACTTTGAGTACCGCTTGACACATTGGCGACCCCAATAAACTTTAAAAAAATTTTGACAGGACAAAAAATTTGAGAAAGTGAATAAAAAATTGTAGTGTTGCTTAACACATTTATGACACTAATGAATTAAAAAAAATTAGATAGAAAAAAAAAAAAACTAGTTTGTGATTCCAACACTGGAAATAGTTTTTTCTATGTATTTAATGCCTTTCCCCTACGTTTAATGCATTAAATGTCTATATATCTTTTCCATACGTTTAATGTCTTAATGGTTTTCCTCTGCATTTAATCTCTAAAAAATATTTTTTTTAATTGGTGTTGTCAATGTATAAGGTTACACCTAAAGTTTTTGTAGCAAACACCCCAATTTTCATAATTAATTTGATCCTCACTCTATTTTTTTAATTAATTAATTTTATAACATTATTTTTATAAAAAATAATCATATAGTTCAGTCATAAATAAAAAACACACTAATAGTATTAGGTGACTTAATTGTATAGTTTACCCATACATAAAGTAAAAGTAGCATATTATAAATTTAAAAATTGATTGTACTAGGCTTAAGCTTTGAATATTGATGTTTGAGCATGACATCTCATTTTAAATGGGTCTAATTTTTTTCTAATCTATTTTTCGTATTCAATTTAATTTTTTGTCTACATCCTCTTAAGTATCGAGGTAGACTAAAAGTTTTAATGAATAACCCGATCCTTGAGTAGTTCTTGCTATGAGTAAACTTTCAACAAAATACAATTGTTATTTAATTCCAAGATGCTCAAAAAAATATGAAAATTCTTCTGTAATTTGTATTGAAGAAAAATTGCTATGGTGTATTTGCAGGGTTACAATCTAAGTGATTACTACCCTTCACTTCAACCACCAATCTAATAATATACCACTGGGCAAAATTAAATTATATGAAAATGAATAAAATGAACTTTAAGGGAGTTATACATTGTTTTAGAAGGCCAATGCAAAAAAAAAAAAAATTTTAAAGATAAAACTCATAAACTTCATTAATCAGAAAAACAGGGGGGAAACTCTATACCCAAACCATCAAGCTTTCCTATTACACTTTTCCTACCTCCCCTCGACTTCTGTCGAAACATCAGTACAGTCCAATAACAACGCATTAAATATTATATACGAAATTGAAATGGAATACAAAGGATAACTTAACAAACATGACAAAGCAAACATCATACATGACATTGAAATGGAGGTAATTTAACAAACATCATAAAATCCACAACAGCAACACTTTCTTCTATTCCAAGCTGTGAC
Organism: Gossypium australe; assembly: GCA_005393395.2. Lineage (NCBI taxonomy): Eukaryota > Viridiplantae > Streptophyta > Magnoliopsida > Malvales > Malvaceae > Gossypium > Gossypium australe. The sequence goes on from CM016623.1 coordinate 125,661,572, forward strand.
ATAAGGAAAATACTTGCAATCTTGCTACCCTCCCAACACACTGCATTCTCTACATCCAATTTCAGTGTTTAAGCACCTCATTCTCAACAAAGTTGCGAAATAAGAGATAATTGGAAGAAAAAGTGTTTATATAAAGCAAATTTACATACCCTACGTAGATATATGTTTGATATTGTATCACCTTAGTTAGCCATTGCAGACTACATCTCCCAACAGTTCTCCCAATTTTATGCTGTTGAAAGGGCTCGGTAAAGGAAGGGATTGACGACCAAGGGCTTGAGAAACTTGCTGCATGGTTGGCCGGAGTTGGGGATTGCCATTCAAGCATGCCACTGCTATCTTCATGGTAGAGACTAAGTCTTTGGCAGATTGGCCTACTGGTGGTGAAAGACGTTGGTCTATCGTATCTTTCAGTAAAACTTGTTGGTCATTTGACACCGATGACGATGTTGATTCCAGCGATGAAAAATACGAAATAAGATCACCAGGATGCCTCCCCATAAAAACTTCCACCGTTAGCACCCCAAAACTGTAGACATCACACTTCTCATCTACTCTCATTGTATACGCCAACTCTGTATAAAATATTTTACTAATTAGCATATGCTTTTTGAACTTTGTCTATTTAACAACATGCAAGAAATTAATAGTTTTAATAAAACAGATAACATGTTCAAAGCATTTTTAGGAAAAAAAAATTAGTTAATACCTGGAGCTATATACCCATAGGTGCCCGCAAGTGAAGTCCAGTTGGAGGAGTCGGACTTTAAAATCCTAGCAGTGCCAAAATCAGAGACACGAGCTTCATAGTCCAAATCCAAGAGAACATTGTTGCTAGAAATGTCTCGATGAACTATAGGATGTGAATGGTCATGATGCATATAAGACAGAGCATTAGCCAATCCTTTAACAACAGTTAGCCTCTTCTTCCAGTCCAACTCCTTAGAATGTTCATTGTTGCTTAACATCATTCTCAAACTTCCCCTTTCCACGAGCTCATAAACCAGAAAAGAATGCTTTGGGTGTGAACAAAAACCATACATCTGCACAATGTTACGGTGCCTTATTTCTAATAAAGCGATAACCTCGCTTTCAAAGGCTTTCAAGTTGTTGATGAGTATGTTGTCTTCAAATTGGTGAAGTTTCTTCACAGCAACCACCTGACCAGTTGGTAATGCAGCTTTATAAACACTTCCATATCCTCCTGAACCAATGCAATACTCGGAGCTAAAATCTTCAGTGGCTTCGATAATGTTGTCATGGAGTACGCTTCCATTAAATCCCAATACAGTAAAAATATCTCCTTGTTGTTCCTCCCTTGGCTCTGATTCTTTGGTTTGAGTTTTTTTGCAGAAAGTAAAGAAACTTCCAACCAATAAAAATAACAAAAGTAGACCGCCAAAGAGTGGAAGCATAACTGAAATGATGACTTTGGTCCTTCTTCTATGACCATGATTGGCCAGAAAAGAAGGAACACAAGACATTAGTCCGGTGGCATTACCGCATAGGCCTTTATTGTTTCTCAAGGCATCAAACGAAGCCTCATGAAAAGCCTTAAGATTTGGAATAGGACCTTCAAATTGATTGAAAGATACGTTCACAAACCTCAAACCACGCAAATTATTAAAAGCTTCCGGGATGGAACCGTTGAGCATATTGCGAGATAGGTTCAATACTTCCAAGGACTGTAATTTTCCAAACTATTGTGGGATACCTCCAATAAGTGAATTCTGACTCAAATCTAGGCTTTGAAGAGTATTAATGTAGCTTATTGAAGATGGAATGCTCTCTTCGAGGTTGTTCTTGCTCAAATTCAAGTTGAATAACTTGACGCAATTTCCAAGATCATCAGGAATAGGCCCACTAAAATTGTTTGATGCCAAGTCAAGTTGTTCGAGTTTTGAAAGAAATCCAATCTCTGATGGAATTTTGCCAGAAAATTGGTTACCACTAAGAAAGAGACGGCTCATCATTGTCAACTTTCCCAGTTCTTTAGGAATCTCACCATTTAGATGATTCGAAGAGAGATCAAGTTCTTGTAATTGGGTTGCATGTCCCAACTCGAATGGAATCTTTCCAGAAATGTTATTGTTGGAGATCTGTAGGTTTGTTAGATTATGGCATTGTCCCCAATTTGGAGAAAGTTCTCCAAAAATGTTGTTGTTGCTTAATGAAATAAAATCCAAATTTGGATATATACCAAAGGCTTCTGATATATTTCCCGTTAAGTGGTTCCCTTTGTTGGAGCTTTGACCAAGTAATTAACTTGGATAAAGTATGAAGAAATTTTTGAGATTGAAATTTGGAGATATAAACAGAATTGATAGCAAAGAAAATAGAGAAGTGTTTGTGTTCAATAATCTGAACAAGCTTTTGCAAGAAAAAATAATTGAGTTGACCTTCTCTTATTACAATGGAGACAATGTGGTACATAAAATTGAAAAATGCATGGCTATTTATACATGGGATGTGGAGAAACATGACAAACAATATGTGGAATTCCTATGCCAATTTTAAGTGTTGCTTCCACCTTCTTTTATGGATGGCAAAAACAAATGTAATAATTGAACATAATGGGATAAAAAGATAATAAGTAAGTGGGTGAATATGGAGATAAGAAAGTTATGGGAAATGAGTGGATGCATAAAAACAAATTTAAGTGGAATGTGTGTGTGGAGACCATATTTCAACACTCCTCCTTGGTCTCTATACAACGAACACCTATTTGATCTCTCAACTTACAGAACCTTCCTTTGTTGAGGGCTTTTGTAAAAATATCAGCAGCTTGATCTTCTGAGTTGCAATGAATCAACTCAATTTCTTTTGCCTGCTCCATTTCTCGAACAACATGGAGCTTGATACTGAAATGCTTGGTTCTTCCATGGAAGACAGGATTTTTAGCTATTGCTACTGCTGATTTGTTATCACAGTAGATCTTTGTAGCATTCTTTTGATTGAGATTTAGATCAGCCATGATCTTTCTAAGCCACTTAGCTTGATTAACTGCTGCAGCAGCAGCAACAGACTCTGCTTCTGCAGTTGATTGTGCTACCAAGCTTTGCTTCTTTGAACTCCAGCAAAACATGCCCGAACCAAGAGTGAAAGCATAACCTGAAGTACTTTTCATATCATCATTTGAACCACTCCAATCACTGTCAGTATAGCCAATCAATTCAAAATGCTCAATTCTTTCAAACGATATGCCATAGTTCAGGGTCCCTTTGATGTATCTAAGGACTCTTTTAGCAGCTCTATGATGGCTTTCATTACAACAATGCATGAATCGGGAAAGTAAACTCACAGTATACATTATGTCTGGTCTAGTAGTTGTTAAGTATAACAAACAACCTACTAAACTCCTGTAGGATGATTCACATACCTCTTTAAAATCACCTTGGCTCGATAACTTTTCACCAATTGCCGCTGGAGTGCTTATTGCTTTGCAGTTTTGCATTGAAAACTTATTTAAAATTTTCACAGCAAAGGTTTTCTGACTTAGATACATACCCGTCCGAGTTTGTGCGACTTCCATGCCTAGAAAGTAGGTCATCAGCCCCAAGTCAGTCATTTCAAACATCTGCTTCATTTTTATCTTGAAATCATCTAGAACAGCTTCATCTCCTCCTGTCACCAATAGGTCATCAACATACAAGGAAACAATGAGTTGTGTTTATAGTCCTTCCGTCTTGACATACAATGTAGGCTCGCTGATGCTTCTGTTAAACCCCAAGGTGGTCAAGTACCCATCAATTCTGCTGTACCAAGCCCTTGGAGCTTGTTTTAAGCCATATAAGGCTTTGTTCAACTTGTAAACCATATCTTCCTTACCTGGCACCTCAAACCCTTGTGGCTGGTCAACATAAATTTCTTGTTCGAGAAAGCCATTTAGAAAGGCTGATTTTACATCGAGCTGGTGAATTTTCCAATTCATTTGGGCTGCTAAGGAGACTAGAAGTCTTATTGTATCGAGTCTAGCCACTGGAGCAAATGTCTCCATGTAATCCACCCCATATCTTTGGCTGAATCCTTTCACAACCAACCTAGCTTTTAGCTTATTCAGACTTCCATCTGCATTTAGTTTGGCTCGATAAACCCACTTGACTCCTATAACTTTTCTATTTGAAGGCCTTTCAACCAGCTCCCAGGTTTTGTTCTTCTCGATCATATGCATTTCATCAGCCATAGCCTGCTGCCAACCTTGGTGAGCTTGAGCTTCTTCAAAGCAGGTTGGCTCAACAATGGCCACTTGAGCCCTTTCGTAGACTTCTACTAGAGATCTTGTTCCCCTGACTGGCACATCATCATAATCCATTTCTGGACCTTCTCCATCTGATTCAATTTGGCCTATTGTGATTTCTTCAGAAGTAGTAACTGGCACATTCTTTTCCCAGTTCCAGCATGCCTTCTCATCAAAGATTACATCCCTGCTCACTAGGACTTTGTTTGTTGAGGGATCAAGAACTCTATAGCCCTTTTTGATTGAGCTATAGCCCACCAGTATGCCTGGTTGAGATCTTTCATCAAGTTTGCTTCTCCTAACTGCAAAAATCTGTGAATAACATAAACAACCAAAGGTTCTAAGGTGAGCCAATGAAGGCTTGAACCCGAACCATGCCTCAAATGGAGTTTTATAATCCAGGGCTTTGGTTGGGAGCCTGTTTTGCAAATAGGCTGCAGTGTTTACTGCTTCTGCCCATAAAGTCTTTGGTACATTCTTCTCAAACATGAGACATCTGGACATATCGAGCAAGCTCCTGTTCTTTCTCTCACTGACCCCGTTCTGCTGATGAGTATAAATATTTGTCAACTGATGTTTGATGCCAGCATCAGTGCATATGGCTTGGAACTGAGCCGAAGTATATTCAGCTCCATTGTCTGATCTAAGTGTCTTAAGCTTGCAGCCTGTTTCTTTTTCAGCCTGTGCTTTAAACTTCATGAACACATGAGCCACTTCTGATTTTTGTTTTAGAAAATAAATCCAGCAATATCTTGAATAGTCATCAATGAACAAGATAAAATACCTGTTCCCACTGAGTGACTCAGTCTTCATAGGCCCACACACATCAGTGTGTACGAGTTGGAGCTTGTCTGATGCTCTCCAAGCTTGATTCTATGGAAATGGATGCCTGGCCTGCTTTCCTAGTTGGCATACTTCACAAACTCCTTCCTTAATTACAGAGTTGGTGAAATTTTCAACTAGACCTTGAGTGATCATTTTGGACATTGATTTGTAGTTAGCATGCCCAAGTCTTTGATGCCAAAGTTTAGAGTCATCGATCGAGGCTGTATAGACTGAGCTTGAGTTGTTTGTCCAGTCAACAATAAAGCTTTTATCAACCATTTTGATTGACATGAGCATGGATCCTTGTGGATCACTGATCTTGCAGTCCTTGCCCTCGAACACAACAGTATAGCCCTTGTCTAGCAACTGAGCTATGCTGAGCAAGTTTCTGTCTATCTGAGGCACCAGCAATACATTTGAGACAAGTTTGTTGCCTGTAGGTGTGTGTATCAAAACATCACCTTTGCCTTCTGTCTCTATGAAATGACCATTTCCCACCTTAACTTTGGCCTTGAAGCTTCTATCTATTGACTTGAAAATAGAAGCATCTGGTGTCATATGGTTGGTGCAACCACTATCCAGGAGCCACCCTTTGTTGATTTCTTTCTTTGCAGCCAAGCATGAGACTGCAAAAACCTGCTCTTCATGTTCACTGTCCTCCTCAGCTACTCGAGCCTCAACTTTTGGCTGTTGATATTGTGCTTGAGTTAGTTTGCCTTTGTTTTTGCAAACCTTCTCAACATGGCCCTTCTTTTTGCAATACTGGCATATTGCATCTGGCCTGAACCAGCATTTATCCTCAGGGTGACCTGGTCTTTTACAAAACTTGCAAAGTTGTTTTCCATCCCTTGCAACATTAGGCTTAGGCCTGTTCTTCCATATCTTTTTGCCTTTGTAGGCAGTATTGCTCGAGGATGGCTTTGTTTTGGCTTGGAAGGCACCTTCTTGGTGTTCTTCTTGTCTGCTGGCTCTCCTTTGTTCCTGAGCATATAATGCATTGATTAACTCAGTTAAGGAGATGGTAGCCAGGTCTCTCGAATCCTCAAGGGATGAGATTTTTGCTTCGTATCTCTCAGGTAATGTTGAGAGCACCTTTTCCACGATTCTTGCCTCAGCAAACTCTTCTCCTAGCAATCTTATGCTGTTAACTACAGCCATAATCCTGTCTGAATACTGCTTCACTGTTTCTTCTTCCTTCATTTTTAGATTCTCAAAATCTCTTCTCAAGTTTAGAAGCTGTTGTTTCCTGATTCTTTCAGTGCCTTGAAACTCCTTCTTGAGTTTGTCCCAAGCCTGCTTTGGTGTTTCACAGGCCATGATCCTGGTGAAGATGACATCTGATACACAGTTTTGGATGCATGACATGGCCTTGTGCCTCTTGGTTCTTTCTTCAGCATGTTGTTTTATCTGAGCCACCGTTGGATTGGCTCGAAGGGGTTCTAGCTCAACATCTGAGATCACAACTTGCCACAGATCGAAGGCCTGCAGGTAAGTTCTCATCTTAACCTGCCATATGTGGAACCCTTCTCCATTGAAGACTGGTGGTACAGCTGGTGAAAAATTGGCAGCCATTTGTTTTCAAATTTGAACTATAACAGGTCCACTAAGAATACAGCTCTAGATACCAATTGTTGGAGCTTTGACCAAGTAATTAACTTGGATAAAGTATGAAGAAATTTTTGAGATTGAAATTTGGAGATATAAACCGAATTGATAGCAAAGAAAATAGAGAAGTGTTTGTGTTCAATAATCTGAACAAGCTTTTGCAAGAAAAAATAATTGAGTTGACCTTCTCTTATTACAATGGAGACAATGTGGTACATAAAATTGAAAAATGCATGGCTATTTATACATGGGATGTGGAGAAACATGACAAACAATATGTGGAATTCCTATGCCAATTTTAAGTGTTGCTTCCACCTTCTTTTATGGATGGCAAAAACAAATGTAATAATTGAACATAATGGGATAAAAAGATAATAAGTAAGTGGGTGAATATGGAGATAAGAAAGTTATGGGAAATGAGTGGATGCATAAAAACAAATTTAAGTGGAATGTGTGTGTGGAGACCATATTTCAACACCCTTCAATCCTAACTCTGTATAAGCTTGTACAGTTTCTCAAACTTGACGGAATCAAACCAGTCAAACTATTGTTGGAAGCTACAAAATGAGTGAGCAATCCCCTCAGGCACACATTCTCAGGTAATGAACCACTAAGATGGTTGTCTGATAATTGTAATGTTAGTAAATGAGTAAGATTGTTCAGAGTTTGAGGAACAAGGCCTGATAAACTATTGTCCAAAACATTAAGTGTCGACAACTTGTTTAAGTTTCCCATGGAAGTTGGGATTGGACCAGAAAGCCCATTAAAGTGAAACACAAGATTATCCAAGTTAGTCAAGTTTCCTATGGAATGAGGGATGACACCAGTGAGATTATTTTCAGCTAACTGAAACGCTAAAAGTGATTTGAGCATTCCTATTTCACTGGGGATAGAACCAGAGAGATTATTACCCCACAGATAGAGTAAGTTGAGGTTACTTAAGTTTCCTATACTTGCTGGGATAGGACCACTTAGGTAATTGTCTGAAAGATCAAATTGCGAAAGCGATCTAATCATTCCGATCTCTTTAGGTATGGAACCACTGAGCCTATTGCCAACGAGGATAAGTAGGGATAAATTCTGCAAGTCTCCAATAGAAATAGGTATTGTGCCAGTGAGATGATTTTGGTAAAGGTAAAGAATAGAAAGTGAACTCAACCTTCCTATATTAGAAGGAATACTTTCAACGATATTATTGTGTGACAAGTCCAGTTCACGAAGCTTGGTAAGGTTCAAAATTTCTATTGGAATGGGACCAGCTAGATTGTTTCTCATGAAATAAATGTGTGAGGTTGTACTCAGCCTTCCTATTTCTCGTGGAATGGAACCAATGATTGAATTGTCACTTAAGGAGATCAAATCAAGACTTTCCAATAAGCTAATTTCTAAAGGGATATTCCCAGAGAAATTATTGTATGACAAGTCAAGGAAGTTGAGGTTGGAAAGGTTCCCAATGTGTGAAGGAATGGACCCATACAATGAGTTGTTTCGAAGCTGAAGCCAAATCAAGTTGGGAAAGTAAAAGAAATTGAGATTGTGAAGTGTACCGCTCAATTTCAATTCATATTCTCTCAGGATCATATTGGTGACGCTACCAGCATTGTTGCAAGTGATTCCAGTCCAATTGCAATGGTTGCTTCCAGCCCACAAAGAAGAGAGCAAAGTTTGGGTGTCGCTGGGGAGGCTAGCTTTCCATTTTAGAAGAGCTTCAGCTTCCCTGGAGGGTATGGTTTTAGAAGATAAAGCATGGGAAGATGCAAAGAAGAGGAAGAAGAAGAGTTTGAATGGTATTGAGAAAGAAGGCATGGCTTTGATAGTTGAAGTTAAGGATTTTTGGTTGCAATTGTGATCAAATACATTACCTATTTATACAAAAATGTCAGAGCTGTTCCAATCACTCAGACAAATTCTTTTTCTATTATTCTAAATTGGAATAGTTATTTATTAGGTTTTTTCTTCAAATAATTATTAATTAGGTTTTTATATTTAATGAAATTTCAGTGTATATTAATTTGTGCATTTAGATTATGTGATGTATCTATGTTTAAAAAAATCGTTATCTGAATTTATTTTCATGGAATTCTTTTATTATTATTTTGAAGTATTTTTAACGAGATACCAACATATAATATATCATTACAGTAAAGACAGTGAGTAAAATACAAGCCCTGATTATTATATATGAAAGCAGTGAGGATAATAAGCCATATTTGTACGGTTAATAGTTTATTAAAGGGAATTACCCAATATCCAATTTTTAGGTTGCTTTCATTTTAGTCACTTAAAATAAAATCTTTATAATTTCGTCATTTAATCTTTAAGGTGTTTTTATTTTAGTTCCAAATGATTAAATCTTTAATGACAGTTGATTGTATACGTCACATTATGTTTACATTTTTATTTTGGTTACTAGAAAAAAAATTTGAAGTATTGATCGGAATAAAAAAATAAGGATTAAAGTGAAAAAATAATAAAAATTAAAATAATATATTAAAAATTTATCAAAGTACACTTATTTATATCATTGTCAAAAATTCTAAATTATACCATTTTACTTAGCAAATAACAATAACAGAGTTAAGCCTTAACAACCAACATGACTAGTGTGGCTCCAACTTAAACGATACCTAAAATAGTAAACATCTTTTAACCATTAACTCATCATATGGACTCTCCAAGTTATACATCTTAAAACTATAAATTACTATAAACAGTATTTATATTATATATCTGCCAAATTTCAAGGCGTTAAAACTATAAATTACTATAGATTAAAGCTCTATAATTCTATACCAGTCTTAAATTTCAGATCTTTTCTCTTTCTCCATAGCTAAGTTCTTATCGTGGAGGTTCTTTGGTGGCGGCGATGTAACGGGCTCGATGATCTAATGTTCTATGAAAGAATTATTAGCCCCATGAAGACATTAAAAATTTATTGGTGGCCATTGACAACGAGTCAACAAATTAAAAATAGCCACACAATCAGGGGCGAAGCCAGAACAATATTTTAGGGGGCCGGATGAAATTTTAATTTTTTATAGTTTATATCTTTATAATTTGTAAAGGACTAAATCAAATTTTTATAATTTTAGGGGGCCAAAGTACAATTTATCTTTACTAATTTAAATTTTTTTTTAAATTTCAAGGGCCTAAATTGAAATTTTACATTTTAGGGGAGGCTGGGGCCCATGCCAGCCCCCCTGGCTACGCCCCTGCACTCAATCGAGGAAAACAGAAATTGTAGGGTCCATCACAAATGGAAGTGTATTTTACTGCCCAAGGACAAAATAAAAATCACAATTCATACTTAAACTAAAATTTAGCTTTTCTTTAAAATAAGAAAATTATCAATTATCAATTAAATAAAATTTATTTAATATATATGTTTTTGGTAATAAGGAAAAAAATTACAAAAGTAAATATTTTAATTTAATAAAGGGAAAATTACATCACAGGTTACTCTAAAATAACATCGTTTCTATTTTAGTTACTCTAAATTTTTTGTTAATTTAGTCACTCTAAGTAAAACAATTGTTCAAATTTGTCATTGTTATTAAAAATTCCATTAATCCACTACCAAGTTGCTAATATGACTTCTTTTTAGCTTTTAACTTAAGTTAGAGCCCTCTCTATAATTAGTTCAAAATAATTTCTTTTGTTTATTTGCAACATAAGACTAAAGTTTGTAAGTTTTCTCTTTTTTTTTTCTTATTGTTTTTTTCCTAAGAAAAGTGACAAAGACAAATGATGATAGTTTGGACTTGTTTATTTGACTTATAAGTTTTTCAGTGAGTATGATGGTCATAGTGTTTATTTGTACATGTTTGATTTGTACTCAGGTTCAGTTATATGCTTCCCAGAGACCCTTCGCAATTTCTTCAAGATTTGAACTTAATATGGTAAATTTTTCTTTTCCTTGTTATGGAATGAAGAAATTTGTTAAGCTTCAGTTAAGCTGTAGTTAGTTGAGCTGTTAAGCTTCAGTTACTGTTGGTTAGTTAGTTAGCTGTTAACCTACTGTATTAAATACACTCTGTTAACTCTCATTGAACACATGTAATAAATTCATTTTCTTCTCTTTGTGGTATATTAACATGGTATCAAGAGCCAGAGCATTCTTGGTGTAAATTTTTTTTCTTCCTCTCCTCTTCGTTCTTGTGTACATGGCTACTGACGTAGCTATAGATGTTGACACACCTCGGCAGTCTATCAACTCTGGCGAAACAGTTCATCAACTTGAGATTATGTCTTTGACTGGTATTCATTACTTTGCCAAACATGATACCATTAAACTCAGTGAACAAAATCATTTATTATGGAAACATCAGCTGCTGTTGATCCTTGAAGGATATGGTCTTGAAGGGTTTGTTTTGGGCACAACTCTTCCCCCTCCTACTTTTGTTCTTGGTACTGACGGACAGCTTGTAACAAATCTTGCGCTTCTGGTTCATAACAAGCAAGATAAGTTCTTGGCTTCATGGCTTTTGTCCATAGTTATTGACGCCATATTGGTTCATCTAATTGCTGCCAAGACCAGTCGTGATATTTGGACAACTATTGATAGAAGATTTGGTGCTAAGTCCAATATCAAGCTCTCAAGTATGCGACATGAGTTATACTCGATCAAGAAAGGAAGTTTTACCATCAAAGATTACATCTCGAAGGTTAAAAGTCTAAGCGACAATCTGACCATAGATGGTTGTCTCGTCACCGAACAAGAATAAGTCAGTGTTATCTTGGCTGGCCTCCCTATTAAGTTTGAATCTATTCGAGTCCTTGCCTCTGCCACTTCTTTGAATCTTGAACTGGTTACTGAGATGCTTCTTGATTGTGAAGCACGTCAATTAGACCTATTGACTGATCTGCCTCTCTAAGCCAACATGGTCACTCAATCACAACAAGGTGATCTCGACAACATGAAGGCTAGTTCTAATTCTACTTGTAGTTTTCATCAGAATCAAAGGGGTCAAGCTCGTGGTTGGTCTCGTGGTCGTTCTCGTGGCTCAAGTAGAGGATGGTCCCACTCTAAACCACAATGCCAGTTGTGCAGTAAAGTAGGACACCTGGTGCAGACATGCTATCATCGTTTTGATGAAAATTTTTCTGGCCCTAGTTCTAATTCTTTGGTATCAGTCAATTATCATCATCTTGGTGCACTCTCTCTATCTTAGTGCTCCCTCATACACTGTTGTAACCAGCATTCTTGGCCTCCCTTGACAGTTCCTGCGTTATCTTCTTCAGCCATGCTTTCTTTACTGACCACTCAAACTTGGTATCCTAATTCTGGTGCAACTAATCATATCACTCTAAACATAATTGGTCTCAATGATGTTTCTGCTTACACAGGTACAAGTCTGGTTTCAATGGGCAATGATGAGTTAGTTTCTATTGCTAATATAGGTTCTTCAACATTTGTAGCTAGTTCTCGACTATTACATCTCAAGAATATACTTCATGTTCCTGCAATATGTAAAAATTTGATATCAGTAGGACAATTTGCAAAAGACAATGCAGTGTTTTTCAAGTTTCATCCGTTCTTGTGTTTTGTGAAGGACATTCAGACAGGGAAGATTCTACTGAAGGGCCATATGCATGATGATTTGTATCGGTTTGATTTTTCTCATCCTACTTTACAAAGGCTCAGTTCCCCTCGAAGTGTTGTTTCTCCTCTTGTGTGCAATATGCAGACTCCTTCTCCTGTTGAGCTAGGCATGACAGACTTGGACATCCCTGTCATACTACTCTTGCTCATTTTTTAAAATCTTGTAATATTTTTTTCAGACATCACAATCTACAGTTTATCTGTACACCTTGTAAAATGGGCAAGTTTCACAAGCTACCTTTTAGTTCTTCACAAACAATGTACAAGTTTCCTTTTGAATTAGTGGCATTAGATGTTTGGGGACCATCATATGTGTCGTCTAATGGCTTCTCTTATTATCTCTCATTCGTTGACATGGACAGCAGGTTTACATGGTTATATTTTCTCAAATCCAAGTCTGAGGTATTTCGATGCTTCAATCATTTTCACAAAATGATTCAAGAATAGTTTGGATTGTCAATAAAAAAGCTTTAGACAGATTGAGGGGAGAGTATCATTCTATATCGACCACTCTTTCTCAACTGGGCATTCAGCATCGAATAACCTATCCCCACACCTCAGAACAAAATAGAGTTGCTTAAAGGAGACATCAATATGTAGTTGACATGGGTCTTACCCTACTAGCTCGTGCCTCAATGCCATTAGATTACTGGTCATCAATGTTTTCTCATGCAGTCTATATTATCAACAGATTACCAACTTCTGTTTTACAATATCAAATCCCCTATGAGAAACTCTATAAAACTCAACCTGATTATTCTCAGTTGAAGGTGTTTGGGAGTGCATGCTTCCCATATTTGAGGCCGTTTCAATCACACAAGCTTCAGTTTCGTTCTCAGAAGTGTGTTTTTCTCGGCTTTGGGTCTAATCAGAAGGGTTACAAGTGTCTAGCTGAAGATGGTCGTGTTTATATTTCGTAACATGTTTTATTTGATGAAAGTTGTTTTCCTTTTCAAGATGGCTTTTCTTGAGCATCAATAGTGGCCCCCACACTATTTTTTCATTGTAATTCTCGTGTTCCTGTGGTGGTATCTGATAATCACTGTTCTCGTGGTTCTTTGCATGCTTTTTTACGTTCTTCCACGGCTCCACTTGCTTCAACCTTAGCTCCCCTTGTTTCAGCTTTAGGTCATTCACCAAGGAAGTCATCTTCAGTTAATGGTTCCTCCATGACTCATGCTCTTGCTTCCACTTGTACACAACCAGGTTCGATTGCTAATCTTCATCCAATAACTACTCGATCAAAGAGTGGTATTTTTAAACCACAGGTTTTCTCTACTATATTGCATGACAAGGAGCCAACCACTATAGATGAAGCTTTTATGAGTCCTGCATAGACTGTAACTGCACAAGCTGAATACAAGGCTTTGCTAGCTAATCACACATGAGATCTTGTACCATTGCCTGATGGTCAGAGAACAGTTGGTTGCAAGTGGATTTTTAAGGTTAAACGCCATGCAGATGGGACAGTAGCTCGTTACAAAGGAAGATTAGTTGTTAAAGGTTACTTACAAGAAGCTGGGATCGATTTTCTAGAGACCTTCAGTCCTGTGGTCAAGCCAACAACAATCCGAGTAGTTTTGGATCTTGCAGTATCTCGAGGATGGTCGCTAAGACAAGTTGACATCAACAACGCCTTTTTAAATGGCGGTCTAACTGAAGAGATTTATATGACACAACCACCTAGCTTTGAACATCCTCAACTTAATGGTCGACCTCTTGTTTGCAGACTGTGAAAAGCTCTCTATGGCCTGAAACAAGCCCCTCGTGCATGGTTTCACAAGTTATGTGAATACTTACTGGCTACTAAGTTTGTTGCGTCCAAGGCTAAAATCTCTCTTTTCATTCGATGCATAGGGTCTCAACTTGTTTTTGTCCTGGTCTACGTTGATGATATAATAATCTCTGGTAATGACTCTTTTAGCATTGATCACTTTGTCAAGGATCTTAATGTTCATTTTTCCTTGAAGAATTTAGGGCAACTGAGTTACTTTCTTGGGATAGAAGTAACACATACCTCGAGTGGTATTTTCTTGAGTCAGAAAAAGTACATATTGGAGCTACTTCAATGTGCCTCCATGGATAAGTCTAATATTTCTCCTACACCAATGGTGTCCACCTGTCGTTTGTCAATTCATGAAAGGAATCCAGTAGAGAATGAAAGCCTTTTTCCGGCATTGTTGGTGCACTACAGTATGTTATAATAACAAGACCGGGTATTGCATTCTCTGTCAACAAAGTTTGTCAATATATGCACAAACCTTTGGATACACACTTCAAAGCAGTCAAAAGAATCCTAAGATACTTATAAGGGACTCTAGATTTTGGGTTACAGTTCACTCGTCACTCCAAGCTAACCCTCGAAGGCTATTTAAATGCAAGCTGGGTCGCTGACACTGATGATCATCGTTCTACTTCCGGCTTCTGTGTCTTTCTTGGTGGTAATCCGATATCTTGGAGCTCCAGGAAACAACAAGTAGTGTCGAGGTCCACCGCTGAAGCTGAATACCGAAGCTGAATACCGAATCTTAGCTCATGCCACAGTAGAAATTATTTGGATTCAGCCTTTGCTGTCAGAACTTGGTGTCTCAGTACAGAAGAGAGCAATGGTTTGGTGTGATAGCTCAGCTGCTATTGCTGTAGCAAGCAATCCTATCATGCATTCCAAATTTAAACACGTTGAATTAGATTTGTTTTTTTTAGAGAAAAGGTGGCAAATGAAATGCTTCAAGTTGGTCATATATCTGACCAAGATTAGATTGCTGATATTTTAACTAAGCCCTTGACAGTAGGGTTGTTTGAGAAGTTTTGAAGAAAACTTGGAGTTGTATCACCTAGGGAGCAAGACTTACAAAAGCTGAGAAAGTCGAGAAGCATGTGGCATGTTTTGGAATGAAGAAATCTGTTAAGCTTCAGTTAGTTAAGCTGTTAAGCTTCAGTTACAGTTGGTTAGTTAGTTAGCTGTTAACCTACTATATTAAATACACTCTGTTAACTCTCATTGAAAACATGGAATAAATTCATTTTCTTCTCTTTGTGGTCTCTTAACATTCTTTTTTTTTAAATTATAATTTTTTCCCCTTGAAAACCAAGAATGCTCTCAATAGAGTCCTAGAGAGAACAGCTACTTTTGTTACTTGGGATGGATGAGGGTAGTAGCATGAAGAGGGATAGCAGTAAAGAGATTTCATTACTAGCAGATGAATTAATTTAATTATCAATCAAGAAATCCCTAGTGGTGCTGACTGACAAACCCACTTTAATATGTTCAGTCTGGACGAAAAAATTCTTTAATATAGAGAGTTTCAGGGCGCAAATGAAGAGTATATGGAAGACAAAAAGGAAATTTAAAATTAAGATGGTGGGGCAGAATCTTTTTTCAATTATTTTTGACCTAGAAGAGGATTTGGAGCTTGTTATGGAAGGGCGACCATGGTTATTTCGTAAGTTTCTTATTTTGTTTGATAGATTGATAAATCCAATGGAAAGGGATCAAATCTGTCTCACTTTGTCACCATATTGGATCCATATTAGACTTTGTCCACCAGAATTTGATAAGAAGGATTTGTTACATGCGATTGGAATCACTTTTGGAGGAGTCCTCAGATCTAAGATTAATGGTGATTTATGCAGACTCAGGGTAAACTTGGATGTTCACAAACCTCTACGTAGAGGAATTTTTGTTTCAAACGAAAATAGTGTAAAATCCTGGATCCCTTTTAAATTTGAGAAATTGCCAGTCTTTTGTTTTGGGTGTGGCAAAATAGATCATGGTCTCAATGACTGCAAGCTGTCAGATCCTGTAGAAAATATCAAAATTAGAGAATACCCCCTTATTCAATCGCATTAAAAGCAGAATCGAAAGTACTGGGAAAAGAGAGTATGAAATTCAATGCCTTTGTTAAAAAGCTGGGTTCACAAAGTAGCTACATAGGAAAAGCGAAGGTGGTGGAAGGTCAGAATGTGGAAGATAAAATTAATTTCATGAGTGGAATTGTCTCAGGAGGGAAAATTTTAGCAAAATAGGAGGAAGGCATACAAGATCAGGAGGATACGTCTATTTTGAGGGATAATGAATTACTGAATGAAGGAAATAATGCAGGGGGGAACTTTTTAACAGGTTCAAAAAAGTCAAGTTGGAGAAGACTACCTACAAAGGTTCAATCAGATTCTAACAAACAAATAAATGTTGGGGCCAAGCGAAAATACTCAGAAGAAGGGGATGACAAGTGCTGCATGGGACTGACAATGAGGGAAGAACTAAAGAGGTTAAGATACGATGATATGAATGGAAAAGTTGGTCACTATATGGAGGTTACGGTGGGTAATTTGGAATATTCTACTGTTTCAAACAAATTAGGATCTGCGGCTGCCATTGAGCAAGCCGACCGGTCACAATGAAAATCGTTTGTTAGAACGCCTGTCGGTTGGGGAGCCCACGGGCTGTGAGAAGGTTGCGGCATTTATGTAAGGAATACAATCCCCAGATGGTCTTCTAGATGGAAACTAAGCTAGATCAGCAACTTATGGAGAGGGTTCGAAGGAATTGTGGTTTTGTTAGCAGAATAGATATGGCAGCAGAGGGTTCTCGAGGAGGGTTGTGTTTAGCTTGGAAAGGAGGAATTGAGATCATCTTAAAGAGCTTTTCTAAATGGCATATTGATGTAATAGTAAAGGAAGATAATGTACAAGAGGCATGGAGGTTCACGTGTTTTTACGGTTCACCATATCTGAAAGATAAAAACTTTACATGGAGTTTGCTCAAAAGACTAGGCCAGGAATGTAACTACCCATGGTTAGTTGTAGGAGATTTTAATGAGATTATGTACTCTTTTGAGAAATATGGTGGAGTGCCATGAGATCAACGAAGAATGGAAGTTTTTAGAGACACATTGGATGAGTGTCATTTGATGGACATTGGGTATTCGGGAGCATAGTTTACGTGGGAGAAGGGAAACCTACTGGAGATAAACATAAGAGAGCGTTTGGATTGAGGAGTTGCTAATGATAAATGGTTGCTTTTATTCCCAAGAGGAAATGTTCAACATCTTGCCTATTTTACTTCTGATCATTGCCCTATTCTTATAAACACAGATAGTGTAGTCAGTCCTCCAAGAAGCTAAAGATTTCATTTTGAATCATGGTGGATCTTAGAGGAATCACTTGAAAGAATGATCAGAGAGTTTTGGGATTCATCCTCAGCACCAATAATTGAGAAATTGGAGATGTTGCAAGCCCGCATAAAGAAATGGGCATGTGTTACTAAGAGTATGAAGAGGGTCATAAGAAGAAGTTAACTAAAGAGCTTGAAGTTTTGCTACAGAATGAAAGGGATGATGATAAAATGGCAAGAACTATTGATACAAAAATCCACTTGAATATGGAGATCGATAAAGATGAGATGTATTGGGAACAGAGAGCGAGGTCTAATTGGCTTACGTTGGGGGATAGAAACATGACCTACTTTCACAAATGTGCAACAGTTTGAAGACTAGCTAATACAACCAATAAATTGGTCTTAGACGATGGTAAGGAGATTACTAATAGTATCAAAATTACTGAAGCTGCAACGGAATTTTTTGAAGATCTTTTTACATCAAAGGGTAGTGGAAATCCGCATAAGGTGTTGGAGGGCATTGGAACAAATATTTCACATAAAATCAACGAAAGATCATTAGCTTCCTTTAGGGAGGAAGAAGTATCGTTAGCACTGAAGGGAATGGGGTCAACAAAAGCTTTGGGATTAGATAGTTTTCCTGCATTGTTCTTTCAGGAATCCTGGCACATTATTGGCAAGGAGGTAATGGAATTCTGTTTATGTATACTGAATGGTGATAGGGGGTTGAACAAATAAATGTTACGGAGATTGTGCTTATCCCAAAAATTTCAAATCCCACGTCTATAGTGAATTTCATTCCTATTAGTCTCTGTTCAGTTCTCTATAAAATTGTTACAAGAGCAATTTCTAATAGATTACAAGATGTTATGGGGTTATGTATTGATGAAGTTCAAAGTGCTTTTGTCCCAGGGCATTTAATAACAGATAATGTACTCGTAGCATATGAAATCTTGCATACTTTTCGTAAGAAGAGGACAGGGAAAAAGGGGTATATGGCCTTGAAATTGGATATGAGTAAAGCGTATGACAGGGTGGAGTGGGATTTTGTTAAGCAAGTGATGATCCGAATGGGTTTTGCAGAGGACTGGGTAGGTTTGATTATGAAATGCATTACTTCAGTCTCTTTTGCGGTTAAGATTAACGACTATAGGGGCAGACTTTTTCAGTCATCTAGGGGATTGAAGCAGGGGGATCCATTAAGTCCATTCCTTTTTCTCTTTTGTAATGAAGGTCTTTCTTCACTAATAAGAAGAGCTAAAGCTAATGGCGCGGTTAAGGTGCAACGGCGAGTAGAAGAGGGCTAGAGATTTCTCATCTTTTGTTTGCAGATGATTGTATGCTGTTTGGTGAAGCAACAGAATAGGGGGCTAGGAGTCTGAAGAATATTTTACAGGAGTATGAATACTGTTTGGGTCAGTGCGTTAACTACAACAAATCAATAATTTTTTATAGCTCAAATACGACAGAGGAGGTGAAAGCAATGGTGTCATCAATATTAGGAGTTAGAAGTTCTTCTAACCCAGAGAAATACCTGGGTCTTCCAAATTTGGTAGGTAGACGGAAAAAAAAGCTTTTTAGAATTTATTAGATTGCATAAATATGCGAATTGATGGCTGGAGTACCTGATTATTATATCAATGAGGGAAAGAAATTTTTATAAAATCAGTTTTATAGGCTATTCCTACTTATGCCATGTCGTGTTTTCTTTTTCCAAAAACTTTCTGCGAGAAGATTGAAAGTAGATTCGCCAGGTTTTGGTGGCAAAAAGGTGCAGGTGAAAGAGGAATTCATTGGAGTCAATAGAGATACCTATGTCGTCCAAAAGTGGAAGGTGGTTTGGGATTTAGAAATATGGCACAATTTAACATTGCCTTTCTTTCAAAACAAGGGTAGAGATTGCTTCACTATTCGGAGTCCCTAGTCGCAAGAGTTTTTAAAGCAAAATATTTTTCTAATAGCGATTTTTACAATTCAGGATTGGGGAATTCAAGTTTATGTGTGTGGCGTAGTATCTGGGCAACAAAGAAGTCATTAGAAAAAGGATTAATCTGGAGAGTTGGTACGGGTACAAACATTTCAGTTTTTGCAGATGCATGGATTCCAAATTATGTTAATAAAAAATTAACGTCCGATGTTGTTAATGCGCATTTTGTTAAAGTAGCAGAGTTAATCAGCAATAATGAGCAAATTTGGAATAAAGATCTGATAGAGAATACCTTCCCAGAGGCAGAAGCAGACTTGATCCTCCAAATCCCTTTGGCGATGGAAGCTCACGACGATATACTTGTTTGGAATGGTGAACCGTCAGGAGAATTCTCAGTGCGGAGTTCTTATAAACTATTACAAAGCTTTGATCATACAGCTTACACTTTACAAAATATCTATAAAGAATTTTATAGGAAACTCCGGCATATTGACATCCCATCAAAAATTAAAATTTTTTTTTGGAAGACCTCCTGGAACTTTCTATCTACACGAGTAAATCTGATGTTCAAAAACTTAGCATCCAACAGTATGTGTCCTCGGTGTCAAAATGGGAAGGAGACGATGAATTATCTCTTCAGAGAATGTCCTGTTTCAATGACAGTTTGGAGGGGGTTAGAAGATTCTGTTTCTATTTTGTTTCCAAATTTAGAGTTTTTGGAATGGCTTACCAAGGTCATGAGTCTTTTTTCTTCGGAACAGTGCAGGCTCTTTTGTATAGCGCTTTGGGTTATCTGGGGAGACAGGAATTCTCGGATCCATGGCAAAACAAATAGATCAAGTAAGGAGATGGTTTGCTTTGTTCGTAGTTACAAACAAGAACTCGATGGAGTTAAAAAAGTAACTCAGTTCTCTCCTAAAGCAAAAATGAAATGGAGAAACTCACCTGGTCCGATAGTTAAAATCAATTTCGATAGGGCTTTTGATGAGTGAACCAAACAGTCAGCATCTGGAATAGTGGCTAGAGATAGCAGTGGGCAGGTCCTCTTCTCAAGCACAGAATTATACATAGGAGTGGCCTCCTCCTTTGCTGTGGAAGCAATAGCTTGCCGGAGAGCAAGTCAAATAGCCATAGAAATGCAAAAAAGAGAAGTTATTTTAGAGGGTGATTCTCTAACCATAATCAAGAAATGCAACAAAGGAGGTTTCGATAGATCGCTAATCGGACCCTATATAAATGATATCCATAGACTAAAATCCAGAGTCACAGGAATAAGGTTTGAGTTTGTTCCAAGATCTACGAATAATTTAGCCCATATCTTAGCAACTGAAGCATTGAAGAGGAAGGTAGGGATTTACCTGACTGATGGAGTTCCATGTTATGCTGAATCCCAGGCGAAGAACGATAGCGTGCGAGAACCAAATTAGGAAGAAGAAAGAACAAAGATGAGGTAAATCTTACCAAAG
This sequence comes from Gossypium australe, assembly GCA_005393395.2. Classification (NCBI taxonomy): domain Eukaryota; kingdom Viridiplantae; phylum Streptophyta; class Magnoliopsida; order Malvales; family Malvaceae; genus Gossypium; species Gossypium australe. The sequence goes on from CM016623.1 coordinate 125,682,350, forward strand.
GAAATATCAACAGTCTGAATAAACCATTTACTCCCCTCGGTAAAAGGCAACGGCATTAATGAAGAAATTGATAGATGGGATCTGATGTGCTTATCGAAATGATCTGATTGAGCGGATGAGTCGATGCTGTTTCTTTTCAATTTTTTTGTTGTTATTCTAGAGTCTTCTTTGTCGTAACCATTTTTTGACAAAACGGGAATCGACTTTGGTTTTGAAACTAAAGAAAACGGGAGTCGCCACCGATCTTTATTAGGTGCGGTCAGGTCACCTTTGTTTTAATAAAACATTTTGGCTTATTAAAACAATTTTGGTTTACGAAATCGGAGAAAACGAGTTCGGGAGTCGGTTACGTACAAGGAAGGGTTAGCACCCTTGTAACGCCCAAAGTTAGTACCAAATTGATTGATATTGTCCTAATGTTGAAAACTTGAAAATATTTAGGGTAAAAATTGAAAAGAATGAAATTTTTCCATTTGAGATTAGATCTTAAGATTATCTCGCATCAAAGGAATAAAAGTATCATACCCAACACGTTAGGATATAACACCCTTATATTTCGACACCGAGATCATCTTCGACAAGAAAAGGATATTTGAATATTTAGTCGAACGAAAAGATCGACACCCAACACGTTAGGATGTAATTTTTCGGCCTTCTAAACACACAAATATTACCTCTTTTGTATGAATTAAAAAAATGTCAGCTTGCAATTTAAAACCATTGATCCACATGAAACGACAAAAATACGAAATCAACAATACTTGTAACAAAAGATACAATAATATAAAAGTGTAAAAAGGTGAAAGACTGCTTTGAAATATTAATAAAAAAAGGTTGAAGGAATTAGTAAAGATCGAGATAATAAAAGTATATACAATATGATAGTATAAATATAATAATAATAATAATAGTAATGATAAATATAATAATAATAATAAGATAATAATGATACGGACATAAAATATGTACAACATGCCAATATAATATAATAATGATAATGAGATAATAATACTAATGCAAAGTATCTACAATATGATAATATAAATATAATAATAATAATAACAATAAAATAGAGATATTAAATAATAGCATCAATAATGATAATTGAAAAATAATAAAGAAAGGGTGAAATTGAGCTCAAGACAGAAACTTAGGGCTAATTCAAAAAAGGAAAGTAGTGAGGGGACCTATTTACACGCGCGAGAGAACTAGGAGGGGTAGAAGGGAAATTTTTCGCATTCTCAAAACGCAGCATTTAGGTGTGGACCAGATTGAAAATACGACGAACTCTCAGGGCAAATTTTAAAGAAACCGAAAACCTGATTGCAAGGATATAAAATAGCGGAAGGGTTGGATGTGCAATTAGCCCCTCCCAACAAAACACGCTGATCCTCTGGCCGGGTCGGGTCGCGCGCGGGTCGTATACGAAACGTCGTCGTTTTGGGAATTAAGGCCAGCCCCAAAACGACGTCGTTTTGTAGGGCTATATAAGGCAAAAAATTGCTAAAAAAATCATTTCCGCCTGGTGTTTTAAAAAAAAAATTCTTTTAAGCTCTTCTTTTTTCTCTGCAGGGAGAGGGGTGATGCGATTTCCGGTGAGGAGGCTTCGCCGTCAGCCACCGTCGCACGGTGGCTGGAAATCGCAAAAAGATAAGTTTTTTTTCTTCTCTCTTTTTTTCTCTTTTTTATACTCTTTTTTTTATATATGTATATATATAGTTTTAAAGGCAAAAGAAAAATAGAAATCTTTATATGTATATACACAGATTTGAAAAGAAGAAAAGAAGAAGGAAGATCAATGGATCACCTCCTTATTAGCTCTGTTTTTGTGTCTGAGTCTCTGCTATTATTTACTTTTTCGAAAAATCTTGCACTTGTATTGATTCCCAATCATCCAAAAAAGGTCCTTTTTACATTATTTTCGAATGGCTTTTATAGCCGATTTTTACATGATTTCTTTATTATTATTTGTTTCTTGTCTTCTTCTTCTTGCAGATGGACGAGCAGCGTGAGTGGAGGCGCAAGTGGAGGGTCAGTGGCAGACACTGGCTGGTGGAGAGTGGCGCACCAGGAGACGCGCGTGGAGGCACGCGCGCGGCGCTTCTTAGGGGCAGGGGCTAGGGTTTCCTGGAAAACCCTAAAAATATGGGCCATTTGGGCTTTTTAATTTTGTTTGATTTTGGGCCCTGGGTTAATGAACCCGGGCCAAAATTGGTTGCTACAGCTGCCCCTCTTTGCTCATTATCGTGAAACGAGGATAGAGCAAAGACAATAGAGGAACCAATTTTGCCCGATCTTGGCCCAGTCTTGGTTTCTTGATCTTTGTCTTCTTCAAACAACTTCAAACTCCACTGTAACTTGTGGCTTTGATCCGCTTCACTGTTTCGTTATATCTTCGAGGAGATAATATTTCCTATTCCACTGCTTCTTCAAGGGCATAGTAACTAGCGCCTCGATTGGCTTCGATGTGATTTCAGGGAGAAGAGATTCTCATCTTTGATCTACTCCACCGGGACTTCAAGGAAATAAATCTAAACTTTTCAAACTGCTTCCCTACTATCTTCGGGGAGGCTTCGATCTTCAGTCTACTCCAATGCTACTTCCGAGATTCAACCCCACTCTCATAATGTGAATTGATTTTTTTTTGAACCAACAGAACTTGAAAATTAGAAATTGAAAATACCTCAGCGTGCGACCTGAGGTTCAACTCACCTGAGTTGATTTTTTTGAACAAACAGAAATTGAAAATACCTCAGCGTGCGTCTTGAGAGTTGATTTTTTTCTAAAAATAGGAATTGAAAATCAGGAATTAAAAATACCTCAGCGTGCGACCTGAAGAATTGACCTTATTGCAAATAGAAATTAAAAAAACAGAAATTGCAAATACCTCAGTGTGCGACCTGAGGAGTTGATTGAAAAACAGAAATTGAAAAAACCTCAGTGTGCGACCTGAGAAGTTGATTTTTGCAAACAGAAATTGAAAAATACCCTGGCGTGCGACCCGAGGAGTTGGGTTTTTGCAAACAGAAATTGAAATTACCTCAGCGGGCGACCTGAGGAGTTGATTAAAAAACAGAAACTGAAAATACCTCAGCGTGCGACCTGGGGAGTAGAAATTGAAAATACCTCAGCGGGCGACCTGAGGAATTGATTTTTGAAAACAGAAATTGAAAATACCTTAGCGGGCGACCTGAGGAATTGATTTTTGAAAATACCTCAGCGTGCGACCTGAGGAGTGGATTTTTGCAAACGGAAATTGAAAAACAGATATTGAAAATGCCTCAGCGTGCGACCTGAGAAGTTGATTTTTGCAAGCAGAAATTGAAAAACAGAAATTAAAAATGCCTCAGCGTGCGACCTGAAGAATTGATTTTTGAAAACAATAATTGAAAACGTATCATCTGGTGGAACTCGGATGTTTTCTTTTCCTTAGTTTGATACAACTATCGTCAAGACTTCTTGCTTTACTGGCGTGCCTGTATGTGTCATGCGTGATGTTATCATGATATGCACATGCTTGTCTTAAATGTTTTAATGCCTACATGACTATGCATCATGGGTTTGTCCTGCGTCTCTCGTTATGACTCTCATGATGACCTATCTTCATTGCTTTGATTCTTGACTTTTCTCAGGTTGTCCTCAAGTTCTACGAGTAATCCGTGTTTCTCGTATACCCCCTTTTTGCCCCCTGTTAAACTTTGTCCTTGCTTTGAGGCTCTCGTACTTACCCAATTCTCATCCAGGTAATGCTTAATATTCTTTTTGTTTAGAGTGTGCAATTTCACTATTTATCTCTAAAATGAAACATAAATAAAATGCATAAAAATGGCAAAGTAGGCATGAAAGGGATACATCATATCTATATTTATTTCAAAAGCACCAAGCAAAGAAAATTGACAAGGAATAACTCGATCAAGAAAGCCTTATAAAAGGAAAACAAGTTCAGTTGTCGTAAGTGCTCTAGATATCCGACGCATGAACTTCTCCATGTTTCTTCGTCCTGAATCTTTTCGAGCAAGGTTTTTCGTGTAGAAGATTCTTGAGCTTCAGAGTCTGCTTCAATACTATAATCTCACCGTTTGACTCCCTGTTCAAACCATTCTTGCTTTTTCGGCCCAAATTTGCTTCCTTAGGACGCCCTTTCGGGTTTTCATCCTAAACCTTCTCTGTTTATCAGGACGCCTTTTTCGGGTTTTTATCTTGATCCCTTTTTTTTTAGGCGTAGTACTTTTTTACTGCATCTGAATTCACTGGATTTGGTACCTCTCTTCCATCTATCTCGGCGAGAATCAGAGCTCCACCTGAAAAGGCCTTCTTTACGACATATGGTCCTTCCCAATTCGGTACCCATTTTCCTCGAAAGTCTTTTTGTATAGGGAGAATCTTCCTCAATACGAGTTCTCCTTCGCGAAATTCCCTTGGTCGCACCTTCTTGTCATGGGCTGCGATCGTTCTCCTCTGGTACATCTGTCCGTGACAAATTGCTTTCAAGCGTTTTTCTTCGATCAGATTCAATTGGTCATATCGAGCTCGAACTCATTCCGATTCTTCTAGTTTTGACTCCATTAAGACTCGCAGGGAGGGGATCTCAACTTCAATGGGTAGTACAGCTTCCATTCCATAGACCAAAGAGAAAGGAGTTTCCCCCGTGGAGGTCCGTACACATGTGTGATACGCATATAGAGCAAATGGTAGCTTCTCGTGCCAGTCTTTATACGTCTCAGTCATTTTCCTAATAATCTTCTTGATATTTTTGTTAGCGGCTTCTACCGCCCCGTTCATCTTTGGACGATAGGGTGAGGAGTTATGATGCTTTATTTGAAATTGCTCGCACACTTCCTTCATCATCTTATTGTTCAGGTTCAAGGCATTATCTGAGATGATTCTCTCAGGCAAACCGTATCGACATATGATCTCCCTTTTTAAGAACTTGCAAACTGCGATCTTTGTCACATTGGCAAACGAAGCAGCTTCTACCCATTTTGTGAAGTAATCTATGACCACAAAAATAAATCGATGCCCATTAGAAGCCTTTGGGGAAATTGGCCCTATAACATCCATCTCCCACATAGAAAAAGGCCACGGAGAAGTCATGACATGAAGGGGCGAAGGTGCTGCATGAATTTTATCGCCATAAACTTGACATTTGCGACACTTTCGTGCGTAACTAATGCAGTCGCTTTCCATTGTCAACCAGTAATAACCGAGCCTCATAATCTGCCTGGCCATAGTGAAGCCATTGGCGTGCATTCCACAAACTCCTTCATAGACCTGCTCGAGTATCTTTCTGGCTTCGACAGTATCCACGCATCTTAAGAGTACTTGATCTTTTCCTCTTTTGTATAGGATGTCCCCATCAAGAACAAATCCCACTACCATTCTTCTGATTGTTCTTTTGTCGTTCTCATTTGCTTGCTCGGGATATCTTTGATTCTTGACATATTCTAAGATATTATGGAACCATGGCTGTCCATCTGCCTCCTTCTCAATGCTAAAATAATGCGCAGTGGCCTCATATATGCTCATCTGGAGGGGCATTATTTCTGTTTCTCGATTTGCTTTGAACATTGAAGCCAGAGTGGCCAGGGCGTCAGCCAATTGGTTTTCTTCTTGTGGGAAGTAATTAAAAGTCACTTCTTCGAATTCCTCGACCAGTTCTGTAACAAGGTCACGATATTTGACCAACTTTGAGTCTCTCACTTCTCAATCCCCATGGATTTGGTAAATCAACAATGTTGAGTCCCCAGATACCGCTAAAACCTTGACGTTCTGCTCGATAGCTGTGCGAAGTCCCATGATGCAAGCCTCATATTCCGCTATGTTGTTGGTATAGAAGAAGTTTAATCTGGCAGTGAATGGGTAATGATTCCCTTCTGGTGACACTAAGACTGCTCCAATCCCGTGCCCCAATGCATTTGATGCACCATCAAAGCTCATATTCCATGATTTCTCTTTTGACGATTCACATACATTTTCCGTAATGCACATCAAGTCTTCGTCTGGGAAGTCAAATCTTAATGGCTCATATTCCTCTGTTGCTCGAGTTGCTAAGAAATCAACTATTGCACTCCCTTTTATCGATTTTTGGCTTACATACAAGACGTCGTATTCCGATAGTAGGATTTGCCATCGTGCCATTCTTCCTGAGAGCGCAGGCGATTCCATCATGTATTTTATTGGGTCTAGCTTTGAAATCAACCACGTCTATGATACAGCATATATTGTCTGAGCCTCCGAGTTGCCCAGACCAGAGCACAACAGAATTTTTCGATTGAAGGATACTTTGCTTCATCCTCCGTGAATTTCTTGCTGAGATAATAGATCACCTATTCCCTTTTTTCAGACTCATCATGTTGCCCTAAGACGCAACCCATTGAGTTTTCGAATACAGTCAGATATAGTATTAGCGGTCTTCCATGAGTTGGTGGTACTAGCACCGGGGGACTAGACAAATACTGCTTTATCTTGTCAAAAGCCTCTTGACATTCCTCGTTCCATTCTCCAGGATTGTGTTTTCGAAGGAGTCAAAAAATCGGATCACACTGCTTGGTGAGTTGAGCAATGAATCGAGCGATGTAGTTCAGCCTCCCTAGAAATCTTCTGACTTCCTTTTGTGTTCGCGGGGGCGGTAGTTCTTGTATGGCCTTTATTTTATCCGGATCAACCTCGATACCTTTCTTGCTAATGATGAACCCAGTAATTTTCTAGAGGTAGCCCCGAAGGTACATTTGGCTGGGTTAAGCTTCAGTTGGAATTTTCTCAGTCTTTCAAACAACTTCCGGAGGTTCTCAACATGCTCTCTTTCTCCTCGAGATTTGGTAATCATATCGTCGACATAGACTTCTATTTCCTTGTGCATCATGTCATGAAACAATGTTACCATGGCTCTCTGGTATGTTGCCCCGGCATTCTTTAGTCCGAACGGCATCACCTTGTAGCAGAATGTCCCTCACATTGTCGTGAATGTAGTTTTCTCCATATCTTTGGGAGCCATCTTGATTTGATTGTAGCCCAAAAATGCATCCATGAAGGAGAAAAATGAATGCTTTGCCATGTTATCTACCAATATATCGATGTGTGGCAATGGGAAATTATCTTTAGGGCTTGCTCGATTCAAATCACGGTAATCCACACACATTCGTACTTTGCCATCTTTCTTCGGTACTGGGACTATATTAACCACCCATTCTGGATATCTAGAAATTTGTAGGAAGCCAGCATCAAATTGTTTCTTTACTTCTTCCTTTATCTTTAAGAGCATTTCAGGCCTCATCCGCCTTAACTTCTGTTGGATAGGCTTGCATTCTGGTTTCAATGGGAGTCTATGGACCACTACATCTTCATTCAAACCTGGCATATCTTGATACGACCATGCGAACACATCTTTGTATTCATGAAGCAAGGCGATCAGATCATGTTTGGTGTTCTTTGACATGGAGGTCCCAACTTTTACCTCTTGCCTCTTTTCTTCGCCTCCCAAATTCACTGTCTCGACAGATTCTCGATAGGGCAGAATTTGTTCATCCTCTTGTTCTACCATTCTTAGTAATTCTGGGGAGGAGACATAATCTTTAGCATTTTCTTCAGCCTCAAATTCTCCTACACAAATGGCTTTCTCGAAGTCGATTTTAGGACTTGTAACAGGATTGTTCGCGTCGTTGATATATGAGCACCTGAAAGGTAGATGGAAAAGAAACTATAGAGGGGTATCAAGGTACCGGATCCTATAAACGTGATACGATGATACGGGATATATAGGGACAGGTTAAAAAAAGGAAATAAATATGGAGCTGGTGAGAATAAAAAGACCATGACAAAATGCATCTTTATTCATGTTTCATTTAAAAGCTAAATAGACAACATAAATTCTCATAACAGATTCCCCTACAGCTTAGGGGCATACAAAAAGTCAGCATTGAGCATTACTTTGGAGGAGACTTGGAAATTACGAGGAGATCCACGGCAATCCAAATATTCGGGGTGAATCCAGGGGGGCAAGGGCGTATCACTGAAATATCTTCCACTGCATTATTCTCTTTGTTAATGACGTTTATACTGAAGTCCTGTAGGCCCCTTTCAATCCATAACATCATGCTTTGTGGATCATCTCTTCCCGGGTATGTAATTCCTGCCGATGTAAATATTTTCGACAAAGGCGGATACATTATGGGCTCCCATTCCAATTCCCGACCTGAGGCTCTTGCAATCCTCCTTTCTTGCTCCTTCTGTAACTGTTTCCTTCTTTGCCATGCGTAGGGCTTGAATCCTAAACCACATCGAGCCTTATGGTGTACTGGTTTTAGTGCTCTGACTATTCCTTACTGGTATTTTCCCAAACCTCTCTTCGCTCTGGCTCCTTTCCCCACAGTCAGCTTGATCCCCATCTTGGTATTCCTTGACAGTTTGGGTGTGGGAATCTTATTTCCTTCAGCAACAAATGTAGCATTGATAAATTTGAAGAAACAGAAAGAACACTCTACTGCATCTTTGTTTACTTCAATGTAGGGCGCATCAGTAGAGATGGACGCAATAATGTCTTCTTCACCGGCGACCATGATTAAGCGGTTATCCATGACAAACTTCACTTTCTGATGGAGAGACGAAGGAACTGCCCCAGCAGAATGGATCCAAGGCCTCCCTAAAAGGCAATTATACGAAGGTGAGATATTCATGACCTGGAATTCTATATCATATGTACAAGGGCCCACGTCTAGCAGAATCTCAATCTTCCCCATGACCGCTCGTCGTGTCTCATCGAATGCTTTTACTGTGGAATGACAAGGCCTTAGATAAGACATATCAACTAGCATCCTGGAAAATGTGGCCAAAGGCATGACATTGAGTGCGGATCCATTGTCGATGAGTACACTCGGTACTATGTAACCCTGACAATAGGTCGTAATATGTAATGTTTTTATAGAGCCTCTACCGTTTGGTGGTATTTCATCATCACTGAAAGAGATGAAATTGTCCGCGTTTAAGTTGTTTGCCCACCTGTCAAGCTTTTCCAGAGATACATTGCTTTCCACATAAGCTTGATTCAGCACTTTTAGCAAGGCGTTCCGATGTGCTTCAGAGTTCAATAGCAGGGATAACACCGAGATCCTTGCTGGTTGCTTGTTCAACTGTTCCACGATGTTATATTCACTGTGTTTGATGAACTTCAAGAATTCATGTGCTTCATCCTCATTTACGGGCCTTTTAGCTTCTTGTTCGGATTGTATTTCAACCTCAACCTCGGCTTCATGCATTGGCGCCTTTCCTTTTTGACTCGAGTCAACGACTTTCTTTTTTGGTTCAACCACCTTGGGAGAATAACATTTCTCGCTACGGGTGAAATGCCCCACCTCGCTAACATCACCAGTCGTAGCTTCGGGCATGGTAATGCTGACATCATATTTCCACGGCACCGCCTTGCTGTCCTTGTAAGGAAAGGGAGAAGGTACTTTAATTATCATCTTTGGTTTCATCTCTTCCTTCTTTACTTCGTAGTAGATTACCAAGGGTCGGTCAGCGCTATAAGGGGGACCTGATGATTGACCCTCGGAAGCACATATATCTTTTTCGTCGATCTCTTCCTTCTTATTACAGATCTCAACCTCCTTATTTTTTATCATACCTTGAAGTAATTCTTTGAATTTCTCACAAGATTGGATGTGATGTCCTTTTATGCCGTGAAAAACGCAAAAACTTTGACCTTCCATGCTTTCCTCCTTGAAACTTCTACCGAGCAAACCCTTTTTAGTCATTATTTCCCACATTTTCCTCAAAGGTGTCCTTATCTCGGAGACACAACTTTTGGCTTGCCACCTATCTTCTTATGTCACCACACTCACGTTCCCTACGGGATGGTTAGGGAGCAGATTTCCAGCCACATTACCGGTGCCGTTAAATCGTAAATTTCCCGCATCGATAAGACCTTGAACTTTCCTTTTAAAGGCTATACAATTGTCCGTAGAATGCCCCTAGTTTCCAGTATGATACATGCAATTAGCATTAGGATCGTACCACTTTGGGTATGGAAGCTTCAACGGTGCCATGTAATGCGGGGATATTAATTATTTTTCCAATAATTTTGGGCACAGTTCTCTGTACGACACAGGAATAGGGGTGAATTGAGGTTTTTCAAGATTGGGTCTTGTTGGTCTCTGTTCATTTTTAGGCTGACTTTGAGTGGGCGTGGTATTTGGCGGGGATATGGTGAACGGTCTTTGGTTATCAGCGGCATAGACGGGGTAAGGAGGGGGTGTTTGATAGTAGAAGTTTTGAGGAGGAAAATAGAAATTTGGGGGTGGGCAGAATTGAGGTCGTGGTTGGATTTGGTATGGATTGGAAGCGTAGTGGTTCCCAGTCCCCACTATATGGGTTTCAGGATCTTTCTTTTTTATAGGTGCTGGCCTTTTCGAGCTCTCGGAACCTTCCATCCTTCCACTCTTGATGCCTCAATTAGTTCCCCTGATATTACGATATCAGCAAAGTCTTTTGTGGCATTTCCCACTAACTTGTCATAAAACGGTGCCTTCAAAGTGTTAATAAAAAGGACCATTATCTCAGTTTTAGTCAGTGGGGGTTCTACTTGAACCGAGACGTCCCTCCACCTTTGAGCGTATTGTCTAAAAGTCTCTGATGGCTTCTTTTCCATCATCTGTAGCGTTAGTCGATCGGGCGCCATATCGGAGACATGCTTGTATTGCTCACAGAATGCTGAAGCTAAGTCATTTCATGATTGGATCCTCTCTCTACCGAGCTGATTATACCAGCGGAGGGCTGACCCGATCAAGCTATCCTGAAAGCAATGTATTAACAATTTGTCTTCATTCACATAACCAGCCATTTTTCGACAAAACATGATAATATATGCCTTTGGACACCTTGTTCCATCATATTTTTCGAAGACTGGCGCTTTAAATTTCGGAGGCAAGACCAGATCGGGAACCAAACTGAGCTCTTTGGTGCTCATTGCAGAGGAGACTCTAGTTCCCTCTATCGCCCTAAGTCTTTCTTCCAGACTCTTATACTTTTCCTGAGCATCAAGATCCCTCATTCTTAGCTTGGTTATTTCCATAGGGTCATCCAAATCTGGGACAATGGGGTCAGCAGGGTTAGCTCCGAGGTTTGATACAAATACTCCTGGTCCTAGATGAGCAGGTGGTTATAGAGATGGTTGTTCCAGGCCTGTAGATTCCCTTTGACGCCAATCTCTTGGTACCGTATGGGTGTGAGGTGGAGTAAATCTTGGGGGATGGAGTAGACTCTGATTGACTCTCGAATGGGGTTCTGTAATATCAGGACTCTGCACAGGTCCTTTTTCTTTAACCAGGGTCATCACCATCTCCATTAGCTTGGCCATTCGGTCCTTTTGCTCAAGTGATTCTTCCCTGGATTTCACCATCAGATCCCTTGTTTCTTGCTGCGACTGGGCCAACTGCTCTCACAACTGTCCTTGGATTCTTTCCATTCTTTTGATTCTTTCGTTGAGTTCAGCATCCATGGCTCTAGTTCTTAATCGGGTCCTATAAGAGTGACGCGATTCCAGATCTGTAATGTCGAACTGTAAGTTATACGATTTTTAGTCTTAGTGGATGATTGGGGTGATATGATGCTATTTTATGGAATGCGATGCAAATGCATGGTATGAATGCAAAGAGGTGTCAATTCTAATTCAATTCCTTATAGGAAACTTCCTTAGAAAACAAAGCTCTTTACATAAAATAGATTATAGATATGGTTTGGCTTTAGCGCCTAGATCCCTAATCTTTTGGAGTAACGAAACCAACTCCTGTCCTTGGCTTGTCTGTGACTCATACCGCACGCTTAATATTTCTGCTTCTGCTGCCAAAATTTGTAAGTGCTCGGCCACCTCTCGAATCTGATTTATGGCTTCTCTCATGAGATAGTCTCTATTTTCGATTTGCTTCTGAGCCTTATGTAACTCCTCCTCCCGTTGCTCCCTACTTTCTTTCAAGTACCCAATATAATCCTGACAATCCTGCAGTGCCACTTCTAACTCTTCGGTCTTCTTTTCCATTTCTTCGATTCTACTTAAACTTGCCTTTAATTCTATTACAGAGTTACGGTTTAGATAATGGTCAAGGGACCTTTCCAACTCCACCACTCTAGTCTTCAACTCGTTTCTTTTGTTTTGGCCTTCTGACACTCGCTTTTCTAATATCTCTTTCTGAGCCTTCATTTCTTAGAATTTCCTTTCCCATTGTTCGGTCTTAGCTCTTTCGTCTTGTAACTCTTGTCGCCATTGACTCGAAGTTTTTCCTAGTTCCACAGTTCTCATTGAGATACGCATCTTTTTGTAGTCCCTCTTTAGGCTATCCAACTCTTCTTCAGTTTTGTTCTTCCCTTTCCTTATCTTTTCTTCTTCTGATTTCTATATCTCTACGTCTAATTTCAAGAGCATCCTCTCCTCCTCTAACTGTTCAATTTTCTTCTCGAGCTCTAAACTCCGCCGTACAAAATCTTGCTTTATAATTTCTAGCTCCGTTGGTATCATTTGCAACCATTCCTCCATAGATTGAGCATTATCTGAACTCGGTCTCGAGATATTATCGTTGATTCTTTTGTTTAGCCACACTGTATACTCAGAAGTCGCCATTTCGCCCATAGTCAACCTCTTCATCCGGTAGGTTTGCTTCCAAGCATTTGCAATTTCCTTAATCTTCTTCTTATAACCTTCTCCTGTATAAGAGAATTCGCTTCGATCCAACCCATGTGTTGCTGGCATGAACTGTCTAGACTGTTATTGTCTTGCTACTAACAAAGGGGCATACCCGATGACTCCCCAAATTCCGGGTAGAGGGACCCAACTAAAGTCTTCGCATCTGTAAAGGATCTCACCAGGCACCATCCATGGAGCTCTCCACTCAATGTCTCCTTCCTGAAGATTCTGAAGAACTGTCCTCCATCCTTCTTCCGTTATATCTTCTCGTCTTAACACGGCTACTTCCTCTTTTATCGGTGAATAATCCTTATAAAAGGGTCGACAAGAGACTTTATCCATCTTCCAAAGATGCCCGTGAAACCATACCATCAATAGCTGTGCGCATCCGATAAACCTTCCTTCTCCCGCTCTTCTGCATGCATTTAATGATCTGAAAGTCTCCGTAAGAATTGCTGGGACAGGTGTGACTTGTTTATCCAATCGGTCGAATGGATCCACTACTACTTCATCTATGTGTCTCAGGGCTTTTGGGAAGACGACTAATCCGTAGAGGCTTAAGGCGAAGATATCAACTTTCCTTCTCACATCACGATGCGTCAAAATCAGATCCCTTAAATTTACCCAAGGAATACATCTCCCTTCACCTTTCTGTTGAATCTTGGTCGAGATTTACTGTTCACTCATTCCCGTAATTTTCATCAACTTCTTCGCCAAATGAGGGACATAGGCAGGCCTAATATAAACCTTGTCAACTTGCATTCCGTGAATACAAAGTAAAGTGGTATATTCTTCTATTGTTGGCACCAAATCCACTTTCCCAAAAGAATTCCAAAACTGGACCATAGCCCGAAATAGGTGTTTATCTATCTTAACATCCAATAAGTGAGAGATATCATCGTAACGGTGGCGGAACATCTGTTTAGCTTCATCTTCCCAATGGGTCCAAATATCTCGTAACTCTTGAAGCTCATTTTGTGTCACACTGACACGGTTGAAGTCCCTCAGCTCCGACGTGTGACCTTCAACTAAGCTATCTCCTTTTTCCAATTGCAACTTTTCTGACCATGCGATCACGGCCGCATTGTCCTCTATTTTATCAAGAAAGTCGTTTTCCATAGCAAACTTCCTATCTCAGCAACCGAACAGAAATTGACACCTCTACTATATGGAATGTCATGCACATCAAACAAATCAACACAAGTCAGTATGACATGATCAAAACAAGCAAAATATCATTAAACACTTATCTGGATAACTATTTCGGCATTCTACCTAGGGTAGGTTCTAAGGCTTCTATATGGGGTTTGGCTCTATAGAGGGATACCTGAACCAGCAGATTCCTCAATCCTCACCCATTATAGGCTCATACGGATCAAGTTCAGTTCAGGGGAACACATTTCCCTATGGCCATGCGGAGGTGAAAACCTCACGAAGCACATAGGTACGGATGTATCCCAGAAGCAATCCACTAGCCCATGCGGAGGTGAAAACCTCACGAAGGCTTAGTTTCTTACTCCACTTAAGGGTGTGACCACAACGGTCATGCAGTGTAAATGCAAGTATTATGAGACTCAACAGTATTGCAGGCACAGCATAAGCAGATGCATCAAGAAGAAACATGATTTTTTGTTTTGTAAAAACAATTTTCCAAGTTTTCGTAAAAACAATTTTCCAAGTTTTCAATAACAAGGACAAAAATTAATCAATTTATGGCCTGACTCTCGAAGTATCCCCAGCGGAGTCGCCAAGCTGTCGTAACCATTTTTTGACAAAACGGGAATTGACTTTGGTTTTGAAAATAAAGATAACGGGAGTCGCCACCGATCTTTATTAGGTGTGATCGGGTCACCTTTGTTTTAATAAAACATTTTGGTTTATTAAAACAACAATTTTGGTCTACGAAATCTGAAAAAATGAGTTCGGGAGTCGGTTACGTACAAGGAAGGGTTAGCACCCTTGTAACACCCAAAGTTAGTACCAAATTGATTGATATTGTCCTAATGTTGAAAACTTGAAAATATTTAGGGTAAAAATTGAAAAGAATGAAATTTTTCCATTTGAGATTAGATCTTAAGATTATCTAGCTTCAAAGGAATAAAAGTATCATACCCAACACGTTAGGATATAACACCCTTATATTTCGACGCCGAGATCATCTTCGACAAGAAAAGGATATTTGAATATTTAGTCGAACGAAAAGATCGACGCCCAACACGTTAGGATGTAATTTTTCGGCCTTCTAAACACACAAATATTACCTCTTTTGTATGAATTAAAAAAATGCCGGATTGCGATTTAAAACCGTTGATCCACATGAAACGACAAAAATACGAAATCAATAATACTGGTAACAAAAGATACAATAATATAAAAGTGTAAAAAGGTGAAAGACTGCTTTGAAATAATAATAAAAATAAGGTTGAAGGTATTAGTAAAGATCGAGATAATAAAAGTATATACAATATGGTAGTATAAATATAATAATAATAGTAATGATAAATATAATAATAATAATAAGATAATGATGATACGGACATAAAATATGTACAACGTGCCAATATAATATAATAATGATAATGAGATAATAATACTAATGCAAAGTATCTACAATATGATAATAATAATAATAATAATAATAATAATAATAATAATAATAATAATAATAATAATAATAATAATAATAAAATAATAGCATCAATAATGATAATTGAAAAATAATAAAGAAAGGGTGAAATTGAGCTCAAGACAGAAACTTAGGGCTAATTCAAAAAAGGAAAGTAATGAGGGGACCTATTTACATGCGCGAGAGAACTAGGAGGGGTAGAAGGGAAATTTTTCGCATTCTCAAAAACGCAGCATTTAGGCGGGGACCAGATTGAAAATACAACGAACTCTCAGGGCAAATTTTAAAGAAACTGAAAACCTGATTGCAAGGATATAAAATAGCGGAAGGGTTGGATGTGCAATTAGCCCCTCCTAACAAAACACGCGGATCCTCTGGCCGGGTCGAGTCGCACGCGCGGGTCGTATACTAAACGACGTCGTTTTGGGCATTAAGGCCAGCCCCAAAATGACGTCGTTTTGTAGGGGCTATATAAGGCAAAAAATTGCTAAAAAAAATCATTTCTACTTGGTGTTTTAAAAAAAAATTCTTTTAAGCTCTTCTTTTTTCTCTGCAGGGAGGGGGTGATGCGATTTCCGGCGAGGAGGCTTCGCCGTCGGCCACCGTCGCACGGTGGCCGGAAATCGCAAAAAGATAAGTGTTTTTTTTCTTCTCTCTTTTTTTCTCTTTTTTATACTCTTTTTTTTATATATGTATATATATAGTTTTAAAGGCAAAAGAAAAATAGAAATCTTTATATGTATATACACAGATTCGAAAAGAAGAAAAGAAGAAGGAAGATCAATGGATCACCTCCTTACTAGCTCTGTTTTTGTGTCTGAGTCTCTGCTATTATTTGCTTTTTCGAAAAATCTTGCACTTGTATTGATTCCCAATCATCCAAAAAAGGTCCTTTTTACATTATTTTCGAATGGCTTTTATAGCCGATTTTTACATGATTTCTTTATTATTATTTGTTTCTTATCTTCTTCTTCTTGCAGATGGATGAGCGGCGTGAGTGGAGGCGCAAGTGGAGGGTCAGTGGCAGACAGTGGCTGGTGGAGAGCGGCGCACCAGGAGATGCGCGTGGAGGCATCTTGGGGGCACTATATTAGCTAGAAATGTCATGTTAGCACAAACTACTGGTGTTAATAAGAAATGACCAACTTGATCGATGGAATACAAGTTTAGGCGCCAATTAGATCTAAAAAAATTAGAGACTAACAAGATACAAATGGACAAGTACATAGGCCAAAAAATATATTATCCCTATAATTTAATTTATTTAAACTAAGACCTTGTTTCATAACCCGTTGAAAAAATAAATTAAATGGGCTGAAAAATAATATTTTTAGTGAATTAATATTTTTTAAGCATGTTTGATAATCTAAACTTAAAAAAAAAAATGATAGAATTTTTTAATGAAAAAGAGTTGAAATTAAAAATTAGATAAGGAGATACTTATCACTTAATGTAAAATTTTTTAATTATTTTTATTCTTTTAACATTATCCTTGAAACATTTTAAGTTAAAAAAATTTACTTATTAGTTACCAAATAATCTTTAATTTAAGTAATATGTTAAATTAAATTTATAAATTAATTTTTTAGGAATAAATTTTTCAAAAATTAATTTTTTCACTTTATCCAATAACATTTGAGATGAACTAAATATATAAAAACAAAATGGCTAAATTTCAAAGATAGTTCATGTAGCTATTGATTTATGCGAATTTAGTCCATCTATTTTGATTTACATACGTTTAAAGGACGTCCTCCCGGAATGAGCAGCAGAATATGAACGGGAGGGACGATTGGTCTTTACGGCACCCATGAGGAAAATCAAACAAAATTCAATCTTGACTGACCTCCCCAATGAATAATATGTTGGGCCATTCCATTCCCAGCATTAATTTGTTAACTCCATCCCTACCAACTGATTTCTCGAGTCTTCATCAACCTAAAACATAACTTCTTTCAATTGCACCAAAGGGGATATGTTGCAATCAATCTAACAATCAACTTAAACAGTCCTCAACCTTGACGTTGTATTATTGTAAATCAATTAATAAGTCATGATAATAATATGGATCTAAAATAATAATTATTACATTGATAATATAGATCCAAAGTTTAATTAAGTACTAATGATTATTAAATTGATAATGAAAATATTATTTATAAATAAATTTTATATATATATATAATATTATTTTTATATATAATGTTAATTTCACATATATAATATTTATTAATTTAAAAAATTGATATTATCATTATTGATGAGGTGTTTTGATGGCAATGTAAAGAGCTGGATGGTGTAGGGTCCTAGGGAGGAAGAGAAACGAGGTCAATAGCGTGTGGAAATTTGAGAACCAATGACATTTTAAGGCCTAACATTTAGAGGAGACCAGAAATGCAAAAAAGTCTGAAAAGTAATTTATATACGTTTAAAATAAGTCCTCGTCCAGTCAGCTGCACAATATGAACGCAGGAAGGATTGGTGTTTTTGCTAGGGATTCACAAAATTTAAACTATCCAATACATTTCGAGCCCATCCATATCGAATGATTTTTTTTTTTTTTTTTTTTGAAATGTGAACACAGGGTAGGAAAGGTGGTTTATTTTCTTGAGATAGTAATATGGAGTAATTATGATAATTATTTATCTTATTTTAATTCACTTCATTATATGAAATTATCATTTTATTTTTGTATATATAAACTATTAAAAAGATACAAATGTAATAACATAATACAAAAATTTCATATATTTTATGTTTAAATATTTACTTAATTTTTAAAATATTTAAAATATTAAAGATAAGTAGCAAAAAATAAATTGAAGGAGCAACAATGGATATATCAAACATTGGATATATCAAACATTAATAGAGGTGATAGTAATTTTTTAGAATATACATTTATAATAGAGTGACTTTAAAAAATTATGTTTATATATTTTGAAACACCCCGAACCCGGTCCACGAGCCTTGACCGGATTTGGTATGTTCCCCGGTGTAAACCGTTTCAAATTCTTTTGTGACTTAGGAAAAACTTGTGTGTTTTGAAAGAAAATTTGTTTTGGGTTGGGCTTGAGTTGAAAACAAATTTATCTTATATTGAAATCCATTTATTTAAGGTGACAAAACATTCAGGGTTTATTTTAAATATAAATTTACTTAATCTTTCAATTAATAAATATTTGTAACATAATAAATCAAAGTGAAGTAAAGAAATTCAACTATGGCCTTATTACATCAAATAATTCCAAAATTAAATTAAAGTACTTAATAAAATAAAAATCCAAATCGTAAATTTTCTTGCTGTGCATGACCATCCCTAAGCTTCTGCCGAACCTGGTCCATTACTGGTCGTAACCTGAAAATAGTTCCCACAACGGGATGAGTCAACAGACTCAATGTGTACACAACACTAAGTCCAAATAGAATTAGGCAAACCATACATATCATATTCACATAATAATACAAGATAATGATGCAATCCCGAACCCAAACCTATTAAGCCATCCGCTACACTCCCCCGTACCAACCTGTACACCGTGGGGACTACTAAGTCGACCCTCCTTCCGCTACACTCCATATCGCGGTCTTAGGTCATCGCATTCGTGGTCTTAGGTCACCACGTTCAGATTACTGTGGTCTTAGGTCACCACATTCAGATTACTGTGGTCTTAGGTCACCACATTCAGATACCACGGTCTTAGGTCACCGTGTTCGTGGTCTTAGGTCACCACATTCACTTCCCATTTTCAATAACCCATATGCCCCATATCATATTATTCATTAACATGCCAAAGTTCACATTCTTATCATTATTCTCATGTTAAATATAACATATTTCATAATCCTAGTAGGAGCAGGAAACGTACCTGAGTACTTTGTACCATACATGGTACCTTAGCCACATTCTTACACTCTCATATTCTTAATATCACATACATATATTTATTAAACATGCCATAAAACATATTAAGAATTAGTGTGGGGTACACACCTGATTTGCTTAACGAATTCCTTGAAATCCCGAAAAAACCGATCTATTGCTTTAGATCTCAATTCCTACATTTGGTAACCTTAATATGTTAGCATAAAGCCTATAAAACCAAATCCTAGTAGGATTTGTATTCTTAAAACCTACCTTGTTGTCGAATTGACTATAGTCAAATCCCGAAAACTTGTATTCTTCTCCTTTGAAATCGGCTACTCACTAGATCCCTTGAATCTGTTAGTTTTCAGCTTAAAACACATAATAATAGATCTATCTATAAAATAGACCTTGTGGATTTTAAATCCCGAAACTCACCGAATAACTAGGGAACACGCGGCCTATGGTGTACCTTCGGGAAAAGAACTTCTCCTTCCTTGTAGTTGACACTTAGTAAATCCCGAAAGATCTCTTCAAGGTTTCAGCAACAAGAATATTGATGGGATTAGTCCTAGATTTTCGACAAATCTAAAAGAAAAGAATAGAAATCAAACTTGTTCTTACCTTTGAAGAAATCGACAGCACCTAAGCTTGAAGCCACTTGAGATATTCGGCTATGGCCTTAAAAGGCTTACTTCCGGCTTTTGGAGGGATTAGAAAGAAAAGAGAAGGAAGAATAAAGATGGAGGATTCGGCTAGAACACAAGGTATTTCGGCTTTGGCTAACAAAGAGAAGAAGAATAAAAACTGTAGGAAATTCGGCAGAGAGAGGAGAATTTGCTTAAGAAATTCGGCAAAGGAAAAGTGAATGAATGAATGGCCTCTCTTTTCCTTTTATAGCCGAATTTACTAGCTAGAGTCCCTTACTTGGCCACCACTCTTCTATTTTGATAGCTTTATCCCTTGAATTATCACTTTATTAAAAGAATTTAATCCAACAATTATCTCTTGAAAATAATGATAAATAAATCCTTTATTTATCCCTTATTTATCCACTAATTATAAAAGAATAAAAGCTCCTAGAATTTAGCCATGTGCAGTCCAACTCCCTTGCTCCTTACAGCAAAATAAAACTCTTTTATTTGCTCCCCAAGTGACTCGAACTCAGACCCACTTGCATAGCTTGTGGCGTTACCTACCTGGGCCTTAAGTGATATCTTCAGGCCACTTTCCCAAGCCTGTTTGTGTGTCAAATTCCTCCTATTACTTTTCTTAAGGCCACCTTGCCTTAGGTTCCTCTTTTTAAACTTTAAAACTTGACATTTCCTTACATTTCCAAGTTTCCAAAAATTTTTGTTTGCCTCCTTTAAACTTAACATTTCCTTACATTTCCAAGTTTCCCGAAATGTTTACTTTCCTCTTTTGAATCATTTCTAAATCATTTCCTTACATTTCCTAGTTTCCAAAAATGTTCACTTTCCTCTTTTAAACTTAACATTTCCATACATTTCCAAGTTTCCAAAAACGTTCAAAACACATTCATAACACATAAGACATGTCATTTCATACAATTAAACCGAAAATGCATAGGCCCTTTTCAGGATGTTACATATTTACTTAATTTTAAAATATTAAAAATAAATATAAATTGCAATAAAACAAAGTGGGGCAACGATATATATACTTAAGCTAGGAAAAAGTGTTTTTGCTTTTGTGTTCAAAAGCACTTTTGATTTTAAAAGATGTCTATTTAGAATTGTTTATGGCTCCAAAAAACAGTTTTGACCCAAGAAGCACTTTTGAAAAGTAATGAGATACAAAGCCTTAATCTATAACTTTATATATAATACAAGACTAATGGCAGTGTTGAACTAAATGGGTTTAATTGCTACCGTTGGATTAGGAGTGAAAATTTAAAATTCAAATAAGTACAAGGAAAAAGAATGACGAAATTGAAAATTACATGTACTAAAGTTCATCAAATTAAAGTATAAGAACTAGAATTTGACTAAAAAATTATAATGGCAAAGTAATGATAGAAAATTCATGAAAAGTACTTATTTTGAAAAAAAAATCATGTAATTTACTCTATAATGACTAGTTAATTTAATTCTCACTTCAAACTTCAATTATTTAATTCCAATAAATTAAATAATAATTTGAAGAAATTAATTCAATTTCTAAGTCATCTTTTATACTTAGTGAGAAAACTCATTCACCATGGATAGTGATACATACAATTTATTTCTCTTAATTGTCGTTTTCATCCATTCCATAATGTTGATTCTACATGCAATTCTTTTTAGGTTATATCAAGTTAGTGGAGGGACAATTGAACATATATAATTAGGCTGAAATAATTTGTAATCAAGTTTTAAATTCAAAAAAAATATTTAGTAATTGACTCATTCCACTAAAGTACCATGGTTGAGCTCTCCCTATTATATACTATTATGAAATCTACTTATAAAGTGCTCGTCTAATGATATTGTCATATATGTGTTACCTTCATAGAATATCCTTAATCTCATTGGGTTAAATACGCTCCTACAATATCATTGTAGCAACTTGGTTTTAGGCGATGTTGAAAAATGCATTTTTTGTAACACCCCAAACCCGACCTAGACGTTATAGCCGAATCAGGGAATATTGCAATGAAGAGTTTTGGAACTGATGTTACCACGTCAAAATACCTTGTAAAGTTTCTTGTTAAAAATAGTCCAAGTTTCATTAAACATATACATTTCTGAAATCGTCGTTAGTTTGTTCATAGACCAAAACATGATTTGCAGCGGAAATCTTAAAAGTCGTTATATTTAGAAAACTCAATCTGTATTTTTAGAAAACATTTGTTTGCGTAAAACTGAAATTTTGTCAACGTCACAGAATAAAAGTCAAAGTGCAACCAAAACCAAAATTTAAAATCAAATAGTCCCGAGAGTCCAAAAATCACACAACTCTGAAAAATAATCCATAATTTAAACAAAAACTATTCGTGAACCAGTGGTCACTGCCGAGACTCCATTGCACCGACCCGCCTATGTCTGAGGATTACTTGCACAGAACAGATGAAAAGATGTGAGTTTTCATAAACTCAGTGTGTAACCCAGCAGAGATAGATATGCAAATATACACAGAATTCTCAAGTGCAGAACAAATATAGATACATGCTTAAGTCCTTAACAGAAACAGATATCAGAATCAGATATTCAGAACAGATATACAGAACCCTACTCCCATCCTCTACACACCATCTCCGACCATCCCATCACGCCATGTGGGGCATACCCGATGACTCCCCAAATTCTGGGTAGAGGGACCCAACTAAAGTCTTCGCATCTGTAAAGGATCTCTCCAGGCACCATCCATGGAGCTCTCCACTCAATGTCTCCTTCCTGAAGATTCTGAAGAACTGTCCTCCATCCTTCTTCCGTTATATCTTCTCGTCTTGACACGGCTACTTCCTCTTTTATCGGTGAATAATCCTTACAAAAGGGTCGACAAGAGACTTTATCCATCTTCCAAAGATGCCCGTGAAACCATACCATCAATAGCTGTGCGCATCCGATAAACCTTCCTTCTCTCGCTCTTCTACATGTATTTAATAATCTGAAAGTCTCCGTAAGAATTGCCGAGACAGGTGTGACTTGTTTATCCAATCGGTCGAATGGATTCACTACTGCTTCATCTATGTGTCTCAGGGCTTTTGGGAAGACGACTAATCCGTAGAGGCTTAAGGCGAAGATATCAACTTTCCTTCTCACATCAAGATGCGTCAAAATCAGATCCCTTAAATTTACCCAAGGAATACATCTCCCTTCACCTTTCTGTTGAATCTTGGTCGAGATCTACTGTTCACTCATTCCCATAATTTTCATCAACTTTTTCGCCAAAGGAGGGACATAGGCAGGCCTAATATAAACCTTGTCAACTTGCATTCCGTGATACAAAGTAAAGTGGTATATTCTTCTATTGTTGGTACCAAATCCACTTTCCCAAAAGTGAAGCAACTGTATGCAGAATTCCAAAATTGGACCATAGCCCGAAACAGGTGTTTATCTATCTTAACATCCAATAAGTGAGATATCGTCGTAACGGTGGCGGAACATCTGTTTAGCTTCATCTTCCCACTGGGTCCAAATATCTCGCAACTCTTGAAGCTCATTTTGTGTCACACTGACACGGGTGAAGTCCCTCAGCTCTGACGTGTGACCTTCAACTAAGCTATCTCCTTTTTCCAATTGCAACTTTTCTGACCATGCACGCACGGCCGCGTTGTCCTCTATTTTATCAAGAAAGTCATTTTCCATAGCAAACTTCCTATCTCAGCAACCGAACAGAAATTGACACCTCTACTATATGGAATGTCATGCACATCAAACAAATCAACACAGGTCAGTATGACATGATCAAAACAAGCAAAATATATAATACAAGACTAATGGCAGTGTTGAACTAAATGGGTTTAATTGCTACCGTTGGATTAGGAGTGAAAAATTTAAAATTCAAATAAGTACAAGGAAAAAGAATGACGAAATTGAAAATTACATGTACTAAAGTTCATCAAATTAAAGTATAAGAACTAGAATTTGACTAAAAAATTATAATGGCAAAGTAATGATAGAAAATTCATGAAAAGTACTTATTTTGAAAAAAAAAAATCATGTAATTTACTCTATAATGACTAGTTAATTTAATTCTCACTTCAAACTTCAATTATTTAATTCCAATAAATTAAATAATAATTTGAAGAAATTAATTCAATTTCTAAGTCATCTTTTATACTTAGTGAGAAAACTCATTCACCATGGATAGTGATACATACAATTTATTTCTCTTAATTGTCGTTTTCATTCAATCCATAGTGTTGGTTCTACATGCAATTCTTTTTAGGTTATACCAAGTTAGTGGAGGGAAAATTGAACATATATAATTAGGCTGAAATAATTTGTGATCAAGTTTTGAATTCAAAAAATTATTTAGTAATTGAGTCATTCCACTTGTAATAACCCATTTTACCCGGGCCCATACATAATCCAAAAACAAAAATAATAATAATAATAAATGATAAACCAAATAATGTCCCTTTTCAGTCCGTTTACAAAACCAAATAGATAGTCCAGTGGCCCAATACCCAATTACACCCAATCTTAACCCTGTAAGATCCATAATTTGCCCGGGCCCATTTTACAACCCAATTACCGAAAACCCGAAACCAAATAGATTAACCAAATTACAAAACCCAACCAATAAACCTTAACCCAAACAAACATCAGAAAACCCAAGACCCAAAACCAATAATAAGCCCATTAAGACCCAAACCTAAAGGCCCAACTAGCCAATACCCAAAACAGAAAATGAAAAAAAGCCAGAAAGAAACAAAACTCTAGGTGCGCCGCACCTAGGGTCTTCTGCCCTTTGCCTCTGTCCACAGTCGTCTGCCAAAGCCTGCCACCGCCTCAGCAGCACTGCCACCTGCAACAATAAATAGAAAAGATAGAGCATTATCAAGTTGTAAACAATGGCTATAAAAGACAATCTAATTTCATTTGTAAAAGGAACCATTTTTTTTAACCAATACAACAAACAGATTCCTATACCAGTATTCAAGATCTTTAAAAACACTACCAAACCAA
Organism: Gossypium australe; assembly: GCA_005393395.2. Classification (NCBI taxonomy): domain Eukaryota; kingdom Viridiplantae; phylum Streptophyta; class Magnoliopsida; order Malvales; family Malvaceae; genus Gossypium; species Gossypium australe. The sequence goes on from CM016623.1 coordinate 125,707,147, forward strand.
TAGCAATAATGATCTAAGGCTAAAAGGAACAACGAAATCAAAAGGTGATTACATATTTCATTTTTTCTTTCCGATTTTCGAACCTCTGCCCCTTTTCCTTTCTTATTTTTTATGCATAAAAAAACATATATACGTATATACACACATATAAAATTTAAATTTTTTTTACCCTTTTTAAACATTTCGGCAGCCGCATGTGGCGGAGCAGACTGCGGCGCGTGGTGGTCCTGTAGTCAGAGCGATGTCGGAAGCTTGAGCCTGCAGAGAAAAGAACTAAAGAAAAAAGTTTTTTTTTTTAAAAAATCTGAAAGCAAATGAATTTTTTTGATTTTTTTTAACTTATACAAACATTGCAAAACGTCGTCGTTTTGGCTGGAGTCCATAAGCCCCAAAACGACGTCGTTTCAAGCCTCCGACCCGATTACTCGACCCGCTTCAGGTAGGATCTGCATGTTTTTCACAAATGGGGGATTTACGCGCACAGCCCCTCCGCCGTTTCAGGGTTTTGCAATCAAGTTTTCAGTTTCTTTAATTTGGCCCCAAAAGTCCATTTGGTTTTCAATCAAGTCCCTGCCTATGCTGAGCGTTTTGGGAGGAAAGGGTTATTGCCCTTTTTAGTCCCCCATGTAATCTACACGTTTCAAATAGGCCCTTTCCTCCTTATTTTATTTCGGATTTACCCCAATAATCTGTTTTTAATTCGATTTTAGTCCCTTTTTAATTATTTTAATTATTTTAATTATTTTACTAATAAATTCATTACTTTTAAAATTATTATTATTATATGTATTATTATTTATGTTATTATTATTGTATTTATTATTGTTGGTTAATATTAATTTGTATTGTTATTTTAATATTATTAGATTGTATTTAATAATTGTTTTAAGCATCATTCTCAACATTATTTCTTGCTATTTTGTTAGTTATCATGTTTATTTTTGTTATTATTATTATTATACTCACTATTATTACTTATTTTATTTCAAATATCATTACTACATTATATTTGTTTTGTATATGTTATTATTATATTTATTATCTATTATATTTCATATCATTATCATTTCATAACACTTTTTACTATTACTAATATGCTACTATTATCGTTAATTAACATATTTTCATTTTATTATTATTCTTACTCTGTTATTATTATTAACTTATTAATATCCCCTGTATCAGTATGTTATCTGCATTTCATATTATTATTTTATTATTATTATTCTTTTCACACGTAACATCGTAATTTCACATTATTACTTGTCACATTAACTTTTACCCGATACATCAAGTTTTCAAATAATCGATATTTCGTATTAAAGATTCGAGAAAATTGTGCCCTAACTTACTAGGTTCTGGTTTTTCTCATTCAATCTGAATAATGGAATATCCTTTTTAAAATCGTAATACAAGTTTTGGATAAAATACTTGTTCTCAAACATCGAGGTGTTGTGCCCTAACTTATTGGCCATGACATCTAGATACCTCGAGATAAGTTTTTAAAATAAAGGCAATATTCCATATTTGGAATTTCGAGAAATCGAGCCCTAACTTACTGAGTTCCGGTTTCTTATTTGACAAATAACGGAATATCCTTCTCAAACTTAAATCCGAGTTTTAAAGTCAAAAGGCGAGCTCAGTTTCGGGAATTTGAAATGTCGTACCTGATAAACCGTAAAAGTAACATATTCTAGGCCCACATTTTGCATGCTTTTGGATGATTTATTCCTTGATTTATGTAAAAAGGTGCTCTTAATCCTTTCTTTTCATGTTTTATACTCAGGAAAGCACCTGAGGATGAAAAGAACGAGAAACGGGCTTAAAACGGACCAAATTGGGCCAAAATAGAAATCGACACGGCCTGGGCCCAAGACCACACGGCCGTGCCTCATTAAAAGCCGAACACGGCCTGGCCACGACTCACACGGGCGTGTGCCATGGCCGTATCCCTATCATAGAGAAGAGCAATTTCACTCGGAAAAAGATACTTAGGGGTAAAGAAACCTATCTCAAAAGCCTATATAAACCCCCTAAGTATAACCTAGAAGGGGGCGGTTAGCTAGGCCAAGGAGCTGAGCTAGAAAGGTCAGATTTGTGGAGATTACTCGAAGATAGCCAGTTGATTCATCTCAAGAAGCCGGAATTATACTCAAGACGGCGGATCTCTCCTTCAATTCCTTCAGGGGGTTTTAGAGATTTCTTATGTTTTGTTTTATCTTTTCTTTTGAGATGTATTCTTTTATATTTATTATGAATTAAACCCTTAGATACCTAAGGGGATGAAACCTAAGATGAATCTTGTTATCGTTTGCTGAACTATATGATAAATATTTGACTTGTTCTTAATTATGTGTTCTTAATTCTTGTGTTGATATTTCTGGGATATTAATTCAAGTGTGATGTGCTTAGGTGGAGGAGCAAAAGTCCCTGCCTAAGAGTAGATCTAGCATAATTAACCGGAGTTGATCACGCGCCTAGAGATAGGGTGACGAGATTTTGCCGGATTAGGGTGAAACCTAATATGGGAGTCTATAGATCGAGTTAATGCAATTCTAGGGGTTTTAATTAGAAAGAGATTTCAATTAATCAACCTAGGGTTAGACGTTAGTCGCCTCGAGAGAGGGATTAATATAACTTAGGGAATCTTACGGATCAAGTCAAGTGAATAAATTGTCTGGTTCAGAGTTAGATAACAAGTAAAGTCTAGGTGGATTCTTCCTTGGGTGTCGTCTTAATCAATTGGTTTTGTCTCAAGTTATTTTCTCAATTCATCCTCTTTGTCTTTGCATCTTTAGTTTAGTTGATAGTTAATTTAGATTAGATACACAAATCCCTTAATTCTTAGGCTAAATAATAGAAAAAGAGTTAGTATTAGTACTTTTGGTTCCTTTGGGATTTGACATTCCGGTCTTGCCTAAACTACACTACCGTTCGATAGGTGAGCTTGCCTCAAATCGTTGTCATAGTTAGTTTCTAGGTTTGATCATTCATTATATAAATTTTAAGACTCTGACAAACACGATCAGTACCCTAACTCACTAGGCGTGACGTTTTATTTCTTCAAAATAAGAGGGTCTCGTCATTTATTTTTTATTCAAGTTTTCTTTAACAAAAAGGATCGTATTTTCGAATCTTTTCAAATTTTCAACATTAAGGCATTAATTAATCAATTAGGTACCAATTTTGGGCGTATCAAGGGTGCTAACCCTCCCTCGTACGTAATCGACTCTCGAACCCATTTTTTGAGTTTCATAGACCAAAATCATTATTTTGATAAATCAAACTGTTTATTAAGAAACAATCATTTTACGAGGTTACCCGATCACACCTCATCAAAAAGATTGGTGGCGACTCCCATTTTTCATTTTTATTTTCGAAACCAAAATCGATCCTCATTTTTCAAAAAAATGGTTTCGACAGCTTGGTGACTCCACTGGGGACATGAGAGAGTCAAGCCGTAAAATTGATTGTTTTTTGTCTTGTTGTCAAAAATTGAAAATCTGATTTGAAAAATTACGATCCTATTATTGTATTTGTTCGTATTGTTATTTCATAATTACTGTGTTTTGAGTCTCGCATCATATTGCATAGGGACCATTTTGGTCTTACCCTTTTAAGTGGAAGTGAGAAGCTACTCCTTCGTGAGGTTTTCACCTCCGTGCAAGATAGTGGATCGCTTTCGGGATACATCTGTACCTATGTCTTCGTGAGATTTTCGTCTCCGTGCTGTCATAGGGAAATGAATTCCCCTGAACTGAACTCAGTCCGCATGAGCCTATAATGGGTGAGGATCGAGGAATCTGCCAGTTCGGGTACCTCTCTTTAGAGCCGAACCTCATATAGTAAGCCTTAAGAGCCCACCTTTGGTAGAGCCACGCCAAACCCTAGTGATTACCCGAGTAGGTGCTTTATTTCTTGCTTGCTTTAAGCTGTGTGTAAAATACTGACTTGTTTTGTTTTATTTTGATTGAATGGCATTTTCATCACACTTAGTTCACTTTCGCGCATTGTATTGCATAATCGTCCGATTTTTACCCTCTTAAGTGGCAGTAAGAAACTACGCCTTCGTGAGGTTTTCACCTCCGCATGGGCTAGTGGATTGCTTCTGGGATACATCTGTACCTATGTGATTTGTGAAATTTTCATCTCCACATGGCCATAGGGAAATGTATTCCCTTGAATCGAACTCGGTCCGTATGAGCCTATAATGGGTGAGGATTGAGGAATCTGCTGGTTCAGGTACCCTTCTTTAGAACCGAACCCCAAATAGTGAGCCTTAAGAGCCCACCTTAGGTAGAACCATTCCAAACCCCTAGTGGTCACCCGGATAGGTACTCTATTTTGTTTATTTCTCCTGTGCTAACATGTTTTGTTTTGTTTATGATTGCATCGCATTGCATCGCACCGCATCATCTTAGAAAGGAGGTGTTGATTCATATTCGATTGCTAAATAGAAGAGTTTGTCATAAGGAAATGGGTTACTTGATAAAGTGGATTATAATACGGTCGTTCAAACATAGTCCAGGTAAACAACGAGAGAGGGTTGATAGTCCACAGAAGAATACAAGACTTTGCCTGAGGATTCAAGCCGACAAGGATTATTCAAGAGTCATCATGTCTCAATTTTCTTAAAGAAGCTTATAAGCATCGTGGGGGATAGGTGAGTAAAAAGTCGTGGCCTGAATCAAGCAACAATGTAATATCCTGAAATAGGGGTACATTTTTTTTTTATATTTTTGATGGTACAAATTCATGACACAAGGAAGTGGCTGGTGGAGTGGCTAAGGGTGCTGCCTAGGGAGCTTGAGTGTGCAGCAGATCAGGGGTTCGAACCCCAGAATTCGCTTTGGGGAATTTTATTTTTTGGCATTAAAGGAGTTGTGTGAAGGAGGCTTTAAATATAATTTTGGCGAAGTTATGGCATGAAAGTCGACCTGGCTAAGTGGCTTGGGAGCGCCACTTAGGGGCCTTGGTGTAAGGGACTCGTGTTCAAGTCACGCTGGGAGCAAGGTGTTTTAATTTTGATTGCTGGCGTTGAAAGGAGGGAAGGCTTAAAGAAAAATTTTGGTGAGCTGTGTCATACAAAAACGCCTTGGCCGAGTGGCGTGGGGCGTGACAGGAGGTTGCGGCACGAGGACTCGCGTTCGAGTCCTGATGGGAGCGCCAGGAGTGTTTATTTTTGTCTTTGACAATTAATGCATGAAGGGGGCCAAAGAATGAGTGCTTAAAAGGAAATTGTGATGAATTTACATCACAAATAAACGCCTTGGCATGGTGGCCTGGGGCGTTACTTGTAGGCAGTTCAGCTGGTCCTAGGTTCAAGTGGCGTAGGAAACAAGGGCGTTTTATTTTGGTTTCTGACTTTAAGAGGAAGGGAAGCTAATGAGGAGAGCTAAAGAGAAAATTTCGTTGAGATTTTGTCATGAAATGCGCCACAGCAGAGTGGCTGGGGCGTGGGGGTTTCTTCCTCAGGTCTTGGGTTCGAAACCCGTATGCAGCACTTGGAAGGGTTATTTTATTTTTTGCTATGGCCGGCGTGGGATTGTGGCCTGCGCATGGGTCAAAAATTTATGAAGAGCATGTTGTTGTTTTAAAATTTTGAGGGAAGTATGGGTTGGATTCCCTTTTATTTTTTTTTTTTAGTTATTGAAAGTATGGGTTAGTTTTATTATTTTATGGAAGTATGGGATAGTTATTATTATTATTATTATTATTATTATTATTATTATTATTATTATTATTATTTTATGATGATGGGGTAGTTGTTATTTTATGTTTATTATTATTATTTTATGAATAGGATGATGGGTTAGTATTATTTTATGTATAGGAAATGGGGTAGTAATGGAGGAATGAATAAACAATGTTTTTGGTGTTTGGTAGTGGGCAATTAATACAAAAAGATGGAAGCATGGCCGGCCTTATGTTTGCTAAAAAGAGAGCATGGCCGATTGAAGCATGCTTTAGAGGCCTCCACTTTCGGTTTTGAGTAGAGCAACAAGGTGCCGAAACCTTCTTTCAACTTTCTTGCTAAATTGATTCTTTATTATTCACCCATTCTTCATCATCTTTTCACTTCTTAAGCCGAATATTTGACTCATAAATCCTCTATCTTGTCTTGCGTTTCCATCCTATCAATCAAGTGCCGAATCTCAATCCTAGCGTGGTAAGTTGTGGAACTACATCTCTTTTTCTCTCTATTCCTATTATGGCCGAATCCCCTTGGTGGTTTCACTCATTCTCTTTTTGTTTTTGGTTAACGATTTCTTCATTATTCTGCTAGTGTCGAAACATGGGAAAAAGCCAAAGGGATCTCTAGTCATTGAGGTAAGGGGCGATTAATTCCATTTGATTATGAATCCATGCTAGGGCCGAATGGCCTTTGGTCTCTAAATGAAATACTAAAACCGATTTTAGGGAAGGCTATAGCCGAATGCAGTGAACCTTCGGGATTTGGTTGGTGACCAAATCGGTTTAAGGAGCCTATCGAGATTTGATTCTTTGAGGTAAGATATATATATATATATATACTATTCGGCCAAGGGCCATTTTGAATACCTAAATGTAACCGAATGAGCACTATGGCTTTAGGGACAAATCGGCTAAGAGGAAAAATAGAGGCTTCCGGGATTTTGGTTCGTTTTGATAAGCAATAGTAAGTTTCGGTCCAAGTATTTTGAGCACGACATATCCTTCGGGATTTATCGAGGTGGCCGAATGGTCTTGTTAATGACCCTATGGTTTGGCCGAATGTAGGAGCAAGGGACCTAGTGCGGTAGATCGATTCTTCGGGTTTTCGTTATTGAGTAGTTCGGGCTTCGCCTAGACTTACGATTAAATAGGTGTGTAAACTCTTACACACTTTATTAGTATAAATTGTTATTATGATGATATTTATAACCTCTCATATAGTAACTTTGCCTTGTGGGCATAAGCTTGGTTTTCGGGTAAGTCCCCTATTACTCGATCTATGATATATGTTGTGTATGCCATCATATGCTGTTAAATGCTATGCTATATACAAATGCATGATATATGGGATCATGATACTTGTTATGTGAGCATGATGATGGTGGGATTGATGAGAGGAGGGAGATGATCTCTATGGACTGTCACCAGTGGTTTGGTACCACACGATGGGTTGGCCCCATCATTTGATATTTGTGACTTCGGTCACCAGTGGTTTGGCACCACATATTGATAATTGTGACTAAGTCCTAGTGGTTTGGCACCACCAGTGGTTTGGTACCACATATTGATATTTGTGACTTCGGTCACCAGTGGTTTGGCACCACCAGTGGTTTGGTACCACATGTTGATATTGTGACCTATGGTCATTAGTGGTTTGGTACCACACGATGGGTTGGCCCCATCAATTGATATTTGTGACTTCGGTCACCAGTGGTTTGGCACCACCAGTGGTTTGGTACCACACGGGGTAGAAAAAGGAGTATGGATGGCTAGTTTGGGTTGCATAATTGCATGTCTTACTAATATCTTGTGTAAGAGTGTATATTCGGGTTGGGGATTTATACACTGAGTCTTGGTGACTCACCCCTTCCCATATTATTTTGTAGGTGAGTAGATCGCGGAGATGGAGCCGGGGAGGACTCGAGGCGGCCATGCTTGTTCCGTGGACTTGAAATTTTATTTCGCCCCGTTTTAAGTTTATTACTTACTAAATTTTGATTGGGTTGTAATATGGCCGCTTATTATTATTATTCGTATGTTTGCGTAGTTGCTTTTACTTTAATTCTATTACATTACTAATGAACTTATAAACTGTTAAGCAAATCGGTTAATAGTAACGTTTTAATAAGTACTCGAATGCGTTTTCAAAGATGTTACCATCGGGTAACAAAATTTTCTAAGTTAACAATAACTTTGATGGTTCTAAAAATTTAAATGATCCAATGTTTTCAAAGGTTTCAACTCAATCGTGTTTATCAAATCAACCCACCTAAGTTTTAGCAAACATCGTTTTATACCCTCAACAAATTTTCGAATTTCCACTGTTAATTCAGATTTTTCAAAACGTTTTCACTCCGTGACATACCAGATCCGGTTGAGGCTCGTGGGCCGGGTTTGGGGTGTTACAAACAAGAAGCTAGAAGAGGCATCTATTGAGGAAGTTCACAGGACACGACCATAACATCCGGATACGAAGAAAATGATTGGTGTTTTCACCTGGACTATGAGGAAAAAGCCGTATATGCAATCTGTTTTATGTAAAGAAATTTATTTTCTAGAAAAGTTCTTCTAATAGAATTGAATTCATAATCAACGCCTCTTTTTCTTTTTGCATTCATTCCATGCATTTTCATTGCATTTTATGCATTTGTATTACATCATATCACATGCATTAAAATTTGTAGAAAGACCCTAATTAGGTGAAATTATTTCAGTTAACCTAGAAGAAATGGAACAAAGGTTGGAAAGAATAGAGAAAATGAAAATACATATGCAAGAGCAATTCACCAAAATTCAACAATAGATGAGGGAACAAATGCTAGAATTCCAAAGGAATATGATAGGCCAACTAACCCAGTTATAGTCGGAGGACTTAAAAAAAAGAGTGGCCCAATGGTCAACAGTGTGGATGATGATGAAGAAATCGTTTATTCCCCGATAAATATCCCGACTCAACCAGATGCGCATTCACATGGGGTACCCGTTATTATTGGACCCCAATGCCAGACTGATACTTCGGCCCTGTTGAACTTCCCAATGGGTTCAGGTTTTAATTCGGGGGATGGTCGAGTCAATCCTGTCTGTACATGGCTTAGCCGAAACAAAGGAAAATAGAGAATGGACCTTAAAGGCCCTGAAGAAGAAAGAAAAAGAAGTGAATAATACGAGTAAGTATAACAAGGGTAATTCGAAGCCGATTACGGTAAGCCGGCCAAAGACAGCGGCTACCAGCTATCAGGCCTCCCCAAGACAAGAGCCCAATCGAAAATCAAACTCGGAAAAACTTTAGTTCATATCCATTCCAATGACATACAAGGAGCTCTATCAAAATCTATTTGATGCGCATGTTGTGCCCCCTACTACCCAAAACCGATGCAACCTCCATACCCAAAATGGTATGACCCAAATGCCCAGTGTGAGTACCACACGGGAGTCACAGGGCATTTGATAGAAAATTGCCTTGCTTTCAAGAAATTAGTGGAAAAATTCATCAACATGGGTATTGTGAAGTTAGATGACACACCAAATGCAGAAATTTGAACCTGGGAGATTTTAAACAATGCGACTGTGGAAGGAATCCCTGTATTTTAGAGCTAATCTAGAGTAATATTCAAAACATGCTTGTTGTTTTAAGCCTAAAGGCAATAAGAATATTTTTGTGAAATAGGCTTGTGTCCAGAATCTTTATTTTAATAACATGCATCTGATAAACCGTAATAGTAACATATTTTAATCCCACATTTAGCATGTTTTCGAATGATTTATTCATTGATATGGTCGTGTGCATCGACACGTCCTCGGTCCACAGGCGTGGGAAAGTACCAGAATTGAGCCTCTATTTAAACCCAACCTCCCTTCCCTATTCTTTCCACCCACTGTCCACTCTTTTTTCTTCCTCCCCTTCCTCTTAGATTCCCCCTCCATAACAGGTCTCCAAAACTCTTGAGCTACACCAAAACCATGCCAAAGAAGCAAAAGAAGCCAAGCATAATCTCACCAAGGGTGACCTCTGTACATAAGCTCATGCCGGCCGCTTCATCCAAACACCAAGCTAAGGGTCTTTAAGACCATATAGTTTTTTATTTTTCTTTTCTCTTTTGTTTCAATTTTCTTCCCTTTGAAAATCTTATGCTTAGTTTAGTTTATTTTAATTTAGTTTCTTAGTGTTAGGTTCGTCAGGCTGCTAGGGAATCATTCCTTGGGAACCACGACCACCACCTCCGCAACCCGAGGAGTTCTAAAGGTTGCTTGGGAATCACACCACTTCCGCCACCGCCAGCACCTCCCCAACCTTAGGAATGACACCCACCTCGCGAACCATCCGTCAATAAGGACTTCTCAGTCCTTTAGTATTTTCTTTTAATTTTCTTTTCCTTCTTAGTCTCCTTCTTTTTATTCTTCATTTCTTTAAATATATAATTAGTTTATTTTAAATGTGTCTTAATAATCCCTGGCTAATTCTTCACGAGCTCCCCAATTTCTTCATCTAGCGTAGAGCTCGTTAGTAACCACCCCACCAAAAAGACAGCACCTCCCACGTATTTTCCACATCCTCCAAGGAAATCATCAATAATTCAGGAAGTGTCACTTTTCCCCTCTCTTTTGATTTTCTAATAACTGTTATTATATATCTTTGTACATTAAGGGCAATGTACATCTTAAGTGTGGGGGGATAAAAGTGCCTAATTTTTTTTCATTATTCTCAAATCCCTGAATTATACCTTGTTTTTAAGTAATTTCCTCATATTACTAATTAGGATGAAATTTCTGATGATTTATGATTTTTACTGACATGTTTTTGAGTAAGTCATAGTTAATTATGCATTGATGATTGAATTTTAAGATACTAGAGAATCAAGCATAATAAGTTTATTCTTACTAGGTTGTTAACCTAAATTTGAATATTGCCTGAAATTTGAAATTTACGAGATTGATGTCAAAACACCCCTAATTTTTGTGAGATTTTGAGCCTTATAGAGCATATATTCTTTTTCATACTCACTTTATTGATTTTGAGTGTGTCAACATTGAACTGTTATTCTAGAACTTGCCTCGATTATACATGTTGAGACCACATCTATGATTTGATATACAGAGATGATAAAGGCACCTAGGATTTAACCCACTCACTCCACTAAACAGCCTACCTCCATAAATTAACCCTTAGTGAACCCCGTTGATCCTAACAACCCTTTTTATTGACTTACCAGCTAATATTAATCCAAAACCCCTTTGTATTTGTTATCACCCTTCCTTTTGACTACCCTTTGATCAAGATATGATTTGATTAGTTACCTAAATATATTATATTATGAGTTGAATTAACCTGTTATTATTGATTTGTTCTTAAAAAAAATTAAAGTATATTCAGTATCAGTAGTGAGCTTATACAGTTAAAGTCTATTTTTTTCGAAAGAAAAAGCTCGTATTAGTAGGTTTATTACTTTTCAGTTGATATAATCTAGGTATTTTTTTAGGCAGGTACTTGTCAAATCAATCTCGATTCTAACCTTCTAAATTCAGCCTTTATCCACACCTTTAACCCTAGCCCCGTTACAACCCTGACAAAGACCTTTTGATCTGTTTATCATCTCATTTATAGTGGTGGAGATTTGATTTTCAGGCAAGCCTATGGGATTAACTTTTCAGGTTCGACTTATGAGTGCTCTTTTCCTGAACCTTAAGCACTTAGAGTGATTTGAGTGAATCTTTTGTGAGGATATCAATCCTTGTTGGTTTCGAACTAAAGGTAATTATTTAAATAAGGGAAGACACCTGCATTTTCGCGATACAAATGTATGACTTATCTTGTTTGAATCTTTAAAACTCTTTGAATTGAATTATCTATGTATAAATTATCCATGAATTATGATAAGGCATTGTTGATTGGAATTATGAATTATGGAAAGTTCTTTTTAATTGTAAGTTGAGAATTTTGCTTGAAGATAAGCAAAAGCTTAAGTGTGGGGTATTTGATAAACCGTAATAGTAACATATTTTAATCCCACATTTAGCATGTTTTCGGATGATTTATCCATTGATTCATATAAAAAGGTGCTCTTAATCCTCTCTTTTCATGTCTTATACCCAGGAAAGCACCCGAGGATGAAAAGAACATAAAACGGGCCTAAAATGGAGTAAATGGGTCATATCACGAAATCCACACGGCCTGGACTTAAGCCCAAACGGTCGTGCCTTATTGATCATCTAGAACACGACCTGACCCTCTATTCACACGGTCGTGCCTCATTAAAGAAATCCGAACACGACTCAAAGATTAGTCACACGGGCGTGTGACATGGCCGTGTCCCTGTCGTGGCAATGAACAATTTCACTCAGAAAAGGATACTTAGGGCCAAAAAAACACATTCCAAGAGCCTATATAAACCCTCTAGGTGTAACCTGAAGGGGGCGGTGAGCTAGGCCAAGGAGCCAAGCCGAAAAGGTCAGAGTTGTGGGGAATCAATCTAAGATAGCCAGTTGATCCATCTCAAGAAGCTGGAATTCTACTCAAGACGGCGGATCTCTCCTTCAATTCCTCCAAGGAGTTTTAGGGATTTCTTATGTTTTGTTTTATCTTTTCTCTTGAGATGTTTTCTTTATTCATTATGATCTAAACCCTTCAGATACCTGAAGGGGATGAAACCTAGATGAATCTTGTTATTGTTTTCTGAACTATAAGATAAATACTTGATTTGTTCCTAATTATGTGTGCTTAATTCTTGTGTTAATGTTTTCGCGATATTAATTCAAGTCAGATGTTCTTAGGTGGAGGAGAAAAAGTCCCTGCTTAAGAATAGATCTAACATAATTAAAGCGGAGTCGTTCGCGTGCCTAGAGATAGGGTGACGAGATTTTGTCGGATTAGGGTGAAACCTAATATGGGAATCTATAGATCGAGTTAATGCGATTCTAGGGGTTTTAATTAGAAAGAGATTTCAATTAATCAACCTAGGGTTAGTTATTATTCGCTTCGAGAGAGGGTTTAATATAACTTAGGGAATCCTACGGATCAAGTCAAGTGAATAAATCGTATGGTTCAGTGCTAGATAACAAGTGGAGTCTAGGTGGATTCTTCCTGAGGGTATCGTCTTGATCAACTGAGTTTTTCTTCAAGTTATTTCCCAATTCGTTATTTTTGTCTTTGCGTCTTTAGCTTAGTAGCAGTTAAGTTACATAGATTAAAACAACTTCACTTTATTTTAGGATAGATAATAAAAAGAAAGTTAGTATTAGTACTTTTAGTTCCTTTGGGTTCGACAATCCGGTCTTGCCTAAGCTATACTACTGTTTGATAGGTACACTTGCCTGAATCGTTGTCATAGTTAGTTTCCAGGTTCGATCATTCTCTTTATAAATTTTAAAACTCGATTGATAGACACGATCAGCATCTTTTTGAGTAAGTATTCTTTCATTCCTTCTATTTATAGATTCTTTTGTTTTATGGACTTTCATTCAAATATTCTTTCATTTTTCATTCATGATCATATCATAAATAATCATCCTTAGAATCATTTATTCTTTGGAATTTACCTCCAATAGGTACCCAGATATCAAGACATGAGCGACGCTGTTACTGACTCCCTTTTTGAATAAGATATAGGTCTAAGGGATCTAAGTACTTTGAAGATGATAGAGATTGTGGCCTATCTTTTGATTTGTTAAGGATGGTAGACCAAGATGAAAGTAGACTCTACCTTACAAAGGGTCAGTGGACATTGCGAGGTTAGAAAAAAGGTGAAGATCGAAGCCTGGGTCACCATCGAAATAAGGCAAGACATCATTGAGCTATTTTCAAGAATTTAAAGATGTTTTCGCACGATCATATCATGGCACACCAGACTACTGAAACATGGAAATGTTGCTAAGGTTGGAACCCATGTTAATGGTTCTACAATGGCCACGCTAATCAAGATGTTTGGGCTATTAGTCTACCCTGAAAGGGAAATTGCATCAAATGTCAAATTAAAGAAGACATGACTTATGTGCCTCCTCCATTTTTTTTATATGTGGGGCATAGATATTATGGGGCCGATCTCGTCAAAAGCATCTAGCCGACACCAATTCATCTTTGTGGTTGCCAATTACTTCACTAACAGGGCGAAGGTCGCTTCATATTCCAAAGTTGTAAAGTCAACAGTCATCAAATTCAAATCCAAATCCAAATCCAAATTCGAATTCAAATTCAAATTAAAAAAGTGGCAATTGCACGATGTCAAAGATTTACAGTCTGTTCAAAGATCAGACACCATATCAATGCAGCAAAGGTAGCCAAATAAAAACCATTCAAAAATTTTTGAAAAATGACTGAGACTTGTAAAGGTTGGCATAGAGAAGTTACCATTTACTCTCTATGTTTCTTGAACATTGGCCAGGACCTTCACCGAGGCATCTTTCCCATCAGTTTATGAAAGGGAAGCAATTGTTGGAAGTTAAGATTCCTTTTCTCTAAGCTTTGATTGAATTAAGAATTGGATAAAGGAGAACGTCTCTAGTAAGCTTGGTTGAAAGTATTTATCATGGTCGAATGTACAAAAATAGATGATACGGGCTTATGACAAAAAAGTTCAACCAAGAGAATTTCATAATAGGGACCTGGCATTATGAAGGATTCTTCTCATACAAAAGGACTTCAGAGGAAAGTAAATGCCAAATTTGGCAAAACCTTATGGGGTGAAGAAGGCTTGTTCTGGAAGATCATTAACCTTGACCAAGATGGATGGCAAAGATATGTTCAAGCTAGGGAGTTCAGATTTCATCTGAAAAGAGAGGCCAAAGTGAAAACCCGCAAAAGGCACCTTGAGATTTAAAAAAATAAAAAAATGAAATGAAAAATTCGATCAAAAGAAGAAAGAAAAAGGAGAGGCTAAGGCGAAAACCCGCAAAGGGCGCTTTGAGACCAAAGGGGATTTGAGTTGAAAACCCGAAAAGGGTGGCTCAAATTTTGTTCGAAAATGGGGAATACAGTAGTCTCGCTATACTTGAATTAGCAGTGAAGAAGTATGCTACGTCTTACGGCATCAACAAAGTACTCCAGATCCCCTAAACACATATGGAGCTTAAAATGGTCCTCAAGAAGTTTGAACAAAGAAGCTTAGGCTGCGATATCTGGGGCACCTAGTTTCCATCTTAACCATTTTTAATTTTCTGTCTTTGATTACTTTATTTGTCTCAAAATACACTCCCAATAAATTTTCTTCTTGATTGCACTTGCTGTATTTGCTTAACTTATTTGTTTCGAGCTGTGCTCCTAATTAATTTCTTTCTTGTCCATTGTTATGATCTTTTTCAAGCATTTTGCATTGAAATAACGATTAGTGGACTAATAATACTTTCATAAAAGGAGTTTGGTATATTACTCTGGAAGCTTCTGAATAATAACAGAACTTGAAATAGGACTATTGTTTAAAACCCACCAAGTTTAGGGGAGGGAAATATTGGTAGAAGACGAGTCTAAACTGAGACTATTTCTCTGGATTTTTGTCAAAAACAGTGATTAAACAAGATGACAAGATATTACGTCAATGATACAATCTTGACAAAAAATGGGCAATGTTAACCCGAGTGAAAAATGAGAATCATTCTCGAGAAAAATGGTATTTGACATCCATGCAAATATCATGCATACACATTTGGTTAAGGTCACTCGGGAAGTGATCAGTTGATGGAACAAGTTATAGATTCTATATCTTTGATTTGCAGCCAGTTGGATTGAAGATGAAATAAATTCTATACCCTTGTGTTGTAGTAGGATGGATTGGAGAAGACTCAGATCCTATACCCCTAAGTCACAATGAGATGAACCTTGAAGTTACAGCGGTGCAAATCTATTGAACAAAATATAATTGTTTTCTCGGGTTTTCTGTTGAGAATACCAGCCGAAGAAGATGACATCACAATATGTCAGTGATAAAGCCCTGATAAACAATGAGTGATGACACCTGAAATAGGAATCATTCTCATAACATTTTCGCATTTATATATCATAGCATGTCTAAATAGGAGCATTTGACTCATTTCGATCATGGCATCCTAATTATTAAGCATAAGCATGTACCCATTCTACAGGTTATGTCCTCAAGAGGAAAGTGTAGTAAGGTAGATTGAAGATATTAGTCTGGTCTCCCCGAGTTCGCAGTGGAGCATACTAAAAGTAGCAGATCTGTCATTCTTGAAGTTGAAGGAGCAGATCAAAGACATCAGATCTTGTCTCCTTGAGTTTGTAGTGGAGCAGATTGAAGATAGCAGATCTGGCATTCCTGAAGTTGTAGGAGTAGATCGAAGACATCAGATCTTGTCTCCCTGAGTTTGCAGTGGAGCAGATTGAAGATAGCAGATCTGGCATTCCTGAAGTTGCAGAAGCAGATCGAAGACATCAGGTCTTGTCTCCCTGAGTTTGCAGTGGAGCATATTGAAGATAGCAGATCTAGCATTCCTGAAGTTGCAGGAGCAGATCGAAGACATCAGATATTGTCTCCCTGAGTTTGAGCAGATTGAAGATAGCAGATCTGGCATTCCTGAAGTTGCAGGAGCAGATCGAAGACATCAGATCTTGTCTCCCTGAATTTATAGTGGAGCAGATTGAAGATAGCAGATCTGGCATTCCTGAAGTTGCAGGAGCAGATCAAAGACATCAGATCTGGCATTCCTGAAGTTGCAGTGGAGCAGACTGAAGACAACTAATCCTATCTCCCTGAAGTTGCAGTGGAGCGGGTTAAAACGATGAATCCTATACCTCTGAAGTTGTAGTAGGTCGAATTGAATTTGCCATACAAGTCTTATCTCCCTGAAGTTGTAGTGGAGCAAACTGAAGATAATAAATCCTATCTCCCTGAAGTTGCAGTGGAGAGGGTTAAAACGACGAATCCTATACCTTTGAAGTTGTAATAGGTCGGATTGAATTTGCCATACAAGTCTTATCTCCCTGAAATTGCAGTGGAGCAGACTGAAGACAGTTAATCCTATCTCCCTGAAGTTGCAGTGGAGTGGATTAAAATGACGAATACTATACCTCTGAAGTTGCAGTAGGTCGGATCGATTTTGTTTAGGTCACAGATCAAATTCCCCTAGAGTGGCAGTGGAGCATATCGAAGCACTAATTCCTATACACCTGAAGATACAGTGGGACAGAACAAGGCTACAAAAGAATCAGGGCTCAGTGGATCCGAGCAAATTTGGACCTTCTTTATGTCTTTGCACTATTCCCGTTACACGACAACGAGCAAAGAGGGGCAGCTGTATGACTTATAATTTTCCCGGGCCCATTTTACAACCCAATTTCCCAAAACCCGAAACCAAACAGATTAACCCAATAACAATACCCAACCAATAAACCTTAACCCAAATAAACATCAGAAAACCCAAGACCCAAAACCAATAATAAGCCCATTAAGACCCAAACCTAAAGGCCCAACTAGCCAATACCCAAAACAGAAAATGAAAAAAAAGCCGGAAAGAAACAAAACCTTAGGTGCGCCGCACCTAGGGTCTTCTGCCCTCTGCCTCTGTCCATAGCCGTCTGCCAAAGCCTACCACCGCCTCAGCAGCACCGCCACCTGCAACAATAAATAGAAAAGACAGAGCATTATCAAGTTGTAAACAATGGCTATAAAAGCCAATCTAATTTCATTTGTAAAAGGGACCTTTTTTTAACCAATACAACAAACAGATTCCTATACCAATATTCAAGATCTTTAAAAACACTACCAAACCAATAGCAATAAAGATTTAAGACTAAAAGGAACAACGAAATCAAAAGGTGATTACATCTTTCATTTTTTCTTTCCAATTTTCGAACCTCTACCCCTTTTCCTTTCTTATTTTTTATGCATAAAAAACATATATACGTATATACACACATATAAAATTTTTTAAATTTTTTTTACCCTCTTTAAACAATTTGACCGTCGCATGTGGCGGAGCAGACGGCGGCGTGTGGTGGTCCGGTGGCCGGAGCGATGCCGGAAGCTTGAGCCCACAGAGAAAAGAAATAAAGAAGTTTTTTTTTTAAAAAAAAAATCTGAAAGCAAATGAAATTTTTTTATTTTTTTTAACTTATATAAACATTGAAAAATGACGTTTTTTTGGACGGCGTCCATAAGCCCCAAAATGACGGCGTTTCAAGCCTCCGACCTGATTACCCGACCCACTCCAGGTAAGATCCGCGTGTTTTTCACAAAGGGGGGATTTACGCGCACATCCCCTCCGCCTTTTCAGGGTTTTGCAATCAAGTTTTCGATTTTTTTAATTTGGCCTCGAAAGTCCATTTGGTTTTCAATCGAGTCCCTGCCTATGCTGCGCGTTTTGGGAGGAAAGGGTTATTGCCCTTTTTAGTCCCCCATGTAATCCACTCGTTTCAAATAGGCCCTGTCCTCCTTATTTTATTTCGGATTTACCCCAATAATCCGCTTTTAATTTGATTTTAGTCCCTTTTTAATTATTTTAATTATTTTACTAATAAATTCATTACTTTTAAAATTATTATTATTATTATATGTATTATTATTTATGTTATTGTTATTGTATTTATTATTGTTGGTAAATATTAATTTATATTGTTATTTTAATATTATTAGATTGTATTTAATAATTGTTTTAAGCATCATCCTCAACATTATTTTTCGCTATTTTGTTAGTTATCATGTTTATTTTTGTTATTATTATTATTATACTCACTATTATTACTTATTTTATTTCAAATATCATTACTACATTATATTCATTTTGTATATGTTATCATTATATTTATTATCTATTATATTTCATATCATTATCATTTCATTACACTTTTTACTATTACTAATATGCTACTATTATCGTTAATTAACATATTTTCATTTTATTATTATTCTTACTCTGTTATTATTATTAACTTATTAATATCCCCTGTATCAGTATGTTATCTTCATTTCATATTATTATTTTATTATTGTTATTCTTTTCACGCGTAACATCGTAATTTCACATCCGATACATCAAGTTTTCAAATAATCGATATTTCGTATTAAAGATTCGAGAAAATCATGCCCTAACTTACTGGGCTTCGGTTTTTCTCATTCAATTTGAATAACGGAATATCCTTTTTAAAATCGCAATACAAGTTTTGAATAAAATACTTGTTCTCGAACATTGAGGTGTTGTGCCCTAACTTACTGGCCATGACATCTAGATACCCGAGATAAGTTTTTAAAATAAAGGTAATATTCCATATTTGGAATTTCAAGAAATCGAGCCCTAACTTACTGAGTTCCGGTTTCTCATTTGACAAATAACGGAATATCCTCCTCAAACTTAAATCCAAGTTTTAAAGTCAAAAGACGAGCTCAGTTTCGGGAATTTGAAATGTCGTACCCTAACTCACTAGGCGTGACATTTTATTTCTTCGAAATAAGAGGGTCTCATCATTCATTTTTTATTCAAGTTTTCTTTAACAAAAAGGATCGTATTTTTGAATCTTTTCAAATTTTCGACATTAAGACGTTAATTAATCAATGAGGTACCTATTTTGCGTATTGAGGGTGCTAACCCTTCCTCGTACGTAACCGACTCCCGAACTGTAACACCGCAAACTCGATCAACACACCACGACCGAATCTAGCATGTCACAGAGTGAAAACGTTTCGAAGAAAAAAAGTTGCCGGTTAAATTTCAGCGAAAAACTCTTTGTTTGCTTTGTGTTTGCAGAAATCCGGTGCATGTATAGTTGAAATCGTTAAGTTGCTTTGAAATCCCGAAAATCCGAATGAGTTAAACTTAGTTACTTTAAAACCGTTTGTATTGGAGTTTTGGAAAGACTTAGATTTGAAAATCATTTAAGTTAGCTTAATTATCATCTTATGTGTTTTGTTACCCGATGGTAACGTTTAGAAAACCCATTGCGTAGTATAATTTTGAAAACTTGATTATCAGGTTATTTAAAACATGTTAAACAGTTTACTTAGCAACATTTAAAAATTTAAAGCCGATATAATAAAACCCAAAATAGAAACACTAATGGCCTTATTATAAACCCGGATAAAACCGAAATATAAAGTTAAAGTACCCAAGTTGAAAGTCCATGTAAAATCGAAAACAAGTATCGCATGGCCACCTCGAGTCCACCCGGCTCCTCATCCGCGATCTACGAATCACCTGAAATGATAAGGGAGAAGGTGAGTCACCAAGACTCAGTGCATAATCCCCCTCCCGAATATAGCAACATCCTTACACAAGTCATAACCAAGTAAACATATCATGCACCCAAACCTAGCCATCCACGACTCCTTTGTCTACCCCGTGTGGTACCAAACCACTGGTGGTGCCAAACCACTGGTAACCCAAAGTCACTGATATCGATAATAATGTGGTGCCAAACCACTGGTGACCCAAAGTCACGAATAATCCATATGTGAGGCCAACCCACGTTGTGATACCAAATCACTGGCGACAATCCCGTTTATCAAATGTGGGGCCAACCCACTGTGGTGCGAAGCCACTGGGACGAGTCGCTATGAGGTGCCAAACCTCTGGTAACCCAAAGTCACGAATATTAACTGTGGTACCAAACCACTGGTGGTGCTAAACCACTGGTGACCCAAAGTCACAGATATCAATCTTCCCCCTCCTCTCATGTCACCCACATTAATGCTCATGCACATACAAATCCTGCCATCATGCTTAATCGTTAAACATATATCAAACATAACATAGTTAATATCATCAGAAATCATGTGCCATAATCTCAACCAAAACGGACTTACCCGAAATCCTTGCTCATACCCATAAAGGTATCATATCGAAATCTACGCAGTTTCCGGCTTTTGACATGTTTAGGTTATTAGCAAGTTTACAATGATTATGAAGTGTGTAAGTTACACACCTGGTTACTAACGCGACTACTGAATCCCGAAGATCAAGATCTAACGCACTAGATCCCTCCTTTCCTACATTCGGCCAATGACAACTATTAGCAAAAAGCCATTCGGCTACACTTGTAAATCCCAAAAAGTTAATGCATCTAATATCCATCCTTACCTTAACGCTTTTTGATCACCAGCCACAACTCGAGATATGCGAGATAGAGCCTTCCCCTACAATCGGCCAACACTAAACACTTAATCTTAATAGCCTTCGGCTTTTCAAATAACTAAGAGAAAGATTGAATCAGTATGAAACCTTACCACTGACTTACTAAGACTGATTGACAGAGAATAGATGACCCTGATCCACTGCTTCAAAATCCCGGAGATCCTAGAAGAAACCGGTTTCACATATGAATGAGAACCAAGACAAATGCTGAAATTCGACTTTTGGTTCTATGTAAGTCGACAGAGAAAAGAAGAAGAAAATAGAAGGGATTCGACCAAGGACTCTTACCCACTCCAAAACTGATTAGAGAAGAAGACCAAAGGGATCTACCCTTAATTGATATTTGGCCAAAGTGTTGAAATAAGAAGAGGAGAGTAAAGGGAGATTTCGACAATGGTGGTGGAACGATCAAAGGAGATTTGGCTAAAATGAAATAAGGGAATGGAAGGGAAGTATTCGGTTGAATGATGGTGAGAAGAAGATGAAAGAATCAATGGAAAAGAGAGTGGCTTGAGAAAGAAGAAGGTTTGGCCAACTAATAAGAATGGAGAGCAAAAAGAGATGAGATTTAGGGAGAATAGTGTTTCGGCTTCAAAGAAATAAGAGAGGAATTCAAAATACCAAAGGAAGAAATCGGCAAAAGCCTAAAGTGCTTTCGGCTTTCGGTTTCAAAGGAGGAAAAGAAAGAAAACTCAAATGGTTCTTTTTGGGATTCAGCTAGGTGCTTCAAAAGGGAATTCGACAAGTGCCAAAAGAGATTTCGGTTTTACTTCTCAACCGAATGTACCATAGCTTGACTAGCCGAAAATGTCACTAAGGAATTTCGGCACTCCTCCTAAGTCTTCCAGCCGAATACACCTCCTCACAAAATTTAAATTTCGGCAAACTCTTCAAACTTCTCCTGGCCAACCATTCAAATGAGTTTGAATTGTTCAAACTCCTAAATTCTCTCTTCTCCACTCATTCAAATCTTTTGACTTGTTCAACAGTTATCCATCAGAGTTTGAGCTGAGCACAACTCATCCCCTCTCTGGCGTCAAAAAGAATTAGCAGCAAGGGATTTCTGCAGCTCGAACCCAAGCTCTCATTCCCCTGCTTGTACCGTCACTGCATAAGGCCCTAAGTGTCGCCTCCTTGCCACTTTACCAAGGCTTTTCTTGTGCTACAGTTTACCATAAAATATTCTTAACCCCTAGCTCCTTGAGCTCCCCTGAGCCAATGTTTGAAAATAAAAATTTTCCTATAGTTTAGGCCTACCCTTGTCTTATATCTAGACCCTAAAACACCTCAATTAATAATGCAAATCAAGCCATACACATGCAAATAGTTCAAACATAATAGCCCCCTATTTAAGGAAGTTATAGTTCTACCCCCCTTAAAAATAATTTCGGCCTCGAAATTAGCTGGTCAAAAGAGTTGAGGGTATTGCTGCCTCATCACATCCTCTGGTTCCCACGTAGCTTCTTCCACGCCATGGTTCCGCCATAACACCTTCACTAATGGAACTGACTTCTTGCGCAAAACCTTCACATCCCGATCTAGAATCTGCACTGGTTCCTCTTCCATGGTCAAATCTAGGCTCACCTCAATTTCCTCCACCGATACAACATGTGATGGATCTGAACGGTAACGCCTCAGCATGGAGACGTGGAATACATCATGTATCTGGCTCAGTTCTGCTAGCAACTCGAGCTGATAAGCTACTGGTCCCACTCGTCTCAACACCTTATATGGGCAAATAAACCTTGGGCTTAGCTTGCCTTTCCTTCCAAACCTCAACACTTTCTTCCATGGCGAGACCTTCAGGAAAACCCTGTCACCCACTGCAAACTCAATATCTCTCCGCTTAAGATCGGCATATGACTTCTGCCTGTCCGAGGCTTCCTTCAGGCGAGCCTGAATCAACTTGACTTTATCCTCGGTCTCAGTAACCAACTCTGGTCCCAACATCTGACGCTCACCCAATTCTGTCCAGCATGTAGGTGTACGACACTTCCTACCATACAATTCATCATATGGTGCCATCTTAATGCTTGCCTAATAACTATTGTTGTATGCAAACTCAGCTAATGGTAGAAATTCTTCCCAGCTGCCTCTGAAGTCCAAAACACAGCCCCTCAGCATATCTTCCAAGATTTGTATAACCCTTTCTGACTGTCTGTCTGTCTGCGGATGAAATGCCGTACTAAAATCCAACCGCATACCCAACGCCTGATGCAACGCTTTCCAAAACCTTGACGTGAATCTGGGATCCCTATCCGAGATAATCGACACTGGCACACCGTGCAACTTCACTATCTCTGCCACATACAGCTTAGCTAACTTCTGATGCGAGTAATCAACCCTTACCAGTATGAAATGAGCTGATTTTGTCAAACGGTCCACAATCACCCAGACTGAGTCCTTCTTACTAGGCGTAAGGGGTAGCCCACTGACAAAGTCCATAGTGATCCTTTCCCACTTCCACTGTGGAATCTTCACCGGCTGAAGTAAACCCGATGGCAACTAATGCTGAGCTTTGACCTGCTGACACGTCAAACATTTACTCACAAACTCAGTTACTTCCCGTTTCAATCCTGGCCACCAAAACTGCTCTCGCAAATCCCGGTACATCTTGCTACCCCCAGGATTAGCGTATGGGCTGCTATGTGCGTCCTGAAGAATCCTCAGCCTTAACTCGACGTCCTTCGGCATACAAGCTCTCCCTTGAAAACACAACACTCCATCACTGGTTAAGCTGTAACCTTCCAAACCACCATTCTGAACTTGCAACCTCCGAGCAGTCAAACCCTCATCCACTGACTGTTTCTCTTTAATCTGCTCTACCCAAGTCGGCTTAACCTGCAATTCTGCCAAAAGACTACCGTCGTCATACAACCTAAGATGAGCAAACATTGCTCTCAGGTCCGATACTATCTTACGGCTCAATGCGTCCGCTACCACGTTAGCCTTGCCCGGATGATACTCAATTGAGAAGTCGTAATCCTTCAACAGCTCAATCCATCTCCCCTGTCTCAAATTCAAGTCTTTCTGTGTCAGAAGGTATTTCAGACTCTTATGACCCGTGTAGTCTATCGACTTCTCTCAGTACAAGTAGTGCCTCCAAATCTTCAAGGCGAAAACCACTGCAGCCAATTCCAAGTCATGTGTTGGATAGTTAACCTCATGCGGTCTCAGCTGTCGAGATGCATATGCCACTACCTTCCCTTCCTGCATCAGCACACATCCCAAGCCAGTATGCGATGCATCACAATATACCATAAATTCCTTTCCGGCTTCAGGCTGAATCAAAACCGGAGCTTCAGTCAGAATCTTTTTTAACTTGCCGAAACTTTCCTGCTGTTTCTCAGACCACACAAATGGAACTCTTTTCCTCAGTAATTTGGTCAACGGCGCTGCGATCAGAGAAAATGCCTCTACAAATCTTCGGTAATACCCCGCCAGACCTAGAAAACTCCGAACTTCTGCCACTGACTTAGGCGGTTTCTAGTCCAACACTGCCTCAATCTTTTGAGGGTCCACTCTAATCCCTTCAGCTGACACCACGTGCCCCAAGAAAGTCACCTCCCTAAGCCAAAACTCGTACTTACTAAACTTGGCAAATAACTGTTTTTCCCTCAGAATCTGCAAAACTACCCGCAGATGCGCATAATGATCCTTCTCAGATCTTGAGTACACCAGTATGTCGTCTATAAATACCACAACAAACTGGTCTAGATACGGCTGGAACATCCGATTCATCATGTCCATGAATGCTGCCGGTGCGTTAGTCAACCCAAACGGCATTACGAGAAACTCGTAGTGCCCATACCGAGTGCGAAATGCCGTCTTGTGGATATCAACCTCTTTCACCTTAAGCTGATGATACCCCGGCCTTAGATCGATCTTCGAGAAAATCGATGCCCCCTTAAGCTGATCAAACAAGTCGTCTATCCTCAGCAACGGATACTTGTTCTTGATCGTCAGCTTATTCAACTGGCGATAGTCTATACATATCCGCATTGTACCATCCTTCTTCTTAACAAAGAGCACAGGTGCTCCCCAAGGCGAAACACTTGGCCGGATAAAACCTCGGTCCAACAACTCCTGAATCTGTGCCTTCAGTTCCACTAATTCCTTCGGCGCCATTCTATACGGGGCAATAGACACAGGCGCAGTTTTGGGTAACAGATCTATACCAAATTCAACTTCCCGATCCAGAGGAAGACCCGGAAGTTCTTCTGGAAATATGTCAACAAATTCCTTCACCGTTCAGACATTCTCTACAGCTGACTCCTTGGCCTCCAAGGCACACACATGAAGCAAAAATGTCTCACAACCCTTCCTGACCATTTTCTCAGCTTTCAAAGCAAACACCACGTTGGATAGGTAATCTCTTCTATTACCTATCATCACCACTTCTTCACCCTCAACCGTTTTCAAAACCATGCGCTTAGCCGCGCAATCCAAACTTCCTTGGTACCTCACCAGCCAGTCCATCCCAAGAATCAGATCGAACTCCCCAAACGGCAGTTCCATCAAATCAGCCACAAACACTACCCCTTGGAGTTCTAGGGGTACATCCCTATACAGCTTATTTACTTCTACAGAGTAACCTAGAGGGCTAATTACTGTCATCTCCCTAGAAGTAGTCTCAAAGTCTAGGTTCATGGTTTTCACTATGCTACTAGCAACATACGAATGCGTCGAACCAACATCTATCAAAGCAGTATATGGTAATCCAAAGATTAAGAACATACCGTTTATGACGTCCGGTGCGTCGCTCTCCTCTCGAGGCCTCACTGCATAGACCAATCCAGGCTGTCTTGCTTCAGTGTTGCCTGCACCTCTGCCCGGTGCTCCGCGACCCCATCCAAAACTATTACCTCCTCTACCAGAACCATGACCCCTTTGCGGTTGCGGTCCCTCGTTCCTGAACTGAGCACGGCCTTGACCCTCAGACTGAATCCTGGCTAACTTCCGTGGACAATCTCTCACACGATGATCCAGCGACCCACACTCAAAGCATCCTTTGCCACTGGTCCAACATTCTCCCCAACGAGATTTTCCACACTGATTACACTGCGCTGGTCCCTGATTAGCAGCAACAGGCCTCCCAGACTAATTCGGCCCACCATGCCTAACCCTTTTCTATGAATTTCCGGCTGATCCAGATGATCCAAAACCTCTCTTATGTCTATCCCTATCCAGATTCTGTCTCACAGACTCTTTTACCCCTTCGGCTATCTTAGCCTTTTCTACCAGCACAGCAAACTCTCACTCCTACTGTGGAGCAATCAGCAATCTCAGCTCGTCTCTCAGTCCGTCCTCAAACCGGATACATCGCTCATGCTCCGTCGCCACAATACCTCGAGCATACTGGCTCAACCTTGAAAATTTTGCCTCGTACTCTGATACGGACTTACTCCCCTGAACCAGTCTCAGAAACGCCTTCTACTGCGCATCAATATAGCTAGATCCAATATATTTCTTTTGATAAGCTGCCTTAAAGTAGTCCCACGTGAGATCATCCGCTGCAGCACTATCCCGAACCGTGAGCTACCACTGGTATGACTCATCCCGAAGAAGCGACACTATCCCTTTCAGTTTCTCCTCAGCAGTCAAATCCAAGTCGTCCATGATACGCTCCGTTGCCTCCAACTAATACTCAGCCGTATTGGGCGCCACACCAGAAACACCTCAGAATACCTCGGCTCCATTGGCTCGGAGTCGCTCAGATACAGATTTTCGAGCTCCCGTACCCCCACCTACTCCAGCCACTCTCTCAAGAACTCGCAGCATCGCCTGCAACACTGCGTCATCCCCTGTCTCATCCTGAAACTCAACATCTGCAGCTGGTGGTGGTGGTGGCATCTCATTTTCCGACCCCTGACCAGACCCCACTAGTTGAGACACGGTCATCCTACCCCGACCGCGTCCACGTGTATTACAACCACGACCTCGAGTGCTCATGTCTAACGTCTCAACTTATCTGATTTAAAAGTTTTATGCGTCAGTCTTTATTCCACTATTATTAAGGCACAGTCTTATGAACAGTTCTTTAAAGAGTTTTGTTTCCCGCGAGTTCATAGAATTCTATAGGTTTTCGTCTCTAGGGTAGTCCACTAATAGTATTCATATAATATCATATATCATCACAATCATAAACAACGGTTAGGGGTACTTACCTGGGCGGATTGGTGCCGGAGACTCGGTGCCATGCTTTTCAAACCATGTATTTTTCCATCAATACTTTTTAAAACCACACTTTAAAACATTTTGGGCCTCGAGCCCACAGCCGAGCTTTTGAACTTGGCTCCGATACCAAAAATGTAACACCCCAAACTCGGTCAACACATCACGACCGAATCTGGCATGTCACAGAGTGAAAATGTTTCGAAGAAAACAAGTTGCCGGTTAAATTTTAGAGAAAAACTCTTTGTTTGCTTTGTGTTTGCAGAAATCCGGTGCATGTATAGTTGAAATCGTTAAGTTGCTTTGAAATCCCAAAAATCTGAATGAGTTAAACTTAGTTACTTTAAAACCGTTTGTATTGGAGTTTTGGAAAAACTTAGATTTGAAAATCATTTAAGTTAGCTTAATTATCATCTTATGTGTTTTGTTACCCGATGGTAACGTTTAGAAAACCCCTTGCGTAGTATAATTTCGAAAACTTGATTATCAGGTTATTTAAAACATGTTAAACAGTTTACTTAGCAACATTTAAAAATTTAAAGCCGATATAATAAAACCCAAAATAGAAATACTAATGGCCTTATTATAAACCCAGATAAAATCGAAATATAAAGTTAAAGTACCCAAGTCGAAAGTCCATGTAAAACCGAAAACAAGTATCGCATGGCCACCTCGAGTCCACCCGGCTCCTTATCCACGATCTACGAATCACCTGAAAAGATAAGGGAGAAGGTGAGTCACCAAGACTCAGTGCATAATCCCCCTCCCGAATATAGCAACATCCTTACACAAGTCATAACCAAGTAAACATATCATGCACCCAAACCTAGCCTTCCACGACTCCTTTGTCTACCCCGTGTGGTACCAAACCACTGGTGGTGCCAAACCACTGGTGACCCAAAGTCACTGCTATCGATAATAACGTGGTGCCAAACCACTGGTGACCCAAAGTTACGAATAATCCATATGTGGGGCCAACCCACGTTGTGATACCAAATCACTGGCGACAATCCCATTTTATCAAATGTGGGGCCAACCCACTGTGGTGCGAAGCCACTGGGACGAGTCGCTATGAGGTGCCAAACCTCTGGTGACCCAAAGTCACGAATATTAACTGTGGTACCAAACCACTGGTGACCCAAAGTCACAGATATCAATCTTCCCCCTCCTCTCATGTCACCCACATTAATGCTCATGCACATACAAATCATGCCATCATGCTTAATCGTTAAACATATATCGAACATAACATAGTTAATATCATCAGAAATCATGTGCCATAATCTCAACCAAAACGGACTTACCCGAAATCCTTGCTCATACCCATAAAGGTATCATATTGAAATCTACGCAGTTTCCTGCTTTTAACATGTTTAGGTTATTAGCAAGTTTACAATGATTATGAAATGTGTAAGTTACACACCTGGTTACTAACGCGACTACTGAATCCCGAAGATCAAGATCTAACGCACTAGATCCCCCCCTTTCCTACATTCGGCCAATGACAACTATTAGCAAAAAGCCATTCGGCTACACTTGTAAATCCTGAAAAGTTAACGCATCTAATATCCATCCTTACCTTAACGCTTTTTGATCACCAGCCACAACCTGAGATATGCGAGATAGAGCCTTCCCCTACAATCGGCCAACACTAAACACTTAATCTTAATAGCCTTCGACTTTTCAAATAACTAAGAGAAAGATTGAATCGGCATGAAACCTTACCACTGACTTACTAAGACCGATTGACAGGAAATAGATGACCCCGATCCACTGCTTCAAAATCCCGGAGATCCTAGAAGAAACCGATTTCACAGATGAATGAGAACCAAGACAAATGCCGAATTTCTGCTTTTGGTTCTATATAAGTCGACAGAGAAAAGAAGAAGAAAATAGAAGGGATTCGGCCAAGGACACTTACCCACTCCAAAACCGATTAGAGAAGAAGACCAAAGAGATCTACCCTTAATTGATATTCGGCCAAAGTGTTGAAATAAGAAGAGGAGAGTAAAGGGAGATTTCGGCAATGGTGGTGGAACGATCAAAGGAGATTTGGCTAAAATGAAATAAGGGAATAGAAGGGAAGTATTCGGTTGAATGATGGTGAGAAGAAGATGAAAGAATCAATGGAAAAGAGAGTGGCTTGATAAAGAAGAAGGTTCGGCCAACCAATAAGAATGGAGAGCAAAAAGAGATGAGATTTAGGGAGAATAGTGTTTCGGCTTCAAAGAAATAAGAGAGGAATTCAAATGGAGATTCGGCTCAATACCAAAGAAAGAAATCGGCAAGAGCCTAAAGTGCTTTCGGCTTTCGGTTTCAAAGGAGGAAAAGAAAGAAAACTCAAATGGTTCTTTTTGGGATTCGGCTAGGTGCTTCAAAAGCGAATTCGACAAGTGCCAAAAGAGGTTTCGGTTTTACTTCTCAATCGAATGTACCACAGCTTGACTAGCCAAAAATGTCACAAAGGAATTTCGGCACTCTTCCTAAGTCTTCCAGCCGAATACACCTCCTCACAAAATTTAAATTTCGGCAAACTCTTCAAACGTCTCCTGGCCAACCATTCAAATGAGTTTGAATTGTTCAAACTCCTAAATTCTCTCTTCTCCACTCGTTCAAATCTGTTGACTTGTTCAACAGTTATCCATCAGAGTTTGAGCTGAGCACAACTCTTCCCCTCTCTGGCGTCAATAAGAATTAGCCGCAAGGGATTTCTGCAGCTCGAACCCAAGCTCTCCTTCCCCTGCTTGTGGCGTCACTGCATAAGGCCCTAAGTGGCGCCTCCTTGCCACTTTACCAAGGCTTTTGTTGTACTACAGTTTACCACAAAATATTCTTAACCCCTAGCTCCTTCAGCTCCCCTGAGCCAATGCTTGAAAATAAAATTTTTCCTATAGTTCGGGCCTACCCTTGGCTTATATCTAGACCCTAAAACACCTCAATTAATAACGCAAATCAAGCCATACACATGCAAATAGTTCAAACATAATAGCCCCCTATTTAAGGATGTTACACGAACCCATTTTCTGAGTTTTGCAGACCAAAATTGTTGTTTTGATAAATCAAACTTTTTATTAAGAAACAACTGTTTTACGAGGTGACCTGATCACACCTTATCGAAAAAGATTAGTGGCGACTCCCATTTTTCATTTTTATTTTCGAAACCAAAGTCGATTCTCATTTTTCAAAAAATAGTTTTGACAAACCCAATTAACCACGAGGCCCAAAAGGCCCAAAACCAAAACAGAAACCCTAGGTTAGTCGCGCCACAAGCCTCCATACCAGCAGCCTTCATCGCCACAATTCACGCCCGAATAATGCTCCACTGCCGAAATCCGCGCCATTGACCTGCACAAAAAAGGGAAAGAACACAGCAAAAGGAATGGCAAAACTGATTTTGTTTCTATTTTTTGATTTATTTCAGGGCTATATAAACCCCAAAACAACTTGTAAAACGGGGGCGACACACACGAAAAATACAAAAAAACAGTTAAATATACAAAAATACAAAGGTGATTCGGATGATTCTTTTTTCATTTTACTTATTCTCGAATATTGTTGTTTTCTTTTTTTTCTCTATTTTTATGTTTTTTACTATATAATATATATTAAAATATAAAAAATTGAAAAATTACCTTTTTTTTAATTTCACAGCGGCCGGCAACGGCGACAGACGGCGGTGTTCGGCACCGGAGGCTCCACCAAAAATCGCCTAGAGGAGACATGGGGAGAGGATTTTTTTTGGTGACCTAATTTTTTTTTTAAAATAGAAAACTAATGCTTTTTTTTAGAATTTTTTTACATTAAATAGGGAATGAAAACGACGCCATTTTGCACCAAGTCCTTTTGCGCCAAAACTGTGCCGTTTCATGGTGACCCGAGTATTGACCCGACCCGCTCTAGGGATCCGCGCGTTTTCTTGCGGATGGGTTATTTGCTTCTTTAGCCCTTCCGCATTTATATTTTTAATTCAGTTTTTATTTTTTTGTAAATTCGCCTCAGTTTTTTCTTTTCTAATTCATTTTAGTCCTACCATGCACGGTGACGTTTAAGAGGGTGGGAATATTTCCCATTTGGTCCTCCCCTTTTTGCACGTGTTGATAAGGGGCTCTAATTCACTTATTTCTTTTAAAATTTGCCCCAAAGTTTCATTTTAAGTTTAATTTGGCCCCTTCTTTATTCTCTTTTATTATTTTTACTATTTTGCCATGTTTTTAACATTATTTTTATTTATTTATTATTTCTATATAGGTATTATTATTATTATTTTATTATTAACATTTTTTACTATTACTTTTATTATTATTTTCATTTACTATTAATATTATTATTATTACTATTATTATCACTAATTTAGTATTATTACCATTATATTACCACTACCAATTTTCTTATTATTATTTTTATAATTAACTTTATTATTATTATTATTTTTATTATCAACATTATTACTGCTATTTTCATTTTTATATATTATTTTTATTCTTTAAAATTATTTGTTTATTAATATATTCTATTATTATTATTGCTATTTTTTGTTATTTCTATTATTTCTTTTATTTTTACTATTACTATTTGTTTATTATTATTATTATTATTATTATTATTATTATTATTATTATTATTATTATTATTATTATTATTATTATTATTATTATTATTATTATTATTATCATCATCATCATTATTATTGCTATTCTTATTATTTCTATTATTTTTTTATCATTTGTTTCTTAGTATACTATTATTTACCATTATTGCTATTATCATTTTTTTGTAATATTATTATTAGTATGTTACTTTTATTACTAATACTATTATTTTTTATTTAATTGACTTTATTTTTATTTTTACATTCATATATATTGTTATTACTATAATTATATTTATTACTATTATTATTATTTTATTTTTTAATTATTACATATAGTATTTATCTATTTACTGATTTACCATTTGCTATTATTTTCTGTTACTATCATTTTTTTATTATCTTAGATTGCTGATTTTAAATTCTATTTTATTGTATTCTATTTCTACTTTTTATTTTTGTTATTTACATTATTATCCTTATTTTATTCTATTATGTATTTGTATTATAATTCATCTTCTATTCTATTATGGCCATATCACATTTTATTCGAGGCATTACAATTTTCGTTTCAAAATAAGCAAACACTTTGCGTTCTAGGGTTCGAAAGAAATCGTACTCTAACTTACTGGGTTTCGATTTTCCTCTTCGAGTCCAAAGAACCTATTACTTTCCTTTTAAAATTTAAATAAAAACTTATTCTCGAGAATTCAAAATTGTCGTGTCCTAACTCACTGGATATGACGTTTTGTTATCTCAAGATAAGGATTTCAAAAAACAAGGCAATGATTCGTGTTTGGGAAGTTCAAGAAATTGTGCCCTAAATTTCAATTTTCCGTACACCCAAAAAACTAAATATCCTTTTTAATTTTGTGTTTTGGGAAATCAAGGGACGGTCTTAGTTTCGGGGGTTAAAGTGTCACACCCTAACATACTGGATGTGATATTTTATCCTTTTGGAACAAAAGAGTCATAATATCCCAAAACGGGTTATATAAACGTTCTTTAAAAGAAATTGTATTTTAAAATCTTTTCAAATTCTCGACATAAGGACATTAATTAATCAATTAGGTACCAATTTTTGGGCGTTACGAGGATGCTAATCCTTCCTCGTATGTAACCGACTCCCGAACCTATTTTCTTGTATTTCGTGGACCAAAATCAACACTTTGAAATAAAACATTTTATAAGGTGATCCAATCACACCTAAGTAAAAAGGGATTGGTGGCGACTCCATTTTCGTTTTAAAGTCGATCCCCGTTTTTATAAATCTTTTAAAAATGGTTACTACACCACTAAAGTACCATGGTTGAGCTCTCCCTATTATATACCATTATGAAATCTACTTATAAAGTGCTCATCCAATGACATTGTCATATATGTGTTACCTTCATAGGATATCCTTAATCTCTTTGGGTTAAATAAGCTCCCACAATATCATTGTAGCAACTTGGTTTTAGGCGATGTTGAAAAATGCGTATTTTGTAACACCCCAAACCCGACCTAGACGTTATAGCCGAATCAGGGAGTATTACAATGAAGAGTTTTGGAACTGATGTTACCTCGTCAAAATACCTTATAAAGTTTCTTGTTAAAAATAGTCCAAGTTTTATTAAACATATACATTTCTGAAATCGTCGTTAGTTTGTTCATAGACCAAAACATAATTTGTAGCGGAAATCATAAAAGTCGTTATATTTAGAAAACTCGATTCGTATTTTTAGAAAACATTTGTTTGCGTAAAACTGAAATTTTGTCAACGTCACAGAATAAAAGTCGAAGTGCAACCAAAACCAAATTTAAAATCAAATAGTCCCGAGAGTCCAAAAATCACACAACTCTAAAAAATAATCCATAATTTTTTTAAAAAAAAAACCTGTTTGTGAACCAGTGGTCACTGCCGAGATTCCGTCGCACCGACCCGCCTATGTCTGAGGATTACTTGTATAGAACAGAGGAAAAGATGTGAGTTTTCATAAACCCAGTGTGTAACCCAACAGAGATAGATATGCAAATATACACATAATTCTCAAGTGCAGAACAAATATAGATACAGGCTTAAGTTCTTAACAGAAACAAATATCAGAATCAGATAATCAGAACAGATATATAGAATCCTACCCCCATCCTCTACAGACCATCTTCGACCATCCCATCACACCATGTGGGGTATAAAACACCCACCTATCCCTACACACCACATATTGTCTATGCGACAGATAACAGAATAGTATGCAACCAAGCTGCCAGAAAATAGGCGAAATGTCACATTACAGAACACTTCCTCCAATAAACAGATCCCACCCCGTATATAGATACATATATCAAATAATAGATATACATATATAACATGACTCGCATGCTCATGTACAGAAATCATACATGATTAGACATAACAATCAGACATACATATCAGTTTCCTAACTTAGACCAGTTTATCAGAATAAAAGATCTCATACATTAGGGTTTGGTTAGCTCTTACTGACCCTACAAAAGGCCCACAGTCGATCAGAACAACACGTGAGATCCTAGGGAAAACTTTAGACTTGTAACACCCTACATACCCGTGTGGGCCTACACGCCCAATTTAGACTTGTAACACCCCAAACTCGACCTAGACGTTATGTCCGAATCTGGTGATGTCACAAGAAATGGGTTTTGAAAACGGGGTCGACTTGATAAACCATTCAATTAACTAGTTTTGTCAAAACACTTATTACAGCAGAAGTGTAACAAATTCATTATATTTAAAAAAAATCGATTTGTTATTTTTAGATAAACCCCTTTTTTTGTGTAAAACCATCGAATTCATAAATCTTAACAATCATGCTGATCATCAATAAACCAAAAACCAACAGTTAAAAACCATAAAGTCCAGAGAGTCTCCGAATTACAAACTCTCAAAAGAAAACAAAAATCATACAGTATAGAGCGATCGACGCCAAACTTGTACCCGGTAAAAGCTAAATTTCGAACTCAACTTCCCGATTCGGAGGTAAACCCGGTAACTCTTCAGGGAAGATATCTGAAAAATCCCTCACAGTTCGATATCCCTGACGTAAGCCAAATACGTCTCACACCTTTTTCGAACCAGCTTCTTAGCCATAAGAGTGGAGATCACATTGGATAAAAAATCTTGACGCTCACCGACCACAACTACTTCCTCATCCTTTTCAGTTATCAAAACGACCCTCTTAGTCGCGCAATCCAAGCTAACTTGATGCTTAACCAACCAATTCATTCCCACAATCAAATTGAACTCCCCAAACGAAAGCTCCATTAGATTTGCCAAAAAGACAACCCCTTGTACCTCTAATGGAACATCCCTATAAAGTTTACTAACCCGAACAGACTGCCCCAACAGACTCAATACAGTGATCTCACTAGAAGTGCTATCGATAAAATTTCCCAAGTTTCCAGATACTGAACTAGCTATGTAGAAGTGTGTAAAACCTATGTCTATCAAGGCAATATAAGGTACATAAAAAAATTAGGAACGTACTAATGATAACATTTGGAGCATCTCTATCCTCTCGGCGTCGAGCATCATAAACCAACGCAGGCTGCCTCACCTTAGCCTGACCAGCCCCTCTGCCCGGTGCTCTCTACCGTCGGCACATACCATTTCCACCCATAGCCGGTCCACGGCCCCTAGGTGGCTGCTGAACTGCCCTTTGCGGCTATGCAGAACCTGGTTCTGAATCTTGCATCTGATCAGCCTATTGTGAACACTCTCAAATTTAATGCTCCAACGACCTACACCTCAGACAAGCCTCTATCCTCCTCCAACACTCGCCCGAATGGCGCTTACCACAATCTCCACACAATTGAATCCCAGTAAGAGCAACAAGGGCTCCCATTCTAACCGACCTATCAAATCTGACCTTTTTCTTAGGCCTCTGAATAGAAGTAGAAGGCTCCGAATCCTTCTTTTCTTTCCCCTCTCTTGGTCCCTATTCTGGCACTCCACGCGCTTGACATCCTAGGCGATCTTCGCCTTTTCAACCAGAACCGCAAACTCCCACTCCCTTTATGGAGCAATCAATACTCTCAAGTTATCCTCAAGCCATCCTCAAACCGGATGCACCTCTCATATTGAGACGCTACCATGCCTCGAGTGTAGCAGCTTAACCTTTAAAACTCAGCCTCATACTCGACCACAAATCTATTGCACTGCGTGACATTCATGAACTCATACCTACGTGCATCCACATAGCTCGCCCCCACGTACTTACTCTGAAAGGTGGTCTTAAAGAAATCACAGTTCAGACGATCAGGCTGAGTACCCTCTTCAACCGTCAACCACCACTGATAAGACTCATCACGAAGCAAAGAGACTACACCTATCAGTTTCTGCTCGAGAGTACAGTCTAAATCATTCATGTCCTTCTCGGTGGCCTCCAACCAATACTCAGCCATATTAGGGGCGACTCCAATGATACCCTTAAACAACTTAGCACCATTAGATTGGAGTAGTTCAGTTACCAACCCTCGACCCCTAGTTCCAAAATGGGGTCCAGTGATCCTCTTCAAAAACCTCAACATGGCTTGGGATAGTGCATCGTCCCCAGCCAAATGGCTTTGAGACCCAGTCTCAGTGGCAGACAAAACTGGTGTCTCACTCATATATGAGTGCAGCATACTACCCAGAGAGAAAGACTTAGCTCGAGCCCCCTACAGGCTCTACAACGGCCTCGAATACCACGTCCACGAATTCTACGAGCGCTTATCGTAAATTTTGAAATTTTTTATTACATTATAAAGTTTTATGTATCAGTTCCAGTATTTATTAGCATATATTTTATACAAAAATTATCAGAAGTTCAGAGATATTTTCAGAGGTTTCAATCTTCTAACTATTTCAGTACTGTTTCATAAAGTACTATCTACAGTGCTTTAGAACAGTTTTATATAAGTACAGAGATACTTACAGAATCGGCGTCGGAGACTCGATGTACCACATACTTTCTCTTATTATTCAAACCATTTTAAAATTAATTCTTTTTAGAACAAAATTTTGGAACAAAAAATTCACAGCTCGAGTTTTGTAACTTGACTCTGATACCACTAAATGTACCACCCTAAACCCGGCCTAGACGTTATGGCCGAATCTGGTGATGTCACAAGAAATGAGTTTTGAAAATAAGGTCGACTTGATAAACCATTCAATTAATTAATTTTGTTAAAACACTTATTACAGTAGAAGTTTAACAAGTTTATTATATCTTTTAAAAAACCCAGTTTATTATTTTTAGATAAACCCCCTTTTTTGCATAAAACTGTCGAATTCATACATCTTAAAAAATCAAGCAGATCATCAATAAACCAAAAACCAACAATTAAAAACCATAAAGTCTAGAGAGTCCCCAAAATTATAAACGCTAAAAAAAACCAAAATCATAACAAAACCATAAAATTAACAACATTAAATAGTTTGTGAATTACCTGGACAAAACAGATAAACGAATGTGAATTTTTATAAACTTAGTGTGTAACCCAATAGAAATAAGCATGGAAACATACAAAATCATAGACACAGTCAGAAACAGATATAATTTCAGATTCAGAATCAAATCAAGATTCAGATTCAGATTACAGAAGTAGATATGCATAAATCCTACCCCTATCCTCTGCACACCATCTTCGACCATCCTATCACACTATTTGGGGTTTAAAACACCCACCCATCCCTACACACCACATTGTGCCCTTAAGACACATATCAGAATATATGTGCAGCCAAGCTGCCAAAATATAGGCGATTAACGCCGAACAGAATACTTCCTCTTCATATACAAATCACACCCCAATAACAGATGCAGAAATCAGATACAAATATGACAGATTTAACATGTTCAACATGAATATATACATATATCAGATATACGTATAGTAGTACAGTCAGGCATACATTCAGTATCCTACTCAAATCAGTCTATTAGAATATCATAACATACAAATTAGGGTTTAATTAGCCCTTACCAACCCTACAGTAGGCCCACAATCGATCGAAATGACTAGTGTGACCCTACGAAAAATTTTAGAATTATGGGCCCACATGCTCGTGTGGCTTGCCCATGTGAGCCCGCATGCCCTTGAGGCCGACACATCCAAATTGGACCATACGGCCTGGCCCATAATCCACACGCACGTATGGCCCACACGCCCACTTGGTCTAGCCTGTGTGGCTCAAACGGTCACGCACCAGCAACTACACGGCTGTGTCCTGTGCACGGCCAATCCTTTGTCAATCACATGACAGCGTCTCGCACACGGCCATCCACACAGGTGACCATATGCCCGTGAGCATCGACAGTGCAGTTTTTGGCTTTTATCGAAACCTCAATTTCTTCGTTTCGGGTACACACCTAGTATCGTTTCGATGCTACTACG
Source organism: Gossypium australe (assembly GCA_005393395.2). NCBI lineage: Eukaryota > Viridiplantae > Streptophyta > Magnoliopsida > Malvales > Malvaceae > Gossypium > Gossypium australe. The sequence continues at coordinate 125,745,062 of CM016623.1, forward strand.
AATATGAACCCTCCAAAACCTAAAAATCGATATATCAACGCTCAAATTCAGTAACACCTTCGAAAACTCTAACTGAAAAATTCCACAAACGAAAATTCATAATATTTAACAATGCATTCGAATACTTACCAGTATCGAAAAGGAACCCCTAATGCTCAAATCACTGCATGAGTTCCAACAGAATCTTACCTTTCACCAAATCGAAAGTAAACACGAAGCCTTCATTAAAACACTAGCCACAAAACACTAAAATCGAATCCACACAAGACGTACTGATCGAACGTAATCAAAAGTTGCACAAAAATAGGCGAGGTTGGAAATAATCGAATAGAATAGGGAGAGACAAAAATTAATAGAGAAGAAAAGGTAATAGGGGATTTTAGAGAAGAAACATCAAAAAGTATTTGTGGGAAAAAAATAAAAAGAATAGGATTTGATATAATAACTCCCCAAATCCCACTACATCTCAACCACCACAGAATTTTGGTTCCTTCCAACCTCTATTAGATTCCCGAGGTAAAAATGTTAACATTCAAGCTCGCGCAGATATTCAAACTCAAGACCTCTAACACACTAACTCCCCTACCACTCGAACTAGCAAGCTCATTCTGATATGAATTTACAGATAATTTAATAAAATCCCATTGAACAAAGATAAGGCTTAGATTCAAAAATAACCAAAATTGTCAGAATTGGGACTTGAACCCAAGACCTCTCATACATACCCAGAATATTTAACCATTGAAATAGATATGCAGTTGCGCCAGATATTCACAGAAGAATAATTAAATTATTTAGGGCGTTACAAGCCTAGCCCATGTGGGCCATATGGCCGGGTACACGCCCATGTGGCATCGAGAGGCCACTTTTTGGCTTTTTTTGAACCATATTTTCTCGTGTTTTCGTTACACACCTGGTTCATTTTCGAAGTAATTACACCCCCACAGTGAACAACACCTTTGACAATAGTGACGTCAAAGCTTTACTATGCACCCAAAAGGTCTCGGTTTTCCTGAAGAGCACCTAGTAAAATGGTATACCAAATTAAACTCATACACCAACAAAAACTAAAGTAAAAAAAAATCAAAACTCTCTCAACACTGCGACGAACCATTACCTACGAAGCAGTAGGATGGAATCGAGAAGCTAAAACACCGTAATTAGAAGGGAGAATTCTGACAGAGATCATAAAAGAAAATAAAAGTTCGAGAATGGGAAAAAATAGAAAAAAAAAGTCAGAGGAGGAAAATTTTTTTGAGAAAGAATAAAAAATAAAAAATAAAAAATAAAGAAAATTAAAAATATGATAATATATCCCTAATTTTCCTCCAACTCCCCACTAACCCACTTACTCTCAACTACCTTAGAATTTCACTTCCATCTAACCTCTATCACACCACCGAAGCAAAAATTATCATCTTCGCTCGCACAAGGATTCGAACACGAGATCTTACGGCAAGCTAACACCTTACCACTTGAACTATCAAGCTAATTTTAACATGAGTTTATAAACAATATTACATAAGCCCACCCAATAGGGATAAGGCTAGGATAAAAAAAACAGAATTTGCCAAAAGTGGACTTGAACCCAAGACCTCAAACACACACCTAGAACACTTGGCCACCAAAGCAGATACATGTGTCACATACCTGTGCGGTGTCTTTTCAGCCTGTGTTAAATGAAATTTTAACCCAGACTTAACACTATCATGCGCTAGGTCGTGTGTGCGTTCATTCACTTCTCCCACGCCCGTGTGACTTGGCCATGTCTCTTGCTCATGTAACTTTCTGACTTTGAAAAAATTAGCTCCAGGACTCACACGGCTTGGACACACGGCTATGTTGCATGGCCATGTGGACCATTTTAGGCTGTGTAACTATCAAATTTTTGAAAAATTAGTTCCTAGGATCCACACGGCCAAGGACACACCTGTGTGTCTAGGCCGTGTGGGTCAAAAATATATATTTTTACATTTGAAAATTAATTAGTTTTAAAAATAATATGAAATAAAATCAAGATAATTACCAGAGTGTTAACGCTTGGGTTACCTCTCGAGAAGCACTTATTTAGAGTCTAAGCTCGACTTACCTTATGCACATGCGGTCACGGTGGTTTGTGGAGCTGAAGCTCCTCTTTCTCGTTATTAATTCTATGATCAAAATAAGGTTTAAGTTGAGTACTCTTTACTTTAAGTATGCCAAGTTCAGAATGAGTTACCTCAACTTTACCGTATGGGAAGACATTTAGTACCGTAAAAGAGTTTGATCCATTTGCATCAAGCTCCAAAGTGGTAATTTGTGGATCTATTTAATCTAGCAGTACCTTGTCTCTAACCTTAAATCGGTTTGTTCCATCCACATGCTTACCATGGCGTTGCTTCGGCTCTTCATCGTGTTTTTTTGGTTTCTCATTGACATGTGTTTGTCATTCATCTAGTTCATCAATTTGTAACATTCATTCTTCATAAGTTGTTTTATTTCTGTCGCATGGACTGGAACGTGGCTCAGTTATGTTTTTTTCGAGGGACTTCCTATGAAAGGGTTGAGCCACATGGTTACTCATATTAACAGAACTTGTAAAATCATCTTGATCACTAGATGTCTTAACAAAATCACGAGCTTGTACAGTAATCATTTCATCACCTGCACGAAGTACTAATTCACCTATACCAACATCAATAATAGTCCTAGCAATTGCTAAAAAAGGTCACCTTAAAATTAAAGGTACCTCACTGTCCTCATCCATGTTTAAGACAACAATGTCAACTGAGAATATGAATTCATCAATTTTTACAAGAACATCTTCAATAATACCCTAGGAAATCTAATTGTTCTATTTGCTAATTGAATACTCATCCTAGTTTGTTTAGGTTTTCCAATACCTAATTGCTTAAACATTTTATAGGGCATGACATTAATACTAGCTCCTAAATCAGCCTAAGCATTATTAATATTCAAACTACCTATTAAACAAGGAATAGTAAAACTCCCTGGATCTTTCACTTTGTTGGGTAGTTTATTTTGCAATATGGCTTAGCAAACTGCATTTAGCTCCACATGTGACAAATCATCTAATTTCCTTTTGTTTTCCAAAAGCTCCTTTAAAAATTTAACGGAATCAGACATCTGCGAAAAAGCTTCAATAAACGATAAGTTAATATGTAATTTTTTAAAAAAGTTTAAGAAATTTACCAAATTGTTCATTTGTGTGGTCTTTCTTTGTCGTATTAGGATATGGAACTCGAGGTTTATATTCTATAGCCACTAGCTTTTGCTCTTTCTAGCTTACCTCAACCTTTTTGTTACTTCCACAATTTCTTACCTTGGTTCTAGTTCAAATTCAATTAACATTTCTTCATCTCAAACATTAATTCCATGAAGCTACTCTCTTGGGTTAGTTTCGGTATTGCTAGGCAAGCTACCTTGCGGTCTTTCTAAAATTAACTTAGCAAGCTAACCTGTTTGGTTCTCGAGCCCTTGAATCGATGTTTGCTGATTCTTTAGTGCTGTCTCAGTGTTTTGAAAATGCATTTTTGACACTGAGATAAACTTCGTCAACATTTCCTCAAGGTTCAACTGTTTCTCTTGTTGGTAAGGTTGTTGTTGAAAGCCTGGAGGGGGTTGTGCTATTTGATTTCCTTAACCACCCCAAGAGAAATTGAGATGGTTCCTCCATCCATCATGATAGTAATTACTATAAGGGTTTATTTTGAAGTGTAGAATTATTACCCATATAATGTATTTGTTCGTTCTCTATGCAAGGAGCGAAGGGTAGACATTCTGGATTGTTCATTCCACCTCCATTTGTATAGCATTGTATCATCACATGTACCTTTGTAGAATCATAAAAACCATCAATTTTCTTATTTAATTATTCTACCTAATTCGATAACATGGTGACCGTATCTAAGTTGAAAACACTGGCTGCTCTATTGAGCTTCGTCCTCATGACTTGCCACTGATAATTATTCAGTGACATCTCTTTTATAAACTCATAAGCCACTTCGGGTGTTTTATTGTTCAATGTACCACTGGCTGCTGCGTCGACCAACTATCTAGTTGAGAGATTTAAACCGTTGTAGAAGGTTTGAACCTGTAGCCATAGAGGTAACCCATTGTGAAGGCACCTTCTAAATAAGTCCTTATACCTCTCCTATGCATCATATAAGGTTTCTAAGTTGATTTGAACGAAGGAAGAGATATCATTCCTCAACTTGGCTATCTTACCCGGTGGGAAGCACTTCAGTAGGAATTTTTCAATTATTTGATCCCATGTGGTAATGGAACCTCGAGGTAAAGAATTTAACCATTGTTTGGCTTTGTTCCTAAATGAGAAAGGGAAAAACTGTAGGCGAATGGCATCATCAGTAACACCATTAATCTTGAAAATATCACATACTTCCAGAAAATTAGCCAAATGAGTATTTGGATCTTCATTCTACAAGCCATCGAACTGAACAAATTGTTGAATAATTTGAATTGTGTTTGGCTTCAGCTTGAAATTGTTTGCAGTGATGGTAGGTGACACAATACTCGATGCAACCCCAGTCAAAGTGGGCATGACATAATTGTACATAGTACGAGGACCAAGAGCAAGATTTACAAGATTTGCAGTAACTACATGAGGTAGCTTATTATTCTGATTATCACCCATCTCTTCAGTAATAATAATGATATCCTCTTGCTTGTCTCCTATATTCTGTCGACTTTACCTTGCTTCTCTGCGATTTCTACGAGCCGTACTTTCAATTTTACTGTCAAATAACAATGGCCCTGACGGATTTCTTCTTGTCATACACTAAAAGAATCGAATTATAGAAAAATTAGAATGTAAAAATTAACTAAAAGCAAAAACAAAATAAAATAAATGGCTAAATTAAGAAAAATAAAGTGTTCCTAGTACTTTAGTCCCCGAAAACAGTGCAAAAAACTTGATGGTCACTAAACTAACTATAAATACAATAAAGGCAAGCGCTCTTTCGAACAATAGTAAAGCTATGGTGAGTAGGGAATATCGTATCCATAAGGACTAAAAGTACTAATAGTTACCATATTCTTATTATTTAGCTAATAAATTAGAGTTATTGTTTTTAATCTAAAACTACTAAACTAATCTACCTAAGAACGCAACAGATAATAAAATAGGAAAATAATCGAAGATAACCAATGAGATAAACAATACCCAAGAAAGAATCCACCTAGACTTCACCTATTATTATGAATCTAAATTAAACGATTTCTTCACTTGTTATTTGATCTGTAGAAATCCCCGAATTATGTTAATAAATTTATTTTAGAGTAAGAACAACTGACTCTAGGTTGATTAATTGAAATCTCTTTCTAATTAAAACCCTTATCATCGCATTAACTCGATCTATCAATTCCCCTATTAGATTTTACTCTAATTTGGTAGATTTATGTCATCCTATTTCTAGGATTGCATGCAACTCCACTCAATTATTCTAGATCAACTCTTAAACAGAGACTTTTGCTCTACTGAAATAAGCACACTAAACTTGAATTAATATTCCGAAAATATTAAAATAAGAAATAAGCATACATAATTGAGAACAAGAATCAAGTATTTATGGCGTAAAACAAAAATCAAATAATAAGATTCATCATAGGTTTCATCTTTCCTATGTATCTAGGGAATTCAGTTCATAATCCTAAATAGAAACATCTTAAAGTTAGAATAACCACAAAACATAAAGAAACTCAATAAAACTTCAAAAGAAATTAAATGGAGATCTTTGATCTTGAAGAAGATTCGCTTCCAAGTTGATTCTAATGGTGTTTTTTGAGTGTTTTCTTTGATCTTCCTTGATGGCTCCGTTAGGTCTTCTTCTAATAGGTATTTATAGATTTTAGAATGCTCTGAAACCTTAAAAATTGGGTTTTTTTTTGTATATTTGGGAAGCAATGTGTGAAATCGGCATGGGCTGGCACATGAGCGTGTGGCCAGCCTGTGTGGCTCACATGGGCATGTGCACATGCCATGTGGATACTGAAAAAAACTTTTTTTGTCCAATTTTGGCTCGTTTTTATTCATTTCACTCCTCTATGCTCACCTAAGTATAGAAACATGAATTTAAAGGATTAGGAGTATCAAATTCACTAATTTACATAATTAATCATCCAAAAACACATTAAGAATGGGATTAAAATATGTTACTTTTATAATTTATCATGGATTTAAATCTAGGAAAAGCTAAAGTTTCGGTCTAGTTGACAACTCTGTTTTAGCAACCGTTCTAGTCAAGATAAGTTCGTAACTTTGTTAATTCAAGTAATTATTGTTTCGATAAGTTATTATCTATTCGTGTATATATGTGAATCAAATTTGCTGGCTTGGATGAATCGAATAAGACCACAGTACAAAACTAGGAGAGCCAACACCAAACTCCATTAATGTAGTAATCGTCGAGCATCTGATACCATATTAGAAAATTAGAGAAATATAGGATTTATTCATATCATGATCAGTACATCAAATCTGTATTTATACACTAAGATAACAATTCAATAGAGATTTAACATATTGTAACTAATTCTAACAGAATACTAATTGCAACAGAATCATAACCAGCTAAGCTAACCAATTTAAGTGATCCTCATCTTCAATATTTTGTAACTACTGTGTAGTAGCTAATATGCCCCAACTGAATTATTCATACGAAATCTTGAAATATAAATTGGGTGATTAACTAGAGATTTATTCGTAGCTAATTCATAACAAATGCTTATAGATTTTCAAAACAAAGTTGAGAAATAAGAGATAAATGGAAGAAAGAGAGATAGAAAGCAAATATACATACCTTACCTAGAAATATGACCCAAATTGTAGCACCGTACTTAGCCATTGGAGACTACAACTTCCAATAGTTCCTCAAAATTTATGGTCGAGAAAGGGTTTGACAATGGAAGGGATTGACGACTAAGGGCTTCAACAACTTGTTGCATGGTTGGCCAAAGTTCGGGATTGCCATTCAAGCATGTAATTGCTATCTTCATCCAAAAAAAATCCAAAAATTGTCGTGTCTTTATGAAAAAAAAATTTCAAATTTGGATACATATGCCAAAAGCTTTTGATATATTTTCTGTGGAATTGTTTCCATCAAGCCTAACTTTGAAGAATAGAGAGAATGTTGGCAAACAAAGAATAGAGATGTTTCAATCAGTCTCGTTAGTGGGAAAAATGCAAGTTGTAAACATGACGTGAACATGTTTATACTTTTCCTATCTTTTAAGGTTTTTACACCTATTTATTATTTCTCCAATTTTTAAATAGGAAAAAATTTCATATTTAAGTACACTCAAACTCACATCTTTCTAATTATGAGAATAATAATGATGCTAATTAAGTTAAGATTCAACCAGTTTTTTTATAATTAACATTAAAAGTTTTTAATGAAATATCAACTTATAATACATTGCGTATAATATATATGATAATAGAAAATAAATATGAAAAATGACTAACTATTATATATGAAAGTGGGGATTATGAAAGCCAACTTTAGCAATGAATCCAACTTTTCTCTTCTTATCAAGTAATGAGCGGTCTTTCATACCCTAAGAGATTACTAGAGCCAAGAAATAAAGGTGGAGAAGAATTGGATGAAGGAGGTTCTTGGTTGAAAAGTGGAAGGAGAAAAAGAGTGAATGAAAAAGCGGAAAAAAAATTTAAGAATGCTTGGTAAGAAGAAAATTGGAGAGATGATATTTTTTATCTTAATGTATAAAAATAAATCACTCCAAATTGGAATTATAAGAAGAGAGAAAAAGAGAGAGAGATGTATGTTAGTACAAAATTATGCATTTTTGAAAATGTTCATTTTCTTTTCGGCCGTTTTTTGAATCTACCAAGTAATGAGTAGAAAGAAAATTACTTTTTTGTAACACCCCAGATTTTGGGGGTTAGAGATTTTGATGTTAGTGGTTAGGGTCTGAGAGAAAGGTGTGCTATTGTGTATAGTTTCGCGTCTAAGTAACAAAATAGGTCTATTGGTCTGGTGGTTGTGTGTGTGTTAGTTTGTCTTAGGGCTTTAGGTTCGAGTCTTTCTGTGAGCATTCTGGAGAAGTATTTTTATTTAGTTTTGTTTTAATTCAAAATGTTATTTTATTTTTCTTTTAACTTAAAATGTTATTTTTATTTTTCTTTTGTTGGACGTTTCTTCTTTTTCCTCTTTCTTTGTCTTCTTTCTTTTTGGCCTTTGCTATTTTATTTTTGCAAATGATTTACGCTGGGCATATTTCGAAGAATTTCGCTCCTCCATCGTCAAAACAGGTGTGGGTTCTATATCTCTTTCTATTTTAATTGCAAATTCTTCTTCGTCTTTTCTAAAATTCGACATCATAGGTGTGGATGTTTGTAAACCTGCTAAACTTGATGTTGTATCATTGTATTATGCTTAAAAATTGTGTGTTCTGGTATATTTTTTCGAATCATCGAGGGTTGGAGAATGCTTCGGGGCTGGAAGCACGTTTTTAGGGCTGTTTTTAGAGTGGTTTCGTGGCTACTGGGGTTTCCACACGAGTGTGTGCCAGTTCACATGGCCATGTGCTTTTGGAAATTAGGGTTCTGAGCCAATTTTGGTGTCACACGGCCGTGTGGCCAATTTGGGGATTTTATCGCTTCTCACACGGCCGTGCCTTTCAAGCACACGGGCGTGTGAGTTTAGGGATTAGGGTTTGAGTGATTTGGGGCCACTCGACCATGTGGCTAAATTGGGGAGTTAAGGATTCCACACGGGCGTGTGCTTTGGGACATGGCCGTGTCTGGTGGGCATACAGGCATAAGAGACCCTCACATAACCGTGTCAGCCCTGTACTCAAATTTAGTGCAAATGGACATAGAGTTACACGGCCTGTTCCCACAGCCACGTCCTTAGTCCACACTGTGTGTGCTTTAGTCACACGGCCGTGTGCCTCTCTTCACACGGGTGTGTGCTTCTGTCACACAGTCGTGTGCCCCTTTTACATGGGCCTTTGACCTTCCACACGACCTAGGCATTCCCACACATTCAGAGCACACGGGCGTGTGGTCCTAAGGCACTTAAATTGGTTCCAAGTGTGTTTCTGATTCGAAAATGTATTTGTAGGTGCTCGACCCTTAGCTACATTTAGTGAGGGTGTTCATGTCTTAATATCTGTGATGATTGTGTATGATGTGTGAGTTTGAATCTAGTTTGTGGAGTGTGTTGTTTATTTGTTCCGACTAACTGACTGTGTAAATGTCTCTGTTTTGTGAGCTTGAATACATTCATGTATTTCCAGAAAGTATTTTGGGTTGGGTTGTGAAGAGAAGGAAGACTATATCTATTCTGATATGGCAGTTTAACTGCAAGTTTAAACTTACAACGATTTATCGTGTGGTACTGCTCGTGAGTCAGCTTTGCTGTGCACTATTATCTTATCTAGCAGTTTTCACTGCAACATGATTATACAGTGGATTGCAGTATTGTACTGTACTGTACGTACGTTAGCTTTGTTGCGTACCATTATTTGATCTGGCCTGTACCACGGCCTACAGCATTGCACAGTACAACACATATGCTAGCCCTGCTGCATATTATTATCTGAGTGGCTTAGTCCACGTATGTGGTGTGTATGATTGGATGGGCCTTCCAAGGTCCTAATTGGTGTGATTGGTTGGATGAGCTATAACAGCTCTTATGAGGTGTGATCGAGGGACGGAGAGTTGTGTTGGCTAGATGGGTGGGTGACATTTTTGACTGCATTTCATACGCGTATTTTGTGTGTTTTGGGTGTAAGAATATCTGTCTATGATTAGTTTGTCTGAGCAACCCATGTGTAAGTGTTCTGTGTACTTGGTGTGCTCAGTTTTGATTGCGTGCGGTGGTGTGAGGTCCTTGTTTGGTATCTGTTTCTGCTCATGTCTGTAAGTCTACTACACCGCTGAGTTGAATTATGTGATTCTGCTTTTAGCCTTGATTCAGACTCACGGTGAGCTCGAGTAGCTCACCCCCTCTTAGTGTTTCCATTTCAAGTATCTTCTTCTGAATTTTGATGCTGGACTCAATGGGCGAAGGTCTCGGGCAGTCTTGGAGAAACTTTAGCAAACGCTATATTTTCAATTTCTATTTTGTCATTCAGATTTTGAGCTGTAAGGTTTTATAAAGTTTTGGTACAAATTTTGAGTTAAGTTTTAATTATTTTTATTCCGCTTACATATACATATACTATCTTAATTGAAATTTTAATAACGGGTTTAAATGTTTAGGTATTATGATTCGACATGAAAATGGTTTTGTAAAAATTTACCTACGATCACTTCGGTGATCAATATAGCATCCGAGATTCAGTCTAAACTTCTAAGCCGAGTGTTGGGTGTTACATTTTCTTTCAACTTTTTCAACTTTCCTGGCACACCTATGAATATATATATATATATATATATATATATATATATATATATTGTTTTATAATTTTATTTTTCTACTCTTTCAATTTTTGGTCACTCTAATTTTTTCCCACCCTACCAAGCAAAGCCTAAATAATAGAGGATGTGTAAGAAGCTAGAAATGTTGATAGGGGCCATATTTATATAAAATAGACATGTTCAAAGTAAACCTAGCTTGTATGGGCCGGACATACTTTTAACAAGTATTTTTAAATTTTGAAATAATCTTGACTATAAAAATTAACATTTAGAAAAATTAAAATAAGTTAATGCTCGGTTTGTATTATATATCGCAATTATTCAAGTTTTTTTTTTACCTAATTAATATTTAGATAGTATTTTATATTTTGACATTGCAATTATTTAACTTTATTTTTACCGAACTATTTAGAATTAGGGTTAATTTGGTAGAATGTATAAATATTGAGGATTAAATATGTTGTTATACCAAGTGAAAAAAGGTTACTTCATTATTTTCCTTAACAACTTAATTAGTGGGCGCCTAAAATAGAAATGAATGATAACGTTAATGATGAAATTGAAAGTTTTTATAGTTCAATGATAAAAACAGAAACACACTAATATTATTGGGTGACTAATTATATAGTTTACCTATACATAAAATAAAAGTAGAAGCAACATATTCTAAACTTAAAAACTGGACAGTTGAAATTAGGTTCAAGCATTAAATATTAATGCTCGAGCATTTTTTTTAACTCATTTTTCATGTTTAATTTTTTTATTTAAACCCTCCAAATATGAAATTGGACTAAGGGTTTCAATAAATAATCTGCGCTTGAATGAGTCTTACTATCGATAAACTTTTAATAAAATAATACAAATTGTTATTTAATTGCAAGATTAAAATTTACATGCTAAAAAATATTTGTCAGGAAAAATTCTTTTGTAATTTGTAATGAAGAAAAATTGGTGTGGTGTATTTGCATGGTTATAATTTAAGTGATTACTACCTTGGATTTCAACCACCAATCTAATAATATACCATTGGGCAAAATTAAATTATATGAAGATGAAATTTGGGGGGAGTTATAGTAGTTTTAAATTTTAAAACGTAACAGAAACTTCAATATAATAAATTATTTGAGGAGGCCAATGCAGTGTTTTTTTACGTAAAACTCGTAAGTTACATTAACGAGGAAAACGGATCAAAATAGAGAAGAAAATTTATACCCAAATCATCAAGTTTTCTCAATACACCCTTCCTACTTTCCCTCGATTTTGATCGAAACATCGTTACAATCAAATAACAAAACATTAAATACTGAAATTGGGTACAAAGGATAACTTAACAAACAAGATACAATATAAAACATCATGATAATTTAAGCTGTGACATTAAGGCAAATACTTGCAACACTTTCTTCTATTCCAAAGAAAATCCACAACAACAGCAACCGCAACACTTTCTTCTATTCCAAGCTGTGACGTAAGGAAAATACTTGCAACCCTGCTACCCTCCCAACACACTTCATTCTCTACATCCAATTTCAGTGTTTAAGCATCTCATTCTCAACAAAGTTGCGAAATAAGAGATAATTGGAAGAAAAAGTGTTTATATAAAGCAAATTTACATACCTTACCTAGATATATGTTTGATATTGTATCACCTTAGTTAGCCATTGCAGACTACATCTCCCAACAGTTCTCCCAATTTTATGCTGTTGAAAGGGCCCGTTAAAGGAAGGGATTGACGACCAAGGGCTTGAGAAACTTGCTGCATGGTTGGCCGGAGTTGGGGATTGCCATTCAAGCACGCCACTGCTATCTTCAAATTAGAGACTAAGTCTTTGGCAGATTGGCCTACTGGTGGTGAAAGACGTTGGTCTATCGTATCTTTCAGTAAAACTTGTTGGTCATTTGACATCGATGACGATGTTGATTCCAGCGATGAAAAATACGAAATAAGATCACCAGGATGCCTCCCCATAAAAACTTCCACCGTTAGCACCCCAAAACTGTAGACATCACACTTCTCATCTACTCTCATTGTATAAGCCAACTCTGTATAAAATATTTTACTAATGAGCATATGCTTTTTGAACTTTGTCTATTTAACAACATGCAAGAAATTAATAGTTTTAATAAAACAGATAACATGTTCAAAGCATCTTTAGGGAAAAAAAATTAGTTAATACCTGGAGCTATATACCCGTAGGTGCCCGCAAGTGAAGTCCAATTGGAGGAGTCAGACTTTAAAATCCTAGCAGTGCCAAAATCAGAGACACGAGCTTCATAGTCCAAATCCAAGAGAACATTGTTGCTAGAAATGTCTCGATGAACTATAGGTTGTGAATGGTCATGATGCATATAAGACAGAGCATTAGCCAATCCTTTAACAACAGTTAGCCTCTTCTTCCAGTCCAACTCCTTAGCATGTTCATTGTTGCTTAACATCATTCTCAAACTTCCCCTTTCCACGAGCTCATAAACCAGAAAAGAATGCTTTGGGTGTGAACAAAAACCATACATCTGCACAATGTTACGGTGCCTTATTTCTAACAAAGCGATAACCTCGCTTTCAAAGGCTTTCAAGTTGTTGATGAGTATGTTGTCTTCAAATTGGTGAAGTTTCTTCACAGCAACCACCTGACCAGTTGGTAATGCAGCTTTATAAACACTTCCATATCCTCCTGAACCAATGCAATAGTCGGAGCTAAAATCTTCAGTGGCTTCGATAATGTTGTCATGGAGTACGCTTCCATTAAATCCCAATACAGTAAAAATATCTCCTTGTTGTTCCTCCCTTGGCTCTGATTCTTTGGTTTGAGTTTTTTTGCAGAAAGTAAAGAAACTTCCAACCAATAAAAATAACAAAAGTAGACCGCCAAAGAGTGGAAGCATAACTGATATGATGACTTTGGTCCATTTTCCATGACCATGGTTGGCCAGAAAAGAAGGAACACAAGCCATTAGTCCAGCGGCATTACCACATAGGCCTTTATTGTTTCTCAAGGCATCAAATGAAGCCTCATGAAAAGCCTTAAGATTTGGAATAGGACCTTCAAATTGATTGAAAGATAAGTTCACAAATCTCAAACCGCGCAAATTATTAAAAGCTTCCGGGATGGAACCATTAAGCATATTGTGAGAAAGGTTCAATACTTCCAAGGACTGTAATTTTCCAAACTGTTGTGGGATACCTCCAATAAGTGAATTCTGACTCAAATCTAGGCTTTGAAGAGCATTAATGTAGCTTATTGAAGATGGAATGCTCTCTTCGAGGTTGTTCTTGCTCAAATTCAAGTTGAATAATTTGAAGCAATTTCCAAGATCATCAGGAATAGGCCCACTTAAATTGTTTAATGCCAAGTCAAGTTGTTCTAGTTTTGAAAGAAGTCCAATCTCTAGGGGAATATTTCCAGAAAATTGGTTATCACTAAGATAAAGACGGCTCATCATTGCCAACTTTCCTAGTTCCTTAGGAAGCTCACCATTTAAATGATTCGAAGAGAGATCAAGTTCTTGTAATTGGGTTGCATGTCCCAATTGGACAGGAATCTTTCCAGAAATGTTATTGTTGGTGGCCTTTAGGCTTGTTAGATTATGGCATTGTCCCCAATTTGAAGAAAGTTCACCGAAAATGTTGTTGTTGCTTAATGAAATAAAATTCAAATTTGGATATATACCAAAGGCTTCTGATATATTTCCTGTTAAGTGGTTCCCTTCAAGCCTAACTCTGTATAAGCTTGTACAGTTTCTCAAGCTTGATGGAATCAAACCGGTCAAATTATTTTTGATAGCTGCAATACGAGTAAGCAATCCCCCAAGGCACACGTTATCAGGTAATGAACCACTAAGATGGTTGTGGGATAAGTCTAATATTCTTAAATGAGTAAGATTGTTCAGAGTTTGAGGAACAAGGCCTGATAAACTATTTTCACAAATCTCAAGTATCGACAACTTGTTTAAGTTTCCCATGGAAGTTGGGATTGAACCAGAAAGCCCATTAAAATGAAGCACAAGATTTCCCAAGTTAGTCAAGTTTCCTATGGAATCAGGGATGACACCAGTGAGATTATTGTCCGACAACTGCAAGTCGAAAAGAGATTTGAGCATTCCTATCTCACTGGGGATAGAACCAGAAAGCCCATTAAAATTAAGCACAAGATTGTCCAAGTTGGTCAAGTTTCCTATGGAATCAGGGATGACACCAGTGAGATTATTGTCCGACAACTGCAAGTCGAAAAGAGATTTGAGCATCCCTATCTCACTAGGGATAAAACCAGAGAGATTATTACCGCGCAGATAGAGATAGTTTATGTTACTTAAGTTTCCTATACATGTTGGGATAGGACCAGTTAGGGAATTGTTTGAAAGATCACGCACCGAAAGTGATCTAATCATTCCGATCACTTTAGGTATTGTACCAGTGAGATGGTTTTGGGAAAGAAAAAGCTTTGAAAGTGAACTCAACCTTCCTATATCAGAAGGAATACTTCCAAAGATATTATTGTGTGACAAGTCGAGGTCGTGAAGCTTGGTAAGGTTCAAAATTTCTATTGGAATTGGACCAGTTAGATTGTTTCTCATAAAATAAATGTATGAAGTTGTACTCAGCCTTCCTATTTCTCGTGGAATGGAACCACTGAGTGAATTGTCTCCTAAGGAGATCAAAGAAAGACTTTTCAATAAGCCAATTTCTAAGGGGATATTCCCAGAGAAATTATTGTATGACAAGTCAAGGAAGTTGAGGTTGGAAAGGTTCCCGATGTTTGAAGGAATGGACCCATACAATGAGTTGTTTCGAAGCTGAAGCCAAATCAAGTTGGGGAAGTAAAAGAAGTTGAGATTGTGAAGTGTACCTCTCAATTTCAATTCATATTCTCCTAGGTTAACTTTTGTGATGCTGCCAGCATTGTTGCAAGTGATTCCAGTCCAATTGCAATGGTTGCTTCCGCCCCACAAAGAAGAGAGCAAAGTTTGGGTGTTTCTGGGGAGGCTAGCTTTCCATTTTAGAAGAGCTTCAGCTTCCCTGGAGGGTACTGTTTTAGAAGAGAAAGCATGTGAGGATGCAAAGAAGAGGAAGAAGATGATGAGTTTGAATGGTATTGAGAAAGAAGGCATGGCTTTGATAGTTGAAGTTAAGGATTTTTGTTTGTTAATTGTGATCAAAGGCATTGCCTATTTATACAAGAATGTCAGAGCTGTTCCAATCACTCTGACGTTTATGCTTTTTCTATTATACTATGTATGAATAGTTATTTATTAGGTTTTTCCTTCAAATATTACTAATTAGGTTTTTTATATTTAATGAATTTTCAGTTATATTAATTTTAGTATTTAGATGTTATCTGTTTACTCTCAATTCAATTAACATAGGTATTAGTAATGATAGAGAAAGATATAAGTTTGAGTGCATATTATCCCTTTATTTATAAAAAATTTATATGATAAGAATCAATAGTGAGATTGTTCAAAAAGAATTATTTGAATTTATTTTTATGATTTATTTTTATAATTATTTTTAAGTTTTTTTAATGAGATACCAACATATAATATATCATTACAGTAAAGATAGTGAGAAAAATACAAATCCCTCATTATTCATCTACTCTCTCTTTTTAATTGCTCAATTCCTGGAGTGAGCATCAGAATTGAACGTACTTAAATGTGACTTGAGTTTGGGGTAAGGAGATTTTTCTACTCACGAGGGGTAGAAAAAATAAAATCAAACAAAATTTTATCATGACCGACGTCCTCAATTAATAGTATGTTGACCAATAGCTCCCATTCCATTCCCAACATTAATTTGTTGACTCCATCCCTACCTACTAATTTCTCAAGTCTTCATCAACCTAAAACATAACTTCTTTCAATTGCTATGAGGGCAGCAAAGGAGATATGCTGCAATCATTCTATCAATCAACTTAAACAGTCCTCAACCTTGATATTGTATTATTTTAAATCAAATAATAAGTCATGAGTCGAAAATAATAAGTAATAATAACTATTACATTAATAAAAAATTATTATTAATATAAAAATTTATATATTTTATGTTTAAATTTTTTTTTTAAAAATTGTGTTTATATATTTACTTCATTTTTAAAATATTGAAAAATTTTAAAGATAAATAACAAAATTAAATAGCAGTAGAGCGGGGTGGAAGAACGGTGAATGTATCCAACATTAATAGAGGTCATAGTAATTTTCATGGTTTTCATGTACTATTTTAGATTAAATTGGAAATTTTAGATTAAGGGTTACTTGTTTTATTATTTTTTAAAAGTGTTGTAAAATAGTGATTTTGAAAATTTTGATTTAAGATTTAAGTGTTTAGTATTATTGTCAAAACATATTTAGAAAAATAAAATGTAAATTTTAGACATGATGTTATGAAGTAAAAATATGCACCTAGATAATGTTAAAATTTATTAAAATTATAATATTTTACTAAGAATATAAAAAATATTTTATTGTAACTCATTATTAGTATTTTGATATCTAATATATAAATTTTAAATATTTTTAAAAAATTAATATATATTATTTGTAAAAGTTAATTTGAATATAAACTATATTTTAAATATTAAAATATAATTGTTGCAAATTTAAATATATAATGTTATATATTTTAAATAAATTTCAATGGGGAAATAATTGTGTACCTAACTTAAATATTACATAAAAGACATTAAATTATAAATAAAATTTAAAAATGTCATTTAACTCCAAAAATGTTTTTTCCATATGCAAAAGCTGGAAAAAATGTTTTTGCTTTTGGGTTCAAAAGCACTTTTGACCCTAGAAGCACTTTTGAAAAGTAACAAGAAACAAAGTCTTAAACTATAACTTTATATATAATACAAGACTAACGGCGGTATTAAACCAATGGGTTTAATTGCTACCATTGGGTTACGAGTGAAAATTTAAAATCCAAAAAGTACAAGAAAAAAGAATGATCAATTTGAAAAGTACATAGACTAAAGTTGATCAAATTAAAGTATAAGAACTAAAATTAGACCAAAAAAATATAATGGCAAAGTAATGATAGAAAAATCCATGAAAAGTACTTTTTTGAAAAAAATAATGTAATTTACACTAATTAATTTAAATCTTATTTCGTACTTTAATTATTTAATTGTAATAAATTAAACAATAATTTGAAGAAATTAATTCAATTTCTAAGTCATCTTTTATACTTAGCGAGAAAACTCATTCACTGTGGATAGTGATACATGCAGTTTATTTCTCTTGGGTTCTACATGCAATTCGTCTTGGGTTATACCAAGCTAGCGGAGGGACAATTGAACATATATAATTAGGCTGAAATAATTTGTAATCAATTTCTAAAGTAAAATATTATTTAGTAATGGAGTCATTCCACTAAACTACCATAATTGAGCTCTCTCTATTATATATTACTATGAAAGTTATTTATCAAGTGCTTGTCCAATGACCTTGTCATATATGTGTTACATTCATAGGATATCCTTAATCTTTTTAGATTAAATGAAACACTCCAAAACCCGACCCAAAAGTTTTGACTAGATTCTAGTGTCACGGGGCTAAACCTTTCGTCTCGCAATCCGTGTGGCCTTAGGCGATCCACTTGTCAAAACTAGCCTAAGTCAGCCTTTACACTCAAAAGTGAGGATTCTTTAAGAACTCCTCCAAGGCACTAATTTGTATAGCGGAAGCGATTGTGCCAAAAGAAGCTACAAATGAACAACAGAAAGCCAAAAAAAAAAAAGAATGCACACAAGATGTTTGAGTAAATGCCCAAAAATTCTATTACTCTTAAGAATTCAACATACAATGGGTGATTTAAAAATGAGGGGGAGGCTCTCTATTTATAGTTGAGCTCCCTCAAAATTGACGGTTAAGATCAAAATACATCAACGAACGAGATTAGCCATATCCCTTAATTTAAGGGATTTTCAAGATATGCCATATCAAATCTAATCTAATCTTTACAAGATATGATTCCTTCTATCTTTTAAGATTAGTTACCAAATTAGCCTAAGTTGCTGTATCTTCGTTACCGGGCCAACCAGGCTTCAATTTGACAGGCTTCTCCAACAATTCTTGGAATCGGGCCAGTTCTCGTAGGCTAAATGATCCCTATATAATCGATCGACCTCCATGGGCACACCTTGTGCCATGATCACGGGCTTTGTACTTTGGCCTGTGACACTAGAAGTCACATTGGCAATTAAAATGACCCTAAATATAACACCGATCAAATTTATTAAAACTTATCCAAAAACTACATTTGCTCGCATTTAATTGAATCGTTAATAAGCTTTATTAACATTTTACAAACACTAAAATTAGTTATTGCTTAAACTAGCTTAAAACCAGATTAACAGCTCATGTATTAAAATTTTGTAACCAAAACAGATGAGTGATTGGAAATGGAACTTCAAACTGGAATTTGCAAGGTAAAAATAAAACCTTTTATCTTGATAGAAAACCAAAAATAGTTACTTAAAATCCATGCACAAAATCATAGTTAGTTCAAAAAAAAAAAAACAATAACTCTATGAGTCCGAAAAACAAAAACTCATACCACAGTTTGTATAAATTTACTTACAATTCAATTAGAAATAATAATTTTTTATCAAACCCTTAGTAGAAACTTATTAAACCAAACCTAGAATGAGTAACTCCAAGACCTCTAATTTCGCTGAGTCCAACACCTAACCTCGTAGATTACCTAAAAAGAATAAACTAAGAGGAATAAGCTATAAAGCTCAGTGTGAGTCTAAAACAAATGTAATAAGTAGAGCCGAACAAAAGCAAACAAATACAAAAACACACAATAGCTCAAACTTATAGAAGCAAAATTCGAATCCCACTCAAACATCATAATAGAATAAAGCATCACAGTACTTTACACTAATAGAAGTGCAAATATCATATTCAAATGCAATATGATGAACAACTTGCCTAATCAACCGCTACACACCATCTCCATAAATCCCATGCACACACCAATAAAGGTATACTAAACCCTTTCCAACCTCTATAAACCAATTTAGGTTATGGTGGACCAATCCAACCAAAACACACCATGAAGTGGTCGTATGCCACTTGAATGTTATGCAGTTAAGCAGCTAACATGATTTGCAGTTTTATCACCAAATAATATCAAGGCAGGTTAACTACCAAATCGAAGTTCCTTCTCTTCATAACTATATCCCAAACAAAATGCAAATGCATATTGGAATGGTGGAAATGTGCAAGTGTACACAATCGTAACAAGTAATAAAAGTGACAAGTAAATGTCGAGTTATCGTACCCACAGGGACTGTAAAAGAATTATTTATGAAATAATTTCAAACACTTTGGTTAGAGAAAAATATTTGATTTTTGAAAAGTATTTGAAAAATAAAAGAAAAACAAAGTAAATTAAAATAAAACAAAGTTCAAGTGTGCGATTTCAAAAACTGATTTTAATCAAGATGACATAATTGTGTTGGTTTAATCACATTTCTTACCTTAGAATTATTAAACTTGTGTTTATACTTATTAAAACATGGCAACTCGGTAATTTGCTAACTATTGAACATATTTACAAATAAAAAATTCATCTATCTCTTATACATATTTCTATGCCAATTCGACTGATTAAACAGACTGCAAAAAGTAAACATGTTATTGCACATACATTCTCATTATATTAAACAATCTCTCGCATATTCCTATGTCGATGCAAACGATTAATTCAACCTAACAAGCATATAAAAGATCATGTGAAGTAACAAGGTATTTTTACCGTGAAACAATTTAATCACAAAAATCATGCAAGTTATGCAAGGCATACATATTGTCAAATACAATGCTAATTTAATCTTTAGCTACCTTAGAAGAATTAAACATGCACAGATTAAGTATTGTGTCCATTAATTACAATTTCAATGCGTTTAAATAATTAATTCATTAGCTATCTAAACAATTATAATGCCAGATAACTTAGCTATCTAAATAATTTCATTGCTCGCCCCGAGTAATGCAAAATTTTGAAAAGAATTTTCTCAGAAACACCTTTGAAAAACTCTTTCAGAATAACTTTCCTCAAAATTATGATGCTGGCATACTTATGCTCAAAGATAAGAAATTTGATAGTTATGCAACTTAAGCATTCATATCGTTCAAATTACCTCCAACAATTATCATACTAGCGAAATTAGACTAAATGTTTCTTTAATAAAGACATGTTCTTCACTACCAAATTGATTTTAATTCCTTATTCAAAAAGTAAACTACAATCATTAAGCTTAACTAATGTCTTCATATGTTGAACAAAGCACTTTCTCTCCACTAATGTAGGGTACATGGGAATCTTGAATCAATAGGTCTTTAATGAGGTTGTAACGTGGCTGGGCTTAAGGGTAGGTAAAAGATAGATAAATTTGTGGCTTTAAACCCTAGACTCAGCTTAATATCGATCCTTCAGAACTTTCATCCTTGTTACCCAACTTGTGCTCTTTAGATCACTTATTTCATTTTGAGTACATGGTTTTTTTTTTAAAACTCAAACTCGAGCACTTGCTTCATGTACAACAATTTTTCGAGCATTTGATACTTCTTTTCAACTCCCCCAAACTTATTTTCAAACGATCCTTTGAATAGTACTGAGTCTAGTGTTTGGGATGATTTTTTAGAAGTAATTAAGAGAAAGTTGATGGCTAAATATTGTATAGGTCCAAATAAACTTAGGCCATATAGTCTCAAAATTAGGTTTCAAAGGATAATTTTATCAGGGTTGGCTTGAAAGGCTCAAACGGTCCAAACAAAAGTTTACCTAAATCATTTTCAATGTTCCATGCTTCCTAGGATTTTGCCTCAAGAAATTACTAAGTCAATTCTAAAGACTTAAGCTTTCGTGCATGCCTAATTTTTTCGTAAGGAACTAAAAATTTTATGGTATGAATTTGTATGCTTTATTAAAAATACATTCACATCTTTATTAAGCTAACATAATAAATTATTGAAATAACAGAACTTTATTAATCCTAAAGTTTAGCATAAGTAACAAAATTTCAATTTATTGAACAAAAATATATCCTAAGCATAATTAAAAGAACATTTTATTCTGAATGGAATCAATTCAAATTTTTGGTCCCCCCTACTTAAAGTGAACAATGTCCTCATTGTTTAAAGTGAATAAATACTATACACCAGGTAGGATAATTAGAAAAGAGGAGGTGAGTCAAATTGACTACTTAAGTACTAGGCTCTTTCTAAAATCCAGTCCTAGACATGTATATATTTATTGCCACACTTTAGCCTTTGAGACTTGTTCAGATTTTATTCATGCTTTCTATCTCTTATTTTGTTGTGCAAAAAAAATAAAAATTCCTAATTGACCTAATCCTAAGATACTTAAGAAAGAAATAAAAGTTAAAGTCCTCCCCTTTTTTTATTTGTTCGTCGATCCTTCCGAATTTGACTCATCCTTTGCTCCATTAGTATTATTCTTGCATGAATCACCTTGCTCCTTCTTCGATGATGAAAGCCATGGTCCAAAGATGAAATCTAGAAACTCAGGCACAAAAATAAATGGGTCATTATAAATTTTCTTGAGGGCACTCCTCATTGAGTCATCTCTTATTTTTGTATATCTCCAGTAGGCTTATTGCTGCCATTGCATGTGCTACATCAAGTCCATCAACTTAAACAGTTCATCACGAAGATCTGGGCTAGGTGATGGAGCTCTAAACATTGCGTGCTCGATATCAGGTTCAACTTCTGGATCCATCGATTTTGCCTCATGAGGGACATCAGTTGATGGCTCTGGCGGTATTTCTGTGGGATCATCTTCTGCTTCTTCGGGATCCTCGCTCTCTTCAATTCGTTGCTGAAGAACAGAATCTTCGGCTACTCGGTAGAGGTCCCAATTAGTGATTGTGCCTTGACTATACTCTGTCTGCTTTACATCCGCAAGGAGTTTTGCTTTTAAGCACAAAATTGTGATGGTAAAGGGGAAATAGGCAGGGCCAGACCGTCTAAAGGCACAATTTCGCATTTCTCTCAGGATGATTTTGCCCACATCAATGGTTTTTCCGGTTAGAATCGAGTATAATAGGACCATTCGCTCTAATGAAATTGTAGTCCCATGCGAACTAGGCATAAGGCTGAAACGGATGAAATAGAACCATACCTTCGCTAGAGGTGTCAAATAATCCCTTCGACACGTGTGGATTCCTTGCTTTGACACAGTCCACTTGGAACCTGGAACTGTGAGTTCTTCGAGGATTTCTTGCAGATTTTCAAGCTTAACATTGCTCAACAGAGAGGAATATTCATTGTTGTCGAAATCAGGTAATTCAAAGAACTCATTAATAGCACTAGAATTTATTGGTACCTTGATTCCTCGGACTGGAACTTCAATCAATTCACTGGAAGTTAAGTTCGCGTAGAATTCACGAACTAATTCTTCATCCACACTTGGTCTCTTTTCACAAAACAATTCCCAATTGAGGGCTTCAGCAACTTGGCGAATACGTGCCATAAAGTCTCTGTAGTTGCTTTCCTTCAATGTGAAGCCTTTCTCTGGATGCATCTGTTGATTTTTGAAGATACTTTCGTATCTTATTTTGGCTTCTTCACAGTGAAATTTGATTTGTGTTTTGTCGATTTGAGCGGAGGCACGAGTTCTTTTACGAGTCATGATGGACCTGAACATAAAATGGAAAGAATAAAAAAATCAGTTAAATAATTTAATTAATTTAAATTACATAATAATTCAATAAATTGAAAATTCAATAATTGAATAAAAATTAAAAATAAAATTTAATAGCAATTACTAACATTTACGTTTGCCAAGAAATTTCTCCGCTCGCCTATCATAACTATCTCCTTTTCCTCCGCAGTTCTTATCGACATCCGCTTTTCAGCACAATCCAGTTGCGCCCGGTGCTTAACCAACCAATCCATGCCCAGAATGATATCGAATTCGCCAAAAGGCAATTCCATCAAATTTGCCAGGAATGTTTCTCCTTGAATTTCTAAGGGCATGTCTCTAAATAGTTTATTAACCAACACCGACTGTCCTAAGGGACTAATTACCTTCATCTCACTATCGGAAATTTTAGACTCTAAATTCAAGTTTCCAGTTATGGTGCTAGCAACGTACGAATGAGTAGAACCAATATCAATCAAGGCAATAACGGGTACATTAGAAATGAAGAACGTACCAGTTATCACATCAGGTGCATTACCATCCTCACGACGTCTGACTGCATACACCAATCCTGGCTGTCTTGCATCCGTGTTGCCTCTAGGACCATTGCCTCGACCCGCTGCACCTTGACCACGTCCAGCCCCATTACCACCACGACCTGGTCCCCGACCTCTCGGTGGTTGCTGAACTCCTCTTGCCGGTGGTGCATCAGTAGTACAAACTTCTTGAGTCGTATCCAAACGTCAAGGGCAACTTCTATATTGATGATCCGTTGATCCACATTTATAGCAAGCACCCGTTTTCCTCCAGCACTCTCCAGAATGTCTTTTCCCACAATCAGCACAGTCTCGACTCTGATTAACAGCTACTGGTGTTCTTCCTTGAGCTGGTTCTTCATTCCGGGGCCTCTTCGGAAATCTTTTCGATGGACCTGAATACTTCATATCTCTCTTGCTTCGAACTTGCTCCCGATTCTGACGTTCTGAATTCTTAGCCTCTTCGGCTATCTTGGCCTTCTCCACGATCGCGGCAAAAGTTCTAACTTGTTGTAGGGCTATCAGAACCCGCAACTCATCTTTTAAACCATCCTCAAAGCGTACACAACGCTCATGATCCGTTGCCACTATCGTTCGAGCATAGCGACTCAAACGTAAGAACTCAGCCTCATACGCTGCCACCGTCTTATTTCCTTGCACTAGGTTCAAGAATTCCTTCCTTCGGGCATCCACATAGCTTGTTCCCACATATTTCCCTTGAAAGGAAGCCTTGAAGAATTCCCAATTAACTAAAGCAGCATCAGTGCCTTCTCGGATAGTAAGCCACCATTGGTAAGCTTCATCCCTCAACAAAGATACCGCTCCTCTTAACTTCTGTTCCACAATGCACTCAAGATCGTCCATGATTCGCTCTACTGCCTCAAGCCAATATTCAGCGACATTGGGAGCTACACCAGAGACACATCTGAAAACCTCAGCTCCACTGGATTTCAGTCGCTCCGATATTGACCCACGTGCTGTTGGTCCAGTTCTGGATCCAGCGACCCTTTCAAGTACTTGCAGCATTGCTCGTGTCACAGCATTATCTTCTTCCATATGGTCATGTGATTCCGTCTCACTCTCGAGTGACGCAGGTGCATCCATTTCCGGCATATGACTCAGCACATCAGTTGCGCCCCTAACACCTCGTCCTCTACCACGGCCATGTCTACCGCGTCCACGACCACGTCCTCTAGTGCTCATAGCGACTAATTCGATTTAATCTGATTAAGAGTTTTATAAATCAGAATAATATTTCGGTTGTTTATTAACGATGTTTTATGATATAAAAGAGATAGAGTTGTTTTCGCAGCCATATCCTATTGTCTCAATCTCTACGGTTTTCAACACCTAAAACTAGAAGTTCTAGAGTGTTTCTTACAATCATATCACAATGATAATAACAATCAGTATACAGATACTTACTTGACTTGGCGCGGGATGCTCATGGTGCCATACTACCTTTAAATCAAAAGTCTAGATATTTAAATTGTTTTTCAACAAATATTCTTTATTGAACCCAAACCACAGCCGAGTTTTGAAACTGGGCTCTGATACCACTAAATGAAACACCCCAAACCCGGTCTATGCGTTTAGACGAGATTTGGTTTGTCACACCAATCATACTTTCGTTTCTTTTCAAGTATTTAAGATAAAATAATGCTACAAAAATTTTTGAAAATCGAGTTTAATAAAAATTTAGTACGAGGATTTGAAATTTGATGTTTCAAGAAAAATACTTGTTTGAAAACTTATCGTCAAAATATAATTGTCAAAATCTTAAGATAGTTTAAAGAACTTTGAGAGAATTTAAAATAATTTATGGTGTCCAAAAATTGTTGTAAAACCAATGTTTTTTTTTTAAGAAAACTTAATAGATGTAAAATAAACCATATTAAGAGTTTGATAGTATAATTTAAAACCATCCACACCATAAAAACCATAAAAACATAACTAGAGGCCTTATTACGTCAACCCATAATAGAAATTTAAGATAATAATTTAAATAAAGTCATAGTTTATAAAAAAACCCAAATTCGTAGTATGGCCTCCACCAAGTCATCTCTGGCCCAAGTCCACGTCAATTACCTGAAATGGTTAATAAAATTGGGTGAGTTACAAAGAACTCAGTGTGCAACTCACTTACCACCATTGTTGGGCCAGATCGTCAAGATATCATGCTGGGCTTGAGCCCAAATACAGAGTTCAACAATATATCATAAAATGAAATAACATAATTTAAAAATACATGTAAAATGAATTTCCCAACCAAACCTAAAATCCATCCGCTAACACCCCCGTACCAACCATCACACCTGTGGGGATCAAGTCAACCCACCCCGCCAAACACACCAATCATAGGCTTTAAGCCTTTAAATAATTTTGTAGTGCACTACCGAACTAGATTGTGACATTGTCACCGAACTAGAAGCATTAAGCCAAATTTGTGGCAGAGCCACCGAACTAGAGGCAATGAGCCAAATTTGTGGCAGAGCCACCGAACTAGATTTTTGGCAACTGGCCATTCTTCTCTTCATATACCCCACCCCATGCAAACATACGTGTATAACAAAATATAGTCATATAACAATTTCAATTATTCCATATCATTGGTGGGTTTATCATTAAACATTTTATTAGGCCCATATAAATAATTTAGCAACTAGCCCATTTAACAGTTTAGTGGGCTTTGGCCCATTTATCGAACTAGAGTATTTTGGCCCAATTTATCGAACTAGAGTATTTTTGGCCCAATTAATCGAACTAGAGTATTTTTGGCCCAATTTATCGAACTAGAGTATTTTTGGCCCAATTAATCGAACTAGAGTATTTTTGGCCCAATTTATCGAACTAGAGTATTTTTGGCCTAATTTATCGAACTAGAGTATTTTTGGCCCAATTTATCGAACTAGAGTATTTATCGCAATTTTTCCGATTTAAACTGTTTTCATGCATTTACTCAAAAGTATGAATTACTACGTATTTTTCCCGTCTTTACTATTTTTACGATTTTATCACGGTACTTACGATTTGGTATCTAACCCAAAAATAATGAGTGTGAAGTCACACACCTGGTTACTGAGAGAACTACACTTTCCCGCTCTTCAACACCTATACGTATCGCGATAATTAGAACACTTTAAATCTAATAATAAGACCGATCTAAATATAACGATCTAGAAATTTACCCTCGGATTTCCGTAAGACTTCTACTTGCGATTTCTCCCCGATCGATGGTTCGCTAACCGAATCGAACCCACGAACGAATAATGGTTCGGGAGTACGAACGACTTCGAACAATTGATTTTCCTCGGTTGAACGTCCACAACCCGGTGGAAAATCCCGGATTCTCGAAATAGTCCTTTGTTTGTACTTAGGGGGAATAACAGAACCTCCCCTCTTCCGAAGACTAAACACCGCCCTTTTCTTCCCTATTTTGAATGTCTTCAAAGACAAAGATCGTTGCTCCAATCTAAAATAATTTCGAAAAAATACCAAGGTTTTAAAGATGTGATTTCCTTACCACAAAAATCGATTCCAACGATTTGTGTCTCCCACGACTTCTTGATTTCCAAACTTCCATTATCGCACTAAAGTATAACAAAATAAACGTTAATAAAATGAACGTTTATTTTGATCTAATAAAGCCTTCAAACCACCATCAATATTCGGCCATAACCACTATTAACTAATCGAAACGAAAAGAATCTCTAACCTATTTTCCACGTCGAAAAGAAAGGATTTGAGAATGGTATTGATGAAAGATTCGGCTATGTGAGATTAAGGAGAAGAGAAAATAATTTGGCTTATAGACACCTTAATATTCGGCCATGAGAGTGTAGGTGGAGGGAATTTCGATTGAAAAGAATAAAATAGGAGAAAGATGGTGATGATGTTGCTTGATTTCAAAGTGAATAGAAGAAAAAGAAAAGAAAAAGATGAGCTTGAGAGAGAGATGTATAATCGGCAATGGTAAAAAGAAAAGAGAAAAGGAATGGCTTTTGGTGTAGGTGATTTTCGGCACTCAAAGGAAAAAGGCATAAAACAAAAGCTAAAGAAACCAACAATGTGACCAAATGGTAAAAATTTTAAGGCTTACCAATTGCACAATTTGGCCAAAGGGAGAAAAGGTTGAGAAAATTTTCAAAACTATGCCCAAAACAAAAATGACCAAAACAAAAACTAAAATTCCTAGCCAAAACTATCACCAAAATTCGGCTCCCCCCCTAGCCATATTGCCGTCCATATGCTTGGTCTAATGGCTAAGATATTGTTTCCAAAAACAACTCCTTGATTTATGCCTCATATCCTCACATTTTCCTTATTCTTTTGATTCCCTTCCTTAAGTTCAAATTTTCCTTATTCCTTTGATATACTAACCAAAAATAATATGGTCAACACTTACCATATATGCTCTTGGCCGACACTTGCTATACATGGGCAGAAAAATCAAAAATAAAATTCACCTAGATGCCAGACAAGGGATTCGAACCTTCTCCCACATGCACTAGCTTATGCGCCAACACCACTTTGCCATGCACTCATCTTATGATTCATTTTGACACTTAAATTAATTTTTGTGTCAATGCCACTTAGTCCATTTCCATAAATTCTCAAAAATCAATATTATTCCATCTTAATAAAATTTCTAATTCTTCTTCAGGACTATACTAACCACAAAAATTAATAAGAAAAATTTACTTTCTAAAATACTTACTCAAAGCACACAATTAAATTAAAAAAAATATCCTCGAATTTTCAGGGTGTTACAGTAAAACCACCGGAACACTTCCCCTTTCAATATTACCCATATGCCCATGCAATACAATATTATTTCAATATCGTGCCATATACCCAAAATCATATCGGAATCGTACACATTTCATATTTATGCTTATAGCATTATTAACGATGCAGATTTCATGCCTTGTACATTATCCCAAAATCATAGTCAAATATCGGATATGTCTCATATTAAAAGTTTATACAAAATGCTAAGGAATAACGTACCTGAATTCACTGTACCATTGAATGGTACCCAAAGCCATAATCATTTATATTTCTTTATAAACACACATTTTTATCAATAATACTATTAATCTATTAGAGTTTTAGTGTAAGTTACACACCTGATAATAGTGATAACTAAACTTTCCCGTTCGTCGATACCCTCAGAATCTCGAACAACATCTATACGTGATTTCTCTCCGATTGATGGTTCATAACCCGATGATGAACCATGAACAAACAATGGCTCGAGGGTACGAACGACTTCAAATAACTGATTATCGCCAGCAGAGGGTCCACATCCCGGTGGAAAGTCTCGGACTCCTGACACAACCCTTTGTTTGAAATTTGAGGGTATAGCAGAACCACCCCTCTTCCAAACACTATTAACTGCCCTCTTCGAACCCATACTTGATTCTCCAAAATCTAACGTTCACAGAAAGAAGATAATAATCGAGTGAACAAAATCAATTAGTAGCCCATCTAAAACGATATAACAAGTATAAAAATCCTTACCTTAACACTTCGATTCAATTCCGATAATCGTCACTTGCCTATGGAGTTTGTCAAAATCCTAGAATGATAATATCCTTTTCCACACGATCTTAGAATGGCTATAGTCGACTATCAATAAAGAAATAATCAACACTCCACTATACCACTACCAAAATAAAAAGTTTTGTTTGAAAGAGAAGAGATAAAGAAAATTCGGTCAAAAAGAACCTCTCAAGACAAAACAATTTCGGCAATATGATTGAGTGAGACACAAATAGGATTCAGCTAGATACAAGAAAAGAAAAGAAAAGAAAATGAAAATAGAATAGGAGAATTCGGCATGAGCAAACAATGGAAGAAAAGAAAAGAGAATTGAGAGGACGAAAATTCGGCCAAAGAAAAGTAAGAGAAGAAATGTTGTGATTTGAACAATATGAAAAAGAAAGAAAAAGAGAGATGAGAACAAGAAAGGTTGTTTTCGGTTACAAAGGAATAAGAGATGAGAGGGAGGTTTCAAAAAAGATTCGGCCAAAAGCCTAAGAGGGAAGAAAAATCAACAACACCTAATGGACATTCGGCTATGGCTCACTATGATGCACTAGAGAAAAGTTGGTAAAGTTCCAAAAGAATAGGTTTTTGGTTAAGACACAAAACAAAGAAAGAAAGCCAAAACTAAAACAAAATTGAACCTAAATGCCAAGAACATATTCGGCTAAAGAGGAGAGCTTTGGGGAGGAAAAGAAAAATGCCAAAGATGCACAAAAATGCTAAAATGACCAACCAATTCCCCCCAAACTACCTATCAAAATTCGGCCACCCCCCTAGCCCCCCATCATTCGATTTGTGTCTTCGGGCACCAGTGGTTTGGCACCACCAGTGATTTGGTATCACATTCGTGTCTTCGGACACCAGAGGTTTGGCACCTCATAGCAACTCGTCCCTGTGGATTAACTCCACCGTGGGTTGGCCCCACTTTGAGATATGGGATCGTCTGCCAGTGATTTGATATCACACGATGGGTTGGCCCCATCACTTGATTTGTGACCTCGGTCACCAGTGTTTTGGTAACACAATTGTGTCTTTGGACACCAGTGGTTTGGCACCACCAGTGGTTTGGTACCACACGGGGTAGAAAAGGAGTTATGGATGGCTAGGTTGGGTGCATTATACATATACATTGCTTGTTATAATTTGTGTAAGAATGTGTTATTTACCCGGGAGAGGGAATATGCACTAAGTCTTGGTGACTCACCTTCTCCCTTATCATTTCAGGTGATTCGTGAGATCGCGGATGTGGAGCCGGATGAACTCGATGTGGCCATGCGATGAAAATATGGACTAGGTGGATTTGAACTATTTTTTATTTTATTATGGGTTTGATTTATTTAAGTTGTAATAAGGCCTCCTAGAATTATATTTTGGTTATTTTATCTGTTTTGGATAAATTGTTTAACAACTTAATGACTTGAAAAATGGTTACACATGTTTTATAAAAATTAATACGTAAAATGTTTTATTGTGCCATCGGGTACACTTGAATCTGTAACAACCTGACTTAATATATTTTCAAACAACACTATTTAATGTTTTCTCCTCAACCGTTTTAAAAACAAGACAATATCTTTTATCAAAAATTTTAATCGGCTTAAAGGGATTTTCAAAAAGTTTTTCTCTGTGGCATACCAAATTCGGTCGTAATGTTTGGGCCGGGTTTGGGGTGTTACAAAATGGGTTAGGCCTTGCATATTATTTGTTATTTATATACATGAAATTATCCTTAATATGTTTTATGGGCCTAAGGCCCAAAATCTAGTGGTGCATGAGGGTTGCATACTGAGTCTCGCGACTCACCCTTTTAATTAACATTTCAGGTGAAACCTAGTGCTTCGAATCGAGCTGGAGAGGAACGTAAGGTGGCCATGCAGAAGAATATGTAGATCTGGCAAAAAGACTCCAGTTAATCATTTTATATTGTATTTTAATTAATGGATTTTAAACTTCGATGTAATAAGGCCATGGGCCACTAGTTTTATTTCCTTTTATTATGGGTTTAAATTTATTTTTGTTTTAGTTATCAGAACCATTTATTTTAATTAAACTAAGGCATGTAATTAAGTCTGGGTTTTATTTTACAAAGGCCTATTCTATAGAAAAATATATTTTGGCTTTTTTTTTTCCAAATTTGACATGTTTGATAAAATTTTTCTTTGTGACATACCAGATCCGGTTGTAGTGTTTGGGCCGAGTTTGAGGTGTTACAAATTGGTATCAGAGCCCAGTTCAAAACTCGGCTCTGGGGGTATTTGGGCTTAAAACATTTTCTAAAGAGGAGCTTTTGAAATATACATGTTTTTAAATAATAATAGGTTTTTAGCTCTGCATGGCACCTGGGTCTTCGGCCCAAGTCCGCCAGGTAAGTACTTTGAACCATTGTGTGATCTTTATATATGTGGGCTTAGTGGGCCTAGTGGGACGTAAATTTTTAGGATTAGAACTTGATGGACTCTAGGCTTAGTTCCAACCACTTCTTAACAGTTCATAAAACTTAATTTCACTAAACAAACCCATTAACAAGCCGCAAGACTAGGGTGTGGTAACCGTCGTATGCATGTCTAGGAAGGATCCGAAAGAGCCTGGTATTTAAGCAGTCCTAGTGACTCACCTCCTCTTTGCTAGAATCCTACCTGGTGCGTAGTGACCGTTCACCTTAGCCAAGTTAGGGTGTGGTAATGGGCATATGCATGTCTAGGAGTGGATTCAGGGAGAGCTTGGTACTTAAGCAGTCCTAGCGACTCACCTCCTCTTCACTAGAATCCTACCTGGTGCGTAGTGACTATTCACCCTAGTTACGAGGACTTGTTGATGGGCTAAACCTTATAATTAAAACCCCAAAAGGGACTAGCCACTCTATTTCAAAAAAAATTCCTGAGTTTTGTAAAATTTTCAAATTACATTTGATTTGGGAAACCCTCCAACCAACCTTGAATTCATAAAATACCTATGTTTTGAAAATTTCCGGAAAATCTCAAGTTTACAAGAGTAACCCAGATTATGAAACCAGATTTCCTTAAAGTATCCCTGTTTTAAAAAAAATAGCAACATCAAAGTTTGAAAATTTACCAAACTACCCTTGATTTGCAAAATGACCAAATTATCCCTGATTTGTAGAATTACCAAATTACCCTTGATTTGTGAAATGACCAAAATGCCCTTGATTTGTAAAATTATCGAAATACCCTCAGACTTTAAAATTACCAAAATACCCCCGAATTGCAAAATTACCAAAACACCCTTATTTCACAAAATCACCAAGGAATCTTACTTTGAAAAATTATGAAAATACCCCTGGGTAGTGAAAAAACAACGACAACACTTTTCTGTAATGAACGTAAGTTCATGAATGTGGATTGAATGTATATGTTTATTAGAGGATACAAACTCGAGACTGTATTGTGAATGTGAATTCGAAAGAACTACTTTTTAAAACTATTATTCATAAGACTGTTCGCGATAAATCAGTGGAACGAATTAAAGATTCATAAAACTCTTAATCAGATAAACGTCAATCAGAAGAATGAGCACAAGAGGTAGACGATGTCCGCCGCGTGGACGCGGTAGGGGTAGGATCACCTTGCCTGAGCCAGTAGGGTCTAGTCATGAGTCAGGAAACGAAATGCCGGATCCTCCAGCTGTGGAGGGAGAATTTCAGGATCAGACTGCTGGTGATGACGCGGTATCTCAGGTGATGTTGTGGGTTTTAGAAAGAGTGCTGGAGTAGGCATGGGCACAGGAGCCCGAAAATCTGTACCGGAGCGGCTTAAGGCCAATGGGGCAGAAGTGTTTAGGGCAGTTTTTGGTGTAGCCCCTGACACAGCTGAGTATTGGATGGAAGCAACTGAGCGCATAATAGATGACTTAGACTTTACGGTAGAGGAAAACTTGAAAGTGGTCGTGTCTCTCCTCCGAAACGAGGCTTACCAATGGTGGCTCACAGTGAAAGAAGGTACTGCTGCAGATCTAATTGACTGGGATTTCTTTAAGGAGTCATTCCAGGGAAAGTATGTTGGGGCCAGCTATATTGATGCACAAAGGAAAACATTCTTGAACCTGGTATAGGGAAGTAAGACTGTGGCTGAATATGAGGTAGAGTTTCTGCGTTTGAGCCGCTACGCTCGGGGAATGGTAGCAACAGAGTACGAACGTTGTGTTCAGTTTGAGAATGGGTTGCGGAGTGAGCTAAGGGTGCTGATAGCACCAGAGCGAGAGGGGGTTTTTGCTATTTTGGTAGGTAAGGTTAAGATAGCTGAGGAAGTGAAACGGGTCAAGAGACAAAATAGGGATAAGGATCAGGGTAGGAGTAAGAGGAGTTTTGGACCACCAAGAGCATCTGGGAATTTTCAGAAGAGGCCTAGGGCTGATGGGCCAGCTCGTGCTCGGACAAGTCAAAATCAAGCATGTTCTATATGTGGGAGGATGCATTATGGGGAGTGTAGAATAAAAACATGTGGATGCTTTAGGTGTGGATTCACAGAACATCTGATTAGGGACTGTTCCCAAATAGATCAAGGGCAGTCAGCGGTCTGAGGTGCTGATCAAGTGAGGAGAGGTGATCAGCCTGGACCTAGGGGTCGGGGTGTAAGTAGAGGAGGAAATAGGGCTGGTCGTGGTCGTGGAGCACCTGGTAGAGGTATCGGTAATGTAGATGCAAGGTAGCCGAGTCTAGTTTATGCAGTTCGTCCACAGGAAGATGGTGACGTACCGAATGTCATAACCGGTACGTTTCTTATTAATGATAACCCTCTTCTTGCTTTGATTGATATTGGGTCAACCCACTCTTATGTTGCATGTTCGGTATCTGAGACCCTAAGTATAGACTCTGAAACAACCACTAGGAAGATGATTGTGGTTAGTCCCCTAGGACAATCTAGGGTAGTGGACAAACTATTTAAGGATGTACCTTTAGAGACTCAAGGGGTAGTGATTCCAATAGACTTAATGGAATTACCATTTGGAGAATTTGACCTTATCTTAGGTATGGATTGGTTGACTAAGCATCGTACTAAGTTGGATTGTGGGTCTAAGTGCATGGTGTTAAGTACCCCGGAAGGCGGGGAGGTGGTTGTGTTAGGAGAGAGAATAAACTATCTATCCAATGTAGTATCGGCGTTGAAAGCTGTTAGGATGATTCAAAATGGGTGTAACACCTTTCTAGCTTTTATTAGTGCATTGGATGCTAAGAAGGTGACTGTCAATGAGGTTCGAATAGTTAAAGATTTCACGGATGTCTTTCCAGAAGAATTGTCAGGATTACCCCCAGATCGCGAAGTGGAGTTTGGAATCGAGCTGCTTCCGGGTACAGCTTCGGTGTCCATTGCTCCTTATCGAATGACACCGAAGGAGTTGGTGGAGCTCAAAGCTCAGATTCAGGAGCTTTTGGATCGAGGATTCATTCGACCGAGTGTGTCTCCATGGGGAGTGTCGGTCCTATTCGTGAAGAATAAGGATAGATCCATGCGTATGTGCGTGGATTATCGTCAACTGAATAAGTTGGTGATTAATAACAAGTACCCATTACAAAGAATCGATGACCTGTTCAATCAGCTCAAAGGAGCTTTGGTCTTTTCGAAGATTGATCTAAGGTCGGGTTATCATCAGTTAAAAGTAAAGGAAGGGGACATTCATAAGATGGTGTTTCAAACACGATACAGACATTACGAGTTTGTAGTAATGCTGTTCGATTTGACGAATGCACCAGCGGTATTTATGGATATGATGAACCGGGTATTTCAGCTATACCTTGACCGGTTCGTCGTAGTGTTCATTGACGATATCTTGGTATACTCCAAGTCTGAGGAGGAGCATGATGCACACATTCGGGCGATGTTGCAAATCCTGAGGGAGAAGCAATTGTTCGCTAAGTTCAACAAGTGTGAGTTTTGGTTAAGGAAGGTGACCTTCTTAAGGCATGTGGTTTCTGCAGAAGGAATTAGGGTAGACCCGCGGAAGATAGAGGCGGTATTGGATTGGAAACTGCCGAAGTCTGTGGCGGAGATTCGAAGTTTCTTAGGATTAGCAGGATATTATCGAAGGTTTGTGGAGGGGTTCTCTTCCATAGCAGCACCTTTAACCAAGTTGTTGAGGAAGGGAGAGTTGTTCGTATGGACTAACAAACAACAGGAGAGCTTTGAGAAGCTAAAGAGAATCTTAACGGAGGCGCCAGTATTAATCCAGCCAGAGGCAGGAAGGGAATTTACCGTCTATTGTTATGCGTCACACACAGGGTTAGGGTGTGTGTTGATGCAAGATGGAAAGGGGGTGGCATATGCCTCCCGACAGTTAAGACCGCATGAGCTAAACTACCCTACGCACGATCTAGAATTGGCGGCAGTAGTATTCGTCCTGAAGATTTGGAGACACTATCTGTATGGGGAAAAATCAGTTATTTATACTGACCATAAAAGTCTGAAGTATCTCCTTACTCAGAAAGAGTTGAACCTAAGGCAGAGAAGGTGGATCGACCTGTTAAAGGACTAGATTGCTCAATTGAGTACCACCCAGGCAAGGCTAACGTGGTGGCAGATGCGTTGAGTAGGAAGGCGATAACGGATCTAAGAGCAATGTTCGCACATCTTAGCCTTTATGAGGATGGTAGTTTAATAGCTGAGCTACAAGTAAGACCTATGTGGACAAGTCAAATCAAGGAGAAGCAACTTTTGGATGATGTCTTAGGTACTCGAATCCAACAAGTGCAGGAGGGTGAAGTAGAGTACTACAATCTAAACAATGATGGAGTATTATGTTTCCGTGGAAAGGTTTGTATGCCAAAAGATGAGGGGTTAAGACAGATGATTCTTCAGGAATCACATAGTAGCCCTTATGCTATGCATCCTAGAGGAGTTAAGATGTATCGAGATTTGCGAGAGCAGTTTTGGTGGCCAGGGTTGAAGCGAGAAGTTATGGAATATGTTGGGAAGTGTTTGACGTGTCAGCAAGTCAAAGCTGAACACTAGTTGCCTTCAGGGTTGTTGCAACCGGTGAAGATTCCCCAATGGAAATGGGAAAGAATTATGATGGATTTCGTTAGTGGGTTACCCCTCACGCCCACTAAGAAAGATTTAATTTGGGTAATTGTGGATCGGCTGACGAAGTCTGCTCACTTCGTACCGATTCGAGTGGATTTCTCTCTGCAAAAGTTGGCTAAGTTGTACGTGTCTGAGGTTGTAAGATTACACGGTGTACTAGTATCGATCATATCGGATAGGGATCCAAGGTTCACGCCACGGTTTTGGAAAGCTCTTCATCAAGCAATGGTAACAAGGTTAGACTTTAGTACTGCTTTTCACCCACAGACTGATGGTCAGTCTGAGAGTGTAATTCAAATTTTGGAGGATATGCTAAGGGGTTGCATCATCGACTTTAGGGGCAGTTGGAAGGAGTATTTTCCCTTGGCAGAATTTGCATATAACAATAGTTATCAAGCTAGCATTCAGATGGCGCCGTATAAAGCGTTATATGGGAGGAGATGTTGTACTCCAACTTGTTGGACAGAGTTGGGAGAACGTAAGGTGCTAGGTCCAGAATTAGTTTTGGAAACAGAGGAGAAAGTTAAGCTAATATGGGATAGGTTGAAAGAAGCGTCTGATCGGCAGAAGTCGTATGCAGATCTAAGGCGAAAGGAAGTAGAATTTGAGGTAGGAGATCAAGTCTTTTTGAAGGTATCTCCACGGAAGTAGGTAATGAGGTTTGGACGGAAGGGTAAGCTGAGTCCACGATTTATTGGGCCTTATCAGGTACTGGAACATGTGGGGCCAGTAGCTTATCGTTTGGAGTTGCCCTCAGAGTTAGAGTAGATACATGACGTGTTCCATGTCTCGATGCTGAGACATTATCGATCAGATCCATCGCATGTGGTGCAGGTGGAAGAGATTGAAGTAAAGCCAGATTTATCCTTTGAGGAAGAACCAGTGCAAATCTTGAATTGAGACGTAAAAGTGTTGAGAAGGAAGTCCGTTTCTTTGGTCAAAGTTCTATGGCGAAATCATGGCACAGAGGAGGGGACATGGGAGCTAAAAGATGTTATGCGACAACAGTATCCCTATCTCTTTTGATCAGGTAAATTTCAAGGATGAAATTTATTTTAAGGGGGGATGAACTGTAACACCCTGAATATTTGGGTCTGTGCATTTTATGTGTTTAACTAAGTAAAGTATTAAATTGAGGATTTAGGATACTAATTGGGCTCAGTAAAATATTAATGTTTGGGTAAATAGGGAGGGAGCTAGAAATAATAATGTCAAATGTGGGCTTGGGGCCCAAAGTTTAGGGACGCCACAAGGTAGGAGAGGGTGGCATCAATTGTGTTTAATGAAGGCCCAAATTTTGGTTGATTTAGGCCCAAGTTTTTGGGTCAAAAATTCGGTAGCCTAGTGGAGTTAAGTAGGACGGCAAACTTGCTACAATTTAAGGGTTTTAATTCTTTTATTTTTGTTGATAAATAGGAAGATAATGAAGAGAAAGATGAGGGCTATTTTTAAGGAGCTAAGGGATTAGGATAATAGGTGGTATAAAAGCTATCAGTTGATAGCAGAGTTGGCTGAAAATCCAACTCTGGGGGGGATTGATTTGCCGAAATTAAGTAGCCAAGTGTTCATCTTTCTTTTACTTTTTCCTATTTTTCTTCCTCAACATCTTTTCTTAATTAGCCAAAATTCTCTTCTTCCATTCTCTTTAGTTCTCTCCAAAACCGAAACTCCCTAGTGATTCTCCTCTCCTCGAAAACTCTCTAAAAGCCGAAAATACACCTTGGTCATATCATCTTCTTCCCATAGCCGAATCTACAATGGTGGATTTTTCCCGAAGGTGCACCATAAGCCGAATACTCCTCTTTAATCTGGTGAGTTTCAGGATTTTGGTTTCTTTGTGATTTCTCTATTTTGTCAAGTACTAAATTGAATCATTTATTCCAAGGGCCTGTCGACTTCAATATTTGCCCTAGCAGCCGAATCCTGTCTTGCTTTACTTGAAAGTGTGGATTTGGTGGAAAAGTTGAAGGTAGGTTCGGCCGAATGGCCTTTCTTGTTTTTCTCCTTTGGCCAAATGGGTTATGGTACTCAAGTGGTTGCGTTTAAAGATTTGGTTTAATATATGGGTGTTGGCCGAATATAGGTGGGTTGGAGGTGACGTTTTCTTAGGGACTTTCGGGATTCGACAAATAAGGCTTTACACTGAGGGTAGTAGATTTGGATATTGACTAAGGATAGTAGATTTTCGCGATAACAGGTGTGTAATACTTCCCCACCACTTAGATCTGTTTGACTAATATATGATTTTAAGTTTTATATGTTATGATAAATGCCGAACTCCTGGCATAATGATGGAAACCCAAAGAGAGTATCGCAAATCACCAGGTTAGTGAATGTTTTGTTTACACGTTACAAGTATATTAAATTTTATGTGATTGCATGGTTTGGGTTGATGAAAGGAGGAAGTTATACGTTATATGTGTAGCGGTATATACCGTGATCTATTATATGTTGTAGCGGCTTTTGCCGCGATCTGTTATATGGGCTTCGGCCATGATATGTTGATGAGCAGCATGACTGCCATCTTGGCGTGTAGCGGCGTGGGTTGATTGTGTAAATCCCCAATGGTGTGAACGGTTGGTACGGGGGCATGTAGCGGATGAAAACCTAGGCAAATGGGTTGGGCCTTGCATATTATTTGTTATTTATATACATGAATTTATCCTTAATATGTTTTATGGGCTTAAGGCCCAAAATCTAGTGGTGCGTGAGGTTGCACACTGAGTCTCGCTACTCACCCTTTTAATTAACATTTCAGGTGAAACCTAGTGCTTCGGACCGGGCTAGAGAGGAACGCAAGGTGGCCATGCAGAAGAATATGTAGATCTGGCAAAAAGACTCCAGTTAATCATTTTATATTGTATTTTAATTAATGGATTTTAAACTTCGATGTAATAAGGTCATGGGCCACTCGTTTTATTTCCTTTTATTATGGGTTTAAATTTATTTTTGTTTTAGTTATCAGAACCATTTATTTTAATTAAACTAAGGCATGTAATTAAGTCTGGGTTTTATTTTACAAAGGCCTATTCTATAGAAAAATATAATTGGGCTTTTTTTCTGAAAATTTGACATGTTTAACCAA
This sequence comes from Gossypium australe, assembly GCA_005393395.2. Lineage (NCBI taxonomy): Eukaryota > Viridiplantae > Streptophyta > Magnoliopsida > Malvales > Malvaceae > Gossypium > Gossypium australe. Next base: position 125,784,345 of record CM016623.1, read on the forward strand.
ATTTTTCTTAGTGACATACCAGATCCAGTTGTAGTGTTTGGGCCGGGTTTGGGGTGTTACAGTCGAAGTTGAAAAGGAGCAAGCTGAGGCTCAAGAAGAAGTTCAACCAAGTGTTGAAACCCCAGTTTCACCAGAACCAAAATATGCAAAAACTGACAAAGTAACCTTAGGACCAATCAATTCTGATCAACCAATAACTTTGTTAGATGCAGAATTACCACCAAAGGCGAATCAACCAGAATTAGTTCCAGTAATGAAACCATCGCCACCCTACCCTCAAAGACTTCAGAAGCCGAAGCAGGAGATTCAATTTAAGAAGTTCCTTGACGTACTCAAGCAACTACACATCAACATCCCGTTGGTCGAAGCACTTGAGCAAATGTCGAACTACATCAAGTTCATGAAAGATATCTTGTCTAAGAAACGAAGGCTTGGAGAATGTGAGACGGTAGCCCTGATGAAGGAATGTAGTGCATATCTTTAGAACAAACTACCCTCAAAATTGAATGATCCTAGATGTTTTACCATACCGTGCAACATTGGATCAACATACTGTGGTAAAGCATTATGTGACTTAGGTGCAAGTATCAACTTGATGCCTATGTAAATATTTAGGAAGTTGGGGATAGGAGAAGTTAAACCAACTACAGTTACACTTCAACTAGCAGATAGATCCTTATCACATCCAGAAGGAAAAATCGAGGACGTATTGGTACGTGTAGAAAAATTTATCTTTCCTGCTGACTTTGTAATTCTAGATTTTGATGCAGACAAAGAAGTGTCAATTATCCTAGGAAGGCCATTCTTAGCAACTGGAAGGACCCTTATTGATGTACAGAAGGGCGAGCTGACTATGCGTGTTCAAGATGATCAGGTAACATTTAATGTTTTTAAGTCAATGTGATTTCCTGACACAATGGATAACTGTTTTGCAGTAGCTGATTTAGAGGAATTAATAGTAGAGAATGAACTTACATGTGTTGAGGACCTATTGGAAAGTATTTTGACATCGAATCCTCCAAATGATGAAAAGGAGGATGAATACTTAGCTTTGCTACAAGGTAATCAGAAGGGATTTAATCTGTAATCCTGTTTTGAATCTTTGGAATTAGAGAAGAGAGATTACATACAGCCAAAAGCATAAATCGACAAGCCACCTAAGTTAGAACTCAAAGTATTACCTTCACACTTAAAATATGTTTATTTAGGTAATGCCTCTACTCTGTTTGTGATTGTCTCAGCAGGATTAACTACTGAACAAGAAGAGAAACTTATCATAGTTTTGAAATTATTTAAGAAGGCTATCGGATGGACCATAGCCGATATTCAATGTATTAGCCCATCTATATGCATGCACAAGATCATATTAGAAGATGGCGAGAGAGGAATGGTTGATGGACAATGGAGATTGAACCCCATCATGAAAGATGTCGTGAAAAAAGAAATTATCAAGTGATTAGGTACGGGTATAATTTACCCCATCTCAGGTAGTTCATGGGTGAGTCCAGTCCAGTACGTGCCAAAGAAAGGAGGTATCATGGTCGTGGAGAACGAGAACGAGTTGATACCAACGAGAACAATTACGGGATGGATAATCTGCATCGATTACCGAAAGCTGAACAAGGCAACTAGGAAAGATCAGTTTCTTCTGCCGTTCTTGGAAAAGATACTGGATAGACTCGCAGGCCGAGACTATTAATGTTTTCTTGATGGATACTCAGGGTATAATCAGATTACAGTAGCACTAAAAGATCAACATAAAATGACATTCACATATCCGTACGGTACATTTGCATTTAAACACATGCCATTTGGTTTATGTAATGCACCAGCTACATTTCAAAGATGTATGATGTCTATTTTTACTAGCATGGTTGAGAAGTACTTGGAAGTTTTCGTGGACGATTTCTCAGTATTCAGAGATACTTACGATGACTGCTTAGCCAATCTAGCTAAGGTACTGAGGTGATGCGAAGAAACAAATCTTGTACTTAATTGGGAAAAGTGCCATTTCATGGTACGAGAAGGAATTGTTCTAGGGCATCGGATAATGAGACATGGGATCGAGGTAGACAAAGTGAAAGTAGACATTATTGAGAAACTCCCACCTCCAACATCTGTAAAAGGTGTTAGGAGCTTTTTGGGCCACGCTAGTTTTTATCGAAGATTTATCAAGGACTTCTCCAAAGTGGCTGAACTCTTATGCAAGCTATTGGAGAAAGACTCGATATTCAAGTTTGATAAGGAATGCTTAAAAGCCTTCGACGATCTAAAGAGTCAATTAGTCACGGCACCCATAATCATCACACCAGACTGGGATTCGCCATTTATTTTCATGTGTGAGACAAGTGACTTCGCCATTGGAGCTGTCATGGGCCAGCAAAGGAACAAAGTTTTTCATCCTACCTACTACGGAAGCAGAACTCTAACCGGAGCTCAACTGAACTATACGGTAACAAAAAAAGAGTTACTTGTTGTGTTTGCTTTCCACAAGTTTCGATCTTATCTTGTAGGTACCAAAGTGATTGTCTATACGGACCATTCCGCAATTAAGTACTTATTAGCCAAGAAAGATGCTAAGCCAAGATTGATCCGGTGGGTGCTTCTACTTCAGGAGTTCGATCTAGAAATTCAAGATCGAAGGGGATTAGAAATCCAAGTAGCAGATCACTTATCCAGATTGGAGCTGCAAGAGGGAAATTCTCCACTTGCACCGATCCAAGAGACATTTCCAGATAAACATATACTGAAGGTAAATCATGTCCAGAATATTCCTTGGTTTGCTAATTTTGCTAACTATTTAGCTTGTGGTTTGATGCCGATTGATAAAACTTATCAACAAAGAAAAAAGTTTCTTCACGATGTGAAGTACTATTTCTAAGAAGAGCCATATCTGTTTAAAAAGTGTGCAGATCAGATGATTAGGAGATGTGTGACAGAAGATGAAATACCGAAGATTTTATACCACTGTCATTCAGCTCTAAGTGGGGGACACTTTGGAGGAACTCGTACAATGGCCAAAGTATTGCAAGCCATATTCTTTTGGCCAACACTATTCAAGGATGCATACGCTTACGTAAAGAGTTGTGATCGTTGTCAAAGGGTTGGAAATGTCACCAATAGAAATGAGATGCCTCGAACAAATATCATTGAGGTAGAATTGTTTGATGTTTGGGTATTGACTTTCTTGGTCTTTTTCCTCCGTCTTTTGGTCACAAGTACATATTGGTAGCAGTAGATTATGTGTCCAAGTGGGTCGAGGCTGAAGCTTATCCAAAAACGATGCCAAGGTTGTGATGAATTTCTTGCAGAAACACGTGTTCACAAGGTTTGGAACCCCTAGAGCTATTATCAGCGATGAAGGGACCCACTTTATGAACAAGTGGTTAAAATGGTTGCTAGACAAGCATGGAGTGAAACACAAGGTTGCTATATCTTACCATCCGCAGACAAATGGGCAAGCTGAGCTAGCAATAAGGAGATCAAAGGCATACTTGAGAAGGTAATTTGTCCGAATTGACGAGATTGGTCCAAAAGACTGGATGATGCTTTATGGGCTTACAGAACATCATACAAGACACCCTTAGTAATGTCACCCTATAGGTTGGTCTTTGGGAAAGCCTATCATCTACCTCTGGAGTTATAGCACAAAGCTTACTGGGCTCTTCGACAACTCAATTTGGATCTTAAGCTTGCTAAAGAGAAATGACTGCTCCAACACAACGAGCTAGAGGAATTTCGGATGTTCTCATATGAAAATGCCAAATTACTCAAAGAAAGACTCAAGAAATGGCATGACAAGCATATTCGAGTTCGAGAGTTTGAAGCAGGTCAGCAAGTTTTGTTATTTAATTCCAGATTGAAGTTCTTTCTATGTAAGTTAAAGTCACGTTGGTCTAGTCCATTAACGATTCATCACGTCTATCCATATAGAGTTGTTGAACTCCAAGGTAAGGGAGGTAATTTTCAAGTTAATGCTCAGCGTTTGAAACATTACTACAGAGAAAACCACAAACGAGATAAAATCTCGTTCAGTTTATTTGATCCTTAGATTTTCTTACTCTCAATAAATTATTTAGGGTATATTTTTGGGTCTATTATGTTTAAATAAATTCTATCTAGGAGATTGGAACTTAAGCGGGACCACTTGTGACCCCTCCAATCTTTCCTGGGAATTGATTTTTACATAATTTTCCAAGAAATTAGTCCCTAAAAGACAAAATAATTTTTTGGTTTTCAAAATAAAAAAGGTCAATTTTGACCCAAGTCTTAAATTGCAGCTCAATTTCAATTTTTCATTAGGTCTATGGACTTAATTGATTTATTTTTCAAATTTGATTGTTATTTTTGTAAATAATAAAAACTAGGTGTTTCTTTTTGTAAATATTTTTTTAAAGCATCTAAAATAAATATTTTTCTTAAATTATTGATAAATTTTAATATATAATTATATTCATTATAATTTATATATTAACTTTTATCAACTTAGCTTAGGATTAGAATTAATTTTATTTTATATTTATCATGGCAATTTAATAGCAATTGATAATTTTATACATGTTTATTTAATTATTAATTGTTTTTTGTCATGAGTAAAATTAGAATGGGACTCTTATTTTTAATTCTTTAATTATTCTAAGAGTTTTACTTTAATTCATACTACTCCTACTATAAATTGCACCATTGTTCTCCCCATTCACTCATCACTCAAATCCCCTATCACCAAAACACCAAGTGTCGCAAGTCCCTAAGCCACCATTCGGCCAGCACCCACCTCAACACGCCACGCGCCAACTCCAGCAGCTGTCCAGGTCGTTGGCCGCACGTTTGCTACCTCTAGCCATACGCTTGTTCGCACCATCGCCCCACGCCGACCAGCTCGTGGCCTGCCTAGAGCAAGGCCTTGCACGCCACCTGCTCACAACCATCGGACCTTGCTGCCTTGTGTGCCTATGCGCACACTCCTCCTTCACCCAACCTTAGACAAAAGCCTTCTGTTAATTATGACTCGTAAAAAAACTCGTACCTCCGCTCAAATTGACAAAGCACAAAGCAAATTTCACTGTGAACAAGCCAAAGTAAGATACGAATGTATCCTCAAAAATCAACAGATGCATCTAGAGAAAGTCTTCACATTGAAGGAAAGCAACTATAGAGACTTTATGGCACGTATTTGACAAGTTGCTGAAGCCCTCAATTGGGAATTATTTTGTGAAAAGAGACCAAGTGTGGATGAGGAATTAGTTCGTGAATTCTACATGAACTTAACTTCAAGTGAATTGACCGAAGTTCCAGCCCGTGGAATCAATGTACCAATAAATTCTAATGCTATTAATGAGTTCTTTGAATTACCTGATTTCGACAACAATGAATATTCCTCTCTGTTGAACAATATTAAGCCTAAAAATCTACAAGAAATCTTTGAGGAACTCACAGTTCTAGGTTCTAAGTGGACTATGTTAAAGCAAGGAATCCACACTTGTCGAAGAGAGTATTTGACACCACTTGCGAAGGTATGGTTCTATTTCATTTGTTTCAGCCTTATGCCTAGTTCGTATGGGACTACGATTTCATTAGAGTGAATGGTCCTACTATACTTAATTTTAACCAGAAAGACCATTGATGTGGGCAAAATTATCTGAGAGAAATGCGAAATTGTGCCATTAGACGCTCTGGCCCAGCCTATTTCCCCTTTACGATCACAATTTTATGCTTAAAATCAAAACTCCTTGCAGAAGTAAAGAAAACAGAGTATAGTTAAGGCACAATCACCAATTGGGATCTCTTACGAGTAGCTGGAGATTTTGTTCTTTAGCAACAAATTGAAGAAAGCGATGATCCCAAAGAAGTAGAAGATGAACCCACAGAAATCTCGCCAGAGCACTCAACTGATGTCCCTAATGGGGCAGATCCTATGGAATCAAAAGCTGAACCTGATATCGAACCCTTTAGAGCTCCACCGCCTAGCCCAGATCGTTGTAATGAGCTGTTGAAACTAATGGACTTAATGCAACACATACAATGGCAGCAACAAGCCTACTGGCGATACTCAAAAATAAGAGATGACTCGATTTACCATCTATCCACCTTGAACATTATAGAATCTTTCTTAAGTTAAGTTCGTATTTCCATTTCCATATCAACAATTTACCATCTATCCACCTTAAACATTATAGAATCTGGGGTGACACATATTTATGTTAAATCGTTTCTTGTTTAAGTTCTTTTATCCATTTCCATTAAATTATCCTTTTATCTATTTTATTTTTATTTCGTTCCATCAAACCAAACCATCTCCTATTTTATTCACTTAAAGCTTTCGCAAACTCATCCATATTTTCTGATTATTTTCCGACGGCTTGATTCCTCCTCATAGACAATTGGGCAACTCGCATACGTTTTGACTCACCCCGAGCCGGTTCGTATCATCTGGTATCAGAGCTACAAACGAGGAGTTTCGATGACCATCATGAAGCCGGAATTAGGTTCGTAAGTTAAAAAAATTTGTAAAAAAATAAAAAAAGGTTTAAAGTTGTGATTTTAATTTTCTTTGTAATTAGCATATAGTGCATTTGGTTTTAAAAAAAAGTTCTTAACAAAAAAGATACAAAAATTCAAAACAACCGAAGTTAAAAAACATTGTTTGAGTAAAAAAAAAAGAGAAGTAAAAAAAAAAAACAGGTGTGAAGTTTGCAAGTTTTGCTTTATTTTCATATTTCTACCCCGATCTTCAAAAAAAATTCTACGATCATTCAAGTTCTCATCATTTCACCCCAACGCCGCACATACCAAATTTTTTTTCTTTTAGTTTTAGCCTACATATACATGTAAATCATTCCTTTGTAACCAACTTGAAGCCGACCCTCAAGCCGCAATAAGTCCTTTTGAAATAAAGTACGAGTTTGTGAGGCAAAATTGAGCAGTAAAAGGCACGAGTATTCTCATTAGAGAAAAAGCCATACAACGAGTGAAAACATGAGTTGAGTGATTTTTTTTTTCTTTGTGAGTGACTTGTGAGTTTTGTAGTAAGGTATTTCAATTTTCCTATTTTTTATTATTATTATTATTATTATTATTATTATTATTATTATATAACATATTTCTTTCAGCAACAATAGCATGTCTCTAAATTTTGAAAGAAGAAGTGCTATAGATGGCGGTTGGTTTGATCGATCATACAATTGAGGCTTTAGAGATCAAGGATGCTTTAATGGCGTCAAGAGGAATAACAAGTCAAACATTCCATCGTTTCAAGGTAGAGCCGATCCGGAGGTATACCTTGAATGGGAAAAGAATGTAGATTTGGATTTCGAGTATCACGACTACTCGGAAAGCAAGAAAGTAAGGTTGCGGTGAACAACTTCTACAATTATGCCCCAACTTGGTGGGATCAATTCACCGCGAGTCAAAAAAAAAAATGAAGAGTACCCAATATTAACATGGTCCGAAATGAAAGATGTGATGCGCAAGCGGTTCCTCCCATCTTCCTATCATCGAGGGCGAATTTCTTCAAGACAAAGGACGGAGTCAAGGTCATCTCGAAGACACGCTTTCGAAGATTATTCAAAATGAGATTTCAATCGAGATTCTTATTCATCAAGAAACTCAAGGCAAAGAAAGGATGACTATTATTCTTACTCCCTCCAAGAAGACATCCGAGTTGATCGGTATATTCATTCAGGAACTTCCAAGAAAATGTCCATGGAGTATTCCTCCCGAAGAAATGTTTGAATCTATTGTAAATAATTTGTCTACTTTTGGAAATTCTTGTTATTATTATGATTCTTTTGAAATATCATGTAATATAAAAATGAAAATGAAAATGAAAATGAAATAAAAAGAAAAGAGAGAAAAGAGGCAAGAAAGAGAGAAAATGAGCAAGACTTGAGAGAGCTTGAAAAGGCCATTGAGAAGATCTTTGAAAAAGAACAAAAAGATTTGAAAAAGAAAATGAGAGAGAAAAAGGAGAGAAATTTGAAAGGGAAAGAGAAGAGCTTGTGAGAGAAAAAGAAATAAAAGAACAAGAAGAGCGAGAAAAGATGAGTGTTGATTTAACTAATCCACTTGAAGTTTGTTCTTGTTCTACTTCTTCTTTTCAGGTTTCTGAGAAGCCAAGTGTCGAATACCAACTTCAATACCATTTTGATGAACGACGTTTTCATTTGATCGGCAAAGGTAAGGTTGAAAAAGAAGTTGAACCCCACGAGCCGGAAGGTAAGCAAGGTAAGGAAATTTTAATAACCAAGTTGCAGCAATTCGACTTGACATTTGTCAATAAAATCTTTGGTGACTTAGTTTTTAAAAGATTTCCTTATTTTAATCCGATCAATTTTTACTTTTTACATATGGTTGTATTTTTTGTTCTTTTTGACAAAACCCAACGATTTTGCAAACTGACAAGTTTTCACGAAAAGCAAATAAATTGTTCAAATAAGATGATTTCGTGAATCAATTTTTGTCTCTTGAAAAATCATTGAATTTGTGCAATTTTGTTTTGACGAGTGCAAAGAGTTTAGTTCATATGATGTCGTGTATGCAAAATTCTTTTTGGTTTAACATATTTGATTTAACGAAACCATTGATACATTTTGACTTATGTAATCAAACGCATGTTTTTAAACCGGGAATATGTTTTGTATTATTTGATATATTTTGTGGAAAAATCAAGTCTCAACAATTGTGTAACACCCCAAACCCGGGCGAAACACCTGAGCAGAAGATATGGGGATATTGTTGTCGCATAACATCCTCTGGCTCCCATGTCGCTTCCTCTACACCGTGGTTCTGCCACAACACCTTGACCAAAGGGACGGACTTCCTTCTCAGCACTTTTACATCTCGATCCAAGATTTGCATTGGCTCCTCCTCAAAGGACAAGTCTGGCCTTACTTCAATCTCTTCTACTGGCACAATGTGCGATGGATCAGAACGATAACGTCGTAGCATTGAAACATGAAACATGTTATGTATCCGCTCCAACTTCGAAGGCAACTCCAACCGATACGCCACTGGTCCCACACGTTCTAGTACCCGATAAGGTCCAATAAATTGAGGACATAGCTTACCCTTCTGGCCAAACCTCATTACCTTCTTCCATGGTGATACTTTCAAAAAGACTCGGTCTCCCACTGCAAATTCCATCTCCTTTCATTTTAAATCTGCATAAGATTTCTGTCGATCAGACGCTTCTTTCAACCGAGCCTGAATTAACCTAACTTTTTCTTCCGTCTCTGAAACTATTTCTGGACCCAACACCTGATGCTCCCTAACTCTATCCAACAAGTAGGGGTTCGACATGTAACATTCTGAATTTTTGGGCCTATGCGTTTAATGGGTGGATATGTTTAATGTGTTAATTTAAGTGTTAGGGGTCCGAATTGGGCTTAGGCTTAGGTAGAGGCCTTGATTAAAATTATCTGTTTGGGCATTATAGGGTTTAAAAGGTAGTATCTATGTTTAAAATACCAAAGTGGGCTTATGGCCCAATCTTAGGAGGTGACGCCACATAAGGGAGTAAGGGGCCCAAGTTTAAGTTACATGGAGCCCAACTCTTTTAATTTAAGTTAGCTAAATTTCGGCATTAGGGTTAGGTAAAGTGGACGGTAACAAGGCTCAAAAATAGGAGGATTTATGTGAATGAGATAATGTAGATAATATAGTTGATAATATGGAAGATAAAAGAAGAAACAATAGGAGCTATCCACAAGGCTAGGAGTTGGCCGAAATTCCATCATCTAGAGAAGTGAAGAAATCGGTTTCTTTATGGCAAAGGGGGTGCCGAATTTTCCCTTTTTATTTGATTAATTTTTAGTTATCAGGAAAGGCACTTTCGGTTTTTCATAGGTAAGCGCCGAAATTTTTATAAATAGGGAGGGTTCTTTTCTTTCTTTTTGGGCATTTAGGGTTTCCATCTTTTCTTTCTCTTCTTTTTCTTAAAAGCCGAAAACTTCATTATTCTCTTCTTTCTTCTAGAAGCCAAAAACTCCATTATTCTCTTCTTTCTTCTAAAAGTCGAAAACTCCATTATTCTATTCTCTTCTTTCTTCTAAAAAGCCGAAAGCTGAAAACTCCATTATTCTCTTCTTTCTTCTAAAAGCTGAAAACTCCATTATTCTCTTCTCTTCTTTCTTCTAAAAAGCCAAAAGCCGAAAACTCCATTATTCTCTTTTCTTCTAAAAGCCAAAAACTCTATTATTCTTTTCTCTTCTTTCTTCTAAAAGCCGAAAACTTTATTATTCTTTTCTCTTCTTTCTTCTAAAAGCCGAAAACTCCATTATTCTTTTCTCTTCTTTCTTCTAAAAGTTGAAAACTCCATTATTCTTTTCTCTTCTTTCTTCTAAAAGCCGAAAACTCCATTATTCTTTTCTCTTCTTTCTTTTAAAAGCTGAAAACGCTTCAGCCTTCTCATTTTCATTCTTTTCTGGGATTTTCTTAAAAGCCAAAATCCCTAGATCTCATCTCCTGTAATTGCTGAAATTCTTCTGTGGTGTCTGCTTGTGCCGAATCTTGAAGAAAACTAAAGGTAACTGTCGATTCGTGAGATTTCAATCTTTTTTTGGCTTTTAGAGATCTTAGCCGAATGGCTATAGGGTTAACTAATCGGGTGTTTTCCCTCATTTGCGGCATTTCAGGATTTGAAAGGGATTCAATCGCTTAGATCTCTAAGCCAGAGTTAGTGGCATTCAGATCGTATTACTTTTGGGATTTCAAGGTAAGGAGATCTGTAATTTAAACTATAATTCAAGTAAAACACTAACCCTTGGCCGAATATAGGAGACGCCTTATCTTCGCGTTCTTCCGGCTTTTGAGCAAGGTTGTAGACAAAGGGCAGTAGATCTGATTAGTGAGGGTATCGACATAGAGAGTAGTGCTACGTGTTATCAGGTGTGTAACTTTTCACACCATTTAGATTGTTTGTTAGTATGTGTTAATATTTTGTTTATATCCTGTTAAATGCTGAAATACCGGCATGGCTGTTGAAAACCCGAGGAGGGTAAAGGCGAATCACCAGGTTAGTGATCTCTGTCATTCTGATGTGAATGGTTCTGTTGATTTGATATGATAAACATGTATGCCAATTTCTGTGATTGCACGAGGTTGGGTGATTGATGAAAGGGGAAGTGTTCTGTTGTAGTGGCTTTTTATCATGATCTGTTGTAGTGGATTTTGCCATGATCCATTGTAGTGCCTTTTTGCCATGATCTGTTGTAGTGGCTTTTGCCATGATCTGTTGTAGTGGCTTTTTTCCATGATCTGTTGTAGTGGCTTTTGCCATGATTTGTTGTAGTGGCTTTTTACCATGATCTGTTGTAGTGGCTTTTGTCATGATCTGTTGTAGTGGCTTTTTGCCATGATCTGATGATGAGCAGCATGACTGCCATCGATGGTGTGTAGCGGTGTGAGTTGATTGTAGAAATCCCCAATGGTGTGAATGGAAGGTAAGGGTGGTGTGTAGCGGATGGAAACCTAGGATTTGGGTTGGGCTTTGCATTTTTCCTGATATATTATATTCTGTTATATGTTCTGTGGGGTTAAGGCCCAAATCTAATTGTGCATGAGGGTTGCACACTGAGTCTCGTGACTCACCCTATTATTCAACAGTTTACAGGAGACACTTAAAGCATCAGACCGGGCTGGAGAGGAAGGCAAGGTGGCCATACACGAGCTCATTTTGGATACTGCAAAAGACTTTATTTTGTTTATTTACATTCAATATTTTAAATTAAGTTTGGGTTATACTTTATTGTAATAAGGCCACGGGCTATTCATTTTATATTTTTGGGTTTTGGGCTTTATTTTTAAGACACTTGAATTATTCGATAAAAATTGAGACTAAAGCATATGCTAAATTTCAGTTTTTAATTCATAGAGGCTTTGTATAAAATTTATATCTTGCATACATTATCAAATTACAAAGTTTTTCCAACAAATGTTTTTCCAAAGACTTAACATGTATTATAAAATCTTCTCAGTGACATGCCAGGTCCGATCGTGGTGTTTGGGCTGGGTTTGTGGTGTTACACGACATCTCTATCCGTATAACACTTCATAAGGCGCCATCTTAATACTAGATTGGTAGCTGTTGTTGTATGCAAATTCTGGCAGAGGTAAATACTCCTCCCAACTACCCCTAAAATCAATGATGCAACCTCTTAACATATCCTCCAAAATCTGTATTACCCTCTCTGACTGACCATCAGTCTGCGGATGAATAGCGGTACTAATGTCTAACCTCGTTCCCAATGCCTGATGCAGAGCCTTCCAGAATCGTGACATGAATCTATGGTCTCTATCTGATATAATCGATACAGGTACACCATGCAGTCTCACAACCTCAGCCACGTACAGCTTAGCCAACCTTTGCAGAGAATAGTCGACACAAACCAGTATAAAGTGAGCAGACTTCGTCAGTCGATCAACAATCACCCAAATCGAATCCTTCTTAGTGGGCGTAAGAGGTAACCCACTAACAAAATCCATCGTAATTCTTTCCCATTTCCACTGTGGAATTTTCACCAGCTGTAATAACCCCGAAGATAACTGGTGTTCCACCTTCACCTGCTGACACGTCAAAAATTTACCCATGAATTCTGTTACTTCTCGCTTCAGGCCTGGCCACCAGAATTGCTTTCGTAAATCCCGATACATCTTAACTCCTCCAGGATGCATAGAATAAGGGCTACTATGTGATTCCCAAAGAATCATCTGTCTTAACTCCACATCTTTTGGCATACAAATCTTCCCACGGAAACACAAAACTCCATACACTATTCAAACTATAGTCCCCTCCTTCACCACTTTGCACATGCCGGAGTTGAGCACTCTAGACATCGTCTAGAAGCTGCTTCTCTCTAATTTGACTTGTCTACATTAGTCTCACTTGGAGTTCAGCCATCAAACTGCCATCCTCATACAGACTGAGATGAGCGAACATCACCCTCAACTCCGCTATCGCCTTCCTACTCAGCGCATTTGCCACAACGTTAGCCTTACCCAGATGATATTTAATTGTGCAATCATAGTCCTTCAACAGCTCAATCCACCTACGTTGTCTTAGGTTTAACTCCTTCTGGGTGAGGAGATACTTCAGGCTCTTATGGTCAGTGTAAATAACCGACTTCTCCTCGTACAGATAGTGTCTCCAGATCTTCAGAGCAAACACTACTGCAGCCAATTCTAAATCATGCGTAGGGTAGTTAACTCATGCGGTCTTAACTATGGAGATGCATACGCAACAACCTTCCCATCTTGCATCAACACACATCCTAAACCCGTGTGTGACGCATCACAGTAGATGGTAAACTCTTTTCCTGTCTCCGGCTGAATTAACACCGGTGCTTCCGTCAAAATTTTTTTCAGCTTCTCAAAGCTCTCCTATTGTTTGTTAGTCCAAACAAATGGTACTCCCTTCCTCAACAACGTAGTTAGTTGTGCCATAATTAACGAGAACCCCTCAACAAACCTCCTGTAGTACCCTGCCAATCCCAAGAAACTTCAAATCTCAGCAACTGACTTCAGCGATTTCCAATCTAATACAGCTTCTATCTTACGAGGGTCAACCCTAATTCCCTCTGCAGAAACTACATGTCCTAAGAAAGTTACTTCCCTTAGCCAAAACTTACACTCACTGAACTTAGCGAACAGCTGCTTCTCCCTCAGAACTTGCAACACCACACGAAGATGTGCATCATGCTCCTCATCGGACTTGGAATAAGCCAAGATATCGTCAATGAACACCATAACAAACTGATCAAGGTATGATTGGAACACCCGATTCATTATATCCATAAATGCTACTGGTGCGTTCGTTAGCCCGAACAGCATCACCAAAAATTCATAATAACCGTAGCGAGTTCGAAATGCCGTCTTATGAATGTCCCCTTCCTTTACCTTCAACTGATGATACCCTGACCTTAAATCTATCTTAGAGAAAACTGAAGCTCCTTTGAGCTGATCGAACAGATCGTCGATTCTCGACAGCAGGTACTTGTTCTTAATCGTTAACTTGTTCAATTAACGATAGTCCACACACATACGTATGGATCTGTCCTTCTTCACAAATAGAACTGGCGCTCCCCACAGAGACACACTCGGTCGAATAAACCCTCGATCCAACAGTTCCTGGATTTGAGCTTTGAGCTCCACCAGCTCCTTCGGCGCCATTCGATATGGAGCAATGGATACCGGAGCCGTACTCGAAAGTAGCTCTATTCCAAACTCCACTTCGCAATCTGGGGGTAACTCTGGCAACTCCTCAGGAAAAACGTCCGTGAAATCCTTTACTGTTCTAACCTTATCGACAGTCACCTCTTTAGTGTCCAAAGCACTAATAAAAGCTAGAAATGCATTGCATCCTTTTTGCATCATCTTAATTGCGTTCAATACAGATACTACGTTGGACAAATAATCCCTTCTTTCTCCTAGCACAACCACCTCCCCACCTTCCAGGGTACTCAACACCATGCGCTTAGTCCTACAATCAAACTTAACATGATGTTTAGTCAAGCAGTCCATTCCTAAGATAAGATCAAACTCTCCAAACAGTAATTCCATTAAGTCTGTCGGGAACACTACCCCTTGCGTCTCTAAAGGTACATTCCTAAATAGTTTGTCTAGTACCTTAGATTGTCCTAAAGGACTAACCACAGTCATCTTCCTAGTAGTTGTTTTAGAGTCTATACTTAGGGTCTCAGATACTGAACATGCAACATAGGAATGGGTTGAACAAATATCAATCAAGGCAAGAAAAGGGTTATCAGCAATAAAAAACGTATCGGTTATGACGTCCGATGCGTCACCATCCTTCCGTCGATGAGCTGCATAAACTAGACCCAGCTGCCTCGCGTCTACATTACTTGCACCCCTACCAGGTGGTCCACGACCCCGACTGACTCCGTTTCCTTCTCTGGATGCGCCACGACCCCTCTGTACTGGCTGACCACCTCTCCTAACCTGATCGGAACCCCGTCCCGCGGGCTGTACCTGATTCACCTGTGGACAGTCCTTAATCATATGCTCCGTGGATCCACACCTGAAGCATCCACTGGTTTTCCTTCTGCACTCCCCATAATGTACATTTCAACACGAAGGACATGATCGATTTTGACCCGTCAGAGCACGAGCTGGCCCATCAAACCTCAGCCTTTTCTAAAAATTTCTGGATGATCCCGACGGCCCACAATTCCTCTTATTCCTATTCCAATCCTTATCCTTATTCTGTTTCTCATTCCGCTTAACCTCTTCAGATATCTTAGCTTTCTCAACCAAAACTGCAAAGTCCCTTTCCTGCTGCGGTGCTACTAATGCCCTCAGCTCATCCCTTAGTCCATCCTCGAACTTTACGCAACGCTCATAGTCAGTTGCCACAATCCCTCGAGCATAACGGCTCAATCGCAGAAACTCCACCTTGTATTCAGATACAGACTTACTTCCCTGTACCAAGTTCAGGAATGCCTTCCTCTATGCATCCACATAGCTAGCCCCAACGTACTTTCCCTGAAATGACTCCTTAAAGAAATCCCAGTCAATCCGGTCTACTGCAGTACCCTCCTTTACCGTGAGCCACCACTGATAAGCCTCGTCTCGAAGAAGAGACACAACCCCCTTCAACTTCTCCTCTACGGTGAAGTCAAGGTCATCCATTATACACTCACTTACCTCTAACCAGTACTCAGCTGTATTAGGGGCTATGTCAGAAACTCCCCTAAACATCTCCGCTTTGTTGGGTTAGAGTCGTTCAGACACAGATTTCCAAGCTCCTGAACCCGTGCCTGCCCTAGTAACTCTTTCAAGGACCCGCAACATCGCCTGAGATACCGCATCATCTTCGGCCGCCTGATCCCGTAACTCTCACTCCACAGCTGGCGGATCTGGCATCTCATTTCTTGACCGTGACCAGACTCTACTGGCTCAGACAAGTTCATCCTACCCCTACCACGACCACGAGGCGGACGTCCACGACCCCTTGTACTCATTCTTCCGATTAGCGTTTATCTGATTAGAAATTTTATGAGTTATTAATTCTTTCCACTGATTATCCACTAACATTTTTATGAAAAGTCATTTCGATAGTGATTCTTCCGAATTCTAAATTATATCTACGTGTTTCAGTCTCAAAACTACTCCTCCTAGTTCTGGGAACTATATCATACATTCAACATTCATCATACAAGTAGCATCCATGCATGCACATTCATCACTTAAGGGTGTTTTTGTCATTCCACTACCCAGGGATATTTTCGTATTTTTTATCCTACAAGGTATGTTTGTAATTTGACAAAATAGAGTTTCTTGGTAATTTTTAAGATAGAGGTATATATATATATATTAATTAAAAATAGTGGTATTTTGGAAAATTTAATTCTAAAAGAAATAGTTGATATTTTAGTGTTCGTTGTTTTTGTTGGTTGTTGTGTGTTTTTTTCTCTTTTTTTAGCGAGAGTCCATTGGTAATTACACAAGTTCCGTTGATTTTTTAAACCGGGTATTTCTTATAAATCTAAGAGTTTCTGGGTAAATTTACAAAGCATGGGCATTTTGGTAATTTTTCCAACCAAGGTGTGTTTTAGTAATTTCTTAAAATTTGGTAGTTCTTCAAATCCAAGGTATTCGAGGAAATTAAATCAAGAGTTTTTTTTTTGAAAATTTTGCAAACCAAGGGCATTTTAGAAATTTTGCAGGTCAGGGGTAATTTAGTAATTTCACAAATCAAGGATATTTTGGTCATTTTACAAATCAGGGGTAATTTAGTAATTTCACAAAATAAGATGGCTGGTCCCTTTCGGGTTTTAATTATAGATTTTGGCCTGTCAACCAATCATCGTGGCCAGGGTGAACAGTCACTACGCACCAGGTAGGATTCCAGCGAAGAGGAGGTGAGTCACTAGGACTGCTTAAGTACCAGGCTCTTTCGGATCCAATTCTAGACATGCGCATGCCTATCGCCACACCCTAACCCAGCGATTTGTTCACGGGTTTGTTTGGATAGATTAAATCTTATGAGATTTAAGAAGTTGTTCTAGCTAAGCCTAGAGTCCATCAAGTTCTAACTAAGATAATCTACGTCTCATAAAGCCCATCAAGCCCACATACATATATAACACACAGAGAGTTCAGAATACTTATCTGGCGGACTTGGGCCGGAGACGCAGGTGCCATGCCGAGAAAACCATCCTGTGTTATTTATAAACATGCATGTCTCAATACCCATCTTTTAGAAAATGTTTTGAGCCCAAAACCCCAAAGTCGAGTTTTAAAACGGGCTCTGATACCAATTTGTAACACCCCAAACCCGGCCCAAACCCTACAACCAGATCTGGCATGTCACTAAGAAGATTTAGTAAAACATGTCACATTTTTTAGAGAAAACATTTGTCGAGTATAAACATTTATACCGAAAAACTTAATAATTTGATAATTGATATAATATATAAATTTTATATGATGCCTTTATGAATTAAAATCTGAAATTTAGTACATGCCTTAGTTTCAATTTTTATCGAATACTTCAAGTGCCTGAAAGTAAAGCCCAAAAACCGAAAATATAAAGCTAATGGCCCATGGCCTTATTACAATGAAATAAAAACCCAATTAATCCAAAATTTTAAATATAAATAAACAAGATAATGTCTTTTGCAGTTTCCAAAATAATCTCATGCATGGCCACCTTGCGTTCCTCTTCAGCCCGATCCGATGCTCTACATGTCCCATGAAAAATGGTCAACAATGGGGTGAGTCACGAGACTCAGTGTGCAACCCTCGTGCACCATTAGATTGGGCCTTATCCCCATAGATCAGGATAACAAAATATCATATAACAAAAATTATGCAAAGCCCAACCCAATCCTAGGTTTCCATCCGCTACATACCACCCTTACCAGCCAATCACACCATTTGGGATTTCTACAATCAACCCACCCCGCTACACACCATCGACGGCAGTCATGCCACAGTTAGCTGCTCATCATTAGAGTTGCGACATAGTCACCAGAACAGATCATGGTAGAGCCACTACAACAGATCATGGCAAAGCCACTACAACAGAACACTCCTTTCATCAATCACCTAACCTCGTGCATACATAGAAATCGGCATACATACAACACATATCATCTCAACAGAAATCACTAACCTGGTGTTTCGCCTTTACCCTCCTCGGGTTTTCAACCGTTATGCTAGGATTTCGGCATTTAATAGAATATAAACAGATTTATATTCACATACTGACAGACAATCTAAATGGTGTGAGAAGTTACACACCTGATAACACGTAGTACTACTCTTTACGTCGATACCCTCACTAATCGGATCTATTGCCTTTTGTCTACAACTTTGCTTAAAAGCCGGAAGAATGCGAAGATAAAGTTTCCCCTACATTCGGCCAAGGATTATTATGTGCCCGAATTTATATGTTTAAATAAACAAATCTCCTCACCTAAATCAATTGAATCTCAGAAGTAGGGTGATTCAGGTGCAACCGATTTAGAAACCTATGCGATTAGATCTTCTTCAAATCCCGGAATGCCGCCCATGGGAGAAAACACAAGATCAATCTACCATGTAGCCATTCGGCTATGGTCTCTAAAAGCCGGAAAAGATTAAAAGAATAACATATTCAACACTTACCTCTTCAGAAGATTTCGGCTACCCCTTGCAGGAAGATTCAGCAACCCAAGAGAAGAGATCTAGGAATTTCGACTTCTAAGAAAATCTTAAAAAAGTATGAACAAGAGAAGACTGATGCAATTTTGGCTTTTAGAAGTACCAAGTGAAGAGTTTCAGTTTCTAGCAGCAAAAGAGAGGAAGAAAAGAAAACAAGAAAGAGGATTGGAGATTTCGGCTAGGAAGAAAAGAATGGAAAGGATTCCGGCAACAGAGAAAACTGAGAGAAAACTTTCAGAATTTTGGCATCTACTAACTCTATCTAGCCGTCCCCTCTTTCACTCACACAGTCCAAATTTCGGCCACCTCTAGCCTCCTAGATAACCTCTCATCTTTTCCCTTATCTTTATCTGAACTCACATCCAAAACAAATCTAATTAGCACCAACTCCTCACTCTTTTATCTGCTTATTATCCTTATAAATTAAACATTAAAAATCCCTAAATTGTAGCCTTGTTGCCGTACCCTATTACTCCCTTTTTAAGTGCCGAATTTGGCCCACTAACTTGGGCTCCAAGCAACCAAAACTTGAGCCCTCTCCATCCACTAGTGACGCCACCCTTTGCTCTTTTATGCGCCACTTACTTTGGGCCACAAGTCCAACTTGATATTTTTAAACACAGATACCTATCTTTAAACCCTATTGTGACTAAATAGAATATTTTAACCAAAGTCTCAGCCCATTCCTGAGCCCCGATCTGGACCCCAAACGCTCAATTTAATATTTAAACCATCAACACACAAAATGCACAGGCCCATTAAATCAGGAGGTTACACTTCCGATTGGCATTTATCTGATTAGAAATTTTATGAATTATTAATTTTTTCCACTGATTATCCACGAACAGTCTTATGAAAAGTCATTTCGATAGTGGTTCTTTTGAATTCTATATTATATCTACGAGTTTCAGTCTCAAGTTTACTCCTCCTAGTTCTGGAAACTACATACATTCAACCATCAACATACAGACAATATCCATGAACCCACATTCAAGGGGTATTTTTGTCATTTCACTACCCAAGGGTATTTTCGTAATTTTATCCTACAAGGTATGCTTGTAATTTGACAAAATAGAGTATCTTGGTAATTTTCGAGATAGAGGTATACACATTACTGTAAAACAGGGGTATTTTGGAGAATTTTGATTCTACAAGAAATAGTGGTATTTTGATGTTGATTGTTTTTGTTTCTTGTTGTGTGTTTTTTTCCAAATCGGGAGTCCATTGGTAATTGAACAAATTCCGCTGATTTTATAAACCGGGTATTTCTTGTAAATCTAGAAGTTTTCGGGTAAATTTGCAAAACATGGGTATTTTAGTAATTTTGCCAACCAGGGGGTGTTTTAGTAATTTCTCAAATTTTGGTAGTCCTACAAATCTAGGGTATTCGAGGATATTTCATAAATTAAGGGTATTTTGAGAATTGACAAACTAGGGGTACTTTAGAAATTTTACAGGTCAGGGGTAATTTAGTAATTTCACAAACCTGTGGTATTTTGAAGAAATTTTCTCAAATCAGGGGTATTTCAAAAATTTTCACAAAGCTAAGGGTTTTTCAGGTTTATTTATTTTTTTTGTAATAAGGTGGCTGGTCCCTTTCGAGTTTTAATTATAATGTTTGATGTAACACCCTGGTTCTAGGGGTTATGCATTTGGGGCATGTAACACCCTGATTTAGGGGCTATGCAGGTTGGGTATAATTCATGTTCTAGTAGGTTTTGGGTATGCTGGGATGTGTTTGAGAGGTGTTAAGAATGCTCGGATTAAAGGGGAAGACTTTGGAAAATTTTGGATTTTTAGGTGCTAAAAGGGGAGCTTGGCTGTGGGTGTCTTAAGAGAATTATTTGGGAGAATTAGACACAAGAATTGGGCTGGTTGAGTGGCAAGGGAGGCGCCACAAAGAGCTTGGCAAAGTGACGCCTCAGGTACAAGGGAAAGGGGGGCCAGTGTTCGATTCGCAAGGGCAGCAGGAGGCCTTGTTTTTGCGTCATCTAGGTAAGAAGTTGGGTGGCTTTTGGATGCTTAAAAGTTGGACAAAGACTTGGTCTTTGTTTTTGAATTTCAACTAGGGTTTGGGTTGACTCATTCAAATCTTTTGAATGAGTGTTAGAGAGGAAAAAGGGGAGAGAAATAAAGGATTTGGAAGGGAGTTGAGTTGGTAGCCGAATTTGGGAGTCTTGGGGGGGCATTTTCGGTTTTGTTGTTTGTGAGGGGGTGTGAGCCGAATTTTAGTTCTATAAATAGGGGAGGTACTCACCTTTGGCCATCTTTTCTCCCATTTGTTTTCTCTCAGCCAAAAGTGTTTCCCATATCTTTTTGTGCCGAATTGTAGTGTTTCTTTCCCTGGTCCCTTTTAGCCGAATTCTTAGTCTTCTTCTAAGCCTCCATTCTCTTTTGTTCTCACACTCTATTCACACCAAAATGTCCCTCCTCCTTACCTACTTGTTTATTGGCCGAAACTTTAGGGTCACTTAGCCAAATCCTCCACTTGTTATCTCCCATTTGATCACTTGAGCCGAAATCATTCTAAAGCTTGCCTTAGCCGAAGTTTGAACTTGTTTCTCTCCACTTCACTTGAGCCGAATCTCTCCTTAGCCTTTGCCGAATCTTCTTTGTTGATTTGGAGTTGGTTGGCTGAATTTTAAGCAAGGAAGTGGAGCGCTTGGGTCTTTTCTCTAGTCGTTTGTGAAGGTCAGCAAGGTAAGGGGGTGGTAAGGATAATGTTTGGCCAAGGGCCTCAGGTGTTATGTTTCTAAGTTTTGAGCCAAATCTAATATGGTATTATTATGGGTTGTTTAAGGTGTTTCGGCAGAGAGCTAGTCAAGCAGCATTTCGGGATTTGATCATTTGTATCAATAAGGTGCGTAATCAACGCACTATTTCTTGGGTATTTGTTTACTAATGTGTTTGTATATACATGATGAGTGGTAGCCAATCTTAATGGCTAGGTGGTAAATACCACGGTTTGGGTAATTGGACGCCAGGTGAGTTGTTTGTGAAATTTATGTATTGTGATGTATATATATATATGTTATGATAATTAACATGTGATGTCCACTCTTATGTTATGATATGATCTGACATGTTGCATTTACATACATGGGAGGTGGATGGGATCGATGAAGGAAGAGGGTACATGTGATGTACGTGGTCTAATGTTAGCCTCGGCTTCATTAGCGCTTGAGGGATAGTTGTGTGCTACCTCAAGGGAGGTATGGCTCGGTGCCCATCTCGGCGGTTGATGGCTATGTGCATCACCGTAGACGGTTTATGATAGTAGGATCATTTTGGTTGATCGGTGGCTCAGCCACAGCCTTGAGCAGCGAATTGCCGAGGTAAGGTGTTGGATCACGGGGTGATCAGTGGTGGTTTATCCACGGCCTTAGGCAGGGAGTCTGCTAAGCTTGGTGTTCGGTTGGATTGTGGGTTGGGCTGAGATGCATATTCGCATGGCTTGTTAAAAGAAAAGTATGGTTATGGGCCAAGCCCATACGTGTGGGAAATCTGTGATTTGATTATGCACTGAGTCAGTGGACTCACCCAATTATTTTCCTACCATTTCAGGTGATTCGTGAGATGGACCGGGATCGGAGAGGACACATGGTGGCCCATGCCGAAGGAGATGGTTTTAAGTTTATTTTTATTAAGTATTTTATCCTTTAAATAATGATGTAATAAAGGCCGCTTTAATTTATTTTTTGGAATTATTTTATAAGTGATTTTATTATTTTGGTATTACTTAAACTATGGTTTATTTAATTCGAATTGCTCTGTGAAAATGATTTTTATTGTAGCAATCTTTTATTCAAAGTATATGTATTTTTCCACCAAAGTTTTAATACGGATTATTTTTTTTTATAACGAAGTTTTATCTAAAATTTTAGAAATGGCAAAATTTTCAAAACTTAAAAAAATTTCATGTTTTAAATTCTAAGCAAAGAAAGATATTTTCACTAACATAACCAGACTCGGTCGTAGTGAATGGGCCGGATTTGGGGATGTTACAGTGCATAACTCAAGTGTTGGCACACTTCAGTGTGTGGTTGGGTAAGTTTTAGGGGTCCTGAGAACCCTAGGTGATTGTGGAATGCCTTAGGAAATTTTTAGTTTTAGTGGATAAAAGGGGAGCTTGGCAAAGTTGGGTCTTAAGAGAAATTTTGGTGAGGATATGACACAAGGAATGGCTTGGCAGAGTGGCAAGGGAGGCGCCACTTAGAGCATGGAGAAGTGACGCCACTTGCAGGGGGAAGGGGTCTCAGGTTCGAGCTGCAAAGGCAGCATTTTGATTTGTTTTGCGTCATGAGCAAGGGGGAGAGTTGGTTTCGGTTTTGGCACCTTAAAAGGAGGATTTTGACTTGTTCAAACCTTTTTGAATGAATGGCTAAGAGAAGACTTGAGGTGATTTGAATTTGAAATAGTTTGAAGGATGGGTGTAGAGTGAAAATAGGAGAAAATCTTGGGATTTTTGTGAGGGGTTGAGTAGTGGCCGGTTTTGGGGAGCTAGGGGAGGGCATTTTTGGTTTTTGGAGGGT
Organism: Gossypium australe; assembly: GCA_005393395.2. Lineage (NCBI taxonomy): Eukaryota > Viridiplantae > Streptophyta > Magnoliopsida > Malvales > Malvaceae > Gossypium > Gossypium australe. The sequence goes on from CM016623.1 coordinate 125,807,537, forward strand.
GTTAGGTGGGTGCCGATTTTAGTAGTATAAGTAGGGGGAGGTGCTCATCTTTTCTCTTTTTCCCATTGCTTTCTTGCCGAAATTGCTTCACAATTCTCCATTTGTTCTTCCCATTTCTCCTAAGCCGAAACCTCCATTGCTATCTTCCTTCTTTCTTTTCTTTTGGATCCTTGGCCGAATCACTCACCCTTTCATCTCTTTTCTCTTCTATTTTGTGCTAAACCGAAAGTACACCCCCCATACCTTTCTTTCCTCTTCTCAAACCTTTGGCCGAAACTCCTATCTTCTTTCCATTGATTTTCTTTCATTGCTAGCCGAATCTACACCCCACCTTTGTGCCGAATTTCCTTCCTTCAATTTGGTAGCACCTTGGCCGAATATTAGCATAGATCTCTTTGGGTTTCCGATTGCAATCGTTGTTAAAGGTACTCTAGGGTTTGAAGTATTCAGTCAAGCCTCCGTTTGTTAGCAGTCGACTTGGTAAGTGGTGGTAAGGGTTTATTTTGGTAAGTTATGTATTTGGTATTCGATTAAGTCTAAGGTTGTTAAGTATATGATGCTAAGGCCGATTGTAGGGGAGAAGAGCCTAACGCAGGAGACTTTCTTTGGAGTGGTATAGTCAGCGTTTGCAGAAGCATTAAGTAGCGTTTTGAGAGTTGATCGTTTGTATCATTAGGTGCGTAATCATCGCACTATTTCTCAGTTATTTGCTTGCTAATGCTTATACATGTGTATGGTGTGTGGTAGCCGATTATAATAACTTGAGTGGTGAATGCTTATTTTTGGGTAGTTGGATATCAGGTGAGTAAAGTCTTTGGTATTAAGTTATTTATAATATATACATGATATGGTAATTAACATGTGATGCCTACTCTCTTGTTATGATCTGGCATGTTACATTTTTACATACATACATGGAAGGTGGATTTGATCGAATGAGGAAGGATGTACACATGATGTACGTGGTCTAATGTTAGCTCAGGCTACATTAGCGCTTGATGGTTAGTTGTGTGCTACCTCAAGGGAGGTGTTGGCTCGGTGCCCATCTCGGCGGTTGATGGCTATGTGCATCACCGTAGATGGAGTATGTTGTTGGGATCACTTTGGTTGTTCGGTGGCTCAGCCACGGCCTTGAGCAGCGAGCTTGCCAAGGTAAGGTTTTTGGATCACGATGTGATCAGTGGTGGTTTAGCCACGGCCTTAGGCAGGGGGAGTCTGCTAAGGTTGGTGTTACGGTTGGATTGTAGGTTGGGCTGATATGCATTTTTGCATGACTTGCTATGAGATTAGTATGGTATTGGGCCAAGCCCATACGCATGGAAATATGTGTTATGATTATGCACTGAGTTAGTGGACTCACCCTATTTTCTTAACCATTTCAGGTGATGTGTAATGTTGGACCGGGTACGGAGAGGATGCAAGGTGGCCCATGCACCAGAAGTTGTTTTTAGTTATTTTTATATTAAGTACTTGTTTTTAAATAAAAGTCTGTAACAAGGGCCTTTTATTTATTTTTAGAATTATTTTATAAGTATTTTTATTTTGGCTTGGTTAAATTGCATGCTATGTGAAGATGAATTAAATTGTAACAACTTATTTATTCAAATGGGTTTTTTTTTATATATTCACTAAGGGTCAGCTTTGGACACTATAATAATATCAGAGTTTTTGTACAATATCAAATAGACATGGAATTTTAAAAGTTAGTATATTTTCATGTTTTATCCCTAAAGTCAAAATTATTTTTCAACTGTCTTTTCGCAGTGACATAACCAGATTCGGTCGTAGTGAATGGGCCGGGTTTGGGGATGTTACATTTGGTCTATCAACAAATCCTCACGACTAAGGTGAACAGTCACTACGCACCAGGTAGGATTCCAGCGAAGAGGAGGTGAGTCACTAGGACTGCTTAAGTACCAGGCTCTTCCGGATCCAATCCTAGACATGCGTATGCCTGTTGCCACACCCTAACCCAGCGATTTGTTCACAGATTTGTTTAGATAGATTAAGTCTTATGAGATTTATGAAGTTATTTAAACTAAGCCTAAGGTCCATCAGATTCTAATTAAGATAATCTACGTCCCATAAAGCCCATCAAGCCCACATACATATATAACACACAGTGAGTTCAGAATACTTATCTGGCAGACTTGGGCCGGAGACGTAGGTGCCATGCTGAGAAGACCATCCTATGCTATTTATAAACATGCATGTTTCCAAAACCCATCTTTAGAAAGCATTTTGAGCCCAAAACCCCAAAGCCAAGTTTTAAACCGAGCTCTGATACCAATTTGTAACACCCCAAACTTGGCCCAAATACCCCAATCGGATCTGGCATGTCACTAAGACGATTTTATAAAAGTGTCGCATTTTTTTATTGAAGGCATAATTTAAACATTTATACGGGAAAACTTGGTAATTTGATAACTTGTAAAAGAAATAAATTTTAATTAATGCCTTAATGAATAAAAGCCGAATTTTTCCTCATTCTTTTAATAATCAAACACATGCCTTAGTTTCAATTAATCATAAAATCTAAGTGTGTGGAACCCGAAAACCGAAAACATAAATCTGATAAACAATAGCCAGTGGCCTTATTACAATAAAATATAAAACCAATCAAATTGAAAATATTAAGGAAAAATAATTTAAACCACGTCCTTTGTTGAATCAAAATAAATCCATGCATGGTCACCTTGCGCAACTTTCCAGCCCGGTCTAATGCACTAAGTGCTACCTAAAAAATGTTAAACAACGGGGTGAGTCACAAGACTCAGTGTGCAATTCCTCTTGCACCATCAGACTGGGCCTTAGCCCCACAGAACAGAATTGTAACAGACCGAATTTGACCCTAATTGGAATGGTGGTTTCGGGACCACGAATCTAAGTCTGAGAAATATTTTAATATTATATTTTGAGTCTATTATATGTGAATTGATGTGTGTGAAAGTTTCGTATGAAAATTTTATCGTTTAAGTGCTTAATTTGATTAAAAGGACTTAATCGCGTAATGCGTAAAAGTTGCATGCTAAAGTGAAAAGTGCTTATATGTGGATGGCTTTTTAATATGGAGTATTAAAAGTGAAATTAACCCATTTTATGAGTTAGTGGGTGGCAAAAGTCTAGTATAACCTTAAGTATTATATGGTTATTATTTTAGTATAAAGGTTAATTTAGTAAACCAAGTTATTTTTAATATATATGTTAAATAAAACATAAAATATGAACATGCTCACTCATCTTCCTTGACAAATATTGAAAAAGAAAAAGGGAGCTAGGTTCTTTGAGATTTCGGCAATATTCAAGCAAAATTCAAGGTAAATTCTTAGTTGGTTTTCGTAAATTTTTATGTTTTTGAGATCGTTGCTTCAAACCGTAACTGACCCATGTTAAAATTTTTGAATCTAAGCATGTTGAGGTTCGGCTATTGATAGGTTTATATGGTTTTTGATGTTTGATGATGTTAGATAAAAGATAAGTTAAAAATTAGTATATTATGTATTGGAAATTTTGATGAATTTTTGTTTTTAGGGTCAAATTGTAAAAATAAAATTTTAGAGGGGCTTATTTGAAAAATAAGTGAAAGAAAAGGACTTGTATAGTCCCTATACATATTCGGCCATTAAGGGGTATTGAGAAATTTGGTGTATTTTGTGTTTTAGGCAAATAGGACTAAATTGTAAAAATTTGAAATAGTAGCGGTAAAATGGTAAATTGTCTATTTATGTGCTTAGGGACTAAATTGAGATGAAATGTACTTGAATGAGCTAAATTTTAATGTGTTTTAGATCAAAAGCAAAGAAAAACGGATTTAGATCGGGGAAAGACGAAGGTTCTCGAATAGCCGATTTGCACGGTCTATCAACAGCAGAGGTAAGTCCTTAAGCTGAAATATATCCAAGAATTAGTTATGAACATATTAAATGTTAATGTTTGATAAATTTTAGTACATATTCATGTCATAGCCGAATGTATATAAGTATATTAGATTGATTGCTTAATTTGATAATGTGATATGAATAAGTATCTCGATGTGAATTGTGAGATTGTACAACAACGTAATGTTTTTTTTTTTAGTGGTTTAATGGGAAGAAGCTTAGTTGGATTGAATGTTCCATATAGTTATGAAATGTGTGAGGAATGATTGACCACATTGATATGTTTCGGGCTTTATGCCTAGCAGGTTTCGTGCCGGTGATATGTTTCGGGCTTTATGCCTAGCAGGCTTTGTGCCGGTGATATGTTTCGGGCTTTATGCCTAGCAGACTTCGTACCGGTGTTATGATTTCAAACCTCGAGTTCAGCAGGCTTTGTGCCGGTGTGTAAGATTCAGGTAATATTTAAGAAGCTCTAGCTAATGAATTAGGTTTGCATAAGCATTTAGTAGTGAAATTTATAATTAGATTATAAGGTGTGTGTTATTCATACTTAAGTGAGCTACAAATGTGCATATATGTATTTATAGATGTATACAAGTGATGTTATTGAGAGAAAGAAATGTCAAATGATAAGAAAGATTGATTAAATGAAAGGTATAATGTACAAATTGGTGTTTCATATATATATATTTATTCGGCTATAATGTATATATATATATGTATGGAATAAGATACATTTACTTAAAGTCATGAGTTGGATGTTTAAGTGTTTTACTATCATATTGATATTTGTATAGCTTAGGACTTGCTAAGCTAGCCAGCTTACTGTGTGTGTTTTTGTCTACGATTATTTTATCGATTTTTGGTTCCAGCTACGGACTCAAAGGATCTGGAAAGAAGTCAACCGTGCTATCGACTTTCTTTTGGTATTGAATGACTTTGTTTTAAACTAAAAAGGGCATGTATAGGTTAGACTAAACAGTATAACTAATGTTTTGTAATCGTGTAAATATGATAGCCATGCGAAAATGGCTATCTATTTTGGATAATGTAACACCCCAAACCCGGTCAACACACCACGACCGAATCTGGTATGTTACCAGGAAAAACGAAGTTTTGAGAAGGTAGGTTTCTGTTTAAAAGTTTGATTAAACCCTTTGATAAATTTTGTACTTGCAGAAATCTTGAGCATGATTGTTTAAAAACTTCTATTTCATTTTGGAAACTGGGTAATCTTGAAAACTTAATTAGTTGTGGAGTTAAAACACATTCATTTCATTTAGAAATTAAAGAAGTTTCTTATTGCTATTAAAACATTTTTGACTTAGTAGAAAATCGAGTTCAAGTTTGTAAAAGGTTTGAGTTATTAGTTATCTCCAATCATAATGTGATACCCGATGGTATAGTTTAAAACATATCGATTTGTAGTTTTGAAATCGTTGTCTTTCCAAGTTTTAGTAAATTTTGATCCAATTAACTTGTTAAGGCATATTAAAAATTTACTTTAAGCATAAACATAAAACATGATTTTAAAGGCCATTTACAACCCAAAATAAAACCCAAAAAGTAATAAAGAAGCTAAAGTACCAATTTTATAAAGTCTGAGCAAATCTTTATTTAAGCATGGCATGAGCACCTCGAGTCCATCCCGGCTCCATGTCCGCGTCTAAGAGTCACCTGAAAAGTCAAAGGAGTGGGTGAGTCACAAGACTCAGTGCATAAATCCCCCTCCCGATAATACAACATGCTAACACACATCAAAGCAGAGCAATACAGTTAATGCACCCGTTCCTAACCATCCATAACACCTTCTCTACCCCGTGTGGTACCAAACCACTGGTGGTGCCAAACCACTGGTGACCCGAAGTCACAAATAATCCAATGATGGGGCCAACCCATTGTGTGATACCAAATCACTAGCGACAATCCCGTATCTCATAAGTGGGGCCAACCCACGGTGGTGTCAAACCACAGGGACGAGTCGCAATGAGGTGCCAAACCTCTGGTGTCCCAAAGACACAAATGTGGTACCAAACCACTGGTGACCGAAGTCACGAATCCGGTGATGGGGCCAACCCATCGTGTGATACCAAATCACTGCCGTCAATCCCGTATAATCAACTGTGGGGCCAACCCACCGTGGTGCTAAGCCACTGGGACGAGACGCTGAGGTACCAAACCTCTGGTGACCCAAAGTCACAAAATATCACTGTGGTACCAAACCACTGGAGGTGCCAAACCTCTGGTGTCCCAAAGACACAGTGTCCCAAAGACACGGATATCATAATCCCCCTCCTCTCATTTCACCCGTCATCATGCCATACTCATGTAAATTATGCATATCATACAAGTCATGCATATCATGCCAACATGCCTAGCATTACATTTCATAGCATACATAGCATAGATCATAATATTAGATATATCAACAATAAAACTCATAATGCTACAGACTTACCCGGATCCGTACATATACCCCATTTGGGTACCAAATAATCCCTCATACTGTTTTGGTTTTAACAAGGCAAACAGAGTTATTAACAGTATTACTAAGTATGGAGTGTGTTAGTTACACACCTGTTAAAACGCAGACTTTAATACCAAAAGAATCGATCTAAGGCCCCTTGATTACTTGCTTCTATAATCGGCCAAATAAGAGCATTAGACAACTATCTCATTCGGCCAAGACCATTAAACCAAAGGGTTAAATGTTGAGCCCTTACCTAATACTTGATTTGGTTTCCTACCAAATCCTAAACCCAGCAGTGATTCTCCTGATAATCGGCCAACCCCTAAAAAGAGAACAATCAATCCACTTGAAGACTTGACTTATGGAAATCTAAAAGAATGAACTAGCAATAATAATAATACCAACCCTTACCACACTTACCAATCAACTAACAAAAATGACGGCTCCTCTTGCTTGCTTCCACAATCCAAAGACCCTATAACGAACACAATTAACACCCTTCCATAATTGCCATATTCGGCCCTTAACCAAACCAAAACGATTTAAAACAAGAAAGAGAGAAAATGACCATTCGGCCAAACCCTTACCTACCACCAGTCGATTGCAACCAAGCACCCAACAACAACCAATATACGGCCAACAAAATACTTGGAAAAGGGAAATTCGGCTAAGGCCTTGAACCAAAAGGAAAAGAGGATTCAGCCTAGGTGCTCAACACTCCTATTATCGACTTTGAATGGAAAAGGAAAGAAAAGAAAATGTGAGATGAGCAGGAAGTTTCGGCAAGGGTAATTGAGAAGAAGAGAAGTGGATGGAATGAAGGTACTTTCGGTTTAAGAAGAAAGAAAGAATGGTGAGAAGGTTTTAGGGAATCACTTTCGGCTATCAAGGTTTCGAAAAGGTAAAAGAAAATATGAGAGGGGAAAAATGCTAGTTTCGGCTTACTCAAGGTTTTCAAGCGAAGAGAAAAAGAAACAAATGTGAGCAGAGAGGGTAGTGGTTTCGGTTTACACAATTGGAAAGGAAGGAGAAGAAATGGGAAAGAAATATTCGGCTACCAAAGCAAATTAGGAGGAAACAAGCAAATTTCGGCAGTATGCTCTTGAACTCTCGGTTTCAAAAGAAAATGAAAGAATTTTGTTTTGACAATGAGTGACCGAAAATCACCAAAAATGCCCAATGCATTTTCGGCACACTCCTCCACTAACCATCCAAAACCGTCCACTCCCCCATGAAGTCCCCAAGTTTCGGCCAACACCCCCAATAGCTCCCAACCATCCATTCAAAATGCTTTGAACAAGTCTCCCTCCTAAATCCACTCTCCACCTATCATTCAAACCTTTTGACTTGGTCTTAGGCAGAGTTTGAACTGCCTACAACTCTTTTCCTCCATGCTGTCAAAATGGAAGCTAAAATGGGGATTTTCGCAGCTTGAACTCAAGATCTCTCCCTCCTGCAAATGACGCCAACCACAAGCCCTTAGTGGCGCATGCTTTGCCACTCCACCAACTCTTCACTTGTGCAACAAAACACCAAATAAAACCCTTAAACCCCAGCTCCTTCAGCTCCTTACACATAAAGCTCAAAAACTAAAATTTTCCCACCTAATCAGGCATACTCCTAACCTACAATTAAGCTCTAAAACACCAAGGACAACAACATAGAAAGCCGATAACATGCAAACAAGGTCACAATAAAAAAAATAGCCCCTAACCCTGTAACACCCCCAAACCCGGCCCACAAGCCCTGACCGGATCTGGTATGTTACTGCGGAAGAACGGTTGAAAATCTTTTTGACTTTAGAATAAAACATGTAAATTTGTTAACTTTTGAAAACCATGTCCATTTAAAATTATACTTAAACTTTGTTATTATAAAATGTCCAAATTAAAACTTTAATGTATATGCTTTGAGTAAATAGGTGGCTAAAAATAAAATCATCTTCACATAGTAATTTAATTAAATCAAGCCCATAATAAAATAATACCAAAAATAACAACAAGGCCCTTATTACAACCCAATATTTAAACAAAATACTTAATTTCAAAAATGCATAAAATAATCAAAATCTCTTCTTTTGCATGGCCACCTTGTATCCACTCCAACCCGGTCCAAGCTCATGAATCACCTGAAATGGTTGAGAAAATTTGGGTGAGTCCACAGACTCAGTGCATAATCATTACACAAGTTTCCACACGTATGGGCTTAACCCATACCCACACAGTCCATACCAATAGATATGCAAAATGTATCCCAGCCCAATCCTAAGTCCATCCGTTACACCAACCTTAGCAGACTCCCTGCCTAAGGCCGTGGCTAATCCACCGATCACAACCGAGTGATCCCACATATCCTACCTCGGCAGACCTGCTGCACATGGCCGTGGCTGACCCACCAATCACATCGTGATCCTCAAATCCTACCTTGGCAGACTTGCTGCTCAAAGCCGTGGCAGAGCCACCGATCACGTAAGTGATCCCAACAGTAATCCGTCCACGGTGATGGACTCAGCTATCAACCGCCGAGATGGGCACCTAGCCAACATCTCCCTTGATGAAGCACACAGCTAATCATCAAGTGATAATGTAGCACGAGGCTAACATTAGACCACGTACATAATATGTACACCCCGTCCTTCCTTGATCAAAACCAATCCCCATACACATATGTCAATGTATCATGTCAAATCAACATATAGAGTGAGTATAATTACATGCTCATTACCATATCAAACAGGCACCATAAATAATTTATTATCACAATTTACTAACCTGTTAACCGATTACCCCAAACATGGGTATATACATCAATACACAAATAACAGGAGAAACAGTGCGATAATTACGCACCTGATTAGCACAGTTGACTAAACCCTGAAATCACACGTGGCTCCTAAAAGTCTCAAGTCTCCAAATCTCGGTAGATCACTACTGCAAATGCTGACTATACGCCTCCTAAAAAGGTTCTGCCTTCCCTACAATCGGCCAAAACTAAACAACATAATCATTCTAATCAACCTCTAAGGGTATAACCGTAATTTTACCTACCAAGGGCATTTTCGTAATTTACCCACCAAGGGTATTTTCGTAATTTACAACTGTAATGGCCTTTCCGAAGGCCTAATGTTGTCACTAGCGACTCAGCTACCATTTCCGGTCGTACCGGATGATTGGGCCTAAAACCCAATTTCGGCCCATTCGGGCCCACATGCTCGTGTGGCCCACCTAGCACAAATCTAGCCACGTATATAAGTTCCACCTAGTCTAATACTAACCAATCATACAATTTACTCATATGGGCCCACGGGCCCATTGGGCCCACTTCGGCCCATCGAGGCCCAAGCAGCCCCAACCCACGAGAATGCTACTGATGGCCTCAACTATCGCGTTGAAGCCCCGCACGTGCGCTCGCACGCTCGTGTGGCTACTAATACCGTGTAACCGGCATTTCGGCATTTTGCCGCTCTACAACTAGAGTAGAGAGAGTTACACACCTGATAGGACTCTGGGGCTAATCCGCGCTCCGATCACTCTTGTGCCCAAACGCCCTCCAAGATGTGTTTACTCTCCTCCTAAGATGCTCCTTATATAGCTAGCTCTTCACCTTCATTCTTTGTGTCTTTCCGATGTGGGATCCCTTCGTCAGTAGAGTTTAAATTCAACTGAAACTCTTGCCGTCCAATCCGCAAAATAAATACTCCCTTGCTTCTCATGAGATTCGAACTTAGGCTCCCCTGGAACATAATCCACGCCGCTAACCACTTGTCCACAAGCTCCTCTTGTGTCTTAAACCATGTGCAACTAAATATAAACTATGGGCCAAATTCTAAGGTCCAAGCAAAAAGAAACCAAAATGAAAAAGCCAAGACTTGAACCTTGGACTTCCTTCCTTCCTTGTGGTGTCACCCCTTATCTCTTATGTGGCTTCACTTTGCCACTACACCACACACTCCACTTTTGTCATTTTCCTCCATATTTTATTCTTAAGGCCTATCTGCCAACTTCCAGGGTTTTTTTTCACCTAAAACCAAAATTTCCCCAAAGCCAATATTTGATCCCGGGACTTCATAGAAGCCCTCTAACCTTCCAAAATCACTTATCCAATAGGTCTAACTTGCATTTAAGCCGATCTCTTATTCTCCAAAAATTTAAACGCTACTACGCCTAAGGCCCATTGGGCTCAATTCTCCTAGGCCCAATTTTGGGATGTTACAAACCCGGGATATTACAGTTCTACCCCCCTTAAAATAATTTTGACCTCGAAATTACCTGATCAGAAGAGTTGCGGGTATTGCTGTCTCATCACATCCTCGGGTTCCCACGTAGCTTCTACGCCATGATTCCGCCAAAGAACCTTTACCAAAGGCACCGACTTCTTACGCTGAACCTTCACATCCCGATCTAGAATCTACACTGGTTCTTCCTCCATAGTCAAATCTGGATTCACTTCGATCTCTTCTACTGCCACCACATGCGACGGATCTGAACGATAACGTCGAAGCATCGAAACGTGAAATACATCGTGAATCTGACTTAGTTCTGCAGGCAGCTCAAGCTGATACGCTACCGGTCCCACTCGTCTCAGTACCTTATACGGCCCAATAAATCTTGGACTTAGCTTGCCTTTCCTCCCGAACCTCAACACCTTCTTCCATGGAGAGACCTTCAGAAAAACTTGATCCCCGACAGCAAACTCTATATCCCTCCGCTTAAGATCGGCATAAGACTTCTGCCGGTCCGAAGCTTCCTTTAATCTAGCTTGAATCAACTTAACCTTGTCTTCGGTCTCCGCAACCAACTCGGGTCCCAACAACTGACGTTCACCTAACTCCGTCCAACACGTAGGTGAGCGACACTTCCTACCATACAACGCCTCATATGGTGCCATCTTGATGCTCGCTTGGTAACTGTTGTTGTAGGCAAACTCAGCTAATGGCAGAAACTCCTCCCAACTACCTCTGAAATCCAGAACACAACCTCTTAACATATCCTCCAAGATCTGAATAACCCTTTCCGATTGCCCGTCAGACTGCGGGTGAAAAGCCGTGCTGAAATCCAACCGAGTACCCAGAGCCTGATGCAACGCTTTCCAAAACCTTGACGTAAATCTGGGATCCCTATCCGAGATTATCGACACTGGCACACCATGCAACCTCACTATCTCTGATACATACAGCTTTGCTAACTTCTGAAGTGAGTAATCAACCCTCACCGGAATAAAGTGAGCTGATTTAGTCAGTCGATCCACAATTACCCAAACTGAATCCTTCTTGCTTGGCGTAAGTGGTAATCCACTGACGAAATCCATGGTTATCCTTTCCCATTTCCACTGAGGAATCTTCACAGGCTGAAGCAATCCCGACGGTAATTGATGTTCAGCCTTGACCTGCTGACAAGTCAGACACTTGCCCAGAAACTCAGTCACTTCTCTTTTCAGACCAGGCCACCAAAACTGCTCTCTAAGGTCCCTATACATCTTACTACCCCCAGGATGCATAGCATATGGACTGCTATGTGCATCCTGAAGAATCCTTTGCCTCAGCTCAACATCTTTAGGCATACAAGCTTTACCTTGGAAACACAGAACCCCATCACTAGACAGACTGTACCCTTCCAAACCACCATCCTGCACCTGCAACCTCTGCGCACTCAAAACCTCATCCTTTAACTGTTTCTCTTTGATCTGCTCAACCCAAGTAGGCTTAACTTGCAACTCTGCCAGAATACTTCCGTTGTCATACAAGCTCAAATGGGCAAACATCGCTCTTAAGTCTGAAACAACCTTACGGCTCAACGCTTCTGCCACCACGTTAGCCTTGCCCGGATGATACTCAATCGAACAGTCATAATCTTTTAGCAACTCGACCCATCTGTGCTGCCTCAAATTCAAATCCTTCTGAGTCAAAAGGTACTTCAAACTCTTATGATCTGTGTAGACTATCGATCTCTCTCCGTACAAGTAGTGCCTCTAGATCTTCAAGGCGAAGACTACAGCTGCTAACTCCAAATCTTGCGTCGGATAGTTGACCTCATGTGGCCTCAGCTGCCGAGATGCTTAAGCCACAACCTTACCTTCTCGTATCAACACATACCCCAAGCCTGTATGTGATGCATCGCAGTACACTGTGAATTCTTTACCAGCCTCAGGTTGAATTAGAACTGGAGCTTCGATCAAAATCTTCTTAAGCTTATCGAACTCTCCTGCTGTTTCTCAGTCCAAACAAACGGAACTTCTTTCCTTAACAACTTGGTCATCGGCGCTGCTATCAACGAAAATCCCTCGACAAATCTTCGGTAGTATCCAGCCAAACCTAGAAAACTCCGAATCTCGGCCACAAACTTCGGCGGCTTCCAATCCAAAACTGCCTCAATCTTCCGAGGATCCACTCTAATCCCCTCAGCTGACACTACATGACCCAAGAAAGTCACTTCTCTAAGCCAGAACTCTTACTTACTGAACTTAGCATAGAGCTGCTTCTCGCTCAAAATCTGTAGCACCACTCGCAAATGCGCATCATGCTCTTCTTCTGTCCTTGAATACACCAAGATGTCGTCTATGAAAACCACAACGAACTGATCCAGATACTGCTGAAACACCCTATTCATCATATCCATGAATGCTACCGGTGATTTAGTCAACCCGAACGGCATTACCAGGAATTCGTAGTGTCCATACCGAGTCCGAAACGCTGTCTTGTGGATATCAGCCTCCTTCACCTTTAACTGATGATACCCAGACCTCAAGTCGATCTTCGAGAATACCGCTGCTCCCTGCAGCTGATCAAACAAGTCATCTATCCGTGGCAACGGATACTTGTTTTTGATCATCAGCTTATTCAACTGGCGGTAGTCTATACACATCCGCATCGTACCATCTTTCTTCTTGACAAAGAGTACCGGCGCTCCCCAAGGCGAAACACTTGGCCTGATAAAACCGCGATCCAACAACTCCTGGATCTGAGCCTTAAGCTCCACCAACTCCTTTGGCGCCATCCTATACAGAGCAATAGACACTGGCGCAGTTCCGGGTAACAGATCTATCTCGAACTCTACTTCACGATCCGGCGGCAAACTCGGAAGCTCCTCAGGAAACACATCAGCAAATTCCTTAACTGTCTGAACTTTCTCTACAGCAGACTCTTTAGTCTCCAAGGCATAAACATGAACCACATACGCTTCACAGCCCTTTCTGACCATCTTCTCAGCCTTCAGAGCAGATACCACATTTGATAAGTAATCTCTCCTATTACCTATCATAGCCACCTCATCACCCCCAAACGTCCTAAGAACCATGCGCTTTGCCGCGCAATCCAATCTCGCCTGATACTTGACTAACCAGTCCATCCCAAGAATCAGATCGAACTCCCCAAACGGCAGTTCCATCAGATCAACATCAAACACTACTCCTTGGAGTTCTAGGGGTACATCTCTAAACAGCTTATCTACCACTACAGAGTGACCTAGAGGGCTAATCACAGTCATCTGCCTAGAAGATATCTCAGAGTCTAAATCCATGGTCTCTACTATACTACTAGCCATGTAAGAATACGTCGAACCCACATCAATCAAAGCAGTAAAAGGAGAACCAAAGATCAAGAATGTACCGGTTATGACATCCGGTGCGTCGCCCTCCTCTCAGCGCCTCGCAGCATACACCAACCCAGGCTCTCTGGCCTCAGAACTACCCGCACCTCTGCCCGGTGCTCCACGGCCCCGACCAGAACCGTTACCTCTACCATTACCACGACCTCTCTGCGGTAGCGGTCCATTATTCCTGAACTGAGTACAGCCCTGACTCTCAGACTGAATCCTGGCCAACTTACGCGGACAGTCCCTCACTCGATGATCCAGAGAACCACACTCAAAGCAACCTTTTCCACCGGTCCAGCAGCCTCCCCAATGATATTTCCCAAAATGGTTACACCGCGGCGGTCCCTGGCTAGCAGCAACAACCCTACCGGACTGATTCAGCCCACTCTGTCTAGCTCTTTTCTGAGGATTACTCGACGACCCAGAAGACCCAAAGCTCCTCTTATGCCTGTTTCTGTCCATACCCTGCCTTACCGACTCCTAAATACCCTCGGCTACCTTAGCCTTCTCAACTAAAACAGCGAACTCACGCTCCTGCTGTGGAGCAATCAGCAATCTCAGTTCGTCTCTCAGACCATCCTCGAAACGAACACATCTCTCGTGCTCCGTAGCCACAATGCCCCTAGCATACCGACTCAGCTTCAAGAACTCAGTCTCGTACTCGGAAACAGACTTACTCCCCTGGACTAGCCTCAGAAATGCTTTTCGCTGAGCATCGATGTAGCTAGATCCAATGTACTTTTTCTGGTACGCAGCCCTAAAATAATCCCATGTCAGATCCTCTGCTGCCACACTGTCCCAAACCGTGAGCCACCACTGATATGACTCATCCCGAAGAAGCGATACTATGCCCTTCAGCTTCTCCTCACTATTCAGGTCCAGATCATCCATGATCTGCTCTGTCGCCTCCAGCCAATACTCAGCCGTGCTGGGAGCAACACCAGAAACACCTCGAAAGAATTCGGCCCCGTTTGCTCGGAGTCGCTTAGGTACAGATTTCCTAACTCCGGCGCCTCCTCCTACTCCAGCTACCCTTTCTAACACTCGCAGCATCGCCTGTGACACTGCGTCATCCCCGGTCTGATCTTGAAACTCACCACCTCCAGCTGGTGGCGGAACCGGTATCTCATTTTCTGACCCCTGACCAGATCCTACGGGCTTAGAAACCGTTATCCTACCACGACCTCGTCCACGACCACGTCCACCTCTAGCGCTCATGACTAAAACTCTATGTATCTGATTTAGGAGTTTTATGAATCAGTATTTATTCCACTTGTTTTAAAGCAACATCTTATGAATATTAAAGAAGCTTTGTTTTTGCGAGTTCACAGAATCCTATCAGTTTCAATCTCTAAAGTAATACACTACTGCTAATCATCCAATCATATTACATCCAACACATCACAAGCAATAGTAAGGGGTACTTACCTGGGCGAACTGGTGCCGGAGACTCGGTGTCATGCCTTTCAAACCATATATTTCAAAACAAACACTTAAAACAAACTTTTGAAAACATTTTGGGGCCTCAGGCCCACAGCTGAGCTTTTGAACCTGGCTCTGATACCACAAATGTAACACCCCAAACCCGGTCAACACACCACGACCGAATCTGGTATGTTACCAGGAAAAACGAAGTTTTGAGAAGGTAGGTTTTTGTTTAAAAGTTTGATTAAACCCTTTGATAAATTTTGTACTTGCAGAAATCTTGAGCATGATTGTTTAAAAAACTTCTATTTCATTTTGGAAACCGGGTAATCTTGAAAACTTAATTAGTTGTGGAGTTAAAACACATTCATTTCATTTAGAAATTAAAGAAGTTTCTTATTGCTATTAAAACATTTTTGACTTAGTAGAAAATCGAGTTCAAGTTTGTAAAAGGTTTGAGTTATTAGTTATCTCCAATCACAGTGTGATACCCGATGGTATAGTTTAAAACATATCAATTTGTAGTTTTGAAATCGTTGTCTTTCCAAGTTTTAGTAAATTTTGATCCAATTAACTTGTTAAGGCATATTAAAAATTTACTTTAAGCATAAACATAAAACATAATTTTAAAGGCCATTTACAACCCAAAATAAAACCCAAAAAGTAATAAAGAAGCTAAAGTACCAATTTTATAAAGTCTGAGCAAATCTTTATTTAAGCATGGCATGAGCACCTCGAGTCCATCCCGGCTCCATGTCCGCGTCTAAGAGTCACCTGAAAAGTCAAAGGAGTGGGTGAGTCACAAGACTCAGTGCATAAATCCCCCTCCCGATAATACAACATGCTAACACACATCAAAGCAGAGCAATACAGTTAATGCACCCGTTCCTAACCATCCATAACACCTTCTCTACCCCGTGTGGTACCAAACCACTGGTGGTGCCAAACCACTGGTGACCCAAAGTCACGATATCCATAATGTAGTGCCAAACCACTGGTGACCCGAAGTCACAAATAATCCAATGATGGGGCCAACCCATCGTGTGATACCAAATCACTAGCGACAATCCCGTATCTCATAAGTGGGGCCAACCCACGGTGGTGTCAAACCACAGGGACGAGTCGCAATGAGGTGCCAAACCTCTGGTGTTCCAAAGACACAAATGTGGTACCAAACCACTGGTGATCGAAGTCACGAATCCGGTGATGGGGCCAACCCATCGTGTGATACCAAATTACTGGCGTCAATCCCGTATAATCAACTGTGGGGCCAACCCACCGTGGTGCTAAGCCACTGGGACGAGACGCTGAGGTGCCAAACCTCTGGTGACCCAAAGTCACAAAGTATCACTGTGGTACCAAACCACTGGAGGTGCCAAACCTCTGGTGTCCCAAAGACACAGTGTCCCAAAGACACGGATATCATAATCCCCCTCCTCTCATTTCATCCGTCATCATGCCATACTCATGTAAATTATGCATATCATACAAGTCATGCATATCATGCCAACATGCCTAGCATTACATTTCATAGCATACATAGCATAGATCATAATATTAGATATATCAACAATAAAACTCATAATGCTACAGACTTACCCGGATCCGTACATATACCCCATTTGGGTACCAAATAATCCCTCATACTGTTTTGGTTTTAACAAGGCAAACAGAGTTATTAACAGTATTACTAAGTATGGAGTGTGTTAGTTACACACCTGTTAAAACGCAGACTTTAATACCAAAAGAATCGATCTAAGGCCCCTTGATTACTTGCTTCTATAATCGGCCAAATAAGAGCATTAGACAACTATCTCATTCGGCCAAGACCATTAAACCAAAGGGTTAAATGTTGAGCCCTTACCTAATACTTGATTTGGTTTCCTACCAAATCCTAAACCCAGCAGTGATTCTCCTGATAATCGGCCAACCCCTAAAAAGAGAACAATCAATCCACTTGAAGACTTGACTTATGGAAATCTAAAAGAATGAACTAGCAATAATAATAATACCAACCCTTACCACACTTACCAATCAACTAACAAAAATGACGGCTCCTCTTGCTTGCTTCCACAATCCAAAGACCCTATAACGAACACAATTAACACCCTTCCATAATTGCCATATTCGGCCCTTAACCAAACCAAAACGATTTAAAACAAGAAAGAGAGAAAATGACCATTCGGCCAAACCCTTACCTACCACCAGTCGATTGCAACCAAGCACCCAACAACAACCAATATACGGCCAACAAAATACTTGGAAAAGGGAAATTCGGCTAAGGCCTTGAACCAAAAGGAAAAGAGGATTCGGCCTAGGTGCTCAACACTCCTATTATCGACTTTGAATGGAAAAGGAAAGAAAAGAAAATGTGAGATGAGCAGGAAGTTTCGGCAAGGGTAATTGAGAAGAAGAGAAGTGGATGGAATGAAGGTACTTTCGGTTTAAGAAGAAAGAAAGAATGGTGAGAAGGTTTTAGGGAATCACTTTCGGCTATCAAGGTTTCCAAAAGGTAAAAGAAAATATGAGAGGGGAAAAATGCTAGTTTCGGCTTACTCAAGGTTTTCAAGCGAAGAGAAAAAGAAACAAATGTGAGCAGAGAGGGTAGTGGTTTCGGTTTACACAATTGGAAAGGAAGGAGAAGAAATGGGAAAGAAATATTCGGCTACCAAAGCAAATTAGGAGGAAACAAGCAAATTTCGGCAGTATGCTCTTGAACTCTCGGTTTCAAAAGAAAATGAAAGAATTTTGTTTTGACAAAGAGTGACCGAAAATCACCAAAAATGCCCAATGCATTTTCGGCACACTCCTCCACTAACCATCCAAAACCGTCCACTCCCCCATGAAGTCCCCAAGTTTCGGCCAACACCCCCAATAGCTCCCAACCATCCATTCAAAATGCTTTGAACAAGTCTCCCTCCTAAATCCACTCTCCACCTATCATTCAAACCTTTTGACTTGGTCTTAGGCAGAGTTTGAACTGCCTACAACTCTTCTCCTCCATGCCGTCAAAATGGAAGCTAAAATGGGGATTTTTGTAGATTGAACTCAGGATCTCTCCCTCCTGCAAATGACGCCAACCACAAGCCCTTAGTGGCGCATGCTTTGCCACTTCACCAACTCTTCACTTGTGCAACAAAACACCAAATAAATCCCTTAAACCCCAGCTCCTTCAGCTCCTTACACATAAAGCTCAAAAACTAAAATTTTCCCACCTACTCAGGCATACTCCTAACCTACAACTAAGCTCTAAAACACCAAGAACAACAACATAGAAAGCCGATAACATGCAAACAAGGTCACAATAAAAAAAATAGCCCCTAACCCGGGATATTACAGATAACTTGTTTCGTGTTTTGTTGATATAGTTTGGTCATGCCATGAATTATCATTTATGTTTGGGTGGTTTAGGCATTATATGAAGTGATTTAATAGATATATGTCATGACATGTATATGCATTTTAATCTTTGATGGTCACTTTGATAGATTAAGGTAGAATTTTAATCATGTCTACATGTGATAGGTAAATAGAGAGAGATGTTAGGCATTTAAATTTCATGAAATGGATAGGAGTTTGAATTTGAGTTATATGTTTGTGAAGTATGTATCTAGATATGTTACAATTTAAGTGTTGAATATAGCTTGATTTGGATAGGTATGTTTCATGAGATTTTGAGTGCCTTATTACTATGTGATGTGTTGGTTAAAATCACTAAGTTTGATTGTAATGCTTAGGTGTGTACGGTTTTGTGGTAAGCATTTTTGGAAATTTTATACCTTGATAATAAATATATGTGGCATGTGCAAATGCATGTTTATGATTTCGAGTAATGCATATAATATAATACGGTATTTGGATGAACATATGTACGGTATATCAAGTTATTGAAAATGAAATATTTTGCCACGATATGATCTAGTTTGGAGTCTAAATTTTCTACTGAGTACTATGGCATATTCGGTCATAGGAAATGAGTGTTAAGGTGTAATTATAATGATATACATATGTGTGGAGATCATTGCCGAATGTGATATGCAACTATGAGATAAATGAGTTGGTTTGATATTTATATTTATGGTATAATCATGTGTGGTAATGAAATGAGAAATGTATATAATCGAAAATAATGCTTATGTTTAGAAATGACATGTGATTGATTGTAATGTCGATTATAGTAATGAAATAGATGATTAATTACCATATGCCTATTCGATCTTTGTTTTTGAATTACCAAATGAATAGTGTTTTGCTTGATTTTTAAAAGTGCATTGATTTGGGTTTGGTCGAGTAATGCCTCGTAACCCTAATTCGACAACGGATACGGGTTAGGGGTGTTACAAGAATAATAGAATTTCACATATCAAAATTTAAGCAAAGCCCATCCCAATCCTAGATCCATCCGCTACACACCACCCTTACCTGCCAATCACACCAATGGGGATTTCTACAATCACCCTCGCCGCTACACACCACCGATGGCAGTCATGTTGCAGTTAGCTGCTCATCGTCAGAGTTGTGACATAATCACCAGAACAGATCGTGGGAGAACCACTACAACAGAATACTTCCCCTTTCATACACATCAATCGCCCAACCCCGAGCAAACATAGAATCAACATGCATAACAATAACATTTAACAGCATATACACAGTAGTCACTAACCTGATGAGTCGCCCTTACCCTCCACGGGTTTTCAACAGTCATGTCGGGATTTTGGCATTTAACAGAACATAAATAGATATATATACTAATAGACAATAGAGATGGTGTGAGAAATTACACACCTGTTAACACGTAGTATTATACTCTCACTAATTGGAACCACTGCTCTCTGTCTACGACTCTGCTCAAAAACTAAAAAAACGCGAAGAAAAGGCTCCCTCCTACAGTCGGCCAAGAATTAATATTTGCTTAGATTAACACGCTTAGATGGATAGATCCCTTTACCTAGATCGATTTAAATCCCAAAAGTAGAATGATTCGAGTGCTACCGATTTAGAAACCTAAGCGATTGGATCTCCTTCAAATCTCGAAATGCCGCCCATGAAAGAAAACACAAGATTGGTCCACCATGTAGCCATTCGGCTATGGTATCTAAAAGCCGGAAAAGATTGGAAAAATAGCACAATCGACATTTACCTATATAGATGGTTTCGGCTACCCCCTTGCAGGAAGATTCGGCAATCAGAAGAAGATTGAAGCGTAGAAAATTAGAGATCTAGGAATTTCGACTTTTAAGAAAATCCCGGAAAAGATGAACAAGAGGGCTGATGCGTTTTTAGCTTTTAGAAGAACTGAGTGAGGAGTTTCGGTTTTGGTTTAGGAAAAGAAAACAAAAAGAGCCTTAGAGATTTCGGCTAGGAAGAAGTTTCAACATAATGGAAAAGTTTCGGCAACAAAGAAAACTGAGGGGGAGAGCTTCAGAAGAAAAGAAAAACTAACAAAATTCGGCTTTGCCTACTCTATCTAGCCGTCTCCCCTTTACACACACAGTCCCACATTCAGCCACCTCTAGCCTCCTAGATAGCTCCTCCTCTTTTCCCTTATCCTTATCAGAACACATATCCAGAAGAGACCCACATCACACCGCTTCCTCCTTCTTTTATCAGCTTATTATCCACTTTTTTTAACACATTAAATCCCCTATTTTCTAGCCTTGATAACGTCCCACCTAGCTCCTCTTTAAGTGCAGAAAATGGCCCAATTTTATGGGCTCCGTACAGCTCACACTTGGGCCCTTACCACTGTCGCCACTGATCAGCTCCCCTTGCTTCGCCCCTTGTTACTGGGCCACAAGCCCATTTTGCTAATTTAAACCACAGATACCATCCTTAAAGCCCTATAGTGTCTAAACAGAATATTTTAACCGAGGCCTCAGCCCATTCCTGAGCCCAATCTGGACCCCTAACCCTCAGGTTAGCACATTAAACATACAACACACCAAAATGCACAGGCCCAATAATTCAGGATGTTACAAATTGTGTGTGAAAAATTCCCATCAATTTGATACTTGGTTTCTAAATAAGATAACGAATTTTCTCAACCATTTTTTCAATTTTTATTCGTTCCTTAAGCCAATTTTGTGTTCGTACATTCAATTCGTGTACATCGAGTTAAGACAAGCAAGGTAAGAATGATCTCTGTCTTTTTGCGCCTAAAGGTAAGTCTTTTGAAATAGTTGATATATTTTTTCTCTCTTTGGATGATGATATGTATTATGTTGATGAACTACTTTTTGCAAAGCAATTAGATCATGATATGCTTAGCCATTTCAATTTGCTTCTTTATGATCTATCTGTCTTGAATATTGATAGAACACATGGTGCTGATTTCGTTTTTATAAAGCATATAGATCTTGATATGTTAAAATGTTCTGTTCTGCCTATTAATTGTCTATCTGCATTAATGATTGACAAAAAGATTCTTATGTTCGATACTTGTTACAATTCATGTGCGAGTGGTTCCTTATTTCTTACAAAGCAAGGTTCGGATGTTCAACTTCGAGTGCCATATACACTTTCTCCACTACTTGTTTGTGACGAATATATCAACCTTTTGGTGTGCTACTCGTATGATTATCTTGTCTTGTGGAATCCAATTAGATCGTATGCATGCTTTGAAGCATATCCGCTTTTGTTTCAAAATTTTGACAAGGCCTTTATCCTTTTGTACGATAAAGTGCTTGTGTTTGTCCACATGCGATTTATTTGTTTGGTGTTGTTTTTATTCGGATTGCAAGTATGTTTAAAACATTTCTTGCTAATTCTTGAATTTTCTTTTTAGGTATTGCGATTATCATCCATCTCGTTTGATCGAGGAAAGACTAGCACGGAGTTTTGTTCGGACAACCAACGGGTCGATTCGAAGACAAATCATCTTGAAGAGGGAGGGAATGATATGAGCACGCCCGGGCCGTCAACGTTTTACAACTTAACAACTCGGATCAAAGCCAAGGCGATTCGTATCTTTTGGTGCACGTCCTAAAATGAGCTTATTGTCAGCTCATTTGAGTTCGTTTTAGCTCACTGAGTTTGATTTGCATTTATTTTATTTTATGCATTTTTAATTGGCTGAATAAATTTATTTATTTACTTAGTTAAATTCTACTCAAAGTATGGCTGAATTGAATGTAACTTGCTGCCAAATTTATGAACTAAATTTGTCGATTTAATTGTGCAAGAACAACTGAAATTAGTGAATTTTGTTGGCTGTCGAATTTAATGGCTTGACTTAGTAATTGGAACATTTTTTTTGTAATGGAGAAAACAAGCTATGGCGTGGGAATAATTAAGCATGGCATCGTCTTTTTTTTTTTTAATTTGATTGAAGCATGAAAGAAGATCCAAACATTTAAAATGCATGTGCCTTTGGAATAAATAATTGGATGGGCAAGGTGCTATATGGATGGCAAGAGGAAGGAATATTTAAAAATCCATGAGCATGATTGGAATGTTATGGGGCCTTGAAATTCTTTAATCAAGCTATGGATTGCATAAAATAATACAAGCACTCATCTAGGTGGATGTCAATATGGAAAATGGGATATAAAAACAACAAAGCATGTGTGTTATTTAGTGGAAGCATGGATAGCAACTTGGAAGGCCATGAAGGAACATTATGGGTGAAATGATAAATCGTAAATGTAACATATTATCACATTTAGTATGTTTTTGGATGATTTAGCCCCTATTTATGTAAAAAGGCACTTTTAATCCTTTTTTTCTTGTTTATGCCCAGGAAAGCACCCGATGATGAAAAGAACAAGAAACGAGCTTAAAACGGGCCAATTTGGGCCAAAAAGGAAATCGACACAGCCTGTACTTCAAACCACACGGTCGTGCTTTATGGATTAACTGCAACACGGCCTTACCAAGAGACACACGATCGTGCCACCATCAACAGGCTCGAACACAGCTTACCTAAGATTTACACGGGCGTGTCTACAGGGCGTGTCGATACATCAGAAAAGAGGAATTTCACTCTAAAAAGGTTACTTGAGGAGAAAGAATTGCATTCCAAAATCCTATATAAAGACCCCAAGTTCAACCTAGAAGGGGGCGGTCAATAGGGCAGTCAGCTAAGCCAGAAGTTGAGCCAGAAAGTCAGATTCGTGAGGAATTACTCGAAGATATCTAGTAGATCCATCTCAAGAAGTCGAAATTCTACTCAAGACAGTGGACTTCTCCTTCAATTCCTTCAGGGGGTTTTAGGGATTTTCTATGTTTTGTTTTATACTTTCTCTTGAGATGTTGTCTTTTATAATTATGAACTAAACCCCTCAGATACCTGAGGGGGATAAAACTTAGATGAATCTTGTTATTGTTTTTTGAATCATATGATAAATATTTAGTTTGTTCTTAATTATGTGTGCTTAATCCAAATTGAATGTGCTTAGGTGGTGGAGAAAAAGTCCCTACTTAAGAGTAGATCTAACATAATTAAGCGGAGTTCATCACGCGCCTAGAGATAGGGTGACGAGATTTTACCGGATTAGGTTGAAACCCAATATGGGAATCCACAGATCCATTTACTGCTTCCTTAGAGGGTTATTATAAGAGAACGAGAGTTCCCCTAATTAACATAGGGTTAGACGTTATTCGCCTCGAGAGAGGGTTTAATATAAATCAGGGAGTATTACGGATCAAACTAAATGAATAAATCGTCTGGTTCAGTGTTAGACAACAAGTGAAGTCTAGGTGGATTCCTCCTAGGGTATCATCTAAATCAACTGAGTTTTCAAACAGTCTTTTCCCAAGTTTCAGTCTTTTGTCTTTGCATCTTAGCTTAGCAATTCATTAGTTTTAGTTTAATAAATCCATCACTTCATATTTTAGGCTAAATAATAGAAAGAAAGTTAGTATTAGTACTTTTAGTTCCTTTGGGTTCAATACTACTATTTGATAGGTGCAATTGCCTCAATCGTGGTCATAGTAGTCTCTAGGTTCGATCATTCTTATTATAAATATTAAAACTTGATTTGACATGATCAAGTTTTTAGCACTGTTGCTGGGGAACTAAAATATCAAGAAAACTCTATTTTTATTACTTTATCCATTATTTCTACTTTTACAAATCACTTTAATTTTTATTCGCTAATTTTCTTTTCTTTTATTTTCTTTTCTAGCAGGTACCTCTAGTTTATGACTAGAAGAAACCTGAGAGGACCGTTAGTATACAAAAGTGATATAGAAGCTACCGCTCATAGAAATCGTAGAGAAACTAGGCAAGCCCTAGACTACCAAAGAGAAGAACAACAAGACAGATCCAATCCTACTGAAGGGATGGACGAGAACGATCCACCACCACAAGTTGCGAATGAACAGGATGCTACGCGTACTATGTATGATTATGCTAAACCTAATTTAACAGGAGCAGAATCAAGTATTGTTAGGCCTGCTATAACCGCTAATAATTTCGAATTAAAGCCTAACACAATACAAATGATTTAACAATTTGTTCAGTTTGATGGTTTGCAGGACGAAGATTCGAATACTCACATAGCTAATTTTCTAGAGTTCTGTGATACCTTCAAAATAAATGACGTTTCTGACGTTGCCATTCGACTTCGATTATTTCCTTTTTCACAAAGAAATAAGGCCAAACAGTGGTTAAACTTATCACCACGAGGGTCAATCACCACATGGGATCAAATGACCGAAAAATTTCTTTTAAAGTATTTTCCACTAGCCAAAATGGCTAAATTTAGAAATGACATATCTTCTTTTGTGCAGAATGACTTAGAAACATTATATGATGCATGGGAGAGATACAAAGATCTCTTAAGGAGATGTCCACACCACAGATTACTTTTGTGGCTTCAAGTCCAAACTTTTTACAACAGTGTGAATTCTTCAACAAGGCAAATGATCGATTCGTCAGCCGGTGGAACTCTGGACAATAAAACTCCCGAAGTTGTAACACCCCTTACTCGAGACCATCGCCGGAATTAAGTAAGAGGCATTACTAGACTTGACTACAAGTTCAAAACATAAAAATCTTAAAGCTGTCAAACTGTGTCATGCCGACTAATTTGGCTATAACTCGAGTTACAAAATTCGAAATTCAGATCCGTAAATTTTCCTTGAAACTAGACTCATATATCTATTCACCATAATTTTTCTAGAATTTTTCATGTGGCCAATTAGTACAGTTTATTCTTCAAAGTTACCCTTATTACACTGCTGGACAGTTCTGACCTGTCCCTATAAAACTGCAGTTATCTGATTGCACAATTTTCCAATGGTGTTCTTGTTTATACCAATGAAAAATAAACTCATTTAGGGTTCCACACATATAAACCATGATTCCTAATTATTTTTGCACAATTTTTGACAATTTTTCCAAAACAGGACAATGACTCACGGATTCATTCAGAGCAGGTCTCGTTTAAACTTAATTATCTTATAATATATAAATCTTTTGCCTATTCTGTTTCTTTCGTATAAAAATAGACACACTAAGGTTCAATTTCATAACTGACTCACCTCCAAATTCAATATACCCTATTTTTGGTGATTTTTCTAACTCACGTCACTGCTGCCACTACAAATTATTTTGTTGTATTTCATAAAAAAATAAACTAGCTTCTAACTGAACCTACCTACATCTCAAATTCAAGGATTCAATTCATATTCCACCATTTCCTTAATAAAAACGATTAACTTTGATTAATAAAGCATAGACATTGCCATCATAAACTAACTTACATTTCAAACACAACAATGTAGTTAACAGAAAATTTAGCCATATTCGCATGGCTATTACATACATGGACCTTAAAATCATCAAACAAGGACCAAGTCTATCCTATACATGCCTTCAAGCAAACCAAAACGAAGTAGTACCCCAAATTGTAGAATGATAGTGTGAGTGACTTTCTGAACTATCCTGTTGAGCTTGTAGCTGGATCCTAATCTATAAAACAGAGAAAACATTTCACAAAATAAGCTTTCTAGCTTAGTAAGTCCTAACTCAAGAAACATAGAACATTTAATTGTTTACGAAAAGAAAACGATCAACATATGGCATTTCACATAGGCAATTAAGTAATTAGTTTACACAAAGCCAAATACTAATAATTCAGTAACCTACTTTCTTAACGTCTATACATGAAAACCAATTGTTCCATAATAGCATGTTCTAAGCTCGACTTTCGTCAAATTCCATCCATCAATATTAATTTGGCACAAGTAATATTTAACATAACATACCTCACATACTTACCCGAACCATATTCTTGACAATTTAGCTCTAAATTGTCTTGACAAGGATTAAATTCCTCTTTGGTAAATTACATCACCGGCATCAAGCCTGCTAGGCGTAAAAGCCTGAAAAGTAACACCGGCGCAAGGCCTGCTAGGCGTAAAGCCCGATAAATAACACCGGCACGAGGCCTGCTAGGCATAAAAGCCCGATAATTAACACCGGCACAAGGCCTGCTAGGCATAAAGCCCGATTATGTCACCGGCACGAGGCCTGCTAGGCTCGAAGCCCGAATGTCAGAATATTTTTACATGCTTTACACATTTTCACTATACATATCGAATCATATACATTTATTCCCATTGCATTAAATAAATTTGAAATCAATCCAATCCATCATTATCACAATCGACCAACTCATGGTTTTACACCAAGCTTATACAAATTATATCATTCACTAGATATGTAAATGATCTTTAAATATAAAGTAGCTCAAGAACTTACTTATTCACCTTGCATTAGCCAAAATAATTTCCATCACATTCTCAACATAAATCATCAACCAATATGTCAATATACATTCGGCCATGATGTAATTGGACATTAACATTCATAAATTTTTAATAGTCAAGATAACCATAATTAATTCTTTGACATGATTTAACTAAAGGACTTACTTCGGTCGTCGATGAGCCGTGTAAATCGGCTACTCGATAATCTTTGCTTTTCCTCGATCTTGTTTCTTCTCTTTTTGTTCCCGATCTAAAAATGTTAAATAAATTTTGTTCATATTCACTCTATTCCTTTTTACTCAACTCAAAACAATTTACACACAATTGAATTTCAACTCATTTGGATTTCTTTGCCATGGCCGAATGGCCCTTAGGTCTCTAGGATCCCCTATAACCCTTCCTTCTATCACTTTAATGTACTTTAGTTTAAAATTTATCTTCTTACCTATGGCCATACATTCACTTTATAAGTATACAATACATGTATAGCCGAATACAATAGCTCAAATTCATTCTCTCTTATGGCCGAATATGTCAATTCAATACCCATGCATTTTCCTCAACATACAACCAAGCAACAAGCTAAATAATCACACCAAATTCATGCATTTAACTAATCCAATTCAACCTATATGGATCTCTTCTACATGGCCGAATGGCCCTTAGGTTCTTAGGATTCTTTATAACTTTTCCTTCCATCCATTTTACCCCTTGCACTAGTTTACTTCAAGTAATCAAGTCTTAGACTTAGTACACCCAATAATTTAACATCACATATAAAAGTCTTCTATGGTTAATTTCATTATAAGAGGATGGCCTAACATCAAAACACAAGGAGAAATTTTCATGAATATCCATCCCATTATTCGGCCAACTTTGAAGGTATCTTCAAGCCAAATCAACAAAATCTTCTTACAAGTTCATGCCATTTCTTCTCATATTATCTAACTTATTAACACAACAAACTACAACATTAGCACCCATGGCCGAATCTCATCATACCAATATTAACAACTTTTGTTTGTTTCAAAAGAGAAATGATCAAGAATTTAAGCCATATCAAGGTAGGTTTTAAAAATTAAGTTCAATTCTTACCTATCCTATTGCATGCAAGGGCCGAATGGGGGGAGGATGAAGCTCTTCTCTTCTCTTCAAGGTAAGAATCGGGTAAGAAGGGGATGAATGAAGGGGGAATTATTTTCCTTTTTGTTTTTATCTTTTTTTTTTAACATAAAATATAGCATGCTTTTCTTATAAAATTACTAAAATCAATATGTATATAATTAAAAAGCATATATTCTTGGCATGCTTTTAATATAATAATGCCTAAATATCATACAAAATAAAAAAAAAAAGAACATAAAATGCATGCTTGCCGTCCACCTTGTTAAATATGGGGAATTTGACATGCAAATCCCCATGTTTAATGGACAATCCACCTAGCCCCCTTTTTATTAATGCCCACTACATTGGTTCTTCTTGCAATTTAGACCTTTAGCAAATTAAACACTTAGATGGTTAAGATTTTCCACAAAATTTTCACACTTACTAAATCACACATAACAGACACAAAACATAATATTTAAAATATCTCTCAGGCTCGGATTCGTGGTTCCGAAACCACCATTCCGATTAGAGTCAAAATTGGTCTGTTACAGAAGTAGCCTACAATTTTATTGAAGAAATGTCATTGAATACCTATCAAGGGCAAATTACATGGGCAAAACCAACAAAATTAGTCGGAGTTTTAATATAGATGCAGTTATAATGCTGTCAACACAGGTGGAGATGATAAATAAAAAGCTTGATAATTTATGTTCTTCGCAGGTACATCCAGTAACGTAGTGCGAAGCAAGTGGGAATGTGGCGAATCCTGAGTACCCACCCTACCAACCAAATAGAGAAAACGAGTAGACAAATTACATAAGTAATAATTTCTGATCTAACAATAATCCTTATAGCAACACTTACAATCCAGGTTGGAGGAACCACCCAAATTTTTCGTGGGGACGACAAGGAAATTAAGGAAATCAAAGGCAGCAACCTCCTCAAAATTACCAAAATCAGCCTTATCCACAGGAAAAGAAATCAAACCTTGAAAAGATGTTAACAAAATTCATGGCAGCAACAGATTCCCATTTCCAAAAGACCGAAGTAATGCTTAATGAACAACAAGCATCAATAAAAGGGATCGAGAATCAAGTTGGAGAACTTACTAAGTCAATTGGACTACTTACTGATATGGTATGTGAAATACGAACATAAATCTTTTCTAAAGGAACAGAGCAGGTAAAGGCAGTTACACTCAGGAGTGGAAAAGACCTAATCGAACCAAAGAAAAAAAAATTCTACACGAAGTTAACAAAGAAAAGGATGTAGAAGTTGAAGATGATACTCCATTACACATGGAAAGTAAACCATCAATTCCCTATCCAGCAAAATTAAAGAATGAACAATTAGATGCCCAATACGGTAAGTTTCTTGAACTTTTTAAATAAATACATATTAACTTACCTTTTGTTGAAGCCATTTCACAGATGCTGAAGTACACAAAATTCTTAAAGGAACTTGTAACGAATAAAAGGAAACTTGAAGAGGTATCAACGGTGGAACTTAATGAAGAGTACTTAGCCATCCTACAAAATAAACTACCACAGAAATTAAAAGATCCAGGGACTTTCACTATTCCTTATTTGATTGGTAGTTTAAACATTAAGAAAGCATTAGCAGATTTAGGTGTCAGCATCAACTTAATACGTTATAAAATGTTTAAACGACTAGATCTTGGGGAACCAAAACCCACTAGGATAAGTATTCAGTTATCTAATAGATCCATTCAATATCCTAGAGGAGTAATTGAAGATGTATTGGTAAAAATTGATAAATTTATTTGCCTTGTTGATTTTGTTGTGCTTGACATGGATGAGGACATTGAAGTACATTTAATTCTAGGGCATCTTTTTTTAGCTAGTGCTAGGGCAGTTATCAATGTAGATGATGGAAAACTTACATTAAGGATAGGCAATGAAGAAATCATTTTTCAAATCTATGATGCCATGCGATATTCAAAAGAACAAGATGATTCCTGTTATTTTGTTGAAACTACTGATCACATTACTCAAAACTCATTACAGGATATCATACATGATGACACGATAGAACTGCGTCCTACTCAAGAAGATGGTGAAGAAGATGAAGTTGACGAGCTTCAAACACTTTCATCTAGACATATGGAAAGAGAAAGCATTGAAATCAATAACGATTCAAGACAGAAACCTTCTATTAAGGAACCACCCAAATTAGAATTAAAACAGCTGCTGAAACATTTAGAGTATGCATTCCTTGGGGAAAACTCTACACTACCAGCAATCATCTCCTCGGAGTTAGAACCCAAGGAAAAAGAGGAGTTGCTAGAGGTAGTAAGGGAACATAAAAGAGCCATAGCTTGGAAAATCTCAGATATTAAGGGAGTAAGCCCAACATTTTGTACCCATAACATTTTAATGGAAGATGCGTACAAGCCATGTGGGCAACCTCAAAGACGATGAAATCCGAACGTCAAATAAGTTGTGAAAGCTGAGGTAATTAAACTTCTAGATGCCGGAATAATTTATCCTATTTCTGATAACAAATGGGGAAGCCCTGTACAGGTTGTCCCGAAGAAAGGAGGTATGACTGTGATAGCTAATGAAAAGAATGAATTAATTCCCACTAGAACAGTCACAGGTTGGAGAGCCTGCATTGATTACAGGAAACTAAAAGACACCACTAGAAAAGGTCACTTTCCATTGCCTTTCATTGATCAAATGTTAGAAAGATTATCTGGGCATATGTATTATTGCTTCTTGGATGGACTCTCCGGATATTTCCAAATTCCAATAGCAACTGAAGATCAAGAGAAGACAACGTTCATCTATCCATATGGTACGTTTGCTTATTGTAGGATGCTTTTTAGATTATGTAATGCTCCTGCTACTTTTCAGCGCTGTATGTTGGCAATCTTTGATGAACTTGTGGAGGACATCATGGAGGTATTTATGGATGATTTTTCAATATTCGATAATTCTTTTCATCTTTGCCTTAAAAATTTAAAACGAGTTCTAATGAGATGTAAGGAAACAAACATTGTTTTGAATTGGGAAAAATGTCACTTTATGGTACAGGAGGGAATTGTATTGAGACATAAAATTTCTAGCAAGGGAAATGAGGCAGATAAAGCAAAGGTTGAAACAATAGAAAAATTACCTCCTCATAGCTCGGTTAGGGCTATTAGAAGCTTTTTAGGACATGCAGGATTCTATAGAAGATTTATTAAAGATTTTTCAAAAATAGCTAAGCCTTCGACAAAATTGCAAGAAAAGGATGCACCTTTTAATTTCGATCAGGAATTTCTAGATGCATTTAATACCCTTAAAGAGAAATTAATAAATGCTTCGATTATAATTACTCCTAATTGGAATCTCCCTTTTGAACTAATGTGTGATGCAAGTGATTTTGCAGTAGGTACAGTTTTAGGACAGCGAAGAGACAAATATTTCGGGCCAATTTATTACACCAGCAGGACATTGACGGCCGCGCAAGCGATTTATACCACCACTGAAAAAGAATTATTAGCTTTGCATTTGATAAACTCAGACAATATTTATTATAATCTAAAGTTGTCGTTTACACTGACCACTCTGCTCTTCGTTATCTTTTAACTAAACCAGATGCAAAACCTCGACTCATAAGATGGATTTTACTCCTACAGGAATTTGATTTGGAAATTCAGAATAAGAAAGGAGCTAAAAATGTTGCAGCAGACCACCTATCTACACTATAGAATCCACATATAGAGGAACGAGAAGAGTTGGAGATAAATGACTCATTCCCTGCGGAACAATTATTCTCTATAACTAACTGCAAGGTACCTTGGTTTGCAAATATTGCAAATTTTCTAGTTGCTAATATCCTACCTAAAAGGTTAACACATCATCAAAAGAAGCGATTCTTTTCTGATGTGAAAAACTATTTTTGGGAAGATCTCTTTCTTTCCCGTATATGTGCAGATTAGGTAATTCGAATATGTTTTACAAAATAGAATCCGGTAAAATATTAGAGCACTGCCACTCCAAACTGTCAGGAGGACATTACGGTGGTGTCAAAACAGCGCACAAAATACTCGAATCAGGTTTTTATTGGCCCACTTATTTAAAGACGCCAACAGGTATGTCGCCTCATGTGATAAATGCCAAAGAATAGGTAATATTTCCAAACACGATGAAATGCCTCAAACATACATGCTAACATATGAAATATTTGACATATGGGGTATTGATTTTATGGGCTCATTCCCTAGTTCATTTGGGAATAAATATATTTTAGTGGTAGTCGATTACATGTCAAAATGGGTGGAAGCTGAAGCTTTACCCACCAATGATGCTAGATTAGTAGTCAAGTTTTTAAAGAAATTATTTGCTCGATTCGGAACACCTAGGGCAATAATTAGTGATAGAGGAACCCACTTTTGTAATACCCAGTTCGATAAAGTCCTGAAGAAATATGGGGTACACTACAGGATAGCCACCCCATATCACCCTCAAACTATTGGGCAAGCAGAAGTAGCAAATCGAGAACTAAAACGCATTCTAGAAAAAATGGTCGAAACAAATAGAAAATATTGGGAATTAAAAGTAGATGACGCCCTATGGGCCTACAGAACATCGTTTAAAACTCCCCTAGGGACATCCCCATATAAACTTGTCTATCGAAAAAGTTGTCACTTACCATTCGAGTTAGAACACAAAGCTTTTTGGGCCATAAAATTTCTAAATTATGATCTTAAAACTGCAGGAGAGAAAAGAATGATGCAATTAATGAGACTAGACAAATGGAGAGTTGATGCCTACGAGAACTCAAGACTATACAATGAAGCAACTAAGTGACACCACGATGCTCGTTTGAAGAAATCAAAATTGCAATAACCAATTTTTGCCCCGGGCCATTTTTCAACCCAAATTACCCAATTACAAAACCCATTAAATTACCAAACCTAAACCAGCCTATACTAAACCCAAATCCACAAAGCCCAATTACCATACCCAAATACAACCAAACTTTAGCCCAAAGTTCTAGCCCAAAACCTAAACCTACTTTTAGCAAAAAGAAGAAAAAGAAAACCCTAGATGCCTCCCCACTTGTTTCTGTCTGCCACCGCCGCTCTCCCCACTTGCTTCTGTCTCCCCACGCCTGCGAAACAAGACAAATAATGACAGCAAAAAAGAGAAATCTATTTTATTTTATTTCTGTTTTTTCCTTCAATTTTCAGTTATAAAAATCGAAGTAAAACATTGTAATAAGGGGGAGATTTTTTCGGAACAAAAAAACTGAACATTGAGATCAAAAGTAAGAATAGAAAATTTTCAAGGTTGATTTTATTTTCTATTGTTATCTACTGTTGTCTTCTATTTATTCTATTTTTTATTTTTGTTTTTTAAAAAAAGGGGTTGTTTATAAACAAAATCGAGAAAAGAGAAGGGAAATAGCGTCACTGATTTATTTTTCGACCATTTTAAGGCCAGATCTGGGCTCTGAGGGCTGAGATCTTCAAAAGGCCGACTTTTCATCCTCGTTGGCCACCGTGAACAGCGTCGCTGGTGCCAGCATTCGGCAGTTGGAGCGACAAGGGTTTGTCGGAAAGTTGGCAGGCCTAAAGTTTTTTTTGAGAGAGAATTTTGAAAGTGGTCTTTGAAGTTTTTTTTGAAATGAAGAAAGAAAAAGGGGGGCTCCTGGTTTTGAAACAGAAGACTACGAATGAAGGAACCTTTTTTTTTAGCTGTTAAAACATGGGGCCACGCGCAATCACCTGATCCACAAGTGGATTTGTGCAATTTTACCCTAAATGGGTAAACTGCGCAGTTAGTCCTCACTTTTTGCGTCTTGCTTTAATTGCATCCCTTTTTAGCTTTTTTTTTAAATTTGCCCCTAAAGTTTGTGCGTCGTTTCGATTTGGTCCGCATTCAGGCACAGTATTTAGGGCTTGGAATAATTGTGTTTTCAGTCCCTATTAGCCTGCGCACATTTCAATTTCATCATTTTTACCCTTTTATAAATATTATTACAGTTGTTTTATTATTAATGCTATTGTTATTCTTACTAATATTATTATTACTTTGTTATTATTAATATATTGTTATTTTATTACTATCAATTTATTATTATTATTTTAATATTATTATCTTTATTATTATTATTATTATTATTATTATTATTATTATTATTATTATTATTATTATTATTATTATTATTATTTTCATCATCATTATTACTATTATTACTATACTATTATTATTTCTATTACTACTATTATTGTATTACTATTTGTATATATATACTAACTATTACCACTATTATTTTACTGCTATCACCATTTTATTATACATATTATTATTCTTATAATTATATTTATTATTATTTTCTTGTTTTAATTTTTATTATCAACATTGTTATTGCCATTTCCATTATCATGATTTTTATTTTTATTTTACTATTATTAGTATTAGAATTATTATTACTGTTGTTTTTATATTATTATTGCTATCTTGTTATCATTCCTATCACTTTTATTGTTATTTGACATTTTCTTTAGTACTAATACTATCGTTCATCTTATTTTTTTTTAAACATTTTTGACCAAATTCATAAAAAGGTTTTTCACAAAGGTAATATTTGTGCGTTTGGAAATTCGAAGAAATCATGCCCAATCGTGTCATGTCTGGTTTTTTGTTGGATCAAATAAACGAATATCCTTCCAAATTCTGTCCATGTTTTTAAAATAAGGTAATATTTGTGCATTTGAAAATTCGAAGAAATCATGCCCAATCGTGCTGGGTGTGATCTTTTTTTTTTGTTTGACCAAATAAACGAATATTCTTTTAAAATTTCGGTACATGTGCTTGGGAGAATTTTGGGGATGATCTTGAATTCGAAGACTCAGATTGTCGTGTCCAATCGTGCTGGATGTGATACTCGATTCCTTTGGAACAAGAAATCTCAATATTCAATAAGTTATTTAAAATTATAAAAAAGGAATAGAATTTCAAAATCATTTCAAACTTTTCAACATTAGGACATCAATTATTCAATTTGGTACCAATTTTGGGCGTTGCGTGGGTGCTAACCCTTCCTTGCACGTAAGCGACTCTTGAATCCGTCTTCTTCTAGAAATTCGTAGACCAAAATTTATTTTATAGGTGACCCGATCACACCTCGACAAAAAAGATTGGTGGCGACTCCCGTTTAATTTTTATTTTCAAAACCAAAGCTGATCCCCGTTTTTCCAAAAAATGGTTTTGACAGCTTGGCGACTCCACTGGGGACCATAAGAGAGTCAGGCCATAAAATTGATTATTCTTTGTCCTTTTGTTGAAAATTTTGAAAATTGTTTTGAAAAATCATGTTTCTTTTGATGCGTTTGTTGGTGCTATGATTGCAATAATGTTGAGTCTCATAGGATATTTCTGCATTCATATTTGCATGACCGTTGTGGTTACACCCTTTAAGTGGGAGCGAGAAGCTATGCCTTCGTGAGGTCTTCATCTCCGCATGGGCTAGGGGACTGCTTCCGGAATACATCCGTACCTATGGTTCGGTGAGGTTTTCACCTCTGCATGGCCATAGGGAAATGTATTCCCCTGAACCAAACTCAATCCGTATGAGCCTATAATGGGTGAGGATTGAGGAATCTGCTGGTTCAGGTACCCTTACTTTAGAACTGAACCACATATAGTGAACCATAAGAGCCCACCCTAGGTAGAATCATGTTGAACCCTAGTGATCACCCAGATAGATACTCTATGATGTGTATTACTCCTGTGCTAACATGTTTTCTTCTGTTTTGATTGCATTGCATTGCATCATCATAGAAAGGAGGTGTTGATTAATATTCGATTGCTAAATAGAGGAGTTTGGAAATAAATTTCGTGATAAGGTGGATTATAATATGGTTGCCTAAATATAGTCCAAGTAAACAACGAGAGAAGGCTGATAGTCCACAAGACTTTACCCAATGATTCAAGCCAACAAGGATTACTCAAGAACAGTCATGTCTAGACTTTTTTAAAGAAGCTTATGAACATCGTGGAGGATAAAGAGGTACGGCTTGAACCGAGCAATTAGGAGCTAGAGGAGGCATCTATGGAGGAAGTTCACGGGACACGATCATAGCATCCGGTCGCAAAGAAAAAGGTTCTTGTTTTACTTGGACTATGAGGATAAAACCATATATTCAATCCGTTTTATGTAAAGAGCTTTATTTTTTAGAAAAGTTCTTCTAATAGTAATTGAATTCATAATCAATGCTTCTCTTTCTTTTTGCATTCATTTTATCCATTTGCATTACATTACATCATCCTAGAAAGGGGGTGTTGATTCGTATTCGATTGCTAAATAGAAGAGTTTGTCATAAGGAAATGTGTTACTTGATAAAGTGGATTATAATATGGTCGTCCGAACATAGTCTAGGTAAACAACGAGACAAGACATTACTTGAAGATTTAAGCTGACAAGGATTGTTCGGGAGCCATCAGAAGATTATGAGTATCGTGGAGGATAAGTGAGTGATGAGGTATGACCTGGACCAAGCAACAAAGAGCTAGAAGAGACGTCTAGTGAGAAAGCTCACAAGACATGACCATAACATCCAGATACGAAGAAGAGGATTTGCCTGAAGATTCAAGTCTACAAGGATTGTTTAGGAGTCATCAAAAGATTATGAGCATGAAGGATAAATGAGTGATGAGGAATGACCTGGATCAAGCAACAAAAAGTTAGAAGAGATGTCTATTGAGAAAGTTCACGGGACATGTCCGTAACATCCGGATACGAAGAAGAGGATTGGTGTTTTCACCTAGACTATAAGGGAGAGGCCGTATATGCGGTCCATTTTGTGTAAAGAAATGTATTTTCTAGGCAAGTCATTCTAAAAGGAATTGAATTCATAATCAATGCTTCTCTTTCTTTTTGCATTCATTCCATGCATTTGCATTGCATTTCACGCATTTGCATTACATCATGTCACATGTATTGAAATTTATAGAAAGACCCTAATTAGGTGAAGTTATTTCAGTTGACCTAAAAGACATGGAACAAAGGTTGGAGAGAATAGAGAAAATCCAAATACAGATGCAAGAGTAATTGACCGAAATTCAACAAGAGATGCGAGAACAAATGCAAGAATTGCAAAGGAATATGATAGGTCAGCTAACCCAAT
Organism: Gossypium australe; assembly: GCA_005393395.2. Classification (NCBI taxonomy): domain Eukaryota; kingdom Viridiplantae; phylum Streptophyta; class Magnoliopsida; order Malvales; family Malvaceae; genus Gossypium; species Gossypium australe. The sequence goes on from CM016623.1 coordinate 125,844,866, forward strand.
TATTAGCCAGAGAACTTGAAAAAAAGGAGTGGCCAAGTGGTCAATAGTGTGGATGATGATGATGAAATTGTTTATTCCCCGATAAATATCCCGACTCAACCAGACGCGCATCCGCAAGGGGCACCTTTCATTATCAAACCCCAATATCAGATTGATATCTCAACACTGTTGAACTTCCTGATGAGCTCATGTTTTAACCCTGAGGAGGATTGAACTAAACCAATTGCTCAAGCAAAGGCAAAAGAAAGGAGAGAGCAAACATTGAAGGCCCTAAGGAATAAGAAAAAGGAAGTGGGTAGTACGAGTAAGTATGACAAGGGCTATTCGGAGCTGATTTCAATAAGCCATGGTGACTACCAGCCATCAAGGCCCTCTTAGGCAGAATTCCAACCCAAAGCCTAACATTGGAAGGCTCCAGTTCACACCCGTCTCGATGACATACAAGGAGCTCTATCAAAACTTATTTGATACACATGTGGTGTCTCCTTACTACGTAAAACCAATGCAGCCTCCATACCCCAAATGGTATGACACGGATGTCTAATGCGAGTACCATGCGGGAATAACAGGCCATTTAATAGAAAATTGCCTTACTTTCAAAAAATTGGTCGAAAAGCTCATTGAAATGGGAATTATGAAGTTTGACGGAGTAGTAAATGAGAAAGTTAAAGGTAGAAGCAAGAGAGTTGTGACGCCTTGAATAAGATAAGAACCTAGAAGGAATATCAAGGAATCTGAATAACACATCCGAAGAAAGAACTGAGGAAAAAAAGTTTTCAAGCCCTTATATACTTGGAAGAGTTTTGAATAATAGGACTGTGAAATAGATCCATGTATTTTTAGAGCTAATCTAGAGCAATATTCAAAACACGCTTGTTGCCTTAAGCCTAGAGGCAATAGGAGTCCTTTCGTGAAATAGGCTTGCGTTCAGAATTTTTATTTCAATAAAATGCATTTTTCTAAGTAAATATTTTTATTCTTTACATTCCATAGTGTACATTTTTTTCTCTTTCTTCATGACATATCGTACAAATAATCATCCTTAGAATCATTTATTCTTTGGATTTTCTGCCATTGTACTTAGGTACCCAGATATCAATGACATGAGCGACACTGTTACTGGCTCTCTTTTTAATGAGATATGTGTCAGAGTGATTTAAGGACTTTGAAGATGACAAAAATTGCAACTTATTTCCTAATAATGGTACATCCTACCTTACGAAGTCTCAGCGGACACTACTAGCTAACGAAGGAGATGAAGATGGAAGCCAAGCTCATTGCAGGAATAAGGTAAGGCACCATTAAGTTGTCTCCAAGAGACCAAAGATATTTTCGCATGATCACATTAAGACACGCTAAGGCACGAGTATGCTGTCAAAGCCAAGGAAATCCTAGAAGAAGTCCATAAGGGTATTTGAAGATCACATGCGAATGATTCTACAATGGCTGGGTAAATTAAGTGGCTCAGGCTACTAGTTTACTGAAAAAGGAGAATTGCATCAGTTATACCGTAAATGCCAGGTGGATGAATATAAGACTTATGTGCCTCCTCTATTTTTCCTATATGTGGGGCATGGATGTTATCAAGCCATTCTTATCGAAAGCTTCTGCCAACATCGATTCATTTTCGTGGATGTCGGTTACTTTTTTTAGATGGTAAAAGTCGCTTCATATGCCGATCTTACAATGTCGACAATCATCAATTCCTATTCAAAAAAAAAGAAGAAAAAACAAAAAAATGAAAAAACAAGAAATGAAAGTCAAAAAAATAGCAAAAAAAAAAAGGAGAGACTAAGGCAAAAACCTGTAAAGGGCGCTTTGAAACCAAAAGGGATTTGAGTTGAAAACCTGAAAAGGGACTGCTCAAATTTTGATCAAAGGGGGCATACAGCAGTCTTGCTACGCCTGAATTAGCAATGAAGAAGCATGCTATGTCTTGGGGCATCGACAAAGTACTCCAGATCCTCTGAACACATACTGAGTTTAAAATAGTCCTCAAGAAGTTTTAACAGAGAAGCTCAGACGGCGATATCTGGGGCACTTAGTTTCCATTTTAATTTGTTTTTTTGTGATTATCTTATTTGTTTATACTAACAATAAATTTCCTTCTTGGTTGCATTCGCTAGCTTTGATTAACTTGTTTGTTTCAAGCTATGCTTACAATCAATTTCCTTCTTGTTCATTGTTACAACCTGTTTCAGGCATTTTGCATTGAAATAATGATTTTTTGGACTAATAATACTTTCATAAAAGGAGTTTTGCATATTACTCTGAAAGCTCATGAATAATACAAGGACCTAAAACAAGACTATTGTTCAGAACTCATTCAACTTAAGGTTTGAAAATATTGAAAAAAAAATGATTATCTCTTTGAACATTTTATTGGTTGAACAAAAGACAAGACATTTCGTCGGTGATACAACCTTGACAAATAACGAGCAATGCCAACCCAAGTGCACAATGAGATCATTCTCGGAGAAAGAAAAATGATACTTCCCATTTATGCAAATATCAAGCATATACATCTGGCCATTATATCCAGCGAACGATGATTGCTCCTATACCTCAGAGTCCCAGCAAGATGGTTGGAAGAAACCAAATGTTATTTTTCAGAAGTTACAATGGGAGGTACAAACTTTATGTCCCAGGAGGTACAGTAGAAGGGACTCTGAAACTACAGCGGGGCAAGCTAGCGGAGCAGAATATGATCATTTCTTTGGGTTTTCTATCAAAGATACTGGCTGAATGAGAAAGCATCGTAACGCATCGATGGTAGAACCTTGTTGAACTACGAGCAATGACAACCCAAACAGTAAAAAGGGTCATTCTCATGTATTCATACACATCCAATTAGGAGCATTTGATTCATTACGATCATTAAATCCTAGTCATTTTACATTTAAAAAATTAATAATCCTCATGACATTCTACATTCATGCAAATGTTGTCCATGATGCATTTATGTCTACTGGACATGTCCTTCAGAAGACGGTATAGCAAATTGAAAAGTTCAGATTTTGTTCCCTAGAGATGATAGTAGAGCAGATTGAAGATTGAAGTCTTCCTGAAGATAGTAAAGAAGCAAATTGAAAAGTTCAGATTTTGTTCCCTAGAGATGGTAATGGAGCAGACTGAAGATTGAAGTCTTCCTGAAGATACTAAGGAAGCAAATTGAAAAGTTCAGATTTTGTTCCCTATAGATGATAGTAGAGCAGACTAAAGATTGAAGTCTTCCTGAAGATAGTAAGGAAGCAAATTGAAAAGTTCAGATTTTGTTCCCTAGAGATGGTAGTGGAGCAGACTGAAGATTAAAGTCTTCCTGAAGATAGTAAGGAAGCAAATTGAAAAGTTAAAATTGTGTTCCCTCGATATGGTAGTGGAGCAGACTGAAGATTGAAGTCTTCTTGAAGATAGTAAGGAAGCAAATTGAAAAGTTTAGATTTTGTTCCCTAGAGATAATAGTGGAGCAAACTGAAAATTGAAATCTTCCTGAAGATAGTAAGGAAGCAAATTGAAAAGTTCATATTTTGTTCCCTAGAGATGGTAGTGGAGTGGACTAAATATTAAAGTCTTCCTGAAGATAGTAAGGAAGCAAATTAAAAAGTTCAAATTTTGTTCCCTAGATATGGTAGTGGAGCAGACTGAAGATTGAAGTCTTCCTGAAGACAGTAAGGAAGTAAATTGAAAAGTTCAGACTTTGTTCCCTAGAGATGATGGTGGAGCAGACTAAAGATTGAAGTCTTCTGAAGATAGTAAGGAAGCAAATTGAAAAGTTTAGATTTTGTTCCCTAGAGATGGTAGTGGAGCAGACTGAAGATTGAAGTCTTCCTGAAGATAGTAAGGAAGCAAATTGAAAAGTTCATATTTTGTTCCCTAGAGATGGTAGTGGAGTGGACTAAATATTAAAGTCTTCCTGAAGATAGTAAGGAAGCAAATTAAAAAGTTCAAATTTTGTTCCCTAGAGATGGTAGTGGAGCAGACTGAAGATTGAAGTCTTCCTGAAGACAGTAAGGAAGTAAATTGAAAAGTTCAGACTTTGTTCCCTAGAGATGATGGTGGAGCAGACTAAAGATTGAAGTCTTCTGAAGATAGTAAGGAAGCAAATTGAAAAGTTTAGATTTTGTTCCCTAGAGATGGTAGTGGAGCAGACTGAAGATTGAAGTCTTCCTGAAGATAGTAAGGAAGCAAATTGGAAAGTTCAGATTTTGTTCCCTCGAGATGGTAGTGGAGCAGACTGAAGATTGAATTCTTCCTGAAGATAGTAAGGAAGCAAATTGAAAAGTTCAGATTTTGTTCCCTAGAGATGATAGTGGAGCAGACCGAAGATTGAAATCTTCCTGAAGATAATAAGGAAGCAAATTGAAAAGTTTAGATTTTGTTCCCTAGAGATGGTAGTGGAGCAGACTGAAGATTGAAGTCTTCCTGAAGAAAGTAAGGAAGCAAATTGAAAAGTTTAGATTTTGTTCCCTAGAGATGGTAGTGGAGCAGACTGAAGATTGAAGTCCTCTTGAGATAGCAAGGCAAATTGGAAAATTCATATTTATTTCCTTGAAGTTCCAGTGGACAAAGAAAATTGAGCAAGAGCAAATTGAAGCTACAGATCCTATCTCTCCAAAATGGCGATGGAGTAGATCAAAGCAACAAATAAACAATGGATTAGGATGAGGCCATCTGAAGAATAAGAGCACGGAAGAACCAGGGCTTGACCAAGATCGGGCAAAAATTGGTTCTTCTATTGTCTTTGCTCTATTCTCGTTTCATGACAATGAGCAAAGAAGGGCAGCTGTAATAACGAATTTTTTCCCCGGGCCATTTTTCAACTGAAATTACCCAATTACAAAACCCATTAAATTACTAAACCCAAATCAGCCTATACTAAACCCAAACCTACAAATCCTAATTACCAAACCCAAATACAACCAAACTTTAGCCCAAAGTTCTAGCCCAAAACCTAAAACTATTTTCAGCAAAAAGAAGAAAAATAAAACCCTAGATGCCACCCCACTTGCCTCTGTCTGCCACCGCCGCTCTCCCCACTTGCTTCTGCCTCCCCATGCCTGCGAAATAAGACAAACAATGACAGCAAAAAAGAGAAATCTATTGTATTTTATTTCTATTTTTCCTTCAATTTTCAGTTATAAAAAACGAAGTAAAACATTGTAATAAGGGGGAGATTTTTTCGGAACTAAAAATCCGAACATTGAGATTAAAAGCAAGAATATAAAATTTTCAAGGTTGATTTTATTTTCTATTATTATCTACTGTTGTTTTCTATTTATTCTATTTTTTGTTTTTATTTTAAAAAAAGGGTTGTTTATAAACACAATCGAGAAAAGAGAAGGGAAAGAGGGTGACCGATTTATTTTCTGACCATTTTAAGGCCAGATCTGGGCTCTGAGGGCTGAGATCTTCAAAAGACGGAGTTTTCATCCTCGTTGGCCACCGTACGAGGCATCGTCGGTGTCGGCATTCGGCGGCCGGAGCGACAGGGGTCTGTCGGAAAGTTGGTCGGCCTAAAGTTTTTTTGAGAGAATTTTGACAGTGGTCTTTGAAGTTTTTTTTTTGAAATGAAGAAAGAAAAGGGAGGGCTCCTGGTTTTGAAATAGAAGACTAAGAATGAAGGAACCTTTTTTTTAGCTTTTAAAACATGGGGCCACGCACAATCACCTGATCCACAGGTGGATTTGTGCAATTTTACCCTAAATGGGTAAACTGCACAGTTGGTCCTCTCTTTTTGCGTCTTGCTTTAATTGCATCCCCTTTTAGCTTTTTTATTTTTTTAAATTTGACCCTGAAGTTTGTGCATCATTTCGATTTGGTCCGCATTCAGGCACAGTATTTAGGGCTTGGAATAATTGTGTTTTCAGTCCCTATTAGCCTGCGCACATTTCAATTTCATCCTTTTTACCCTTTTATAAATATTATTACATTTATTTTATTATTAATGCTATTGTTATTCTTACTAATATTATTATTACTTTGTTATTATTAATATATTGTTATTTTATTACAATCAATTTATTATTATTATTTTAATATTATTATCTTTATTATTATTATTATTATTATTATTATTATTATTATTATTATTATTATTTTCATCACCATTATTACTATTAATACTATACTATTATTATTTCTATTACTACTATTATTGTATTACTATTTGTATATATATACTTACTATTACCACTATTATTTTAGTGATATCACCATTTTATTATACATATTATTATTTTTATAATTATATTTATTATTATTTTCTTGTTTTGATTTTTATTATCAACATTGTTATTGCCATTTCCATTATCATGATTTTTATTTTTATTTTACTATTATTAGTATTAGAATTATTATTACTGTTGTTTTTTATATTATTATTGCTATCTTGTTATCATTCCTATCACTTTTATTGTTATTTGACATTTTCTTTAGTACTAATACTATCGTTCATCTTATTTTTTTAAAACATTTTTGGCCAAATTCATAAAAAGGTTTTTTACTAAGGTAATATTTGTGCGTTTGGAAATTTGAAGAAATCATGCCCAATCGTGCTAGGTGTGGTTTTTTTTTTTGGATCAAATAAACAAGTATCCTTCCAAATTCTGTCCATATTTTTAAAATAAGGTAATATTTGTGCATTTGGAAATTCAAAGAAATCATGCCCAATCGTGCTGGGTGTGATTTTTTTGTTTGACCAAATAAACAAATATTCCTTTACAATTTCGGTATATGTGCTTGAGAGAATTTTGGGGATGATCTTGAATTCGAGGACTCAGATTGTCGTGTCCAATCGTGCTGGATGTGATACTCTATTCCTTCGGAACAAGAAATCTCAATATTCAATAAGTTATTTAAAGTTATAAAAAAAGGAATAGAATTTCAAAATCATTTCAAACTTTTCAACATTAGGACATCAATTAATCAATTTGGTACCAATTTTGGGCATTGCGAGGGTGCTAACCCTTCCTCGCACGTAAATGACTCCCGAATCCGTCTTCTTCTAGAAATTCGTAGACCAAAATTTATTTTATAGGTAACCCGATCACGCCTCGACAAAAAAGATTGGTGGCGACTCCCGTTTTATTTTTATTTTCAAAACCAAAGTCGATCCCCGTTTTTCAAAAAAATGGTTTCGACAAAAATGATTCGAAGTAGGGGACTTGGTCTTGCTATACAACTCAACGCTTAAATTGTTTCCTGGGAAATTAAAATCAAGATGGTCAGGGCCATTCATGGTAAAAACAATTTTTTCCTATGGCACGGTCGAGGTAACTCACCCCACCCAAGGCACACTCAAGGTAGATGGTCATCGACTCAAAATATATAATGGTGAAAATATTACAAATATGAGAGATGAACTTCAAATCCATAAACCTTCTTATAGAATTGAAAACAGGGTAAGTCTAGCTTAAGACTTTAAACGAGTGCTTCTCGGAAGGCAACCCGAGCACTGACTTACTAACAACATTAATTTTTCTTGAACTTCATACTGATTAAGTGCAGATTTTGACCACACGGGCGTGCCAGTGGCAGTGTGGAAGCCACAGGATAAAACACAGGCGTACTAATACTCGTGCACGATAAGAGGTAAACTTTTCCCAAACACAGGGCAAGGAACAGCCGTGCTTTCAACCATACGAAGATACTGACTTACCTACCACGGGCATACCACGGTAGAGCTTCAGAATGTGTGGAGCTACTAACTTACAGAACACGTGCATACCACGACCATTCTTTAATGGCGTGCTAAGATACTGACTTGCCTACCATGGAAATACCACGGTCGTGCCTTAGAGCGTGTGGAGCTACTAACTTATATAACACGGGATGAATATGCCCATGGTACCATATCGTGCCAAGCATGACACAGGCGTTCCACATAAAACATGACCGTGCCAAAATACCTGAACGCGCCCAAAATTCGAAATCGAGAAAAACACGGACATAACATGGCGGTGCCACTAGCCCTTGTTCCCTCCCCTATTTAAGCAAATTAAATCGTCTACTTTCCCAAAATCAACCCTAAAAATATTTTTCACCCTTCTTCTTTAAAATTCCAGCCACATTCATCTCCTACACCACCCCAAAACCTCCCAAACTCCATTTTCTTCAAAACAAATCACTCCAAAGCCGTGACACGCCCGCGACATAACCGTGCTACAGGTCGCTCACGCCTTCACCACAGTCGTGTGACGCCCAAACAGCCACAACATCACTGTGTCCCGCTCGTGTTCTACCGAAAAACACCACCACCACCCCTGGTTTCCTCCATTACTTCACTCTTTTAACTTACAACTGATAAATTGCTGATTATTGAGTTTTGTTTATACTGAACTTTTAATTCAAGCATGATTTGTTCATTTTTATTTTTTATTTTATTTTATTTTATTTTATTTTATTTTATTATGACAATATTTTCTCTAGATTAAATACTTTTTGTGAATAATTGTTCTTGCAAATTTATTTAGGTTATCATAGTACAAATTTTGATTATTAGTTGTTGTTTATATTGATGATTATCAGCTATGTTCTTGAGTGAAAATTGAATTGGTTGCCCATATTTATGTCATCATATTAACCATCTAAATGTCTTGAGTTTAGATAGTAATATGGTACAACCATTGCTTGGATATTAATCAATTTCAGGTACCATGTTGTCATCAAGAGGGAAATGAACCGCGGCCACCCCAACCAAGAAAAGAAAAGGACCTGGATCGTCTAGTGCCTCTTCTGAGCTACGACACGAATTCCTCCAATTTTCTCAAGTAGCCCAGGAAGAAAGATATAAGGCATTCCAGGATGGACCCCTCGGTACCGATAGGTACATTGATTGGGGTGCGCTGGAGTAAGTTAGACTTGCCGAAGATATTCGAGCGTTCATCTTGACCAACCCATGGGACCAGTTTTTCTCAATTATCGAGCCCACCTACTTGGAGCTCACACTCGAGTTTTGTGCCACCTTCACCTTACAGACAGTGATGGCACAGTTTGACGACCCGGGCATAGTCTAAGTCCAATTAAGAGGCACGGTACGTTAACTAAGCGTACCATAGTTTAGCTCGGCTCTCAAACATTATACGTCAAAATTTATAGCAACGAACCCACTCTCTGAGATAAACCGAGAGCTCCATTGCACTCCTCTCCAATGCTGGCGCAACTTACGTCCCAACACAAGTGTCTACGACCCCAGTCACTCCAAGGCAACAGTTCTCACCCCAATTTTGAGGTACATTCACGCCATTCTCGCTCAAACTATTATAGGTCATTGAGAGAGCACCGACATGGTTAATCGACACGATGTATATTTCTTATCATGCATGGCAGAGGGACACGTGTTCGATTTGGCATTCTTTATTACCGGTGTAATGCAGCATCAAACTGAGGAGCACAGGAAGGGTATTTTAACGATGAGACCATACATCACACGGTTGGCTCGGCACTTCAGTCTCCTCAACACTGATGATCAGAGGACCTCACTTACACTGATCGGACAGATGGCACCCATGGGTATTCAAGCGATGTTACATATGAGGATGATTAAACATCATCGTGGGATCGACCCTCCTCGGTACCGGCTAGCCATAGAAGAGGAGGTGCCCAAGGACATTACTAATGATGTCCCACCAACAGCCTCGAGCCAGCGGGCTATCCCATGCGACAGCCTCACTAAAGGATATCTCTGCTCGCCTTACCCACTTCGAGCAGTACTGTACCCAGCAATTCACTAACATAGCTCGATGTTTTGATGGGATCAAGGCCACTCTTCAGCAGATATGCCAGCACTTTCACATCTCAGCTCCGACACCATCTCAGGATCCAGCAGATGATGAGGACTTTTGAGTCCTTCTATTTATCTATCTTTATTTTATCTTTACTTTAAACTTCATGCTATTTTTACTTTGTTTTAATTTCTATTTTGTCTTTATTTGAATTTTTCCTCATATATTGCAATTTTAATAGTATGGTTATTGATCGCTAAAATCAAAGGTTTAATATTTATAATAAGAATGATCAGACCTGGAAACTAACTCTGACAACGATTAAAGGCAAGTGTACCTATCGAACAGTAGTATAGCTTAAGCAATACCGGATTGTCAAACCCAAAGGAACTAAAAGTACTAATAATAACCTTCTTTCTATTATTTAGGCTAAAATAAGATAAGTTGGATTTAAACATAAATTACGACAACTAAACTAAGTTAGCTTATAGTAACCCCCTAGGATAGCAATAAATCGATCTGTGGACTCCCATATTAGGTTTCACCCTAATGTGACAAAATCTCGTAACCTATCTCTAAGCGTTCGATCAACTCCGCTTAATTATGTTAGATCTACTCTTAGGCAGGGTCTATTCCTCCTCCACCTAAGCACATCAGATTTGGATTAAGCAACAATAATTAAGAACAAACTAAGTAATTATCATAAAATTTCAGAAATCAAATAACAATATTCATCTAAGCTTTATCCCCTTCAGTTATCTAAAGGGTTTAGTTCATAATAAAAAGATAAAACATCACAAGAGAAAAGATAAAACAAAACATAAGAAATCCCTAAAACTACCTGAAGGAATTGAAGGAGAAATCCACCGTCCTGAGTATAATTCCAGCTTCTTGGGATGGATCAACTGGCTATCTTCACGTAATTCCCTAATTTTGGCCTTCTCGGCTTAGCTCCTTGGCCTAGCTTGACGCCCCCTCATTGTTGGTACTTAGGGGGTATATATATATATAGGCTATTAGGAGTGCGATTCTTTCTCCCCAAGTATCCTTTTCTGACTGAGTTTGCTCATTCCAACTGTCGATGCACGGTCGTGTAGCACTATAACATCCCGAAATTAGGCCTAGGAGATTTGAGCCCAATGGGCCTTAGGCGTAGTAGCGTTTAAATTTTTGGAGAACAAGAGATTGGCTTAAATGCTAGTTAGACCTATTGGATAAGTGATTTTGGAAGGTTAGAGGGCTTCTATGAAGTCCCGGGATCAAATATTGGCTTTGGGGAAATTTTGGTTTTAGGTGAAAAAAAAACCCTGGAAGTTGGCAGATAGGCCTTAAGAATAAAATATGGAGGAAAATAACACAAAAGGAGTGTGTGGTGTAGTGGCAAAGTGACGCCACTTAGGGGACAAGGGAGTGATGCCACATGGAAGGAAGGAGGTCCAAGGTTCAAGTCTTGGCTTTTGCATTTTGGTTTCTTTTTACTTGGATCTAAGAATTTGGCTATAGATTTATATTTAGTTGTGCATGGTTTAAGACACAAGAGGAGCTTGTGGCCAAGTGGTTAGCGGCGTGGATTATGTTGCAAGGGAGCCTGGGTTCGAATCTCATGACAAGCAATGGAGTATTTATTTTGTGGATTGGACGGCAAGAGTTTCAGTTGAATTTAAACTCTACTGACGAAGGGATCCCACATCGGAAAGACACAAAGAATGAAGGTGAAGAGCTAGCTATATAAGGAGCATCCTAGGAGGAGAGTAAACACATCTTGGAGGGCGTTTGGGCACAAGAGTGGTCGGAGCGCGGATTAGCCCCAGAGTCCTATCAGGTGTGTAACTCTCTCTACTCTAGTTGTAGAGCAGCAAAATGCCGAAGTGCCGGTCACGGCAATAGTAGCCACACGAGCGTGCGAGCGCACGTGTGGGGCTTCGACGCGATAGTTGAGGCCATCAGTAGTATTCTCGTGGTTGGGGCTGCTTGGGCCTCGATGGGCCGAAGTGGGCCCAATGGGCCCGTGGGCCCATATGAGTAAATTGTATGATTGGTTAGTATCAGACTAGGTGGAACTTATATACGTGGCTAAATTTGGGCTAGGTGGGCCACACGAGCATGTGGGCCCGAATGGGCCGAAATCAGGTTTTAGGCCCAATCGTCCGGTACGACCAGAAACGGTAGCTGAGTCGCTAGTGGCGACATTAGGCCTTCAAAAAGGCCATTGCAGGTGTGAATTTACGAAAATACCCTTAGTAGGTAAAATTACGATTATACCTTTAGAGGTTGATTAGCATGATTATGTTGTTTAGTTTTGGCCGATTGTAGGGGAAGGCTTGATCTCGCATATCTCGGGTTGTGGCTACTGCTCGAAAAGTGTTAAGGAAAGGGGATCTAGTGCATTAGATCTTGATCTACGGGATTTGATAGTCGCATTAGTAACTAGATGTGTAAACTAACACACTTCTTGCTTTGTATATGTTTGATAAACTGATTGATTGGTAAAACCGAAATAGTATGGTTGAGTGATATGATACCCTATGGGGTATGTGCACGGATTCATGTAAGTCCGTTTCATTATGAGTACTGTTATTGATACATGATGTCATGATTTATGATGTATGTGCTATGAGATGCAACGTTAAACATGTTTGCATGATTTGAATACTATACATGAGTTGGTATGATGATGGGTGATATGAGAGGAGGGGGCAGTGATATTTTGTGCTGACGAGCACCAGTGTTTTGGTAACACAACTTTGTGACTTTGGGTCACCAGAGGTTTGGCACCTCCAGAGGTTTGGCACCTCAGCGTCTTGTCCCCGTGGTTTCGCACCACAGTGGGTTGGCCCCACAAGGCGGTATTGAGGGATTGACGCCAGTGATTTGGTATCATACGATGGGTTGGCCCCATCAATTGATTTGTGACTTCGGTCACCAGTGTTTTGGTAACACACTTTGTGTCTTTGGGACACCAGTGGTTTGGCACCACATTGACGGATATCGTGTCTTCGGACACCAGAGGTTTGGCACCTCCAGTGATTTGGCATCACATCTGTGACTATACGTCACCAGTGGTTTGGCACCACCAGTGGTTTGGTACCACACGGGGTAGAAAAGGTGTATGGATGGCTAGGTTGGGTGCATGTGAATTGGATGCATGATGATCATGTTTATGTTTGTATATGATATTCTGCTAATCCGGGAAAAAGGGTGGCACACTGAGTCTTGGTGACTCACCTTTTTCCTTTAACTGTTTTAGGTAGTGCATAAAGTTGGACCGGGATCGGAGAGAACAAGGTGGCCCATGCCGAAGATGATGTTTAATTATGTTATGCTTGATTTTGATGCACTTATTTTATTTTAAGTATTGGGTTGTAATAAAGGCCATTTTATTATTTTGGTATTATTTTTAACTATGGTTTAATTTAATTTAAATTGCTATGTGAAAATGGTATATGGTTTTATCCATTGATTCAACTAAATTTTTAATCCCCTGAGTTTTCAAAATAAAACATGAGTTTTCAAACAATCATGCCCAAGATTTCTACAAGAATAAAATTTACTAGAAGATTTTCAACCGACTTTCCCAGTGACATAACCAGATTCGGTCGGAATGAATGGGCCGGGTTTGGGGATGTTACAGTTTGGTATCAGAGCCCGGTTCAAAACTCGGCTTTAAGGGTTTTGGGCTCGAAACAGTTTTCAAAATGGGCTTTTCGAAATGTGGGCTTTTATAAAAAGTTTTTCAGGTTATTCTGGCATGGCACCTGTGTCTCCGGCCCGAAGTCCACCAGGTAAGTACTTCGGACTTTCTTGAAGTGATTTGTTTATATGAATTGATTTGGGCTTAGTTTGGGCTCGTAGAATAGAATAATAGGATCTGTTGGACCCTAGGACTAGACTACTCAAACATGTGCATAAGACTTAAGGTTACTAAACAAACCTGTGAAGTAAGCCGCCGAGTTAAGGTGTGGCAACCTGTGTGCGCATGTCTAGGAGTGGTATTCAGTGGGAGCTTGGTATTTAAGCAGTCCGCGTGACTCACCTCCTCTCCACTTGAATCCTACCTGGTGCGTAGCTACGGTTCACCTTAACCAAGAGGACTTGTTCATAGGCTAAACCAATTATTAAAACCCGAAAGGGATTAGCCTTATTGTTTTAAAATCCTTAGTTTTAAAATTTTCAAACTTACCTCTTTGGTTTGTGAAACCCTAAATCCGATTTTGAAAAACGTTGGTCGATTTACAAAATTACAAAAAAAAATGCCCCTAGTGGCAAAATTACAAAAAATGCCCCTGTATTGTAAAATCACCGCACTACCCTCAACTTTTATCAAAATGATTTTACTTCATCCTGAGTTTCAAAATATTCTTTGATTTGAAAAATTTACGAAAATGCCCTTAACGTCCCCAATTACTGAAATAACCCCGATTTTTGAAATTTTTACAACACATCTGGTTTGAAAAACAAATTTTTCAAGATGGCCCCTGAGATTTTGTAAACTTTGAAATATCTTTAATTTGAAAACTATTTTCAAATTGACCCTGAGTTATTACCGAAATACCCCTATAGGAAAATGTCGAAATTACCCCTGGGTTGGGAATGCTCAAGAAAGTGACATGGATGAATGAATGTCTCTTTAGTGAAGTATGTCAATGTTTGAATTAGAACAGAGAACTTGAGATGAAACTTTGATTGCTCGAAAGAACGACTTCCAGAAACTTCTGTTCATAAAATTTGCTCGTGGATAAAACAGTGGAACAAAATTTCTAATGCATAAAACTTTTAATCAGATTAAATCGCGACGCTAGATATGAGTTCTAGGGGACGTGGTTGTCGCGGACGTGGTCAAGGTGGAATGACAGCTTTATTAAGATCAGAGTGCGCAGCAAGAGCGTAGTGTGGTAGGATGTGCGACTGTTAGTTAGTTGGAAATTTCGAGGACGAAATTTCTTTAAGGAGGGTAGATTTGTAACATCCCGAAATTGGGCCTAGGAGATTTGAGCCCAATGGGCCTTAGGCGTAGTAGCGTTTAAATTTTTGGAGAACAAGAGATTGGCTTAAATGCTAGTTAGACCTATTGGATAAGTGATTTTGGAAGGTTAGAGGGCTTCTATGAAGTCCCGGGATCAAATATTGGCTTTGGGGAAATTTTGGTTTTAGGTGAAAAAAAACCCTGGAAGTTGGCAAATAGGCCTTAAGAATAAAATATGGAGGAAAATAACACAAAAGGAGTGTGTGGTGTAGTGGCAAAGTGACGCCACTTAGGGGACAAGGGAGTGACGCCACAGGGAAGGAAGGAGGTCCAAGGTTCAAGTCTTGGCTTTTGCATTTTGGTTTCTTTTTACTTGGATCTAAGAATTTGGCTATAGATTTATATTTAGTTGCGCATGGTTTAAGACACAAGAGGAGCTTGTGGCCAAGTGGTTAGCGGCGTGGATTATGTTGCAAGGGAGCCTGGGTTCGAATCTCATGACAAGCAATGGAGTATTTATTTTGCGGATTGGACGGCAAGAGTTTCAGTTGAATTTAAACTCTACTGACGAAGGGATCCCACATCGGAAAGACACAAAGAATGAAGGTGAAGAGCTAGCTATATAAGGAGCATCCTAGGAGGAGAGTAAACACATCTTGGAGGGCGTTTGGGCACAAGAGTGGTCGGAGCGCGGATTAGCCCC
The DNA here is from genome assembly GCA_005393395.2 of Gossypium australe. Lineage (NCBI taxonomy): Eukaryota > Viridiplantae > Streptophyta > Magnoliopsida > Malvales > Malvaceae > Gossypium > Gossypium australe. The sequence goes on from CM016623.1 coordinate 125,860,254, forward strand.
AGAGTCCTATCAGGTGTGTAACTCTCTCTACTCTAGTTGTAGAGCGGCAAAATGCCGAAGTGCCGGTCACGGCAATAGTAGCCACACGAGCTTGCGAGCGCACGTGTGGGGCTTCGACGCGATAGTTGAGGCCATCAGTAGTATTCTCGTGGGTTGGGGCTGCTTGGGCCTCGATGGGCCGAAGTGGGCCCAATGGGCCCGTGGGCCCATATGAGTAAATTGTATGATTGGTTAGTATTAGACTAGGTGGAACTTATATACGTGGCTAAATTTGGGCTAGGTGGGCCACACGAGCATGTGGGACCGAATGGGTCGAAATCGGGTTTTAGGCCCAATCGTTCGGTACGACCGGAAACGGTAGCTGAGTCGCTAGTGGCGACATTAGGCCTTCAAAAAGGCCATTACAGGTGTGAATTTACGAAAATACCCTTAGTAGGTAAAATTACGATTATACCCTTAGAGGTTGATTAGCATGATTATATTGTTTAGTTTTGGCCGATTGTAGGGGAAGGCTTGATCTCGCATATCTCGGGTTGTGGCTACTGCTCGAAAAGTGTTAAGGAAGGGGGATCTAGTGCGTTAGATCTTGATCTACGGGATTTGATAGTCGCATTAGTAACCAGGTGTGTAAACTAACACACTTCTTGCTTTGTATATGTTTGATAAACTGATTGATTGGTAAAATCGAAATAGTATGGTTGAGTGATATGATACCCTATGGGGTATGTGCACGGATTCATGTAAGTCCGTTTCATTATGAGTACTGTTATTGATACATGATGTCATGATTTATGATGTATGTGCTATGAGATGCAACGTTAAACATGTTTGCATGATTTGAATACTATACATGAGTTGGTATGATGATGGGTGATATGAGAGGAGGGGGCAGTGATATTTTGTGCTGACGAGCACCAGTGTTTTGGTAACACAACTTTGTGACTTTGGGTCACCAGAGGTTTGGCACCTCCAGAGGTTTGGCACCTCAGCGTCTCGTCCCCGTGGTTTCGCACCACAGTGGGTTGGCCCCACAAGGCGGTATTGAGGGATTGACGCCAGTGATTTGGTATCACAAGATGGGTTGGCCCCATCAATTGATTTGTGACTTCGGTCACCAGTGTTTTGGTAACACACTTTGTGTCTTTGGGACACCAGTGGTTTGGCACCACATTGACGGATATCGTGTCTTCAGACACCAGAGGTTTGGCACCTCCAGTGATTTGGCATCACATCTGTGACTATACGTCACCAGTGGTTTGGCACCACCAGTGGTTTGGTACCACACGGGGTAGAAAAGGTGTATGGATGGCTAGGTTGGGTGCATGTGAATTGGATGCATGATGATCATGTTTATGTTTGTATATAATATTCTGCTAATCCGGGAAAAAGGGTGGCACACTGAGTCTTGGTGACTCACCTTTTTCCTTTAACTGTTTCAGGTAGTGCATAAAGCTGGACCGGGATCGGAGAGAACAAGGTGGCCCATGCCGAAGATGATGTTTAATTATGTTATGCTTGATTTTGATGCACTTATTTTATTTTAAGTATTGGGTTGTAATAAAGGCCATTTTATTATTTTGGTATTATTTTTAACTATGGTTTAATTTAATTTAAATTGCTATGTGAAAATGGTATATGGTTTTATCCATTGATTCAACTAAATTTTTAATCCCCTGAGTTTTCAAAATAAAACATGAGTTTTCAAACAATCATGCCCAAGATTTCTACAAGAATAAAATTTACTAGAAGATTTTCAACCGACTTTCCCAGTGACATAACCAGATTCGGTCGGAATGAATGGGCCGGGTTTGGGGATGTTACAAGCACGCCCGTGTGGCTTCTACTTCTAGCCGTCGTCGAATTTTAAGGCCAAGCACGGTCATGTAAGTCACGTCGTGTTCTAGAAGCATGGCAAGGCACGACCATGTTCTTTTGTGCATGGGCCTTGTCGATGTTGTGCTAAGGCCCAATTTTCTCCGTTTTGGCCCATTTTGAGTTTTTTGTCCTCGGGTGCTTTCCTGAGTATAAGACATGAAAAGAAAGGATTAAGAGCACCTTTTTACATAAAATAAGGCTTAATTCATCCAAAAGAATACTAAATGTAGGCTTAGAATATGTTACTTTTACGGTCTATCAAATACCCCCACACTTAAGCTTTTGCTTGTTCTTAAGCAAAATTCTCAACTTACAATTAAAACCAATTTTCCATAATTCACAACTTCTATCGATAATATCTCATCATAATTCATAGATAATTTATACATGGATCATTCAACTCAAAGATTACTAAAGATTCAAGAAGGATAAGTCATATATTTGTAAACTGAAAACATAGGAATTTTCCTAAATCAAAATAATTACTCTTTCAATTCAAAATCAACAAGGATTGAAGTCTTCACAAAAGATTCACTCAAATTACTCTAAAGTGTTTAAGGTTTAGGAAAAGATCGCTCAAAAGTTGAACCTGAAAAGTTAATCCCATAAGCTTGCCTGAAAATCAAATCCCCACCACTAAAAAATGAGATGATAAACAGATCAAAAGGTCTTTGTTAGGGTTGTAACGGGGCTTGGGTTAAGGTACGGATATAGGCTGAATTAGAAGGTTAAAATTGAGATTGACTTGACAAATTATCCAACTAGAACAGTGAATTAAAAAATAAATGATTACAGGAATTTGAAATCCTAACCAAATGATACTAAACAAATACTACTAATTAAACTAATACGAGTTTTTTCTTCAATAATTGGAATTTCATAACTAAGCTCTCTTTTTCGTACTATTAAAACTGAATAAACTTTGATTTTATTGTTTTTTTAGACCAAACTAAACTATAGAATAATTTTACATACTTGAGATGAAATAGCTAAATAACCTGATCAAATCAAATCTCGATATAAGGGTAATTAGAATGGATAGTGGTAACAAATACAAATGGTCTTTGGTTATAATTAGGTAAATCAAAAAGAAGGGTTGTTAGGATCAACGGGTTCACTAGGGATTAATTGTAAGGGTAGGCTATTTAGTGGAGTAAGTGGGTTAAAACCTAGGTGCCTTTATCATCTCTGAATATCAAATCAATAATGTGGTCTTGACATGTATAATCGAGGCAAGTTCTAGAATAACAGTTCAATGTTGACACATTCATAATCAATAAAGTGAACATGAAGAAGAATATATGTTCTATAAGGCTCAAAGTCTCACAAAAATTATGGGTGTTTTGACATCATCCTAGTCAATATTAAATTTCAAAGTATCATTCAATTTTAGTTTAATGACCTAGCAAATTTCAGTTTTATGAAAAATGGACTTATCATGCTCGATTCTCTAGTGTTCTTAGAATTTAATTATCAATGCACAATTATTCATGCCTTAATCAAAAATATATCAGTAAAAATCATGAATCATTAGAAATTTCATCCTAATTAGTAATATGACAAATCTGCTTAAAAACAAGGCTAATTTCAGGTTTTTTTAGAATAATGCAAAGAGTTAGGCATTTTTATCCCCCCCCCCCCGAACTTAAGATGTACATTGCCCTCAATGTACAAAAAATATGTATTAACTATAACGATCTATTCTAAAGTTCAGAGGGGAAAAGTGTTACTCCCTGAAATTACGGATGAAGTCTTTAGAGTGTGTACAAAATGTGTGTCGCCAGGTTACTCATTTTAGATTGCTTTTTATCGTGCATGTGTATACAGTGGAAAATGTATTCTGCAAAAGCAATTGTTAATGGTTCGGCAATAATCATGTGGTTAGGGATGCTTAAGTGAAATAGCCCGATCAAAGTCATACTAAAATTTCAAGATAAAAATCAAAATTAAACAAAACAAAATTAAATGATTCAAATAAATAACATAAAATAAATGAAAAATAATAGATAGGAGGACTCAGAAATCCTCATGTCTGGTCGGTCCAGTGGTGGCGGTGGGGTAATGTACAGGTGCTGGCAGATCTGCTGAAGGGTTGCCTCGATCCTATCAAAAAGCCGACCGTTCTCAGTAAAGTACAACTTGAACTGATCGAGGCTGGCAGAAATGTCGGCTAACGATGGTGCTACTCGATGTGACTACCGGCTCGGCTGTGGCTCCTCCTCAGGTGATGGTGGGACATCTTCAGGAATGTCTTCATCATCCCCTTCATTTGTTGCTAGTTAGAGTCGGTACTAAGGGGTTGCTTCCTCTACATTGCTTGATCATCTTCATATGAAGCATTGTCGGGATGCCCTGAGGTACCATATGGCCTACCAACATGAGGGAAGTGAGCTGATCATCTGTATCGAGGAGGTTGAAGTGCCGAGCTATTTTTGTTATGTAGGGACCCATGGATAGAGTCCCCTTCTGATGCGGCTCTGTCTGATGCTCTATTGTGCAAGCAATAAAATACGTGAGGTCAAAGACATGGCACTCTGCCATGCATGCGAGAAAGTAGACGTCATGTTTGTTGACGATGCTGGTGCTCTCCTTGCGACCTGTAACAGTGTGAGCAAGAATAGCATGAAGATACCTGAGAGCCGATGGAAGGGCGATCGTTTTAGATCGACTGGGGTTGTAATTGTAGGTGGTGGGGCACAACTTTTACCAGCGCTCGAGCGAAGTCAAATGAAGTTCGTGGTTTAATCTCGATAAGGTATTATCCACCATGAATTCCGATGTATAGAGTCCAAGTGCTGTACCAAATTGTGGTACGCTCAATCACCGGATCGTCCCCCTTGACAGAATTGTATGGTCCCAATGTCATCGAATTTGTCCATCACTGATTGGAATGTGAACGTGGTACAGAACTCCAATGTGAGTTCTAGAAAGGTTGGCTCATTGATCTGGAAGAAGTTCTCCCATGGTTCGGTGGAGAGGAACGCTTTAATGTCAGTTTCGAGCCCCATTTGGCGTATCGCATTCCAATCAATACATTGACCAATGCCGAGATGTCTTTTTTGAAACATCATATATCGATCGGCATGTGCTGCTTGGGTGAATCGGAATCATGGGTGCCTAATTTCGATGGAGGCACCCGTGGAAGATAATCCGGGCTCCTTTCGCTTCTTACTGGGGACGGAGCGTTTGGTTCGCGAAGTTGACATGGTACCTGTAAGTAATAAACACATACAAGCAGTTCATTTTGTCAGCATTCTAATCAAGATACTAGCCCTCAATTGCTCTTTTAACCTAAAAAATTGCTGCAGTGGTAAGAACAATATATTCCATGTATTATTCAAAAATTGAAAAAATTGTTTCAATACCCAAAAGAATGTGCACCATTTCAACACAAATTTGCTAGTTTTGCAGCCAATGTTTCAATAGCAAGATAGAAATAAAGACTAAAACATAATGCTAAAATCAATAAAATCATGTGTTAAGAGTAAAAACTAAATGCAAACTAAAAATAAATGGTGCTAAATTGTTAATCAAGGGGTTAAGTTAAGAAAATGGAACAAAAAATGGTGGAAAAATGGCGAGCACGGGCGAAACACGTTTCGCTGTAGGTGGAGCACAACGGTGGTGACGGCGTGCAGGTCGTTCGCACGGCGGTTACGTGGGCGTGCTAGTGGATTTGGGACGGTCTTTGGGGAAGTATGAAGAAGAAAGATGTATTTTTGATTGGGGAAGGGGAAGAGTGGATGGATTTTTGAGAAATGGAGGATAAAATCTGATTTAGGGTTTAATTTGGGGAAGAAAAATGGTTGAAATCTATTTATAGGGGAGGGGGCATGGTTGAATGACACAACCGTGTAGTTTTGAATTTTGCCCGTGTTTGTCGTGTTTTTAGATTTAGGCGTGATGCAGGAATTTTGATATGGCTGTGTGCGTCTTAACACACCCCGTGCTTTAATAAGTCAGTATACAGGCACGGTTACAAGGCACGGGGGTGTTATGGCCGTGCTCGATAAGACAGTATAGGAGCACGGTTTCCTGGCATAGGGTGTCGAGGCAGTGCTTGGCAAGTTAGTATAGGGGCACGGTCACACAGCACGGGGATGCAAGGCCGTGCTTTTTAAGTCAGTATAGAGGCACGGTCACACGGCACGGGGGTGTCAAGGCTGTGCTTTTTAAGTCAGTATAGAGGCACGGTTTCTATGCACGGGGGTGTTTTGACCGTGCGCGACAAGTCAGTAGCTTCACACACTTACCACGCACGGGGGTGTCGTGCCCGTGCTTAAGTTGCACGATTGTCCTGCTGGTTCTCTCCCGTATTTCATTCCTTTTTTAGAAACAGTACTGGACACGCCTGGTGACACGACCGTGTCTTGAGTTCTGCCTTTCAATATAAACTAAAAGAAAGGAAAAGAAAAATAAGAGTGAATTTGTTAGTGGGTGAGTGCTCGGGTTGCCTCCCGAGAAACACTTGTTTATAGTATTAAGCTAGACTTTCCCTGCTCTCGATTCTAAAAGAAGGTTCCTGGAGCAACAACTCCTCTCTTATATTTCCATTTCCTGCACTATTATAAATTTTAAGTCGATGACCATTTACCTTGAATGTTCCTTTAGTCGGATGAGTTACCTCGATGGAGCCATATGGAAAGATTGTTTTGATCATAAATGGTCCTGACCATCTTGATTTCAGTTTTCCTGGAAACAATCTAAGCCTTGAGTTATAAAGTAGAACCAGGTCCCCTACTTCGAATTGTCTTGACCTTTCGAGACGAGCATCATGACGTCGTTTGGTTGCTTCCTTGTATAATTTTGAATTCTCATAGGCTTCTATTCTCCATTCATCTAGTTCATTCATCTGCATCATTCTATGCTTTCCTGCAGAACTGAGATCAAAATTCAGAAATTTTATTGCCCAAAAAGCTTTATGTTCTAATTCGAATGGCAGATGACAGCTTTTCCCATTACAAGTTTGTATGGGGATTTCCCTAGAGGCGTTTTGAATGTTTTTCTATAGGCCCATAAAGCATCGCCTACTTTTACTGCCCAATCTTTTCTATTTGCTTCAACAATTTTTTCTAAGATGCGTTTAAGTTCTCGGTTTGTTACCTCTACTTGTCCACTGGTTTGCGGATGATATGAGGTGGTTGTCTTGTGATATACTCCGTATTTTTTTAAAACTTTTTCAAACTGAGTATTACAGAAATGTGTACCCCTATCACTAATGATTGCTCGCGGTGTTCCAAATCGAGCAAATAATTTCTTTAGAAATTTAACTACTACCCTAGCATCATTGGTGGGTAAAGCTTCTGCTTCTACCCATTTTGACATGTAATCAACTGCCACTAAGATGTATGTATTTCCAAAAGAACTAGGGAATGGCCCCATAAAATCAATACCCTATATATCAAATATTTTGCATGACAACATATATATTTGAGGCATTTCAATGCGTTTAGAAATATTACCTATTCTTTGACATCTATCGCACGAGGAGACATACCTGTTCACATCTTTAAATAGAGTAGGCCAATAAAAACCTGATTCAAGTATTTTATGTGCTATTTTAATACCACTGTAGTGACCTCCTGATGGTCTTGAATGGCAGTGTTCCAAGATGTGACTTGCTTCCACCCTTGTAACGCATCTTCTAATTACCTGATCTGCACAAATGAGAAAAAGAAAAGGATCTTCCCAAAAATAATTTTTTACGTCAACAAAGAATCATTTCTTTTAATGATGTGTTAATTTCCTTGGCACGATGTTAGCTGCCAAATAGTTTGCAATATTTGCAAACCATGGAACTTCAGAATGTGCAATAGAGAAGAGTTGCTCTTCGGAAAATGAATCATTTATTTCTTTTTCATCGAGCTCTTTAGTGTGTGGGTTTTCAAGCCTAGAGAGATGATCTGCTGCAAGATTCTCAGCTCCTTTCTTATCTTGAATTTCCAAATCGAATTCCTACAAGAGTAAGACCCATCTTATGAGTCGGAGTTTCGCGTCAGGTTTGTTTAAAAGATAGCGAAGAGCTGAATGATCAGTGTAGACGACAACTTTAGACAATATTAAATACTGTCTAAATTTATCAAAAGCAAAAACTACAGCTAGCAATTCTTTCTCTGTGGTTGTGTAGTTTTCTTGTGCAAGCGTTAATGTTCTACTAGCATAGTAAATCGACTAAAAATGTTTTTCTCTTTGTTGCCACAAAACTGCACCTACTGCAAAATCACTTGCATTACACATTAGTTCAAAGGGTAAGTTCTAATCTGGTGCAACTATAATTGGTGCATTTGTCAGTTTCTCCTTAAGAATATTAAATGCATCTAAGCAATCCTGATTGAAATCAAAAGGAATATCTTTTTCCATTAATTTTGTCAGAGGCTTAGCTATTTTAGAAAAATCTTTAATAAATCTTCTATAGAACCCTGCATGTCCTAAAAAACTTCTAATGGCCTTTACAGAATTAGGAGGAGGCAATTTTTTTATGGTTTCAATTTTTGCTTTATCTACCTCAATCCCTTTACTAGAAACCTTATGTCCGAACATGATTCCTTCTCAAACCATAAAGTGACATTTTTCCCAATTCAAAAAAAGATTTGTCTCTTTTCATCTTTCTAGAACTCATTCTAAATTTTTAGGGCAAAGATCAAAAGAGTTAACGAATACTGAGAAATCATCCATAAATACCTCTATGATGTCTTCCACAAGTTCGTCAAAGATTGCTAACATACAACGCTGAAAAGTAGCAGGTGCATTACATAATCCAAAAGGCATTCTACGATATGTAAACATACCATATGGGCATGTAAATGTTGTCTTTTCTTGGTCTTCAGGAGCTATGGGAATTTGAAAGTATCCCGAGAGTCCGTCTAGGAAGCAGTAGTACATATGCCCAGATAATCTTTCCAACATTTGATCAATGAAAGGTAAAGAAAAATTTCTGGTGCACCGTTTAATTTTTTATAGACTATACAGACTCTCCAACCTGTAACTATTCTTGTCAGAATTAACTCATTCTTTTCATTGGGCATTACTATCATTCCTCCTTTCTCCGGAACTACCTGCACAGGACTTACCCAAGTGCTATCAAAAATAGGATAAATTATACCTGCATCAAGAAGTTTAATTGCCTCAGCTTTGACCACCTCTTTCATGTTGGGGTTTAGCCGTCTTTGAGGTTGCACACATGGTTTGTATTCTTCTTCCATTAAAATTTTGTGGGTGCAGAACGTAGGGCTTATTCCCTTGATGTCAGAAATTTTCTAGGTTATGGATTTCTTATGTTTTTTTAGTACCTTTATCAGCTTCTCATTTTCCCTGAGTTCAAGTTCTGAAGAGATGATTACTGGTAGTGTAGAGTTGTCCCCAAGAAATGCGTATTCCAAATGTTCTGGTAGCTATTTCAATTTTAATTTGGGTGGCTCTTCGATGGATGGTTTCTATTTTAATTCATCATCGTTTCCAATATCCTCTTGTTTGGATGATGATGCATTCATATTCGACTCATCATCTTCATCTTTATTCACCTTTTCTCGAGTCAGACACAGTTCTATCGTATCGTCATGTAGAATTTCCTGTAATGAATTTTGAATGATTCGATTAATAGTATTAATAAAATAACAGGAATCATCTTGTCCTATAGAATATCTCATGGAATCATAAATTTGAAAGCTTATTTCTTTGTCACCAATTTTTAGTGCGAGTTTACCATCACCTACATCAATAATAGCTCTAGCAGTAGCTAAAAAAGGCTGTCCTAAAATTAAAGGAACATTAATGTCTTCATCCATATCTAACACAACGAAATCAACAGGGAAAATAAATTTATCAATTTTTACCAATACATCTTCAATTACTCCTTTAGGATATTTAATGGACCTATCTGCCAATTGAATACTCATCCTAGTGGGTTTTGGTTCTTCAAGATTTAGTTGTTTAAACATTTGTAAGGCATTAAATTAATATTGGTGCCTAGATCAGCTAATGCTTTCTTAATATTCAAGCTACCAATTAAACACGGGATAGTAAAACTTCCTGGGTCCTTTAATTTGGTTGGTAACTTATTTTGGAGAATGGGTGAGCATTCTTCATTAAGTTCCACCGTTGAGACTTCTTCAAGCTTCCTTTTATTCGTCAGCAGTTCCTTTAGGAATTTTGTGTACTTCGGCATCTGTGAAATAGCTTCAACAAAAGGTAAATTAATATGTATTTGCTTAAAAAGTTTGAGAAACTTACCATGTTGAGCTTCAATTTGTTCCTTTTTAAACTTGGTTGGATAAGGGATTGCTGGGTTACTTCCATGACGTACTTGATTTTCATCCTTCATCCCCTTATCACTTACCTTGCTATCTTCGCAAAGGATTTGTTTTGGTTTAACTAATGCCTTTTGGCTTCGTAATGTGACAACTTTTACCTACTCTATATTTCTATCTCTGTCTGGATTTCGTATATCATCTTAGTAAGAAATCCAACTGTCTTAGCGAGGTCCCCAAGTGTCTCAGTAAGTTTTGCAACTAATGCTTGTTGATTTTTAAAGGTTCTTTCTGTGTTTGCTAATCTCAATATCATCAATTCGGGATTTGGTTTCTCTTTTTCTGGATAAGACTGATTTTGGTAGTTTGGAGGGGGTTGTTGCCTTTGATTTCCTTGATTTCCTTGTCCTCCCTACGAGAAATTTGGGTGATTCTTCCAACCTGGATTGTAAGTGTTACTATAAGGATTATTAGATCAGAAATTGTTACCTATATAGTTTATCTGCTCATTTTCTATGTCCGGTTGGTAGGGTGGGTACTCAGGATTTGCCACATTCCCGTTTGCTTCGCATTGCATCACTGGATATACCTGTGAAGAACAAAAATTGTCAAGCTTTTTATTCATCATCTCTACTTGTGTTGACAACATTGTTATTGCATCTATATTAAAAACTTTGACTGATTTTGTCAGTCTCGCCCTTGAACTTTGCCACTGATAAGTATTCAATGCCATCTCTTCAATAAATTCGTAAGCTGCTTCGGGAGTTTTGTTATTCAAGGTTCCACCGGCTGATGAATCTATAATTTTCCTTGTTGAGGAATTCACACCATTGTAAAAAGTTTAGACTTGAAGCCATAGTGGTAGACCATGGTGTGGACATCTTTTGAAAAGATCTTTGTATCTCTCCCATGCATCATATAATGTTTCAGAATCATTTTGCACAAAAGAAGATATGTCATTCCTAAATTTGGTCGTTTTGGCTGGTGGAAAATACTTTAAAAGAAATTTTCCAGTCATTTGATCCCATGTGGTGATAGACCCTCATAGTAATGAGTTTAACCACTGTTTGGCCTTATTCCTTAGTGAAAAAGGGAATAACCAAAGTCGAATGGTGTCATCAGAAACACCATTTATTTTGAAGGTGTCACCGAACTCTAAAAAATTAGTGATATGATTATTTGGGTCTTCATCCTGCAAACCATCAAACTGAACAAATTGTTGAATATTTGTATTGTGTTAGGCTTTAATTCAAAATTATTAGCGGTTATAGCGGGCCTAACAATACTAGATTCTGCTCCTGTCAAATTAGGTTTAGCATAATCATACATAGTACATGAAGCATCTTGTGTGTCTTGTCCTTCCATCCCTTCAATAGGATTGGAACTGTCTTATTGTTCTTGGTAGTCTACGGCTCGCCTAGTTTCTCTGTGATTCCTGTGAGCTGTAGCTTCGATATCACTTTCGTAGACTAGAGGTCCCCTTGGGTTCCTTCTAGTCATAAACTAGAGATACATGCTAGGAAGAAAAAGAAAATTCAGTAAAAGAAGTGAAAATTACTTAAAAAAAATAAATAGCTAAAGTAATAAAAAGGAATTGAAGGAGAAATTCGTCGTCTTGAGTATAATTCTGGCTTCTTGGGATGGACCAACTGGCTATCTTCACATAATTCCCTAAATCTGGCCTTCTCGGCTTAGCTCATTGGCTTAGCTTGACGCCCCCTCAATGTTGGTACTTAGGGGATATATATATAGGCTCTTAGGAGTGCGATTCTTTCTCCCCAAGTATCCTTTTCCGACTGAATTTGCTCATTCCAGCTGTCGATGCACGATCGTGTAGCACGCCCGTGTGGCTTCAACTTCTAGCCGTTTTCAGATTTTAAGGTCAAGCACGGTCGTGTAAGTCAGGATAATGTCATGTTCTAGAAGCATGGCGAGGCACTGCCATGTTCTTTTGGGCATGGGTCACGTCGATGATGTGCTAAGGCCCAATTTACTCTGTTTTGGCCTGTTTTGAGTTCTTTTTGTCCTCGGGTGCTTTCCTGAGTATAAGACATGAATAGAAAGGATTAAGAGCACCTTTTTACATAAAACGAGGCTTAATTCATCCAAAAGCATACTAAATGTGGGCTTAGAATATGTTACTTTTACGGTCTATCAGTTATCAACTAATTTTTGTGCATGTCTAATTTTTAATTACGTTTTCTATATATCTAATTGATGACTTTGCAGTTTCAATTGCGCACTCCATATAAAATGAACAAACCACTAGGAGTAGTACACTACTACATAAGACGTCTTTTAGCACGGCCGCTGCCAACTCCAGGATCATCCAAATTTCAGGAAGTGTTACTTCTCCCTTTTTCTTTCAAATTAAGTATTACATATTTGCTTATCTATCTTTGTACATTGAGGGCAATGTACATCTTAAGTGTGGGGGGTAACAGTACCTGACTTTTTTTCATTATTCTCAAATCCCTGAATTTTATTTGTTCTTAAGTAATTCTCTCATATTACTAATTAGGATGAAATTTCTGACTATTTATGATTTTTATTAATAAGTTTTAGATTAAGTCATATTTAATTGTGCATTGATAATTTATACTTTAAGATACTAGAAGAATTAAGCATGATAAGTCTATTTTTCAAGAAATAAAAATTTTCTATGTTGTTGAACTGAATCTGAATATTTCTTTGAAATTTGAAATTTACGAGGTTGATATAAAAAATACCCACAATTTTTGTGAGACTTTGAGCCTTATAGAGCATATATTCTTTTTTGTGCTCACTTTATTGATTATGAGTGCGTCAACCTTGAATTGTTATTCTAGAACTTACCTCGTTTATACATGTCAAGACCACATTTGTGATTTGATATACAGAGATGATGAAGGCACCTAGGATCTAACCCACTCACTACCATAAAACGCTACCTCCATAATTAACCCCTATGAACCTCGCTGATCCTAACAACCCTTTTTATTGACTTACCTACTACTATTAAAACCCGAAGACCCTTTGTATTTGTTATCACCATTCTTTTTCGACTTCCCTCATATCGAGATTGGTTTTCATCAGTTGCCTGATTATTTCTATCTTATTTCAGTATATAAATTCAATTTAGTTTGTTCTTAAAGAAAAGAAAAAATTCAAAATTCAAAATATTCAGTATTAGTCAAATGAAAAGTGAGCTTGAAAATTAAAGTTCAATTATCGAAGAAGAAGCTCATATTTCTATCATTATTAGTATTAGTTCAAAATTTCAATTCATGTAATTATTTTCTAGTAAATTGTTTCTAGTTAGGTAATTTGTCAATTCGATCTCAATTTTAACCTTATAATCCAGCCTTTATCCACACCTTTAACCCTAGCCCCATTACAAACTTAATTAAAGACCTTTTGATTTGTTTATCATCTCATATACAGTGTTGGAGATTTGATTTTTAGGCAAGCCTATGGGATTAACTTTTCAGGTTCCACTTTTGAGCATTTTTCTCTGAACCTTAAACACTTTGAGTGCTTGAGTGAATCTTCAATGAGGATATCAATCCCTGTCAATTTTGAGTCAGAGGTAATTATTTAGATAAAGGGAGACACCTATGTTTTCGAGCTATAAATTTATGACTTAGATTGTTTGAATCTTTAGGACTCTTTGAGTTGAATTATCCATGTATAAATTATCTATGAATTATGATAATACATTATTGATAGGGATTATGAATTATGAGAAGTTTGTTTTAATTGTATGTTGAGAATTTTGCTTGAGGACAAGCAAAAGCTTAAGTGTAGGGGTATTTGATAAATCGTAAATGTAACATATTTTAATCCCACATTTAGCATGTTTTTGGATGATTTAGCCCTTATTTATGTAAAAAGGTGATTTTAATCCTTTCATTTCATGTTTATACCCAAGAAACCACCCGAGGACGAAAAGAATGAGAAACGAGCTTAAAACAGGCCAATTTGGGCCAAAAAGAAAATCGACACGGCCTAGACTTCAAGTCACACGGCCATGCTTCATGGATTAACTACAACACGGTCTTACCAAGAGACACACGACTATGCCACCATCAACAGGCTCGAACACAGCTTACCCAAGATTCACACGGGCTTGTTTACAGGGCGTGTCGATACATCAGAAAAGAGGAATTTCACTCAAAAAAGGTTACTTGGGGAGAAAGAATCGCATTCCAAGAACCTATAAAGACCCCAAGTACAACCTAGAAAGAGGCGATCAATAGGGCAGTCAGCTAAGCCAGAAGTTGAGCCAAAAAGTCAGATTTGTGAGAAATTACTCGAAGATAGCCAGTTGATCCATCTCAAGAAGCCAAAATTCTACTCAATACAGTGGACTTCTCCTTCAATTCCTTTAGGGGGGTTTAGGGATTTTCTATGTTTTGTTTTATACTTTCACTTGAGATGTTCTCTTTTATAATTATGAACTAAACCCCTCAGATACCTGAGGGGGATGGAACGTAGATGAATCATGTTATTGTTTTCTGAATCATATGATAAATATTTAGTTTGTTCTTAATTATGTGTGCTTAATCCAAATTGAATGTGCTTAGGTGGTGGAGCAACAGTCCTTGTTTAAGGGTAGATCTAGCATAATTAAGTAGAGTTGATCATGTGCCTAGAGATAGTGTAACACCCCAAACCTAGCCTAGAAGTTAGGCCCGAATCTGGCATGTCACATTGGGGTGCTTTTCTAGAAACTATGGTTCCTTTTTGAAAACATTTTTTGATGTTAAAAACTAAAGTCCCAATTTGCGTTTGTTTGTTATTAATCGACTTCTATTAAAAAGTTATTACCTTCAAAATTTATTGGTTGTAAAAGCTTAATTAAAAATGATAATTTACGAAGACTCATTATCCAAAAATTGAGTTACGGAAATGTAGTGTTTAGAAAACAATATCGTTTTGGGAAAACTGAGTTCATCTTTTAAAAGATTTAAATAATAATAACTAAAAATCCCAAATTAAAAACAAGAATTGAAGAGAGGCCTTATTACAAAATATTAACCTAAAATAAAGAAAACAGTTTAAATACTGAAATCCTAAGTTGCTCGTAGTGTGGCCACCTCCAAGTCCTCCAGTACGTCGAACTGCCTACCGAGGATTACCTGAAAAAAACTAAAAAGAGAGGGTGAGTTTACGAAAACTCAGTGTGTACACCCTCATCAATAAGAGCATGGATCAAAACAATTCGGCTGAAGCCCATTACAATAATGGTGGCAATTGGGCCTTAACCCATATCAAATGTCACATATCATACTTATCTAGGCTTAAGCCCATCTTAATATTAAAATCCATATATGCAATGCATAATGCCCGTACCAACCCTGCACTCCGTCTCCTATCCAACCCTACACTCCTTTGGGGATTTAATCGACCCACCAATCCCTAAACTCCTTATGTAGCACCGGTCGCGGCACTAACTTATCGGTGCAGCATGGCTGCTCGGTGGCTAAAAAGCCTTTGGTGGATCCACAATCGTCAAGCGACTATGCAATCCTATTTGCACTTCCCCTTTCACATAATCCCATCCCCATGCAACATAATATCACATGAATGCAACATTTCAAAACTAAATATATGCTAACAATTATAAATCGCATGCAAAAATAACCATATAACATATAGGGGCGTTTTTGTCATTTTGCCCTTTAGGGGCATATCAGTCATTTTACCCATCGAGGGTAATTTAGTAATTTACCCTTCAAGGTTATTTTAGTAATTTCACCTTTGATGTCCTTTTCAGAGGCCTACTGTCGCATCGAGCGACTCGGGACCCGTTTTGGATCCCTACAGAGCTAATGGGCCTAAAATCCATTTTAGGCCCAAACGAGCCCGCACGCCCGTGTGGCCCAAATCTCATGGTTTTGATTTTAGGTTTGCAGATTCCGTATTCAGATTTATTGTTTAACACTTTTCCTTCAATTTTGCCCATGTGGGCTGAACAGCCCATTGGGCCCGCTAAGCCAGTTTCGACTCGGTTAGGCTCGTTACGGCCTCGGTATCGTGGGAGTGTTCATGACACTTTCATCGACTTAACTTCATGATTCATATCTCGAATTACCACTATGAGCGTTCGCACGCTCGAGAAGTTATATTATCTGGCTTTTCGGCTTTTCAGCATTTGCTGGTCTATAATCAGAATGGTGTGAGTACACACCTGATACGAGCGTAGATTGAATCCTCGAGATTACGCACCTATGAAACCATAC
Organism: Gossypium australe; assembly: GCA_005393395.2. Lineage (NCBI taxonomy): Eukaryota > Viridiplantae > Streptophyta > Magnoliopsida > Malvales > Malvaceae > Gossypium > Gossypium australe. Next base: position 125,876,599 of record CM016623.1, read on the forward strand.
ACTTAAACCATCAGCCTTAATCCACAACATTCCCATATTTGAATTTCACTAAATAGTCCACCCTACTTACCCCCTCAACGATAACTTTGTGGTATGCTAGCACGCTTGACTACTCCCTTTGATCACAAAGTTGGGTCCCTAACCAAAGAACATAAGTCAATACCGCTTTTCCATGTTCACAGAGGCAAGGTTATTCAGCCTTAAAAACTCAGCAGTGTAAGGGAACATTCATCTCTAATCGGTCAAGGATACACTTACCAAGGTGCCAAAGAATCGATAGTTACACACCACAGATTTCGACTTCTACACAAAAGAAGAGTGAACAAGTACTCAAGAAGGAGAAGGTCTCAAATTTGGCCTTAATCATAAAAGCAACAAGGTAAGAGATTTGACTTTAAGGAAAAACTCAGAGAAGAAAAGATGAAATCCAAAATTACCTTGTGCTCACAACAATGTCGAATAACCAAAATAGATTCGGCAGCAAAGTTCACGCATCAGGCTACTCAAGAAACACCGATTCAAATAGGGAGAAAAAAGGTTCGACTAGTAGATAAAGAATTAGGGAAGCAAAGAAGAAAAGAAGAAGAAGTAGAAGAAGTTTAGTTCGGTTGTTTAAGAATTGAAGAAAGAGATGAGAGTTTCGACTAAAATGTGCATAAGAGGAAAAAGATGAAAAAAACAAAAAAGAGAATAGTAATTCAAGGTTTCGACAAAGATACCTTTGAGAGAAAGAAGAAAAAGGAGAAAAATATGCAAAGAGAAGGGAAAAACGTGCTAAATGAGAAAAACCCAGAGATGTTCTATCAAAAAAACGTCACTCCTACTAACCAAGGCCGAATGTGCTACCAAATCCCTTACTTCAGCTGAAATTTCCCCTAGAGACTCCAACACACGGCCAACACCTCCTTCCACTTGAATTCCATGATTTTCTCCCCTTTTTTCTCCTGCAAACCCTCTCATTCATCCATTTGAACCATTTGACTTATTCAAACACTTCTCCATCAGTGTTTGATTCCAACACAGCCTTTTGCCTCCTCCCGAGCAAAATAAAATCCTTCAATTTGCCAATAGTGGGATTCGAAATCCTTCCCCCTTGCTCTGCTAAAGACGCCACCACCACCCCACCAAGTGCTCACCTTGTGTCTCTTAAACACACACAAATAAACTTAAGTCCTACTTTCTAAAGCTGTAACATCCTCAAAATGGGGCTATTTGGAATTAAATTATTTTTTTTTCTTATGTATGAACTGCCATGATGTTATTTATGAATAATAGAGCTTAAATTAAGGCTTTGAGTTAACTCGGTTTGGTAAAAAATTTCAGTTTTAACTTTAAAGGCAGGGAGCCTTAACAGGAGGATTTTATAAGAATAAATGGGGATAATTTGACACAAAAATCAGCTTGGAAAAGTGGCAAAAAGAAGGCCACTTAGGAGCTAGTGTTGACGCCACCAAGGGGAGCTAGGGAGCTTGTGTTCGAGTCGCAGAAATCCCTCTTTTTGCACTCCAAGGGGGACAGCACAAGTGGGAGAATTTTTCTCCCTTCAAACTCTTTTATTAAGTATTATTATTAAAGGATAATATGAGAGTTTTTATGGGATTTTTATTTGTTTAATTATAGTGATAATAAGAGGATATTCAAGGATAATTAATGGATTATTATGAGATTATTATTGAGTATTCAAAATTAATTGAATATTTTCAAATGGGTGGCCTAGAGAAAAACTAGGTGGTTGCCGAATTTGAACTCCTTGGTAGGAGGGGAGTGGACGGCAAGGTGCTAAGGGGGTGTCGAATGCTTATAAAAGCATCAATCTATCACTTGTTTCGTTTTTTTCCCATCTTAGCAAGTTGCCGAAAGTCTCAACCCTCCCATCTATTTTCTTTCTCTCAACATCCTTAGCTGAAACCTTCATTCCATATCTTTCTTCATTCTCTTCTTCTTCCAACTCAAGCTGAATCCTCTCCCTTGGTGTGCCGATTTTCTTTTTTTCCATTTGGTGTATCTGTGGCCGAATATCAAAAGCAAGGGCGATCCCTTATCTGTATTTTTCCAATCGGTTTGGGGTAAGTAAGGGTACTAGCCGTATGGCTATTTCTTTTCTCTCTTATGGTTGTTGTTTGGTTGGATGGGAAGACTAACTCCCTTTGAAATCGACTCCTTCTAGGAACTGTGGGATTTGTATGCGGTAGATCGAGTTCTTCAACTTATAGCAATCGGTTTTGGGGTAAGGTGGTAAGATCGATTTTCTTTATTTTTTATATCCATTTAAGCCGAAGGCTACTAACTTGGTTAAGTGCCGATTATAGGGTGGTGAAGTAAAGGGCTAGTACTCAAGACATTCGGGTAAGGTTTTGGAATCCACAAGAGAACCCTCTTAAATTTTGGGTTTGGCTGAATAGGCCTTTGGGTACTAACTTTGACTGTTGGCCGAATATAGGGACCAGTAGATCTAGGTGGCCGACTCTTCTTTTCGGATTTTAGAGCATCCAAAGGTGACAGGTGTGTACATACACACGTATAACTTGTTGACTGTGCTGATTGTTGTGAATGCTATCTTGATTTTTATGTAGCATTGGATAATATACCATATCGGTATAGATGGTGATTCAGGTAGGTACCTGTTAATATGAATTTATTACTTAATGCTTTTGGTAAGCATGATGTGTTGGTACATGATAATTAAGCATGTGATGGCATGAAACATATATATATGACTGATGTGGGATTAATGAGTGGAGGGGGCAGTATTATTGTGCCAACGGGGCACCAGTGTTTTGGTAACACACTGTGACTACGGTCACTAGAGGTTTGGTACCTCCAGAGGTTTGGTACCTCATTGCGTCTCGTCCCAGTGGCTAGCACCACAGTGGGTTGGCCCCACATGTTATATAAAGGATTGACGCCAGTGATTTGGCATCACGCGATGGGTTGGCCCCATCAATCGATTCGTGTCTACGAACACCAGTGTTTTGGTAACACATCGTGACTATATGTCACCAGTGGTTTGGCACCACCAGTGGTTTGGTACCACAGCGGGGTAGACAGTGGCGTTTGGTTGGCTAGGTTGGGGGTACATAATATTCTGCATATTGATTGTTATATGTTGTGTATGAAAATGTCTTTAAAACGGGGGAAGGGTTACATACTGAGTCTTGGTGACTCACCTTCTCCTTTACATTTTTCAGGTGACACGTAGATCGCGGATGTGGAGCCGGGTTGACTCGAGGTGGCCATGCGGTGGATTTAAATCAAATGAACTTTAATTTTAGTTATGATAATTTTTATTTCCGGTTTTAGTTTATTTGGATGTAATAAGGCCTCCTGATATTTTATTTTTGTTATTTTTCATATGTTGAATATTTGTTTTAAACTATATTATTATTAAATTAAAGTCACATGTTTTCCCAAACTAACACGAAAATGTTTTCATCATGCCATCGGGCACACTTGTAATTTTATAATAACTTGGCTTAATTAAATTTTTAATTAAATCTAAGTATGCCTTTTTGCAATACCACTAAAAAAAAAGGTTTTCGGCAACTAAAAATTTTTACTTAGCAAAAGTGTTTCCAAAAATATTTTTCCACTGTAGCAAACTAGATTCGGCCATAGTGTTTGGGCCGGGTTTGGGTTGTTACAAAAGCCCTCTCCACTAAAGACCAAAATCCAAAGCTTTTCAAGGCTCAAACTCGAACCCAAGCCTACCTCAAAACACACTCAAATAGAAAACCAAAGGAGCAAAACCTAGATTTTAACAAAACTACTAACCCTAACTTTTGGGATTTTACAATTTTACCCTCCTTAAAGAATTTTTATCCTCGAAATTTCCAACTATCTAATAGTCACAAATACCAGTTGTACCACTATGCTTCTGTTGTGTACTCTAATCCTAATTGCAACCTAGTAAATAACACATTACGGGTAAAGCACATACCAGTATTCACATTTGAGGCGTCTCTATCTTTACGACGGCGTGCTACATAAGCTGATACTGGTTGCCTCACCTCTGCATGACCAGCACCTCTACCTGGGGTCTATAGCCCAAACCATTCCTATTACTTGCATGCCCACGGCCTCTAAGCGGCTATTGTCCACCCCTTAGTGGCTGTACATCATCGCCACCAAAAGCCTGCCTCTGATCTGATCTCCTGGGACACTCTCTTAGACTATGATCCTTTGAGCCACAACTTAGACAAAACCATATCCTTTTCCAGCACTCACCCACATGCCTTTTTCCCACAAGTAACACAAGGTGGTAACCCAATAGTAGCTACAGGGGGCCTAGCTCTAACTGGCCCATCTACTCTAGCCCATATCCTAAGTCTCTGATCAGAATCAGAATGCTCAGACTCCCTCTTGTTTCTACCCTTTCTCGTTCCCTATTTAGATGCTCAGTGTGCTTCACATCCTCGGCTATCTTAGCTTTCTCTACTAACGCAGCAAAGTTCCGCTCCCTCTGTGGAGCTACCAGCACTCGAAGACTATCCCTGAGGCCATCTCCCAACCAAACACAATGTTCGTACTCCGTTGCCACAATTCCTTGAGCATACCAACTAAGTCACAAAAATTCTACCTCGTACTCAGCCACAGACTTGTTGCCTTGATCCAGATTCAAAAATTCTTTCCTACGAGCGTCGACATAACTAGCACCCACATACTTTCCTTGAAATATGGACTTGAAGAATTCCTAGGTCAATCGATCAGATGAGGTACCCTCTTTTACCGTAAGCCACCACTGGTAGGCTTTATCACTCAGCAAAGACACAGCACCCTTTAACTTTTGTTCCAGTGTGTAGTCGAGATCGTCATTAATTCTTTCGGTAGCTTTTAGCCAATATTCTACCACACTTAGGGCCACTCCAGAAATTCCCTTGAAGTTCTCTACTCCATTAGACCGGAGTTATTCTGAAACTGACCCACGACCTTAATACCAGTATTAGGTTCAACAGACCCAGCAACTCTTTCCAAAATACGAAGCATTGCCTGCTATAGTGCGTCATCCCCAACAGCTCAATCGAATGACCCTACCTCGGATACCAGTGAAGCCGGTGTTTCTCTCACCTTGTCATGAGCATATGGTCTAACACCAAAGACCTAGCCCTAGAACTTCCACGACCTCTACCGCGGCCTCTTGCACCCTTTCCAACACTTATTATTATCTGATTACAAATTTTATGAATTTAGCTCATAGTTCTAGTAATTAAACAAATGTTTTATGGAAGTAGTAGTTAAGAGTTGTTTTCAAAATCGCAAACTCACTACAGTTTTAGTCTCCTACGGGCCTCAGTATAGTCTATCATCTAAAGTAAGCCCAGTATCTACCTGCAGTATAACAATTTAAAACAAATAGGAGAACTTACTTGGTCCGACGCTGGAGACTCGAGGTTCCACACAAAAATCTTCCAAAACCACTTCAAAATCACTTGTAAACATCTTAAAAACTACAGCCCATTTTACAGCCCGAGTTTTGTAACCTAGGCTCTGATATCACTAAATGTAATACCCTAAACCCGGCCTAGAAGTTAGGCCCAGATCTGGCGTGTCACATTGGGGTGCTTTTCGAGAAACCATGGTTTCGTTTTGAAAATGTTTCTTGATGTTAAAAAATAAAGTCCCAATTTGCATTTGTTTGTTATTAATCGACTTTTATTAAAAAGTTATTACCTTCAAAATTTGTTGGTTACGGAAGCTTAATTAGAAATGATGATTTACGAAGACTCGTTATCCAAAAATTAAGTTACGAAAACGTAGTGTTTAGAAAACAACAATGTTTTAGGAAAAACTGGGTTTATCTTTTAACAAATTTAAATAATAATAACTAAAAATCCCAAATTAAAAACCAGAATTTAAGAGAGGCCTTATTACAAAATATTAACCTAAAATAAAGAAAATAGTTTAAATAAGGTAGAATAGAATACTGAAATTCAAAGTTGCTCATAGTGTGACCACTTTTGAGTCCTCCAGTACGTCGAACCGCCTACCGAGGATTGCCTGAGAAAAAAATTAAAAGGAGGGGGTGAGTTTACGAAAACTCAGTGTGTACACCCTCATCAGTAAGAACATGGATCAAAACAATCCGGCTGAAGCCTATTACAATAACGGTGGCAATTGGGCCTTAACCCATATCAAATGTCACATATCATACTTATCTAGGCCTAAGCCCATCTCAATATTAAAATCCATATATGCAATGCATTAATGCCCATACCAACCCAGCACTCTGTCTTTTGTCCAACCCAACACTCCTGTGGGGATTTAATCGACCCACCCATCCCTACACTTCTTATGTAGCACCAATTACGGTACTAACTTATCGGTGCAGCATGGTTGCTCGGTGGCTAAAAAGCCATCGGTGGATCCACAATCGTCAAGCGACCATGCGATCCTATTTGCACTTCCCCTTTCACATAATCCCATCCTCATGCAACATAATATGACATGAATGCAACATTTCAAAATTAAACATATGCTAACGATTATAAATCGCATGCAAAAATAACCACACAACATATAGGGGCGTTTCTATCATTTTGCCCTTTAGGGGCATATCAATCCTTTTACCCATCGAGGGTAATTCAGTAATTTACCCTTCAAGGGTATTTCAGTAATTTCACCTTTGACGACCTTTCCAAAGGCCAATTGTTACATCAGGTGACGCGGGACTCTTTTTGGGTCCCTACGGAGCTAATGAGCCTAAATCCATTTTAGGCCCAAACGGGTCCACACGCTTGTGTGGCCCAAATCTCATGGTTTCGATTTTAGGTTTGTAGATATTGCATTCGGATTTATTGCTTAACACTTTTCCATCAATTTTTCCCATGTGGGTTGAATAGCCCATTAGGCCCGCTAAGCCAGTTTCAGCCCGGTTAGGCTCGTTACTGCCTCGGTATCGCAAGAGTGTTCGTGACACTTTCATCGGCTTAATGTCACGATTCATATCCTGAATTACCAGTACGAGCGTTCAGACGCTCGAGAAGTCATAGTATCTGGCTTTTCAGCTTTTCGGCATTTGCCGGTCTATAATCAGAATAGTGTGAGTACACACCTGATACGAGTGTAGATTGAATCCTCGAGATTACGCGCCTATGAAACCATACACTTAAACCATTAATCTTAATCCACAACATTTCCATATTTGAATTTGACTAAACAGTCCACCCTACTTACCCCATCGACGACAACTCCGTGGTATGCTAGCATGCTTGACTACTCTCTTCGATAACGAAGTTGGGTCCCTAACCAAAGAACATAAGCCAATACCGCTTTTCCATGTTCACAGAGGCAAGGTTATTCAGCCTTAACAACTCAGCAGAGTAAGGGAACATTCATCTCTAATTGGTCAAGGATACACTTACCAAGGTGCCACAGAATCGATAGCTATACACCACAGATTTCGGCTTCTACACAAAAGAAGAGTGAACGAGTACTCAAGAAGGAGAAGGTCTCAAATTCAGCCTTAATCATAAAAGCAATAAGGTAAGAGATTCGGCTTTAAGGAAAAACTCAGAGAAGAAAAGATGGAATCCAAAATTACTTTGTGCTCACAACAATGTCGAATAACCAAAATAGATTCGGCAGTAAAGTTCACGCATCAGGCTACTCAAGAAACACCGATTCAAAATGGGAAGAACAAAGGTTCGACTAGTGGAGAATGAATTAGGGAAGCAAAGAAGAAAAGAAGAAGAAGTAGAAGAAGTGTGGTTCGGCTTTTGGAGAATTGATGAAAGAGATGAGAGTTTCGACTAAAATGTGCATAAGAGGGAAAATATGAAAAAAATAAAAAAGAGAATAGTAACTAGAGGTTTCGGCGAAGATACCTTTGAGAGAAAGAAGGAAAAAGAGACAAATATACAAAGAGAAGTAAAAAATGTGCTAAATGAGAAAAACCCAGAAATGCTCTATCAAAAAAACATCACTCCTACTAACCAAGGCCGAATGTGCTACCAAATCCCCCACTTCAGTCGAAATTTCCCCTAGAGACCCCCCACACGGCCAACACCTCCTTCCACTTGAATCCAATGATTTTCTCCCCTTTTTCCTCCTACAAACCCTCTCATTCATCCATTTGAACCATTTAACTTATTCAAACACTTCTCCATCAGTGTTTGATTTCTACACAGCCTCTTGCCTCCTCCTGAGCAAAATAAATCCTTCAATTTTCCAATAGTGGGATTCAAACTCCTTCCCCCTTGCTCTGCCAAAGACGCCACCATCACTCCACCAAGTGCTCACCTTGTGTCTCTTAAACACACGCAAATAAACTTAAGTCCTACTTTCCAAAGCCCTCTCCACTAAAGACCAAAAATCCAAAATTTTTCCAAGGCTCAAACTCGAACCCAAGCCTTTATAGGACCCCAAAACACACTCAAATAGCAAGCCAAAGGAGCACGACCTGTATTTTAACAAAACTACTAACCCCTAACTTTTGGGATGTTACAGATAGGGTGACGAGATTTTACCGGATTAGGGTGAAACCTAATATGGGGATTCACAGATCAATTTACTGCTTCTTTAGGGGGTTATTATATGTAACATCCTAGAAATAGGGATTCTGCATTTTGCACTAACTATTGTGTTCGGCTCATTAAACATGCTACTTTGAAAATGTTAATTTTCCATGTCTTTTAATGATGGGGATTTTAATGGCAATTATGCCAATACAAAGTAAGTGGATGGCAATAGTAAATAATCATGGTATGCAGATGCACCTAATTTTAAAGATTTAATTTTTAGTTTTTTTTTTCAACATGTGCCGTTCAAATATATGTCCATGCTTCCACTTGCTAAATTGTTCAATTTAATAACCAAAGCATCCCACCTTGTTGCCGCAGGCTTACTTTCAATTTAGCATGTTGTATTTTTTTAATCCATGCTTCCAATACATGCTTGATTAATTTATTCCCCACTAACTTCATTTAGCCGTCCATGGTAAGGCTTCATACTCCAATCTTATTTTTTATTTATTTATTTATTTCCATTACCGTCCATCACCTATATTCCTTCATCAAATCATTACTTAATTCACCCATAATGACATGTTCTTGTTTTTTTTTCCATTGCCTTCCATCACCTAAGTTCCTTCATCAAATCATTATTTAATTCACCCATAATACCATTTTGCCGTCCAAGTCCATGCTTCCAACCATTAGCTCCATATTGTTTATTAATTCAAGCCGAGGCTCCCATTTATGCTTGCCGTCCAATATTCCCACAAACAACGCATGTTTTTGCTTCCATTTGTTTATTCATCCCAAATTCAAATATTCCCCATGTCTTCCATGACCTTACATTCCTCTTTCAATTGTTTATACCTTGTCATGCCGCCCATGCTACATTCCACTTCAATTCACTAATGTTTTCATTTTTTTTCTTCTTCTTTTTCTTGGCTTCATCTTTCTATTGGTTTTTGTGATTGCTAGTAGAAACATTCTCTCTTCCTCACTCTTATTCTAGTGTTATCTCCTTAAGACGCATATTTCACCATCGAAACTTTCTTGCCATCATTCTTTACTAATAGCCGAAATTTAACCTTCATTCTCTTTGTTCAGACGATCGATCATTCTCATCTATTACTTCTCCTGTGCTGAATCATTTTGAGTGATAATCAGTTTCTCTGCTGAGGTCGAATACCAAGAAGCAGGGTTCTGTAAAATCTTAGGTTGCTAAGAGCTTTTACGATCGGGTTTTGTTGTTGAAGGTAAGAAGCGATTCTTTTGCCTTTTCTTTTCTTTCTTTTGGTTTTGTATGGCCAAAGCCAAATGGTTAGTTAGCATGACATTTATATTGTGGTTAACTCTCCTTTCTTTTCTCTTCTCTCTTTTGGGACGTTTATTCCGAGAATCTCCATTAGCCGAGTGGTTGTAGTTCAAAGCCGAAGGGATTGTGGGTGTTGAATCGGATCACTCCAGTTGGATTGGTAAGGCTAGTCAATCTAAGGAAAGGAATGAACCCATAGTTTCAGCTCTTAAGCTTAAGAAGCATGCTGTGTTGATAGTTCGGGATTTTTTGCCGGGCTATGGTAGAGAGCCAACGTTTGCTTGGGATAGGCAAATAGCAGTCGTCCCTGCTAACGAGATCGTTGACGTAGATAGTTTGGTATTTCGCGTTATCAGGTGTGTACTACTCACACGCCTTCTTTGATATTGTGTTATTAACTGAAACAACCGAAAGCCGAAATAACTGATATGATAGACTAACTACCCTTAGGGGTAAGATTGGAGACACCGGGTAAGTTCTTCGTTAATGATATGGCTGTTAATATGTATGTATGTATATTATGATGTTATGCTTGTATGAAATATGATCTGCTTTACACTGTGATTTTGGTGGCATACATATTGTGTATAATGAAAAGAGTATGGGCTCGAGATTGAATGAAAGAAGAGGAAGAATCAGTGACTACGGTCACGAGCGACTTTCGTCACGAGTGGTCTAAGTACCACGGTGGTTGAAACCATAGATAATCTAATTAGTGAGTTATCTCGGTGATCAAGTACCACAGTGGGTTGGCCCTATGTATGCATTATTTATCAGAGATCGTCACGGTGGTCTACAACCACAGTGGGTTGGCCCCACAAGTACATTATAGTGACTCTGTCACGAGTGACTACGGTCACGAGTGACTACGGTCACGAGTGGTCTAGGACCACGATGGTCATGAACCACAGTGGCATAATGCCACGAGTGTTTTGGATGGAGAGCTACTTTGGGATGGGGTGCATTGTATGCACATAACATGAGCTGTACTGAGTAGGCTAAGGCCCAATTTGCATTACATGGGGATGTACACACAGAGTCTCGATGACTCACCCCTTTGTTAATTTTGCAGGTAATCAGTAGATGGTGGGTCTTGGGCCGAGATAGACTCGAGGTGGCCATGCATTGCAATTTCTTTTAGTAAACTCAAACTTTATTTTAAATTTATTCTATTTCGGGATTTCAAGTTGTAATAAGGCCGCTTTAACTTTATTTTTATTTTGGGATTTTATTTATATATTGATTTTATACATGTTAAGGATCATAAGAAAAATGGGATTTTCTTAAAACATAAATGAAGGATTTCCAAAAATTCAACGAATGTATAATAAGTCATAAATAAATTAACTTGGTGTTTTTTTTATTTTATGCTGCTAATACCATTTTCAAAAGATCGCGTACTTCAATGTTGTTTTCAAAATGTTATTTTACGAAATCTTTAAAACTGGGTTTTCGTTAAGAGAAATAAAAATAAATCTACCAATTTTTACCAATCTAGTTACCTTTATTAAAAAATTTTCATGCTCTAAGTTAACCAACTCATGGATAGCCTTTAACATGGAATCTTTACTACTAAAGGTTTTTCCTAAATCACAATGCTTTGCCAATATTTCCAAATCTCCTTTCCTGTAATATTTCAGATTCGATCGTAATGTATTGACCGGGTTTGGGGTGTTACATTATAAGAGAATAAGAGTTCCACTAATTAACCTAGGGTTAGATGTTATTCGCCTCGAGAGAGGGTTTAATATAAATCAGGGAGTCTTACGGATCAAACTAAATGAATAAATCGTCTGGTTCAATGTTAGATAACAAGTGAAGTCTAAGTGGAGTCCTCTTAGGGTATTATCTAAATCAACTGAGTTTTCCAATAGTTTTTTCCCAAGTTTTAGTCTTTTGTCTTTGCATCTTAGCTTAGTAATTCATTAGTTTTAGTTTAATAAATCCATCACTTCATATTTTAGGCTAAATAATAGTAAGAAAGTTAGTATTAGTACTTTTAGTTCCTTTGGGTTCGATAATTCGGTCTTGCCTAAGCTATACTACTGTTCGATAGGTGCACTTGCCTCAATCGTGGTCATAGTAGTCTCTAGGTTCGATCATTCTTATTATAAATATTAAAACTCGATTGTTTGACACGATCATGAAACAAATGCATGAACGGCACAATTATGGATTGAATAAAATAATTAAGCATGTTGGGTTCATGAACAATTACTTTGGCTGCATGCTTGGGATAAAATTAAGGAGTTGGGTATGTTTTTGATTGGCAGCAAGGCATCCAAGTGCTCTTAAAGTCAACCGAATCTCACAAGGAGTTGAAGGGATTTTCCAGAATTTTCCCAGTTATCTATGGTCGAATTTATTTATTAATTATTTGGACCATTCGGCAAGACCCTGAAATGGGCTATAAATTGTAACATCCTGCATTAGGGGTTTTATCATTTAGCCTTATCATTAAACTAGGGCGAGTTTTGTCACAAAGGAATGGCTGGCAGAGTGGTTAGGGTGCTGCTAGTAGGCTTGAAGGTGCGCTGGGCTCAGGTTCGATTCGCGTGGGAGGAGTTTTATTTTGTTGTCATAAAGGAGGACTTAAGGAGAAAGGTATAAGAATAAATTCGTTGAACTTATTGCACAAATGAACACCTTGGCCAGGTGGCTAAGGGCGCTACTGGAAGGGCTGTGGGATGAGGTCACGCGTTCGAGTCACATGAGTAGCGAAAGGCCTTATTTTTCTTTTCTTTTCCTTGGCGCTTACGAGAGGGAGCTAGAAAATGAAGGCTTAAATAAAAGTTTTACTGCGCCCATGTCATGAAACGTTCAGTAGTCGAGTGGCTGAGGCGTGGGAGATTCTGCCTCAGGTCTCGCGTTCGAGACCCGAGAGTGGCGCACGAGTGTGCTTATTCTTTTGCCTTTGGCAATTAATGCGGGAAGGAACCTTGGGGAAGGATTAAAAGAAGTTCGCGGCGTGTTTTGACATGAAAGTCAAGACTGGCCGAGTGGCGTGGGGCGTAGCAGGAGGGCGCAGCCCGAGGTCGCGCGTTCGAGTACCGTTAGAAACGCGCGAACACTTTTATTTTTGCTGGACGTGGTGACATAGGAGAGCCTCGGGAAGGAAGGCTTAAAGATTATTGCGACGCAATATTATCAAGAAGGTCGCTCTAGCACGAGTGGCAGGACGCTCGGGCTCATCCCTCCAGGTCTCGGGTTCGAGACCTGGCAGCAGCTGGAGGGATTAAATTTTTCCTTCTCTCTCTCGTGGCCAGCATGGGCATGGGGCGCACGCATGCTAAGCATGCTGCCCATGTCTCCTAAGTGCTGCTCGGCCTTGGGGGGGGAGGGGTAGTGTTAGTATTATTATTATTATTAGTTTTTATTATTAGTTATTTTATTTATTTAGTTATTTAAGGTATATGGGCAAGATTCTAACCTTTATTTTATTAAAGCATGGGAGAAATTTGTTAGTTCCTATGTTAATGGGCATGATTATTAAACCTTTTTATTATTTCTATGGTAATGGGAGATATTAAACAATAATTTAGCAAAAGATGATGGGAGTTGTCTTGATGGAGCATTAATGGCCGGCCATGAAGTTTTTGCAAGGGATTATTTCCTTTTTCTTCTCAAATCCATTGCTTGGCCTATTGTTTTAGCTAAAGGAATCACCATTTTTTTTGAAACATGACCAAAAATGCATTTCTTTGTTTCTCCTTCTCTCCCTTGTGCATGGCCGAATAAGAAGAATTCCTTAGGGCCTCAACATCCGGTTTTGAAAGCTTTGGAGCCGAATGTGCATAGAAGAGGAAGGGCTAAAAGTCAGCAAGCTTAGAAGATTTTGATCCCTTGCATTAAGTGTTAAGCCAAGAATCTGCCTTGTAAACCCTCTCTTCATGCGTTCTCCTCATCATCTTAAGTGCCGAATCAAGGTGGTTTTTAAGGACAAGGCCGAATCTTCTGGTAAAGATCCTTTTTCTTTTCCTCGGGTCGATTTGAGTAATGCCGACCCCTTTGCTAATATTCCTTCATATTGTAACAATCAAATATTGACTTACTTCTGTTCCATATGATAGCCGGAACCTCTAAACACCAAAAGGAGTGCCGAATCATGGTGCTTAAGGGCAAGTCAGTTGTTAAGGTAAGGGGCAACAAACTCGTTGGTTGTGGATTTGTGACTATGGCCGAATGGCCTTTGGCCTCTAAATGAAATACTAAGACTAATTTCAAGGAAGGTTGGCCGAATGCCTATAAACATTCTTACTGTCCCTTTTGAAGGTAGCCGAAGCTAAGGGATTTTGAAGGAGTCTTTCGGGCCTCGTTTCTTCAAGGATCTTGACTACTCAAATCATAAGGAATTTTAGAACTTCGGTAGACAAGGTATGGGGTTATTGACATTCGGCCAAGGGCCATTTTAGTAGCTAGGTTTGACCGATTTATGCACTGCGATTTTAGGGGGATAAATCGGCCAAGAAATCAGAAGTTCTCGAGATTTCAAATCGCCTTAGTTCGTATTATTAAAGGTTCGGCCTAAGGCCCTGATTTATTACAATATGACCAATCTTTTGGCTCTGTTAGTTAATCAAATGAGACTCCTTAATAATAGCTATTAATGGCCGAATAATAGGAGCTATACGAGGACAAGTTTTAAATAGCAAGTAGATCCGGGATTCCTTATAGATCTTCGATTTAAATAGGTGTGTAAACTCTTACACACTTTATTAGTATAAACTGTTGTTTAATGATATTAATAACCTCTCATATGGTAACTTGGCTTAGTGGGCATAAGCTTGGTTCTCGGGTAAGTTTCCTTATTACTCGATTTACGATATATGTTGTACATGCCATCATATGCTGAAAAATGCTATGCTATATCCGATTGCATGATATATGGAATCATGATACTTGTAATATGAGCATGATGATGGTGGGATTGATGAGAGGGAGTAATATTCGTGTCGACGGACACCAGTGTTTTGGTAACACATTGTGACTACGGTCACCAGAGGTTTGGTACCTCCAGAGGTTGGGCACCTCATAGCGTCTCGTCCCTGTGGCTTAGTACCACCGTGGGTTGGCCCCACATTTGAGATACGGGATTGACGCCAGTGATTTGGTATCACACGATGGGTTGGCCCCATCACTTTATTGTGACTATACGTCACCAGTGGTTTGGCACCACCAGTGGTTTGGTACCACACGGGGTAGAAAAGGAGCATGGATGGCTAGGTTGGGTTGCATAATTGCATGTCATACTAGTGTCTTGTGTATGAGTGTTATTTCCCGGGTTGGGGATTTATACACTGAGTCTTGGTGACTCACCCCTTCCCATATCATCTTGCAGGTGAGTAGAGCACGGATGCGGAGCCGAGGAGAGCTCGAGGCGGCCATGTTGGTTTTGTGGACTTAAAATTTTATTTTTGCCCCGTTTTAAGTTTAATTATTCACTACAATTCGATTGGGTTGTAATATGGCCGCTTATTATTTTGGATGGTTAGGTAGTTGTTTTTACTTTACTTTATAACTGATGAATTTACGGACGGTTATGCAAATTGGTTAAAAGTAACGTTTTCAAAAAAATATAAGCACTCGTACGCGTTTTCAAGGAAATGTTACCATCGGGTAACGAGATTTTTTCCAAGCTTTTGATCACGCCAATGTTCTAAAACTTAAATGGTCAAATGGTTTTAAAAAGGAAGAATGGATTTTCAACTCAATCGGATTTACCAAATTAAACCACTTGAGTTTTTAACGAACACCGTTTTATACCCTTAGCGGAAATTTTTAATTTCTACTGTAAATCCAAACCTTTCAAACTTCTTTTATTCCGTGACATACCAGATCCGGTCATGACTTGTGGGCCGGGTTTGGGGGGGTGTTACAGTTTTGGTATCAGAGCCCGGTTCAAAAACTCGGCTGTGAGGGCCTAAGACCCAAAAATGCTTTGCTAAGATATGCTATTGAAAACCCGTTGAAAATGATTTTGGTTGAACAACATGGCGTCGAGTCTCCGGCACCGATCCGCTCTTGTAAGTATATTTTAATCTATGTATAAATAGTTATCTGTAAATGGGTAGAAAACGGGACGTAGATAGTATGAAAGGTATATGAACTCTAGGACTAGTTACCCCAAACAATCGCATAAGATTCTAATTGCCTAATTAAACAAACCCATGACTAAGTCGCCGAATTAAGGTGTGGTAACCCTTGTACGCATGTCTAGGATTGGATCCGGAAGAGCTTGGTATTTAAGTGGTCTTAGCGACTCACCTCCTCTTCGCGGGAATCCTACCTGGTGCGTAGCTTTGGTTCACCCTAACCGTGAGGACTTGTTCATGGGCTAAACTCTATTACTAAAACCCGAAAGGGAATTAGCCTCATTTTTATAAAGACTCTAGCTTTAAAGACTTCCCTCAAACTTATGAGAATTTTGCTACAAAATTCCTTTGATTTATGGACATTCTAAAATACCTTTAGGGGTAAATTACAAAAATGCCCCTAGTTTTAAAAATTCTACCAAATAACCCCAAATTTTCTTTTTAAACAAAATTTTCCTTATTTTACAAGCATACCTAAAATCCCTAATTTGCAAAATGTCGAAAATGTTGTGCCTTTGGAAAATTACAAAATCGCCCCTAAATTGCAAATTACCAAAATGACCTTGATTTTCAAAGTTTTCGCAACACTACCAAATTGGGAAGACATTTTTCAAAAAGAACCCCCCAAGTTTGGCAAATTTTTAAATTTCCTTCGATTTGTCAAACTTACATTGTTTATTTACCAAAATACCCCCGGGTTAAGAAATTGACAAATAGGGTAAGTAAATCTGTACCTTCGAATTACGATAGAAGACTTGAAACTTGTTTGATCGAAAGAACAACTCCTTAATTTTTGCCCATAAGATTCTTTGCTAATAATCAGTGGAACAGTGACTAACTCATAAAACTTCTTAGATTGCGCCATAAGAAATGAGTTCTAGAGGTCGCGGCCGTCGGGGACGCGGTAGAGGCCGGATGGCCGTGACAGAACCAGTTAGGTCGGGCCAAGGATCGGATAATGAGATACCACCCCCACCACCACCTCCAGCTTTTGATGATGGACCTCAGGATCAGACGGGGGGTGAGTCGGTATCGCAGGCTATGCTGCGTGTTCTAGAAATGATGGCTGAGACCAATAGAGGTGCAGGCGCTCGGAAGTCTGTATCTGAGCGGCTCCGATCCAATGGAGCTGAAGTATTTCGGGGTGTGTCAGGTGTCGCACCCAGTACAGCTGAATATTGGTTAGAATCAACTGAGAGGATCATGGATGATCTTGACTTAACAGATGAGGAGAAGCTGAAAGGAGCGGTGTCGCTTCTGAAAGACGAGTCATACCAGTGGTGGCTCACGGTTCGAAACGGCGCTACAGCAAACGACCTTACTTGGGAATACTTCAAAACTACCTACCAGAAGAAGTATGTGGGCACCAGTTACACTGATACTCAGAGGAAAATCTTTCTGGGACTGGTACAAGGAAATAAGTCGGTGTCTGAGTATGAGGCAGAATTTCTGAGGCTGAGCCGCTATGCTCAGGGAATTGTGTCAACTGAGCACGATCGTTGTGTCCGCTTTGAAGACGGACTTAGGGATGACTTAAGGCTGTTGATTGCTCCACAACAGGTACGTGAGTTTGCTGTTCTGGTAGAAAAGGCTAAGGTAGCCGAAAGGGTCCGGGAGTCTGTGAGACAGAGCTATGATAGAAGCAAACAGAAGAGAGGCATTGGGTCGTCGGGATCGAGAAATACTGCTCAAAAGAGGGCCAGACAGAGTGGGCCGAATCAGGCTGGGAGGCCCATGGCTTTTAACCAGAGGCCGGCTCAGTGTAATCGTTGTGGAAAGTCACATTGGGGAGGTTGTTACACCGGTGAAAAGGGTTGCTTTGAATGTGGATCTCCGGATCACCGTGTGAGGGATTGTCCTCGGAAGATGGCTAGGAATCAGCCAGAGGGGCAGAACCATACTCCAGCACGAAATGTGGGACCGCCGCAGAGGGGTCGTGGTAACGGTAGAGGAGGCAATGGTCCTAACCGAGGTCGCGGAGTTCAGGGCAGAGGAGCAGGCAACACCGAAGCTAGGCAGCCCGGCTTAGTCTACGCAGCGAGGCGTCGCGAGGAGGGTGACGCACCGGACGTCATCACCGGTACGTTCCTAATTTTTGGTCTCCCTTATGTTGCATTAATTGATGTGGGTTCGACGCATTCATACATTGCCAGTAGTGTAGTAGAGGCTATGAGCTTGGATTTTGAGACTGCTCCTAGCGAGATGACTGTAATTAGCCCTCTAGGACACTCTGTGATGGTTAACAAGCTATATAGAGATATACCCCTAGAACTCCAAGGGGTAGTATTTGTGGCCGATCTGATGGAACTGCCGTTTGGGGAGTTTGATTTAATTCTTGGAATGGACTGGTTGGTTAAGTATCAGGCAAGGTTGGATTGCGCTGCTAAGCGCATGATTCTAAGGTCGGCCGAGGGTGATGAAGTGGTCATGATAGGTAACAGAAAAGACTATCTATCCAATGTAGTGTCTGCCTTGAAGGCCGAGAAAATGATCAGAAAAGGGTGTGAAGCATTGTTGGTTCAGATTTATGCCTTGGAGGCTAAGGAGTCAGCAGTTGAAAGGGTCCGAACTGTAAGGGAATTCGCTGATGTGTTTCCTGAAGAACTTCCGGGTCTGCCTCCAGATCGGGAAGTAGAGTTCGGTATAGACTTGTTGCCCGGAACGGCACCTGTGTCTATAGCACCCTATCGAATGGCACCGAAGGAGTTGGTGGAGCTAAAGGCCCAAATTCAGGAACTCTTGGATAGAGGGTTCATCCGACCTAGTATATCTCCGTGGGGAGCACCTGTGTTGTTTGTCAAGAAGAAAGACGGGTCAATGCGGATGTGTATCGACTACCGTCAACTTAACAAGTTAACGATCAAAAACAAGTATCCGTTGCCTCGGATTGATGACCTGTTTGATCAATTGAAGGGTGCATCGGTATTCTCAAAGATAGACCTTAGGTCGGGCTATCATCAACTTAAGGTGAAGGAGGCTGATGTACACAAGACGGCATTTCGTACCCGGTATGGGCATTACGAATTCTTAGTAATGCCGTTTGGGTTGACCAACGCGCCGGCAGCGTTCATGGACTTGATGAATAGGGTGTTTCAGCAATACTTGGATCAATTTGTCGTGGTGTTTATAGACGACATATTGGTTTACTCAAGAACGGAGGAGGAGCATGACAGGCATTTGCGCATAGTTCTACAAGTGCTGAGAGAAGAGCAGTTGTATGCCAAATTCAGTAAATGCGAATTTTGGCTTAGAGAGGTGACTTTCTTAGGTCACGTGGTGTCAGCTGAAGGGATTAGAGTGGACCCTCGCAAGGTTGAAGCGGTGTTGGACTGGAAACCACCTCGGTCAGTGGCGGAAATTCGAAGTTTTCTAGGTCTGGCCGGGTACTATCGAAGATTTGTGGAAGGATTCTCCTTAATCGCAGCACCGTTGACTAAGTTGTTAAGGAAAGGAGTCCCGTTCGTTTGGTCAGAGAAACAACAAGAAAGTTTTGATAAGCTAAAGAAGATTCTGACGGAAGCTCCCGTTTTGGTGCAGCCTGAGGCGGGGAAATTGTTCACGGTTTATTGTGATGCGTCCCATAATGGTTTGGGATGTGTGTTGATGCAGGAGGGGAAGGTAGTGGCCTATGCATCCCGTCAACTAAGACCGCATGAGGTTAACTATCCGACTCACGACTTGGAGTTAGCGGCAGTGGTCTTCGCTTTGAAAATATGGAGGCATTACTTGTATGGGGAAAAGTCGATAGTCTATACGGATCATAAAAGTTTGAAGTACCTCTTGACTCAAAAGGACTTGAATCTAAGACAGCGCCGATGGATTGAGCTGTTGAAGGACTACGACTGTTCAATTGAGTACCATCCAGGCAAGGCTAACGTGGTGGCTGATGCGTTGAGCCGAAGGGTCGTGACAGACTTAAGGGCGATGTTTGCTCGTCTTAGTCTATACGACGACGGAAGTCTTTTGGCAGAGCTGCAAGTTAAGCCAACTTGGATCGAGGAGATTAAGGAAAAGCAATTAGGGGATGACAGCCTAAACGCGCGAAGGTTGCAGGTTCAAGATGGCGGTTTGGAAGGGTATAGTTTGACTGGTGATGGTGTGTTGTGCTTTCAAGGGCGGCCTTGTATGCCGAATGACGTGGGGTTGAGACAAAGAATTCTTCAGGATGCCCATAGCAGCCCATACGCTATGCATCCTGGAGGTAGCAAGATGTACGGAGATTTGCGGAAGCAGTTCTGGTGGCCAGGATTGAAGCGCGAGGTAACTGATTTCGTGGGAAGGTGTCTCACTTGTCAGCGAGTAAAGGCGGAACATCAATTTCCATCTGGGTTACTCCAACCGGTGAAGATTCCTCAGTGGAAATGGGAGAGGATCACTATGGACTTCGTCAGTGGGCTACCCCTCACGCCCAGCAAGAAGAACGCAGTTTGGGTGATTGTGGACCGTCTGACCAAATCGGCTCACTTCATACCGGTAAGGGTGGATTACTCGCTCCAGAAGTTAGCTAAGATGTATGTGGCAGAGATAGTGAGGTTGCATGGTGTGCCAGTGTCGATCATCTCAGACAGAGACCTCAGATTTACATCGAGGTTTTGGAGAGCACTACATCAGGCTTTGGGTACACGGTTGGATTTCAGTACAGCATTCCATCCACAGTCTGACGGGCAGTCGGAAAGAGTTATTCAAATTTTGGAGGACATGTTAAGAGGCTGCGTTTTGGACTTCAGAGGTAGTTGGGAGGAATTTTTGCCATTGGCTGAGTTCGCATACAACAACAGTTATCAGGCAAGTATTAAGATGGCACCATATGAAGCATTATATGGTAGGAGGTGTCGCACCCCCACTTGTTGGACAGAGTTGGGTGAACGACAGATGTTAGGGCCGGAATTGGTTGCAGAAACTGAGGATAAGGTAAAGAAGATCCAAGCTCGATTGAAAGAAGCCTCGGATAGGCAAAAGTCTTACGCTGATCTCAAGCGGAGGGACATAGAATTTGCCGTAGGAGACGAAGTTTTTCTGAAGGTCTCGCCATGGAAGAAGGTGCTAAGATTTGGGAAGAAGGGCAAATTAAGCCCAAGGTTCATTGGACCGTTTAAGGTGTTGAGACGAGTGGGACCAGTAGCTTATCAGCTCGAGTTACCTGCAGAACTGAGTCAGATTCACGATGTGTTCCATGTCTCCATGCTTAGACGCTATCGTTCAGATCCATCACACATCTTGGCAGTTGAGGAAGTTGAGGTGAGTCCAGATTTGACGATGGAAGAGGAACCTGTGCAGATCCTAGATCGGGATGTGAAAGTCTTACGTAGGAAGTCAGTTCCTTTAGTGAAGGTCCTATGGCGAAACCATGGCGTGGAGGAAGCTACGTGGGAGCCCGAGGATGTGATGCGGCAGCAATACCCCCAACTCTTCTGACCCAGGTAATTTCGGGGACGAAATTTATTTTAAGGGGGGTAGAACTGTAACATCCTGCATTAGGGGTTTTATCATTTAGCCTTATCATTAAACTAGGGCGAGTTTTGTCACAAAGGAATGGCTGGCAGAGTGGTTAGGGTGCTGCTAGTAGGCTTGAAGGTGCGCTGGGCTCAGGTTCGATTCGCGTGGGAGGAGTTTTATTTTGTTGTCATAAAGGAGGACTTAAGGAGAAAGGTATAAGAATAAATTCGTTGAACTTATTGCACAAATGAACACCTTGGCCAGGTGGCTAAGGGCGCTACTGGAAGGGCTGTGGGATGAGGTCACGCGTTCGAGTCACATGAGTAGCGAAAGGCCTTATTTTTCTTTTCTTTTCCTTGGCGCTTACGAGAGGGAGCTAGAAAATGAAGGCTTAAATAAAAGTTTTACTGCGCCCATGTCATGAAACGTTCAGTAGTCGAGTGGCTGAGGCGTGGGAGATTCTGCCTCAGGTCTCGCGTTCGAGACCCGAGAGTGGCGCACGAGTGTGCTTATTCTTTTGCCTTTGGCAATTAATGCGGGAAGGAACCTTGGGGAAGGATTAAAAGAAGTTCGCGGCGTGTTTTGACATGAAAGTCAAGACTGGCCGAGTGGCGTGGGGCGTAGCAGGAGGGCGCAGCCCGAGGTCGCGCGTTCGAGTACCGTTAGAAACGCGCGAACACTTTTATTTTTGCTGGACGTGGTGACATAGGAGAGCCTCGGGAAGGAAGGCTTAAAGATTATTGCGACGCAATATTATCAAGAAGGTCGCTCTAGCACGAGTGGCAGGACGCTCGGGCTCATCCCTCCAGGTCTCGGGTTCGAGACCTGGCAGCAGCTGGAGGGATTAAATTTTTCCTTCTCTCTCTCGTGGCCAGCATGGGCATGGGGCGCACGCATGCTAAGCATGCTGCCCATGTCTCCTAAGTGCTGCTCGGCCTTGGGGGGGGAGGGGTAGTGTTAGTATTATTATTATTATTAGTTTTTATTATTAGTTATTTTATTTATTTAGTTATTTAAGGTATATGGGCAAGATTCTAACCTTTATTTTATTAAAGCATGGGAGAAATTTGTTAGTTCCTATGTTAATGGGCATGATTATTAAACCTTTTTATTATTTCTATGGTAATGGGAGATATTAAACAATAATTTAGCAAAAGATGATGGGAGTTGTCTTGATGGAGCATTAATGGCCGGCCATGAAGTTTTTGCAAGGGATTATTTCCTTTTTCTTCTCAAATCCATTGCTTGGCCTATTGTTTTAGCTAAAGGAATCACCATTTTTTTTGAAACATGACCAAAAATGCATTTCTTTGTTTCTCCTTCTCTCCCTTGTGCATGGCCGAATAAGAAGAATTCCTTAGGGCCTCAACATCCGGTTTTGAAAGCTTTGGAGCCGAATGTGCATAGAAGAGGAAGGGCTAAAAGTCAGCAAGCTTAGAAGATTTTGATCCCTTGCATTAAGTGTTAAGCCAAGAATCTGCCTTGTAAACCCTCTCTTCATGCGTTCTCCTCATCATCTTAAGTGCCGAATCAAGGTGGTTTTTAAGGACAAGGCCGAATCTTCTGGTAAAGATCCTTTTTCTTTTCCTCGGGTCGATTTGAGTAATGCCGACCCCTTTGCTAATATTCCTTCATATTGTAACAATCAAATATTGACTTACTTCTGTTCCATATGATAGCCGGAACCTCTAAACACCAAAAGGAGTGCCGAATCATGGTGCTTAAGGGCAAGTCAGTTGTTAAGGTAAGGGGCAACAAACTCGTTGGTTGTGGATTTGTGACTATGGCCGAATGGCCTTTGGCCTCTAAATGAAATACTAAGACTAATTTCAAGGAAGGTTGGCCGAATGCCTATAAACATTCTTACTGTCCCTTTTGAAGGTAGCCGAAGCTAAGGGATTTTGAAGGAGTCTTTCGGGCCTCGTTTCTTCAAGGATCTTGACTACTCAAATCATAAGGAATTTTAGAACTTCGGTAGACAAGGTATGGGGTTATTGACATTCGGCCAAGGGCCATTTTAGTAGCTAGGTTTGACCGATTTATGCACTGCGATTTTAGGGGGATAAATCGGCCAAGAAATCAGAAGTTCTCGAGATTTCAAATCGCCTTAGTTCGTATTATTAAAGGTTCGGCCTAAGGCCCTGATTTATTACAATATGACCAATCTTTTGGCTCTGTTAGTTAATCAAATGAGACTCCTTAATAATAGCTATTAATGGCCGAATAATAGGAGCTATACGAGGACAAGTTCGGGACTTTTTAAATAGCAAGTAGATCCGGGATTCCTTATAGATCTTCGATTTAAATAGGTGTGTAAACTCTTACACACTTTATTAGTATAAACTGTTGTTTAATGATATTAATAACCTCTCATATGGTAACTTGGCTTAGTGGGCATAAGCTTGGTTCTCGGGTAAGTTTCCTTATTACTCGATTTACGATATATGTTGTACATGCCATCATATGCTGAAAAATGCTATGCTATATCCGATTGCATGATATATGGAATCATGATACTTGTAATATGAGCATGATGATGGTGGGATTGATGAGAGGGAGTAATATTCGTGTCGACGGACACCAGTGTTTTGGTAACACATTGTGACTACGGTCACCAGAGGTTTGGTACCTCCAGAGGTTGGGCACCTCATAGCGTCTCGTCCCTGTGGCTTAGTACCACCGTGGGTTGGCCCCACATTTGAGATACGGGATTGACGCCAGTGATTTGGTATCACACGATGGGTTGGCCCCATCACTTTATTGTGACCTCGGGTCACCAGTGGTTTGGCACCACCAGTGTTTTGGTAACACATTGTGACTACGGTCACCAGAGGTTTGGTACCTCCAGAGGTTTGGCACCTCATAGCGTCTCGTCCCTGTGGCTTAGTACCACCGTGGGTTGGCCCCACATTTGAGATACGGGATTGACGCCAGTGATTTGGTATCACACGATGGGTTGGCCCCATCACTTTATTGTGACTATACGTCACCAGTGGTTTGGCACCACCAGTGGTTTGGTACCACACGGGGTAGAAAAGGAGCATGGATGGCTAGGTTGGGTTGCATAATTGCATGTCATACTAGTGTCTTGTGTATGAGTGTTATTTCCCGGGTTGGGGATTTATACACTGAGTCTTGGTGACTCACCCCTTCCCATATCATCTTGCAGGTGAGTAGAGCACGGATGCGGAGCCGAGGAGAGCTCGAGGCGGCCATGTTGGTTTTGTGGACTTAAAATTTTATTTTTGCCCCGTTTTAAGTTTAATTATTCACTACAATTCGATTGGGTTGTAATATGGCCGCTTATTATTTTGGATGGTTAGGTAGTTGTTTTTACTTTACTTTATAACTGATGAATTTACGGACGGTTATGCAAATTGGTTAAAAGTAACGTTTTCAAAAAATATAAGCACTCGTACGCGTTTTCAAGGAAATGTTACCATCGGGTAACGAGATTTTTTCCAAGCTTTTGATCACGCCAATGTTCTAAAACTTAAATGGTCAAATGGTTTTAAAAAGGAAGAATGGATTTTCAACTCAATCGGATTTACCAAATTAAACCACTTGAGTTTTTAACGAACACCGTTTTATACCCTTAGCGGAAATTTTTAATTTCTACTGTAAATCCAAACCTTTCAAACTTCTTTTATTCCGTGACATACCAGATCCGGTCATGACTTGTGGGCCGGGTTTGGGGGGGTGTTACAATAAATTCTTGTCAATTTCAATGTAATTCAGAATTTAATGAAATTTCATGAACTTTGTTCATTTGAGTGAGTTTATCTCCTCTTCGTTTTCGTACAAGTTTCGTTAGACTTATCAAGCTTGCTTGTGGCGTCTTCTACTTGTTTGAACTTATCACCAAACTCTCTTTGGTGTGGCGTTCATCAACCTATCTCCATCTTTCCACCTTAACAATATAAGGAACGGGGTGACACTGTTATATAATGTCGAATCTTTCTTAAGATAAGTTCGTATTTCCATTTCCATATCAACAATTTACCATCTATCCACCTTAAACATTATAGAATCTGGGGTGACACATATTTGGGTTGAATCATTTCTTGTTTAAGTTCTTTTATCCATTTCCATGAAATTATCCTTTTATCTATTTTATTTTTATTTCGTTCCATCAAACTGAACCATCTCCTATTTTATTCACTTAAAGCTTCCGCAAACTCATCCATATTTTTCGATTATTTTCCAAAGGCTTGATTCCTCCTCGTAGATGATTGGGCAACTCGCATACGTTTCGACTCACCCCGAGCCGGTTCGTATCAACTTTGGTGAAGGAAAAATATTTGGTTTTAAAAAAGAGATAAAAAAACTAAGAGTTAAAAACTAAGTGAAATAATTAAAATAAAACAAAGAAATTCTAGTGCACGATTCCAAATATGATTTAATCAAGATGATATAATTATGTTGGATTAATTATATGTCCTTACCTTAGAATTATTAAACTTATGCTTATACTTGTTACGAACAAATCACGACAACTCAATAATTTCCTAAGTTATGAACAAATTTACAAATCAAAAACCCATTCATCTCTTGTACATATTTCTATGTCAATTCGACGGATTAAACAAATTTATAAAGGTAAACATGTTATTGCACATACATACATATTAAATCAAACAATCTATCTCATATTCCTATGTTGATTCAAACGATTAATTCAACCTAATAAGCATATAAAAGACTATATGAGGTAACAAAGTATCCTTACCTTGAAATAGTTTAATCACAATAATCTTGCAAGTTATGCAAGGCATATGTATCACCAAATACAATGCTAATCTAATCTTCAGCTACCTTAGAAGAATTAAACATGCACTGATTAAGTACTGTGTCCATTAATTACAATTTCAGTGCGCTTAAATAGTTTATTCTTTAGTTATCTATACAATTATAATGCCAGAATAACTTAGGCATGATTTTACTTAATCAAGCATTTTACCGAGACCTATAATGGCATAAACGTAAAATTAACAAATCAAGAGGATGAAAATGCAATCAACCCAACACGACATAATTCAAGCTAGATTGATTAAAATAATCATTTCAAATACATGAATATTCATAGATATGTTCATCATAAAAACAACAGAAATTAAAAAAATAGGGATCAAAAAGCAAATTCGGTGTTTCTCCATGGCTTGATTGATTGCTCCTTCTTTTGTCTCTGTTGTCCTTGCTGGTCAAAGCTTCTATGAACACTCACTTTCTACCCCAAATGGCTAAGAAAACACCTATTTTCCAAGAGGGTAAATTGGCACAAGAAGGCTTGGTTTTTTCTTTGGCGAAAAAGAGAGAATGGAGAGAAGAGAAGTGATGTGAGAATGAGAGTGTTGAGGGATGCTTTGAATGGGAAGAAAAGGGGGGTTTTATAGTTGAGGATGACTGCTAAAAATAGCAAATTTCAGCAGCCAAAGAGCCCCCTCATGGCTAGCCATCTTACATGGCAAAGTTTAGACTTTCAACTTTGCTAAAATTAGCCTAGGGCAAATCCTTAAAGCCTTAATTTTAGGTGGGGTTTGAATGCAATTTGGAAGTCTTCCAAGGGCCTTTTTGTAAGCTCATTTAACCAGCTAAAATGCTAAATTTGGGTCAGCATTTGAACGGTTCTGGGCTGCCCAATTGGTGGCTGGTTTGGTTCGCTCAATTTGGTTCAACTAGTGCGGTTCAACTAGGCCCTTTTTCCATAATTGGCAATAAACTAAAATTAATTATATTATGAATTAATACACATATTTGGACCGTCTTAGGATGGATATTATTTCATCTTGTTACTTCGAATTGTTTCTCGGTTTTGTTCTTCTAACGGTGTCTGCCGAGTCAATTTTCTCCCTTTGTACGAATCTGTCAAAAATAATCAAAATTTACTAAAAATAATTGTAAAATTGACTAAAAATTAACATGTTCAAATTTTTAATACAATTTAATTATTTTATAAAAACTAATTATTTTATGACAAAAATTCTATCGAAAATGCATGATTTTAAGTAAAATTAGGTATGTAAAAGTCTATAAATCTTTGTGCTTCCACAAGGGTAAAATTGACCAATAATGCAATGCAATGTGCAAAACGATACAAAAAACTCAAACTAGTAGAGCAGTTATAAATAAAAAAGATGAAGATCGTAATAAAACGGATGAAATGCAATGGAAGGATCGTTAGCTTAAACCAAATTTTCAATTTTCGACAAAAAGGTAAAAAGTAATCAACTCATGGCTTGACTCTCTTATTTTGCGTCCCCAGTGGAGTCATCAAGCTATCGAAACCTTTTTTTTTTTAAACGGAGTCGACTTTGATTTTGAAAACGAAAACAAACACGGGAATCGCCACCAATCCTTTTTGATGAGGTGTGATCGGGTCACCTTATAAAATGGTTGTTTTTAATAAACGATTTATTAAAACAAAGCTTTTGGTTTACGGAATTTAGAAAGACGAGGAAGGATTAGCACCTTCGTAGCGCCCAAAATTGGCAATTAGTTGATTACTTCATGTTTTTAGTGCCGAAAATTGAAAACTTTAAAGAGATTTAAAAATACGACCCTTTGTTAAAATATTGCTTAATTGAAAAAAAAATTGAGAAAAAGGCATATTTCACGTTAATCGAAAAAAGAAATACGTCCTGTAAGTTAGGACATAATGTCTTAAATTCCCGAAACGAGAATGAACACTGAAAAATTTATTTATTTGAAAGATATTTGATTATCTCGGTTTAGAAAGAAATCATATTCTGTAACTTAGAATACGATTTTTCTTAATTTCGAAAATATATATAATCCATGTTTTTTCAAAAAAGATTTCTTTATTTGGATTTGTCGAGAGAATTAAAACCCCGTAAGTTAGGGAACGACTTTTTGAATCTCAAAATATGAAATATCGCTTATTTTAAAAAAAACAAAATCGTATGTATCAGGTAAAGACTACTGTAACACAAATTTGTAGTAAAGTGTAAAAATAAATTACGGTGGTAATATGCGTAACAAAATAATAATAAATACGTTAATATAAATGACAATAAGAAGGACAAGGATAAAATAAAATAAATGAATAAAACAAACGAGCTAATTATAAATAAAAGAAAAAAATGATAAGTAAGCTAAAAAATTTAAAATTAAAAAACCTAGTAGTAAACAAATAATATTATGTAAAACGGTTTTAAAAAAAAATAATATTAATAATAATGGTAATAATATTAATAATAATACAAATAAATAATATGAAGTTTGAATTATATAAAGATATAAATAGATAATAAATAAAGAATAAAATGATAAAAGTAATGATAAAACATAAATAAGTATATATTTTTTTAAAAATAAGAATAAATACAACGATAACAATGAAAGAAGTGATAAATAAAAAATAAATAAGTGTAATAAAAAACAAATAATAATAAGTATAAACAAAAAGGAATATAATAATAGTAATAATAATAAGGAATTAATTAATTTAATAGTATAATAATAATAACAAAAGAAAGACAAAATTGACATCAAAACGAAATTTTGGGTATAAATCAAGAATAAAAATAAGGTGAAGGATCAATTTTTAACGCGCATGAAGGAAAGAGGACCAAAAAGAAAATTTATCCAGGCCTCTAAAATGGCATCGTTTCTTTAAGGGATTAAATTGAAATAAAAACAACATTATCTGGTAAAATTAAAAGAAAAACCAAAAAAGGACTAAATTGAAAATGGTGGAAAAAATAGAAAGACCAAAAGCAGAAATAACCCTTCAGCTAAAAAAACATGCGGATCATAGGCCGGATGGGCTGGGTCGGATCAGGTCATCCCAAAACGATGTCGTTTTGGTGCCTGAGGGAGTTGGCCAAAATGACGTTGTTTTGACACCCTATAAAAGTAAAAAACTCTTCAAAAATTTTCATTTTTCCCATTCCTAAAAAAAAAAACAAAAAAAGCTCTCCCCTTTGCTCTCTCAACACCCCGGGCCTTCGGCCAAGTTTCAGTTGTCGGTGCCACCGTGGACCGCCGATCGTCAATGACGGCGTCGCCGTCCACGGTGGTCGACAAAATTAAAAAAAAAACTTTTTACCCCCTTTTTCGCGTAGAACCTCGTTATGGGGTTATAAACACCAGGATCTCGGCTAAAATCGAGCAAAAGGGAGAAAACCATTCGGTTTCTCCTTCTCCAGCGAACAAAAAAAAGTAAATTTTTTCCCTTTTTTATTGTTTGTTTTATAAAATTAAAAAAAGAGTAAAAAATTCACCTTTTCTTTTCTTTTTGCTTGAATCTCTTTTTTTACTCTTTTTTTTTTTGTATTCAATTTCCTTTTTATTGATTGTTAAAAAAAACTTCTTTTAAATGGATTTGCTTATGACTTTTATAGCCAAAATACAACTTGCATTGTATTGTTTCTTTGCTTTGTCTATCTTTTCTTCTTTTGTCTTGTAGGTGTGATTGATCGCGGTGGAGCAGGTGGCTGACGTGGAGGCGGTGGTAACAGCCTAGGGGATAGGGCGACACACCTAAGGTTTTTTTTTCTGTTTATTTTGTTTTGGGCCGTATTGGGCTAGGGTTTGGGTTGGGCTTGTATCTTTTATTTTCTTGGTTTATTATTGATGGGCCCGGGCTAAAATTGGCCTGCTACAGCTGGTATTCAAGTTTGCATTATTGATCAATCCTTCTATATATATTGTAACACAATTATCATGAATATCTCAAGATTATCCCAATACAATTATTTTGGCTAATTTCTTATCTATGAACCTTTTTATTCACAAAACACTACGAAAAATCCATTTACTAATGAATAATAACCCGCAATAAGTATAAATCCTGTCAACATGTGTCTAAAAACCTATTCCGGCAGTCAAATAGGATACACCAACAGAAAACATTACTATAGTTTTTGTTGATATAAACCTTTACTGACGATAATCTGCCATTGGTATATACTTTTGGTCTAAATGACGCTTATCCGTTAGAAAAAGTACTATCAACTATTTTTATCACATCATTTTTAACTGCCTTTTTACTGATGATTTTGTTACCGAGAGTATATTACCATATGATTTTGTGACAATAATTTATTGACGAATCTTTTTTTATTTGTCAACAAATGTTATTAAATATTATTAATAGTTTTCAAACATTACATGATAATGGAGATATATTAGAGTACCATATATAATATATATGTAACAACCATAAATAAGCATACAAACATATATATATTAGAAGTTAAAAAATCTAATCTTACTATATTGCACTTTATAACCACAAAATAATTATTGCTTCATAAAAATTCATCTAAAAGCCTTACAATTGTTAGAAAAATAAACAATAAGAACATAATCAAGAAAAATAAAATATGTCACTAAAATATAACTATTTTGAGGCATGTAGAATACTTTCTTTAAGGTTTTTACATGCCTCCAAGATATAATAAAGCCCTCAACATTCTAAACAGAGCAATCAAAATGATTAATAGAAAAGTCCTTTCTATAAACATCAAATTGGTATATCTTTCGAGATGAGAGACTCTTTCATAGAGATATATCTTTTAATGAGATGTCTTTTCATGAGATTATGTTGTTTTATGTAAAGTTATATTTTTATAAGATAATTTTGTGTACAAAAAATATATCTTTATAACACAATTATTTGATCAATAAATATAATTTATTAAACTTTTCTACATAATCAATTATTATTAACATTATAAACTACTAACATAATATAGGAGAAAATGTACTTGACCAATAAAATTGAATTATCCACATAATACTTCTAGTAAAATAAGCCGAAACAACAGGTCGCCAAGCGGTTAAGTGTAAAACCATCACATATCAAGCTGTGGGGCGATTTTAGCACCTCAAGCTTTAAAAAGTCCTTCAAAAAATTTTTAGGGAAAAATCCACAGTTGAGTATTCTACAAATTTATTGAGGAAAAAGGAACAAATATTAAAGTCTCAATAGAGTATTCTACCAATTCCTGCTATTGTTGCAAAGGGCATGCTTTAATTATCTAAGAGTTATGGAGTTTTTAAGTTTAAACCTTTTTCTCCTAAGAAATGAGTGTGACGGGGCACCAGAGGCATACTCCCAAAACTTCTTGGTGGCATACAAAATGCTTGATATGATGCTCTTACAAGAAAATTATGAAGCCATTATGTTTGGACTATTGGAATTTTTTTTCTCTAAGTATAGTTATTTCGTCATGATTATTTATAAATTATCAAACCATTCATTAATAAAATTCTGTAGTTAAAGTACTATTTTTTTTATTTTTCTATGCAAAATAAAATTAACTAAGAAAATATTGGTTCATTGATTATTTAAGGTTTAACAAATATTAAGTTGTATCATAGGGATGAATTATTATCTGACAGACAACTTATATTAGTAGGTAATTCAAATAGTTCATAGTTCGAATAATCAAAATGAACAACTAATTTTAAGGTCTATTATGTTGCCTATCAAACCTAATTGGAGAGATATCTTAAGTAGCCTACAAGACAAATGTATTAATTAAGAAAGGTATTAATTATATTTTATTAAATAAAACAGATGTTAATTAAGATATTATTTCAATTAATGGTATTCACATTTCACTAAAATTTATCTTGATTAGCCTACAAGGGAAAGCTATTGAGTTCTCACTTACCTATAACAGGGATTGAATTCTTTGCCAATATAAGTGTCATGTTACTACCAAGAGAATTAAATATATCGAACAAGCTACCATTACAAACTTCTTTAAATATTTTTTTGAATTTTAATCTTGCCATTTAAGTAGCTTCTTTTTATTTATTAATAAAATGTAAATATAATAGAAAATATTTAAATATAATTTTATTTTGAGATAAATATTAAACCTACACATGAACTTTGATCCAATGTGCAATTTTATCCATGAACCTTGATTTTGTCTTATTTTATATATGAAATTTTTATTTGATTTATTTTTTTATAAATTACTAACAACATTATCAAATTAGTACTATTTTACATTGATATAGCATACATTAACAGTTATATTAATCCAATATGAAATTAAACATATGTATCCCTTTTTAAATGTGTAAAATTAATTAAAATCAAAGTTTCATGTATGTATACAAACCGTAGTTCAAGTTTCATGTATATAATTGTACCAAATAAAAATTGATGTATCAAATTACACATTGGACCAAAGTTCGTGTATAAAATTGATATTTATCCCTTTTATCTTTTATAAGATGCACAAAATAGGTGCATAACAACTGCTCTATAACATTCAAATGATATTATAGGCATATACCAATTATTTCTCTATAATAGATAAAATCTTGGTAGACAAATGAGGCTAACTTAAGAGCAGGGGCGAAGCCAGAACAAATTTTTAGGGTGGCCGAATGAAAATTTAATTTTTGTAGTCTATATCTTTATAATTTTTAAAGAATTAAATTGAATTTCTATAATTTTAGAGGGCCAAAGTAAAATTTTACCTTTTACTAATTTAAAATTTTAAAAAAATTTGAGGGCCTAAATATAAATTTCTCATTTTAGGGGAGGCCAGGGCCACTACCTGCCCCCCTGTATCTGCCTCTGATTAAGAGGGTTGATTGTATATATTATATATATTATTAAAAAATGATATATATATATATATATATATATATGAAAAAGATTAAAAAACCAATTAACATAATAATAAAAGTTAGGGTAAACTATAGCCAGTGTCACAAAAATATCAGTAAGTTTATGCTTTGTTCACTTAACTTTTAAGGTTACAAAATTGACATTGAATTATTCAAAAGTTTTCATTTAAGTCACTACTATTCAAAAGTTTTTATTTAAGTCATAGGGTTGTCAAGTTTTTTTTTTTAAAAAAAAGTCTAGCTAGGAAACTTCAAGTGATGATTCGAAGATTGGTATGGTGGATCAGTACCCATCAATGAGTATAAGAACATACCTTAGATTTATGTTAGAGGTCAAAGAAGAAAGATATTTGGATTTTGGTTAGAAAATTATTGACGTTCAAAATTGTTTCATAAAAAATACTAAATTGTAGGAAAGAATTGGGATAAGAGCTTTCCATTGGTGTAGGTGGTGTGAATAGAAAATGTCATACATCAACGATTTTAACAATCTAGTTAAATGAAAACTTATGAATAATTCAGTGATATTTTGTAATTTTTTAAAGTCGAGTGATTAAAATGTAAACTTACAAATAATTTAGTGAGTAGTTTACATCAAAAGTAGAAGCATCAGTAGAAAATTAAAAATTAATAACAATGAATGAGCATGTGAAGAAAAAGAGACCAAGAGAAAACGCGGTTTCGTTGTAATAATAATAAAACTAATTGACCTCCAAAATAAATAAGAACGTGATCCGCGTCGTCATGGTAAATACTGTCCTCATCATTCACGCTGCTGATAGCCAGAAGCTAAGAAATTGCGTTACCAGGGCAACCCAAATGAATGGTTATTAGACATGATTTCTTGTGATTTGTATTATTATGTTTTTCATATTTCTAATCCTACTTAAGAGCTTTTATATAGTTTAAATAAATTTAGCAGTTTAAATTTTTATATGATGTGTATTTTGATATATTTGTGTATTTATATTATGTCTGATACATTTAATCATTGTAATGTCCAGTTATGAGTTTTAAAAACTTCAGCCTTAATATTTATATGTGCTCAATTACTCTCTAAATACGCTTTTTGATTATGGGCGACAAATAAAATATATATACTCTAGAGGTTAATAATTAAGCAAATTTGTCCCATTATTAATAAATAATTTGTTTTAATTATTATGTGATAAAATATAATCAAGGTTTATATATTTTAGTTGAATTTAGCATCTTTAATTTTTCAAAGAGAGAATTTTTTATATATATATATATATATATATATATATATATATATATAGCTCTAACTAGCTTCTACCGAGAAATTGTTGAAAAACACAAAAGGGATCAAATTTTGATTTTATTTAATGTAGCAATTATTACGATAATATATACACTCACACTTAATTAAGAAATCTTTATATATTTATTTGAAAGTTTTTTTAATGAGATGTTAAGAATTGTTACGTGGTTCACTATAAATATATAAATTTATATATAGATTGTACTAGGCTAATTTAGCCCGGGCCCATGCAAAAATAATAAACCCAAAATGATAAAACAAAGTCCAAGTCCAGTCCAAAATATATCATTTGGCCCGATCGGAATGACTCATTACTTGAAAAGATTGAAGGTCTATCTACAAGATTGACGTATATAGAAACATAATCTTCAAGGATATGCAACTCTTAGATATAATATGCAATCCTAAAAAATACGATATGCAATCTTAGAAGATATGATTTGGTAATCTTCGAGATTTAATTTGTAAATACCTTTTAATCTTAGCCGTTGATGTAATTGATCTGTACCGTTGGATTTGAGGAGGCTCAACTATAAATAGAAGCCTCTTCCTTCATTGTAAAGGACTTGAGTTTTGAACAATAAAAATTCTTGAGAGCATTCACACAAATCTCTCTCTCTTGCGTTCTTATTTTCTGGAGCTTGTTTTTATTTTGTTATTTGTTCATCTTCGTTTCTTTTTTAATTGCTCTCGTTTGAGTTGGATTTAGGTGGTGAAATTTCGTTGAATCCTCATAATGCGAGAATTAAGTTGACTTAAGCGTTTTTTTTAACTTTTTTATTTATCCATTTAATTGCTTAATCATTAATTATTCTTTTTATTTTTATTCATTTATTTATTCGTCAACTTTCTTATTTACATATTGTTCATTCATTTAACCATTCTTATTATTCTTTTATTTTCTTCCATTAATTATATACTTTATTTGTTTTTAATGTCACACATGTTGTTTATTTAAGAAAAAAAACTCGTTTTTATAAATCATCTATTTTAAATTGTTTGATTATTTGCTTTAAAGTTTTTTTCCATATATTATCAATTGCAAATTTTTATATATTACAATCTATTTTTTATACCATTTATTTTTAAGATGTTTTGTGTATAACTTATTTGGTCTTTGATTATTGATGTTAGTATTTAAATAATTGCCATTATGTGTTTTATAAATTGTTTCTTTATATTTTAATATTGTCGTTTGTTTATCAAAGTTTTTATTTATACATTGTTTTAATATTGCAATAATTTTCCCCCAATGCTCGTATTTGGAAGCTTCGAAAAGTTTGTGCCCTAACTCACTGGGTTCCAATTTTCCTCGTTGAATCTAAGTAATCGAGCATCCTTTTCAAATCAAAGCATATGAGTTTCAAATAAAAGCTTATTCTCGGGAATTCGAGGTGTTGTGACGTCTTGTTATCTTGAGGTAAGGATTTCTAAAAAAGTATAGACAATATTCTATGTTTGAAATTTTGAGAAACTGTACCCTAACTTACTGGGTTTTGATTTTTTTACTTGACATAAATAACCGAATATCCTTCTAAAATTTAAATGCATGAGTTTTGAAAATCAAAAGACAAGCTTAGTTTCGAGGATTTAAAAAGTCGTGTCCTAACGTACTGGATGTGATATTTTATTACTTAGGGACAAAAATGTCTTAACATCCATTTCAATGTATTCAAACGTTTTTTTAAATAAAAAGGATCATATTTTAAAATCTTCTCAAATTTTCGACATTAAGACATTAATTAATCAATTAGGTACCAATTTTGGGTGTTATGAGGGTGCTAATCCTTCCTCGTGCATAACCGACTCCCGAACCCGTTTTCTCGAATTTCGTAGACCAAAATCATTGTTTTAATAAATCAAAATGTTTTTTGTTAAAATGATCAATTGTAAGGTGACCCGATCACACCTCGAAAAAAGATTGGTGGTGACTCCTGTAACACCCCAAACCCGGCCTAGAAGTTAGGCCCGAATCTGGCATGTCACAAAAAAAAAACTCGTTTGAAAATTTCAGCCTCTTTGTTAAAACCCAAAACACTTAAGCAAATGTTAACTACTTGAAAACGTAAAAATCTTTTAAGAAAACCTTTTTGGTGGCAAAAACGTATTTGAAATAAACGATTTAAAAATAAATGATGTTTAGAAATAGAGTTGCAGAAGTATTTTGAAATTGTTGTGGAAACATAGATAAAATACAAGTATTTTTGAGAGATTGATTGATGAGTCAACAATCAAGGTAGTGAACTTTAAAACCGTGACTTTTGAAAATATTGTTTGATAGTTCGAGAAAAATAACTTCCGTGTTAAAATATTTATAAAGTTTATTATGAAATTTATTTGTTAATCGATTTTGGAAAACCTTTATTTAAGTTTTTAGAAAAATTCTCGTTTAAAACAAATTAAGCAAAATAATAAGTATATCAACCATAAAGCAAATAATAAAATACTCCAGAGGCCTTATTACAACTTAAACCAATATAGCAAAATAATAAAATAAACGGAAATAGAAATTTAAAATTTAATAACACCATTTCTGAAGTATGGCCTCCACCAAGTCATCCATGGCTCAAGTCCACCTCACGGAGCATTACCTATAGGTTTAAGAAAGAAGGGGGGTGAGTTACAAGAACTTAGTGTGTAACCCACTTACAGTTGTCCACTGGGCCAAAATCTTATTTAACAATTATTTGGGCCTGAACTCGTATTCAATAATAATGATGTAATGAATAAATCATGATTATGAAATGCAATTTCCCCTAACCAAGCCTAGTATTCCATACGCTATGTAACATCCCGAAATTGGGCCTAGTAGGATTGGGCCCAATGGGCCTTGGGCGTAGGAGTGTTTAAAATTTATGGGAATTTGAGAATGGCATTATTTCAAGTGGGACTTATTAGTAAGGTGATTTTGGAATGTTACGGAGTTCTATAGAGTTTCGAGTTCGAGTTGGGCCTTAGTGAAAGTTTGTGTTTAAGCCTATTAAGGAGAGATAGTAAGAGGCATCAAAGTTTATGGAAATAAGTGAGTAAATTGTTAACATAAATGAACTATTGGTAAAAAGGTTATGGCATCAAGTGGAGAGCATGGAGGGAAGGGGTTCAAATCTCATCTTTTGCAAATTTTGGATTTATTTTACTTGACATTATTAAAGGAAAGAAATAAAAGAAAAATGAAATGATGACTAAAAAGATAAGGTAAGGAGGAAAACAAGGAAAAAGAAATAAAAGAAAAAGAATAATAAAGAAGTGGGAAAATAATAATGATGGAATTTTAAATAATGGAGTAGGTGAAAACAAAATATAATGATGGGATTTGAAAGGTAATAGAGTAGGTGTGAAAATATCAGCCATGGGAGGGCTTTGAAAGCTTGAAAATTTCAGCAACTCATTTTCTCTTCAAGTAAGTAATTTTGATGGCTTTAGTTGATAATTTTTGTATTTTTGGAACCCCCAAAGCTTAAGCTGGCTAATGAGGGGACTAATTTGTAACATGGTTGAGAGTCTAGGGACTTGCCATGAGAGATTTTATGCTGGTTGCAAGGTCTCGAAGTCCTTTACCAAAGGTTCAATTGAAAACCTATCCCTCGTAATAGGTGACTCGGATTTTTGGTGTCGCAGAGAGCATTGCGTTACGGATTCCGAATAAGGTGTGTAATCTCATATCCTTCCATATACATATCTGAAATGGTGTGTAATCTCACACTTCTCTGAAATTTTGTATGAAATATGCTATTAATCGGTCGAAATACCGAAGAAAACTAAAAACCGGCATCCGTAATCACTCGGGCATGCGCATGATCGTAGTGGTAATCGTATTTCGTAATAAAACAGTTTCAGTTAGAAGCAGTGACGTGTATTTAAAAAATCACTAAAAATAGGAGAAAAGGAATTAGAAAGTGAATAAGATACCAAATTAAAGCTTACTATGTCTATTTTAATATGGAAGAAATGGAGAAGGAAAATGAATTTTATATTCTGAGATATCTTGATTTTAGTGAGACTGGTTCCGATTAACTTTAGGGTTCACTAATCTGTTTTGGAAAAATCATATAAAATTGTAAAAAGTAAATTATGGGTTATAATTTATATGTATGGATTCCTTTGTGAGCCTATTTTCAAGAGAAACAAGTTGTAACAGTATATGAAAACCGTACAGTGAGATATTTGAAATTAAGTAAGAGAGGTCAGAATCATTAGACAATGAAACAAGGGAAATTTCAAGGAATAAACTGTACTAAATGGCTAGGCAAAAAATTCTGGAAAAATTACAACAAGAAGATATATGAGTCTAGTTTCAAGGAAATTTTACGGATCTAAATTTTGAATTTCCTAACTCAAGTTATAGCCAATTTAGTCGGTATGACGCAGATGGACAGTTTTAAATTTTTATGCCCAAATTAGTAGTTAAGTCCAGAATTGCGAAATTACCCCGTTTGGGCCTAAAATGGATTTTTGACCCAATAGTTCCGAAGAGACCCAAATAGAATTTTGTGCCACTCGAGGCGATAGTAGGCCTTTGGAAACACCGTTGAATATGAAATTACTGAATTACCCTTGGAGGGTAAATTACCGAATTACCCTTGATGGGTAAAACTACCGAATTTACCCTTGAAAGGTAAATTACTGAATTACCCTTGTAGGTAAAACTACGGAAATTACCCTTGGGAGCTAAATTATCGAATCACCCTTGGTGGGTAAAATTTCCGAATTACCCTTGGAGGGTAAATTGCCGAATTTACCTTTGGAAGGTAAATTACCGAATTACCCTTGGTGGGTAAAATTTCTGAATTACCCTTAGAGAGTAAATTACTGAATTACCCTTGGAGGGTAAATAATCAAATTATCCTTGGAGAGTAAATTACCGAATTTACCTTTGGAAGGTAAATTACCGAATTACCCTTGGTGGGTAAAATTTCTGAATTTCCCTTAGAGAGTAAATTACCGAATTACCCTTGGAGGGTAAATTACTGAATTTACCTTTGGAAGGTAAATTACTGAATTACCCTTGGTGGGTAAAATTTCTAAATTACCCTTAGAGAGTAAATTACTGAATTATCCTTGGAGGGTAAATTACCGAATTTACCTTTGGAAGGTAAATTACCGAATTACCCTTGATGGGTAAAATTTTTGAATTACCCTTAGAGAGAAAATTGCCGAATTACCCTTGGTGGGTAAAAATTCTGAATTACCCTTAGAGAGTAAATTATCGAATTACCCTTAGTGGGTACGATTACCGAATTATGAAAATGCCCTTACGGGCCGAATTATGAAAATG
Organism: Gossypium australe; assembly: GCA_005393395.2. Taxonomy (NCBI): domain Eukaryota; kingdom Viridiplantae; phylum Streptophyta; class Magnoliopsida; order Malvales; family Malvaceae; genus Gossypium; species Gossypium australe. The sequence goes on from CM016623.1 coordinate 125,916,062, forward strand.
CCCCTAATGGGCTGAATTACGAAAATACCCTTTATGGGCCAAATGTGATATTTGATATATGGGCAGTTTGATATTTCAGATATAGGCCAGAGTGTGTAATTTTGCACTTATTTCATGGGTTAGATATTATACCGTAAGCATTAGAATAAATCGTAAAATTTGTAAAATCAGAAAATACGGTATAATAACACTTTTTGTGTAAATGCATGAAACCGGTATTAAGGTTGTGGGAATTACGGATTTTCCCTTAATGGGTTATTTTGTTAAAAAGTGATATTTTGGGCCATATGAATTATTTTGATAAATTGGCCGAATGTGAAATTTGAAAAAAAGGCCTCATGTGATTAATGGGCCAAAATTTGCTAGATCGATTAATGGGCCAAAATTTGCTAGATCGATTAATGGGTCAAATTTTGCTAGATTGAGTAATGGGCCAAAAATTTGCTAGATCGATTAATGGGCCAAAATTTGCTAGATCACTTAATGGGCCAAATTGTTAAGATTGATTAATGGGCCAAATTGCTAGATTGCTTAATGGGCCAACTTGTATTATGGGCCTTATGATGAAATTATTCTATGAATATTGTTATGCTTTGCATATGCATACATGATTGCATGGGTTGGGATAAAATTAAAGAGAAGTGCTAGTGGCTTTGCCACAATCTAGTTCGGTGACTCTGTCACAATCCAGTTCGGTGGCTCTGCCACAATCTAGTTCGGTGGCTCTGCCACAAACATTTTTAATGGCTTTATGCCTGCGATTGGTGTGTTGGCGGGGTGGGTTGACTTGATCCCCACAGTTGTGCTGGTTGGTACGAGTGGTGCGTAGCGGATGGAAATTAGGTTTGGTTTGGGATTTGCATACCATATGCATATTATATATATGTTATTATGTTATAATTGTAAATGGGCTTAGGCCCAAAATATTGCTATGTGTGTTCCGACCCAGTGGATGATGGTAAGGGGATTACACACTGAGTTCTTGTAACTCACCCCCTTTTTCTTAACCTTTTCAGGTAATGCTCAATGACGTGGACTTGGGCCTTGGATGACTCGATAGAGACCATACTTCAGAAATGGTTTATTTGGACTTCAAACTTCTTTCTTGTTTATTTTATTACTCTACTATTTTGGGTTAAATGTTGTAATCAGACCTCAGATTTTCTTTTAAAATGCTTCTGCAACTCTAGTCCCAAACGTCCCATTTTCGTAAATTATTTATTTCAAATATATTTTCACAACCAAAAAGGTTTTTAAAGATAATTACATTTTCAAGTAAATAACAAGTGTTTTGGGTTTTAACAAAGAGGCTGTAATTCTCAAACAAGTTTTTAACAATCTCAAAGATGGTTTGAAAAAAAAAACTTCCATGTGACACACTAGATTCGGGCTTAACTTCTAGGCCGGGTTTGGGGTGTTACACGCTACACACCACTCGTACCAACTAACACACCTGCGGGTGATCTTTAGTCAACCGACCCCGCCAACATACCAATCGCATGTATTAAGCCATTAATAGCATATTTAGTTGTGGACAAGCCACCAAAATAACAGAATTTATGTGGCATGGCCACCAGACAGATTGTGACAGAGTCACTGTAACATCCTAGATTAGAGGTTATGCGTTCGTGCGTAATTCATGAGATAGTGGGCTCAGTGGGTGTGTTGGATGTGTTCTGAGGAGTTTCAGGAACCCTAAGATGTAAGGAAATGTATGGAAATGTAAGGAAATGTCTTGTCTTGGAAATGTAAGGAAATGATTTAGAAATGATTCAAAAGAGGAAAGTAAACATTTCTGGAAACTTGGAAATTTAAGGAAATGTTAAGTTAAAGGAGGCAATCGAACATTTTTGGAAACTAAGAAATGTAAGGAAATGATTTAGAAATGATTCAAAAGAGGAAAGTAAACATTTCTGGAAACTTGGAAATGTAAGGTTAAAGGAGGCAATCGAAAATTTTTGGAAACTTGGAAATGTAAAGAAATGTCAAGTTTTAAAGTTTAAAAAGAGGAAATTAAGGCAAGATGGCCTTAAGAAAATTAATAGGAAGGATTTGACACACAAACAGGCTTGGAAAAGTGGCCTGAAGATGCCACTTAGGGCCTCTGGAAATGGCACCACATGCAAGGGTGTTGGGCCTGAGTTCGAGTCACATGGGAAGCAAATAAAAGAAGTTTTATTTTTGCTTCTAGAAGCAGAGAGGTGGACGGCACAAGGCTTCTAAAAGAGGAGTTTTATTCTCTTTAAATTTCGTCTAAATCGGAGATAAATAATGGATTTATTTATCATTATTTTCAAGAGATAATTGTTGGATTAATTCTTTTATTTTGTGATAATTAAAAGGATAAAGCTATCAAATAGAAGAGTGGTGGCCAAGTAAGGGATTCTGAGTAGTAATTTCGGCTATAAAAGGAAGAGAATAGGGCTACTCGTCAAATTTCCTTCCTCCTCTTCTTTCTGCCGAATTTTTTCCCTAGCAAAATCCTCTCTTCTCTTTTATTTTGTCAAACCAAATATACCAATAATCTGTAGTGAAATCGATTTCTTTTAAGCCTTAAAAGCCGAATCTTTGTGACTCCAAGCAAGGGTGCAGTCGACTGAGGTATTAAGGTAAGAACAATGGATTTTGTTGTTCAGTTTCTTTTTATCGAGATCTAGGAACTGATCCCCTTGTTGTCTCTTGGCCGAATATTAAAGGAGGAACTCCGGGATTTTTGGTAGTTGTCTACTTCAAGAGAAGGGATTTTTCAGGATTTAAAGCTTCAAGGTAAGACATCTGATATTCGGCCATAGGCCATTTAATGATGATTAAGTGTTAGAAATCAATCTAACATGTGCTTATAGGATTTTCGACAGCATTAAGAAAGCAAGGATCTATTTCGGGATTTAAGATTTGGAAGGTAAGCATATAGGTATGTTCGGCCAAGGCTTGATTTGGTATTTAGCTCTATTCTTTAATTTGTTTAAAAAGCCGGAACTAACCCCTGATGAGATTTAGTGCTTGGCTGAATATAAGAAGAAGCATAGCAGCAATTTTGGGATTTGAATAGTCATCAAATCGGCATCAAAGGTAAGTCTTAAGAATACAAATCCTACTAGGATTTGGTATTATAGCCAAATAGGATTTATGCTAAATAGTAAGTGATTAATCAAATGTAGGAATTTGAGATCTAAGGCAGTAGATCAGACTTCGGGATTTCAGTGAAGTTGTTAAGCAAAATAGGTGTGTACCCCACACTAATTCTTAATACGTTTTATGGCTAGGTTTAATAAAAATATATGTGATATTAAGAATATGAAAGTGGCTAAGGTACCATGTTATGGTACTAAGTACTCAGGTACGTTTCCTACTCCTACTAGGAATTTGAAATATGTTATTTAACATGAGAATAAGAATAAGAATGTGAACTCTGGCATATCTATGCATATTACTATTATATGGGGCATATGGGTTTTATTTTGAAAGGGGAAGTGAATGTGGTGACCTAAGACCACGAACACGATGACCTAAGACATTGATATCTGAATGTGGTGACCTAAGACCACAGTAATCTGAACGTGGTGACCTAAGACCACGAATGCGGTGACCTAAGACCGCGATATGGAGTGTAGCGGAAGGAGGGTCGACTTAGTAGTCCCCACGGTGTACAGGTTGGTACGGGGGAGTGTAGCGGATGGCTTAATAGGTTTGGATTTTGGGAATGCATCATAATTTGTATGCTATGATATGAATGTGTAATAATTGTTATGCCTAATTTGATTATGATTTAGTGTTGTGTACACATTGAGTCTGTTGACTCACCCCGTTGTGGGACCATGTTTCAGGTGATGATCAGTAATGGACCGGGTCGGCAGGAGCTTAAAGGTGACCATGCACAGCAAGAAATTTTTTAAACATTTGGACATTTTATTTTTATTTAAGTACTTTAATTTAATTTTGGGATTATTTGATGTAATAAGGCCATAGTTGAAATTCTTTATTTTTACTTTTATTATGATTACGAACGTTTATTAATTAATGGATTAAATAAAGTTATTGTAAAACAAACCCTAAACGTTTTGTCACCTAAAGTAAAGGATTTTTAATGAAATAAACTCGTTTTCAATTCAAGCCCAACCCAAAAATAATTTTTCTTTCAAAACACACAAGTTTTCCTTAGTCACAAAACAAATTGAAACGGTTTACACCGGGGAACATACCAGATCCGGTCAAGGCTCGTGGGCCGGGTGTGGGGTGTTTCAGTCACCAAATTATGTGGTAGAGCCACCAGAACTTCTCTTCATCATATTTCCCATCCCATGCAAAGTCATGTGAATGCATCATACGTAAGCAATCATGATATTTACAAATATAACAATAATTAATTAATAACTTAGAGATTTATTACAAAAAATTTGGCCCACTAACACTTTGCAAAATCGGCCCATTATGCCATATATCAAATTGGCCCATTTAGCCATATATCAAATTGGCTCATTTAGCCATATATCAAATTGGCCTATTATCTCAATTAATCAAAAGGCCCATTAAGCAAAATATCAGATTTGGCCCATTTAGCAAATTGTCAGATTGGTCCGTTTAGCAAAATATCAGATTGGCCTGTTTAGCAAAATGTCAGACTGGCCCGTTTAGCAAAATATCAGATTGGCCCATTAATCAATATGTCCATTTGGCCAATAAGCAATTTCATATTTCGGCCCTTTAGGGGCATTTCCATAATTTGGCCCGTAAGGATATTTTCGTAACCCGGTAATTTACCCACTAAGGGTAATTCCGTAATTTCACAATCCAAACTTAACTACTAATTTGGGCATAAAAATTTAAAACTATCCATCTGCGTCATACTGACTAAATTGACTATAACTTGAGTTAGAAATCTCAAAATCTAAATCCATAAATTTTCCTTGAAACTAGACTCATATATCTTCTTACTACAATTTTTCCAAAATTTTTGGCTTAACTATTTAGTACATTTTATTCCTTAAAGTTTCCCTTGTTTCACTATCCAATGATTCTGACCTCTCTTTCCTTAATTTTGAATATCTCACTGTACGTTTTTCCTATATTGCTTCGACTTGTTTCTAATGAAAATAGATTCAGTAAAGAATCCATACATATAAATTATAACCCTTAATTCACTTTGTACAAATTTATATGATTTTTCCAAAATAGATCAGGTAACCACGAAGTTAATCAGAACTAGTCTCACTAAAATTAAAATTTCTCAGAATATAAAATTTCTTTTCCTTCCCCATTTCTTCCATATCAAAATAGACACAGTAGCATTTAATTTTATATCTTAATCACTTTCTAATTCTCTTTCTCCCATTTTTCGTGATTTTTCAAAAACACATCACTGCTTCTAACCGAAACTATTTTATTACAAAATACGATTACCACTACGATCATACGCACGCCCGAGTAATCACGGATGCCGGTTTTTGGTTTTCTTGGGTATTTTGACCAATTCACAGAATACTTTATACAAACTTTCAGAGAAGTGTGAGATTACACACCATTTCAAACATGTATTCGGAAGGGTATGAGATTACACACCTGATTTCGGTAAAGACTAAACCTTCTTGATCATCGACACCTATGGCACCATAACACTCAATCAGAAAATACCACAATGAGAGAAAGTAGTTGTTTAGGGAGAGGATTTCGACTTACCACACTTCCAAAGGTCAACAAGTAGAGAAGAGCGAGTGATTTAATCCCTAAAATAATCGATTAGTCAGAACCTTCGATCCGATTTGCAAAATAACCGAGCAATGAGAGATCGAAATAAACATGACAAAACTCTTTACCTTAACGTTGATGAATCCGATTCCCACCGATTGGACTTATGGCTACGGATGAGTCAACAAATATATGGTATACGGCTACCCACTAGAGCACGATTCGATCAAAGAAGAGAGTGCCCAATATGAAAGAAAAAGAAATAATGAAGAGGTAGGATGTTAATAGGTTCGGCTATGGAGAAAAAAATAAACAAAGAAGATTCGGCTACAAGGTAACATCAATCTGAGAAAAAACGAGAGAGGTTGAAGAAATAATCAAAAGAAAAGAAAAGATGAGAAAAGAGGTGTTAGAGGGTTCGGCTAACACCAAGGGAAAAATGAATAAAAAGGATGTGAGTATTTTGGCAAAGCAAAGGAAAAAGTGAACAATTTGCTTGAATGTTTCGGCAAGACAAAGGAAAATTATTGAAAAAAAGAGAGCACCAAAATATTAAAAAGAACAAGAAAGCTTTTCATGCACAACTTGCAAAAAGGCCAAAAAAACTTTGGGCTCCCCTCTTCTTCCTACCAAAGCCATGTATCACCTTTACCAAAAAGGTGAGTGTTGATTAAAAATTCTTTTCTCAAGCACCATCCAAAAATTAGGCCAACATGTTCCCCCTTCTATTTTTTTCCTTTACTTTTTTTTCTTATTTTTCTTCTTTCCACTTTCAACTATGCTAAAACCGGCCATGCCTTGGCAAATAGGTCAAAATTTGCCAACCAAAACTTTCCAAATCATCTCCCTTGAAAAATGCCAACATGTTTTCCCTTTACTTTCCCTTTTCTTTTCTTTTCTTTCTTTTTTTTTTTGTTTCTTTCTTTCCATGTTTTCATCCATTATATTTTTTTTTTTGATTCTTTCCAAAATAATAAAAAAGAAATCTCCCCTACCATAATTACAAACATGGCCAACACTTAGGAAAGAAGTACAAAAATTAAATCAACAATTTTGCACTCCATGGGATTCGAACTCCTCCCCTCAAGCCCATATATGCAACACCACACCACTCCTCTACTAGCACACTTGTGCTAACAAAAAGCACACTTATCTCCTTAAGCCTTGATGCCAGTTACTATCTCTCCTTAATAAGCTTAAACACAAATTTTATTACTAGGGCCCAATTCAACCTTGAGCCCTCATTTAACCCCTAAACATACACAATTACTATTTTTAACTAGCTTAACGCAATAAATAATGCAACAATTAAAATTCCAAATTTTGGGGTGTTACAACTCCATTTTTGTTTTAAAAGTTGGCCCTGTTTTTCAAAATATAAAAATGGTTTCGACATAGATAATGTTTAATTTTGTTTAAATAATAAGTTTTTTTTAAGAAATAATAGAATGTTAAACAGAGATTGATGTTTAAATTTTTTAAAAATAATTATTTAAAAGGTAATCACAAACCTTGTCCATAAACTACATAAAAAATTAAAAATAAAATAAAATAAAAGTAAGAACAATGATATTTCAACGACGGATTGTCAAAAAAGTAATAATAAAAAACTGAGTTAGTCTTCTTTCTCCTACAAAAGAAAGTCGACAAGCGAGTCCGACGAAACATCAGCAGAAAAATCAGATTCTGAGGAACGAAAGATGCTCTACAATAAATCAGCCGTGCATTTGATACTCGTCCTACTGCTGTCATTTTCTCTACTCTTGCCTCCATCTTCAACAACAAACACTCCCTTACCGGTAAGTTGAATTAAAACTATATATAAAACTTGTTCTTCACTACTTATTTTTATGATCTCTTTCTAAGTGTTTTTTAATTGAATATTTTGTGTTCTTATTTGGGGTTAAAATTGTAGTTAAGGAGAAGAATGAAGTGATACATAGAAATCTAGCATCAGGAAAACCAACTCCATGTCCTCCTCTTGCTCGTCGATGTCATGCAAATGGTCATGATTAGTTGTGATATTGTATTCTATTAATGTTTTTCATATTACCAATCCTGCTTAAAAGGTTTTATATATTTTAAATAAATTTAGCAGGTTAAAATTTTATATGATCATTTGTATTATGTTTGAATCATTTAATCATTGTAATGTTTAATTATGAGCTTGAAAGACTTCAACCTTAATATTTACATGTATTCAATTACTCTTCAAATACGTCTTTTGGATTATGTGCTATATATATACTCTTGAGGCTAATAAATTATTAAAATAGTTTTAGTTATTATGCGGTAAAATATAGTGAAGGTCAATTTAGCATCTTAAAATTTTCAAAGATAGAATAAAAAGAAAATATATGTAGGAGCGGCTAGCTTCCACCGAGAAATTGTTGAAAACGGAAATGGGATTGCTAACATGGTTCAATAATCAGTTTGAAGTAGAAAAACACTTGTGTCTAATTCTTGTTAACATGGTTGAATCCTTTGATAATTATTTTTAATTATTTTATTTAAATATTATAATGACAAAAAAATAAAAGCACCATCATAAGTATAGACTAATATTAGGTCTCATTTAAAAATGAGATGCATGAAATTTCTCTTAGGAAACAACTTAAAACTAAGTACAAAGGCTTAAAATATAGTCATGACGATCACTTATCAATAGCCAATTCTTGTGTCTATTTTTATTTTTACTCTTTTAGTTGATCATCTCTTGTTGCAACGAATGTGCAACTAACTTGCAAACTCAACAAACTTTCGATCTAATCCTTTTAAATAAATGTGGATAAAGTTTTCAGTTCAAACTATAAATTTGACCATTGGATGGGTGCAATTGAGAGCTCTAATGTGACTGAAAGAATTCCACAATCCTTACTGTTGGCATATGGACCATGTCGGTCATAATTGATGATATATAACAAACATATTAAGTAGGAACAAATAGCTTATGAAGGCATCCAAAAAATCATGACAAATATCAGTAAAAGTCTACCACATTGTCTTATTCCCAAAACAAAAACAAATAATAATAATACTTACGAAATAATGAAAAAGGACTTGCTTGGATCACCCCTTAGAACCACACCACTCACACCGACACACAACTAATCTGCAATGGTTCAAAAGGAGTGGGTGAGCTTAACAAGCTTAGTGAATGCTTAGAATAACCATAATGTACACACAATATCAAAGGTTAAACAAAAGCATACTACAACATGTTCACAACCTGTAACACCCCTTACCCGTAATCTAAGCCGGAACCGGGTACGAAGCGTTATCGTACTTGACTCACATGGTCATACAACTTTGGATTATCAAATTCCATTCCAAATTAAAACTTTTCCATTCTCATATCAAAGCTCCTTATAAAGGGCCTACGAGGCCCTAAACATACTTCCGGAAGGTTTTAAAAATAAATCAGAAACTTTTACGCTCTTAGAAAAATTTTACCTAAACAGGGGCCACACGTCCGTGTGAAATGGGACACACCTGTGGGGGCAGGCCGTATGGTCACACACACCCATATCCCTCACTCGTGGTCAACACTGACTTATTTCACATGGCCGGACACACACCCGTGTCCCTTACACTGCCTCGAGACACTCGTTCCTCAGCCCGTGTGCCAAAACCTTGGCATTCTGTTTATGACGTCATCATGCCTGTGTCCTTAGACCGTGTGTTGAATTATTCCAATTTCAAGGTTCAAACTTCACACGACCTGGGCACATGCCCATGTTCGTGGCCGTGCCTCCTACATGGCTGAGACACACAGCCGTGTCTCTGCCCACGTGTTTACTACTGAGCTTACTGACTTGCAATTCTAACATACAAGGGGACACATGGCCTGATCACACACTCATGCAATTGACCGTGTGTCACACATGGCCTAGACACATGCCCGTGTGCCTACCCATGTTGTAACATCCTGGTTTACGGGTTATGCGTTTGGAGCATAACCCGAGTGTTTAACAGGCTTATGGTCTTGTTGGATGGATTTTAAGGGGTTTGGAGAACCCAAAAAGGTAAGGGATGACTTAGGAAAATTTTGAATTTTAGGGTTAAGAAAGGGAGCTTGGCTTTGGAGGCCTTAAGAGAAAAATTTGGAAGTTTCAGACGCAAGAAAGGCATTGGCGAAGTGGCTCCATGCGCTGCTTAAGGGGCTGGAAGTAGCGCCATTGGGGGCCTGGGTTCGAGTCCAAGCGGCAACAAAAGTGGTTTTAATATTTTTTGGGTTTTGGCGTTACAAGGAAGAAGTCTTAAAAGGAGCTGGGGCGTGTCTTTGACACAAGCAGCACCTTGGCAAAGTGGTTCCCGTGCGCCACATAGGAGCTAGAGGTGAACGTAGGCGCTGGTTCGAGGGGCTGCAGCAGCATTTTGGCGTGTTTTATTTTTGTATGCAGGGATGGGCTTGAGTAGGAAGGGTTTAAAGATAAATGTTGGAGGCTTTATGGCATGAAATTCAATGTGGCCGAGTGGCCTGGGGCGTTGGAGGAGAGGTGTGCAGCAGCAAGGTTCCAGGTTCGAACCAAGAGAGTTGCGTTTTGGAGTTTAATTTTTATTCTTTTTGGCAGCAAATTTGAAGGGGTTAGGCGGCACATGGAAGCTTCATTAGATAAGGATTAAACTAAGGTTTTTTAATCATTTTTGAATTCGGCTGGTGGGTAGCTTTTGTTAGTTTATTATTTTAGATAAATATAGGATTATTTTAGTTAGTTTTAAATTAGAAATAAGAGATAATGGCTGCTATTGGATTGTTTTTATAGGATTAGGTGATAAAATATGGGTTTAATTATGAGAGAAATGTGGATTTTTGAAAGTGGAGCAGTAGTGGCCGGCCAAAGGACTCTTTGGGGTAGCAACATTCGGTCTTCAAGGGGGAGGAGGGGGTGCCGAATGCTTTAAGTAGGGGGAGCACCCTTTTGGAATTTCTTTTTCTCCTTTTGTTCTCCAAGCCGAAAGTCTTTCTCTTATCTCACTCTCTTGTGCCGAATTTTCTTTGAGAAGTCACCTATTCAATTCCCATTTTCTGTGCCTTGTGACCGAAACTCTAAGGTTCCATAAAGATACTTTTGTCCCCTTCCCTATTTACACTTTGACCGAACCCCCATTCCTTTCTCAAACTCTTTTCAAACTCCATAACAACACCTTGTGTTAGCCGAATGCTCCAACTTCATTTGGTAGTAAAGCCGAAACCTTTTCTCTTCTATTTATCCAAGCTTGTTGCCGAACCTGTGAAGAGTGGTGCTGTCGACATTTAGAGCTTGTGGGTAAGTGTTCTAGTTCTTTGTTTTGGTGGCCAAAACTGTATGGTTGGCCTTAGTTATGGTTGGCCGAATGTCTCTAGGGCCAGGGTGATGTTGTGTTTTGCTTGTTTGTAGCCAGCGCCAAGGAGCTTTAAAGGAGAGTCTCGAGTTTAGACTCGTCAAGGTAAGGGTGGTAAGTACTCGGCCAAAGGGGCCTTTCCATGGATTTTGGTATTAGCCGATTCTAATATTGTGTAACAGGGATTTTTGGCAACTTCAGAAGATCGGTGGTGTTTCGGGATCCGAGAAAAAGGGGTAAGTGATTCATTGGTAATCGGCCTTAGGCCATTGTATGTGTTTATGTGTTGACCGAGTGGTGGCTATGATCTTTTAGGGCCAAATTGACAAGAGTAAAGAGAAGCCTTTGGGATCTCAGTTCATTCGATAAGGATGAATAGTTTATGGTTATTCATTTGAGATCTGTATTAATTGTGTGTTGATTAGATATCGTTATGGATGCGAGTGCCAGTCAAGAGGGCAAGGGGAAAGCTCCCATCCCAAAGTTTAAGAAGAGGTCGGTTTCAGCTGTTCAGGATTGGCCACCGAGGTGTGGGCCAGCAGCAAGAGAAAGCTATAGGCAGATAGCTGTAGTCTCATTAAACGATAGCATCGGGATCGAGAGTCTAGAACTTCAGGTTATAAGGTGTGTAGCTAGCCTACTGTTTCCGGGTTTTATGTGCATGTATAATGTGTTTGCTAACAATGCAGTGATGAATGGGTTATAAATACCCTAAAAAAGTATAACGATGACCAGGTTAGTATCGAACTTGTTGAAATGTGATCACTTGATTGTATATGAGTATGCTTGTGGTTATGAGTAAGCATGTGCATGCATTGTAAATAGTGATTGTATTTTATGTGGCATGTGCATGGGTGGGCTATGAAGAAGGTACGGGTGTACTTCGAGTACGTGGTTGATGAGTAGCTGTGTGCCTCATCGTGATTGATATCGGCTATGTGCCATATCGTGGATTGATGAGTGACTTTGTGTCCCATCGTGATTTTTGGTGTTAGCTACGGCTACATCATGGATTGGCGCTGACTGAGGTCGCATTGTGGATTTTGTGCTTAATTGCACGTGGAGTTAAAAGGAGAGGGTGATTTAATAATCCCCTGGTGTGTGGTCGGCTGGATAAGGGGGTGTGTAGAGGATGGACCTTAGGCTTGGGCTGGGATTCATTTTTGCATAAATTGTGGCATGTGGTAATATATGATTGTGGACTTGTACAAGAAATGGGCTAAGCCTAGTATGTGGAGGGTATGTGGCTAATTACCCGATCATTTGACAAGTATTCTGAGTATGGGCCAAGCCCAGATTGTGTTATGAACTGAATCTGAGATGTAATATCTGATGCTTGGGTTATTATATGGTTAGCATGTGGGTGGATTCCAGTGGTTAATTACACACTGAGTCTGTGTGACTCACCCAACTTTTTAAACATCGCAGGTGATTCATGATTAACGGACCGGGTTGGAGTGGAGACAAAGGTGGCCATGCAGAAGCAGATTTTATGCAGTAGATGTTTTATTTGATTTAATTACTTTATCAGTTTTGGGTATTTATTGGATGTAATAAGGGCCACTTTTGATTTAAAGTACTCTATTTATATTGTTGAAATTTATACTATACTTAGAAATATTTTTACAAAGGATTTATATTATACTAAATTATAATAAAATTTTAATTCAAATCGAGCTTGTATTACTTGATTATTTTTGATTTAAACCCTCAAAGCTGAGTTTTGAACCTGGCTCTGATACCAATCTGTAACACCCCAAACCCGGCCCACAAGCCCTAACCAAAAGTGCGAGTTTACCATCATCTACATCAATAATAGCTCTAGCAGTGGCTAAAAAGGGACGCCCTAAAATTAAAGGAACATTAATGTCTTCATCCATATCTTACACAACGAAATCAATAGGGAAAATAAATTTATCAATTTTTACCAAGACATCTTCAATAACTTCTCTAGGATATTTAATGGATCTATCTACTAATTGAATACTCATCCTAATGGGTTCTGGTTCCCCAAGACCTAGTTGTTTAAACATTTTGTAAGGTATTAAATTAATACTAGCGCCTAGATCAGCTAATGCTTTCCTAATATTCAAGCTACCAATTAAACAAGGGATAGTAAAACTTCCTGGGTCTTTTAATTTGGTTGGTAACTTATTTTGGAGGATGGTTGAGCATCTTCATTAAGTTCCACTGTTGATACTTCTTCAAGCTTTCTTTTATTCGTCAGGAGTTCTTTTAGGAATTTTGCATACTTCGGCATCTGTGAAATGGCTCCAACAAAAGGTAAGTTAATATGTATTTGTTTAAAAAGTTCAAGAAACTTACCGTATTGGGCATCAATTTGTTCTTTTTTAACTCGGCTGGATATGGGATTGGTGGTTTGCTTTTGTTGCGTACTGGATTTACATCCTCAATCCCCTTATCGCTTGCCCTGTTATCTTCGTATGGGATTTGTTTCTTTGGGCCAACTAATTCCTTTCCACTTCTTAATGTAACGGCTTTTACCTGTTCTATTTCTTTAGGAAAAGTTTCTGCCCATATTTCACAGAAGAATCAGTAAGCTTTTCAACTGACGTTTGTTGATCTTTAAGGGTTCTCTCAATATCTTGTAGGTGTTTTTCTATGACTGTCGATTTTGCTGGCATCTCTTCGAGAGTTGGTTTCTTCTCTTGTGGATAATGCTGATTTTGGTAATTTAGAGAAGGTTGCTGCCTTTGATTTCCTTTATTTCCTTGTCCTCCCCACGAAATATTTGGGTGGTTCCTCCAACCTGAATTGTAAGTATTACTATAAGGATTATTACATCGGAAATTGTTACCTATATAGTTTGTCTGCTCATTTTCTGTGCTCAATTGGTAGGGTGGATACTCAGAATTCAACACTGTTCCACTTGCGTCGCATTGCATGACTGGATGTACCTGCGAAAAACACAAATTGTCAAGCTTTTTATTCATCTTCTCCACCTGTTTTGACAACATTGTTACTGCATCTATATTAAAAACTCTGGCCGATTTCGTTGGTTTGGTCCTTATAGTTTGCCATTGATAATTAATTAATGACATCTCTTCAATAAAATCGTAGGCTGCTTCTGGAGTTTTGTTATCAGGGTTCCACCGGTAGATGAATCAATCATTTGCCTTGTTGAGGAATTCACACCGTTGTAAAAGGTTTGGACTTGAAGCCACAAAGGTAGTCTGTGGTGTGGACATCTTCTTCGGAGATCTTTGTATCTCTCCCATGCATCATATAATGTTTCAGAATCATTCTGCACAAAAGAAGATATGTCATTCCTAAATTTGGCCGTTTTGGCTGGTGGAAAATATTTTAAAAGAAATTTTTCGGTCATTTGATCTCATGTGGTGATTGACCCTTGTGGTAATGCAACATCCTTAAAGAAAAAAGAAAAGAAAAATGGAGCATGATTAATGGGAGCCACTGCAAAAGCATGAAAATTTCATAAATAAGCAAAATTTGAGACAAGCATGGGTTGGTTTTATTTTTTTTAAAATCCTTCAAAAGAATGTGCATATATGGGGCGGCTATTAAGGTTAAAAGTAGCCCATAATTTATGTTTACCTACTAATAAAAAGCTACCTTTTGATATAATTAGTAGTACTTTTTTTTTAGAAAAAAAAATTAAAAATGGAAGCAAGTGGACGGCATGGGAGATGAATTAAATTCTTTAAAATTTGGTGCATTGGCTAAACATTCAGCCTTCAATTTTGTTAGAATACTAAGTTGCCTAGTTAAAAAAAAAAGAAGAAGAAGCTGAAACCTCTTAGCCATATCTCTTCTCCATTCTTAGGTGTTGGACATTTCTTCCTTTGGTTGAATCTGTGCTCTAATAGGTTGGCTGAATATCACATCCTTGCCAACTAATCTTTAGCCTTAAGTCGAATCGGTGGAAGTCGGATCTATCATCGTTAAGGTAAGGAAATTTTTCATGGTTTATTCGATCTTTCATTGCTCGATTTTTTTTGCAAATCGAATTGAAGGTTATGACTAAACGATTATTTTAGGGATTAAATCACTCGCTCTTCTCTATTTGTTGACCTTTGGAAGTAGTGGTAAGTCAAAATCCTCTCCCTAAACAACTACTTTCTCTCATCGTGGTATTTTTTTCTGATCGAGTGCTAGGGTGTCATAGGTGCCGACGATCAAGAAGGTTTAGTCTTTACCGAAATCAGGTGTGTAATCCCATACCTTCGGAAAACATGTCTGAAATGGTGTGTAATCTCACATCTCTCTGAAAGTTTGTATGATATGTTTTGTGATTCGGTCAAAATACCGAAGAAAACCAGAAACCGGCATCCAGGATCACTCGGGCACGCGTAAGTTCATAGTGGTAACCATGTTTTTGTAATAAAACAATTTTGGTCAGTAGCAGTGACGTGATTTCAAAAAATCATGAAAAATAGGAAAAACGGAATTAGAAGTGAATAAGATATCAAATTAAATCTTACTGTGTCTATTTTGATATGGAAGAAATGGAGAAGGAAAGGGAATTTTATATTCTGAGATATC